>JAKUAW010000009.1:0-626286 GCA_030566775.1 [Candida] smagusa | reverse complement strand
TCCTTAGAGATACCAGCTTCGAATTCACCGGTACCACCAGCAATAATCAAAATAGCACAATCAGCTTGGGAAGTACCAGTGATCATGTTCTTGATGAAATCTCTGTGACCTGGAGCATCAATAACGGTGACGTGGAACTTTGGAGTTTCGAACTTCCACAAAGCGATATCGATGGTGATACCTCTTTCTCTTTCAGCCTTAAGCTTGTCCAAGACCCAAGCGTACTTGAAGGAACCCTTACCTAATTCAGCAGCTTCCTTTTCGAACTTTTCAATGGTTCTCTTGTCAATACCACCACACTTGAAAATCAAGTGACCGGTGGTGGTGGACTTACCAGAATCGACGTGACCAATAACGACAACGTTAACGTGAAGCTTTTCCTTACCCATTTTATATAATTAGAAAGATGATAAAAAAAAAATTTTCATGAGTGATTCCTTCCTTTATATAGAATTTGGGGGGGGAGGCAAAAAAAATGCGAAGAGGTGAAAAATTTTATCCCCTCTCACAAAAGAAATTTTGCGGTTGCTTGATTTGAAGTTTGTGTAGTTATAGTAGTGATAAGTCTTGAATGAAATAAGTTTTGATTGGTTTATGGTCATGTTTATATTTATATTTATCAATTGTTCTATTGCAATTTAATTGCTACGATTACGATGATCTAGAATATCTGTCCTTTTGGTCACACGTGGAGTTGTTCGAGATGTGTCTATAGTAGACTCGAAGTTTTTTTTTTTGAGAGACAGATGATGTGACAAAAGAACAAATAATAAAAGAATAATAGAATCTACAGAATAAATCCAGGAAACCCACCCCGACAGTTACACTAATTGGCTAGCTGCTGGCTAAAGCTACGCCCTGCACGTAATTAGATGAATTGTCGTCTAATCAAACCCAATGGGGAAATATTTGACACCATTGTCACGCGTAAATTTTTCTACATCTTTATCTATATTAATATTAAAAAGTCAACTAGTCTAAAACCTCACACTATCAATTGAACTTCTTGTGGTCAGAGTTGAACTCCGTCTTCTTTGGTTTCTTGCAAATTGAGGGTCACTTCTGGTTCCCTTAGAATTGGCAAATAAAGCAAGAATGTCAGTAAGCGTAATCACACCAATTAACTTACCTACAGTAGTTCCAGGTAAAGACACACCTGCTGGAGTAGTCAGGCCTGCAGTAACCACGGGAGCAGGGGCAATAGAAGGAGTAGTGACCCCACCAGTAATAGGGGTCTGAGGAGGAGTATGGACGATGATTGGAGTCGTCTTTCCGGAGGCGACATCGGAAAACATCGAGTCCACAGTACTTGGAGATGAGGTGCCAGTTGATCTTTGGCCAGAGTCAACAATCCATAATCTATGACTTTGTGTAGCTACCAACTTAGCAATGACTCTTCCTAAAGATGTTTGGTTATTGACATGGAAAATCGGGTACTGGTCCTGTCCTTCTTCGATACCCTTCTGCAGCAAGTTGTAACTTATAAAGTTCAACACGGATTTATAAAGTAAATGTGAGTTCTTAGACGAACTAACATGCTTAACATCAGTGATGGAAATATTCCCAATAAGCAGTCTAGACCGATCAATCACTGCAAGAGAACTAACTCTCTCGTCAAACATCTTCCGAAGCGCATCAATCAACAATTGGTCTCCATAGATGGTGATTGGACTGTTGGAACCTGCCTTCAAGTCTTGTAAAGATGATTGTAATAAAAAGTCCAAGCTAGGGAATCTGCGAGCATTATCCCATAAATACTTGATCAATCTTCTTTGGGATAAGAATCCGAGAATCGAAGTTTGCTTATCATCGGTGATGGCAATTCTATGAACTCCGTTACCCATTGCCTCTACAACCTTAACTAAAGTGTCCAGCTCCTTGAATTTGAGCAACGGGTTCTTCGGGTGCAACTTGATGATGAATTCAACCGGCACCTGTTCTCCCCGCTTGGCCTTGTTGGTCATCTGGTGTATCAACTCAAGCTTTTTCTCTTGCGTATACTGTTGAAGGATCTCATCAACCTGCAACTCATTGACACTAACCTTATTTAAAATCAAAAGCAAATGAGTAATCAAGTCCGAGTAATCAAACGTAAGGCACTCCGGTAACAAATCCATCGAGTTTTCCTTGCTGTTGGAAACAGGAACTGATGTCAAATTGTTGCTTACCAACGTTTCAAACGCTCCCTGCACGGAATACGAGCTGTTAATAGAAACCAACTTGTTTAGCTCCGTTAATTCGTGCACCGCCACCTCTGTCCAATCGTGCATTGTCGCTGCATGGTGGTTCTGGTGCACAGAAAGGTTCTGTTGGGGGGCTTGTTGGAATTGACTGTTTTGTTGACTCGACGCCCTCGAACTGATAGACGCATTACGTGAGAGACTAAACGTATGTATTTCTTCGTGGTCCCCATGTTGAGGTAAAGGAGGTGGTGAACTAAGAAGTTCAACTATGGATGGCTTTCTAGATGGATGCTTCAGGTTATTTCCATTCACTTTGGGTGACATTGGCTGTCTTTGAAAAGGAGGGTTCGCCATTTTGAGGAGCAAACAACTGAAAATTATTGTTTTGTGCGGAGACTGCGCACGCCATAAATATTTGTGAATGTGATGGAGCACCGGATACTTTGGACGGACCATATGAGGTGTGTGTGGGTATTTATGTGAGAATATGAATTTCAATGTTATTGTAAATTGGGAGTAAGGTTTGTTATTGGGAGTAAGGTTTGTTATTGGAAGTAAGGATAGTAGTGGCTATAAGAACATTTCTTTATGTATAATACATATAATACATATACTACAAACTACTCATGATACTCATACTACTCATACTACTCATCTACTCATACTAATTTAACTTATATTACTTTTTTTCCTACACTAGAACATTTTTCTATTGTTTATCTCTATTGTTCTTTTTCTTATGTCATCATTAACCAACGGCTTTACACATGGATGCAAATTCTCATTTTTTGAAATTTTTTCATACAATTTATAAAGAAACGAAATGAACCTGCAGATTTGTAAATAAATCGCGCTCGATCGATCATGATTAAATTACCACGCCGCATCTCTAAAGGTTTGTTGTATAGTCAACATGCCCTAATCTTCATCTATAAAAATTCCACTTATCTCCATTTTTGTTGACCAGGATACATATGAAAGGATATGAATGAAAAGAATATTGAAGAATAGGTATGGAAGATTAGACATGAAAGAATACACATGTCTTCTAAATAAAAGTATATCAATGATATCAAAAATACCAAAGATATCTTAAATATAAGTGTAAAACCAATAGCTAAAGCCTAATATGTAATGTATTGGATAGTGCGTGCGTAATATTCTAACGTGCGCATAGCGGTAAATTACATCCCTCGGACCCAAAACCCAACAAAATTAATCACCCTACAATATATAAAGTCAGAAATTAGGAAATTGTAGAAATAAAATGAATTCAGTTGACCAAGTTGACGTGACAAGCTTGAATGCTTTGGCGGCAGGTACCAACAAGAAAAACCCACGTATTGTAGCCGCCGGTCTTGGAGGCCGTTTAATGGGAACCAAGGATTTGGTTAAGGTTACTGCTGAAGAAATTGCAACCAGATCCCTAGATTCATTAAATAAAAAAGATGCATCAGGAAGAGAAATCTTGGAGACTAAACACATATCGGAAGAGCCATGGACGGTCTCTAACTTTTACCAACATATTAACTGGTTAAACGTTGTGCTTGTGGTTCTTTTTCCAATGTACGGGATGTACGCTGCATGCTCCCACGCCCCAAGATTGGAAACATTTATATTAGCGTTCGTGCTCTATCTTTTCAGCGGGTTATCTATTACGGCGGGTTACCATCGTTTGTTTGCTCACAAGGCCTACGATGCATCAGCTCCCGTCCGGTTGTTTTTTGCATTTTTTGGAGCCGGCTCTGTGGAAGGGTCTATTAAATGGTGGGCTCACTCACACAGAGTGCACCACAGATACACAGACACTCCAAGAGATCCATACGACGCCAGAATGGGTTTTTGGTACTCCCACATGGGCTGGATGTTGGTTAAGGCCAACCCAAAGAATAAGGCCCGTGCCGATATTTCCGACTTGACCAATGACTGGGTTGTTAACGTTCAACACAGACATTACTTGGCTTTTATGTTGACCCTGGGGTTGATTTTACCAACCTTAATTGCTGGTATCTTTTGGGGAGACTACTGGGGAGGGTTGATTTATGCCGGTTTGTTCAAGACCTTTTTCATTCAACAAGCCACCTTCTGCGTTAACTCGTTGGCTCACTGGATTGGCGAACAACCTTTTGACGACAGAAGAACTCCTCGTGACCACTACTTGACTGCTCTTGTCACCTTTGGTGAAGGTTACCATAACTTCCACCACGAGTTCCCTTCGGACTACAGAAACGCCTTGAAGTGGTGGCAATTCGACCCTACCAAGGTTGTCATCTGGACTCTTTCTAAGCTTGGTCTTGCTTGGAACTTGCAAACCTTTTCTCAAAATGCCATCGAACAGGGTTTGGTTCAACAACAACAAAAGAAGTTGAACAGATTGAGAGAAAAGTTGACTTGGGGTACTTCGGTCGATGAATTACCGGTTTGGGACCGTTCTGAATTCAACGAAAAGGCGAAGGAACAAGGTCTTGTTATTATTTCTGGTATTGTTCATGATGTGAAATCTTTTATTAAGGAACATCCTGGTGGTCAAGCTCTTGTGCGTGCTTCTTTGGGTAAGGATGCTACAAAGGCTTTCAATGGTGCTGTCTATGCCCATTCTAATGCTGCTCATAATTTATTAGCCAATATGAGAGTGGCTGTTATCAGAGATGGTGACGCAAATGGCGATACTTTTGGTTTACAACAAGAGTTCTTGGATAAGGAAAAGCAGGCTTAGTGTATAAAATGAATGATAGAAGTTTTATTATGTAGACAGAACTACGAACGAGTGAGTAGCTCATTGGTATTTTTAGTAGTCTTACAGTTTTGTTAGTTATTGAGTATTTTTAGTAGTCCTGTCTGGATATCTAATATTCTTGATATTTCTTATAATATTTCTTATAGTACTATCAATTCTTATGGCTACTTAAAATACTTTTCCTACGTAACTTTACTTAGTTGTGCTCTTAGATCTGTATTACGAGGTCCCGGATATGTACGAATTGCGCGGAATCATCCGAAAAAAAAAATCGAATGTTTGGTCACAACAAAACATGTTTGAAATTTTTGAGGTGGAATATACACTGACATATACATATACATATACTTTATATAACACATATAATATACATATTATATACACATAATACACACACACACATTACACACAATATACATTTGATATATAACCCACCAAAACAAATTAACAAATAAAAACTTGCCTAAATCCATGTAATGACATTTCCAAGCAATCAGATGTTTTTGGAATCACTCCACACAATTGTCACCCGATTTTTTTTTGCAACCAAAAGTATTTAAAGGCAGTTAAGGTTTGTTTCTTCTGTATCCAACAATGGTCAACTACGTATTCAAACCAACGCCTTATCACAAGCTTTTCTTGAGAAGAGTTCCTGCTATTTTAGCTTGGGGTTCCACATTATCCTTTTATTTATTTTCCCAGCATGCTATAGTTTGGGGTGCAAACAAATATAGAAATGTCCCACCTCTTAATGATTCATGGTTTAAGCAAAAGAAGTTTGCAAACCCACCTATTGGTATATAATAATGAATAATGATTGAATTTGATATTTTGTAGAGTTTGCTAACTATCGGCGATGTGAATGTTGAAAAGTAGAGACTGGGGATATTTTAAACGGTGAATTCTAAATGAGTTCACAATGTGACTTGTGATTGAGTCTTGGCTGGCTTTTGAAGCATTGAGGTGTTAATATCCACAATTACGAACGAAGTACGTGGTGTTAGTTGTGTTAGTTGTGTGAGTTATTTGAGTTACTTGAGTTATTTGAGATAATCAAATGGTGTGAATGATTTGAGTGATGTGAATGGTGTTATTCTTTTTCGATGAAACACTCCATTCTTAAAAAGCATTTCATAATAAAAAATACAGCCTTAATTTACACAAATGAAGAAGGTTGAAATATTTGAAATTCACAACGAACTTGTCATTTCGAAAGTGCTCAGATTCATTTACTTGATAGTATTTATAATTTAATACGAATTAAGAAAATTACTGATAAGAACTTTTTTTTTTGTAGGGTCTTTCTCTTGCAACAAACGATAAACGAACAAAGTGGTTATTGTCTTTGTTACATTTAAAGATCAAGGTTGTAATATTTAAACGTCGAGGTTGTAATATTCAAATGTCGAGACAGTAATATTTAAATGTCGAATACACAAAGGTCAAACGAAGTCAGTTCGTCGTGTGTAAGTTTGTTCGTCGTCTTCCGAATCGCATAAAAAAACAGTCATGTCAAAACCATTCCAACCAATTAGTGACGTTATCAACACCCAAACACCCAAACATAAACAACAGTCGTTCTCAGAAATCTACGGAGAACCCGAAAACTTCCTAGAAGTAGAAGTACGAAACCCAATTACCCATGGACACGAAGGGTCGTTGTATACGGACTATGAGATTATCTGTAGAACCAACATCCCAGCATTCAAGAAGAGGTCAAGTCGTGTGCGCAGGCGTTACTCGGACTTTGTTGCTTTCCGCAAGATCCTAGAGCAGGAAACAACCCGGGTGATCATTCCCACGCTTCCCGGTAAAATTCTATTGAATTCTAACAAGTTTAACGATTTGAATATCGAGAAAAGAAGACAAGGGTTGGAGAAGTTTTTGACTACTGTGAGTGGTCATCCGTTGTTACAAACAGGTTCAAAGACATTGATTGAATTTATACAGAATGAAAAGTGGGATCCCAAGACGTATTATTTTTATTAATAGATAGCCCCTGATTTAGGAATGTAAGATGAGCTTGGGGTTGAAAGTGAAGTTCGAAGGAGTTAAGTTTCGGGCTGGAGTTAAGTCTGAGTTAAGCCCCGATCTGTTCAAAAACTGGTGTGATAGAACATTCTGAACAACGAAATACTAATACAAACTAAAAAAACAAACTACATGTCAACACAAATACACGTTTAATAACTAGAAAGCTCTCTTCAATGGAGAAACAACATCTCTGCCCTTGTAGAATTGAATAGTCTTGTTGGCTCTGTCAGAAAGACCATCAACAGTAAATTCAAAGAACTTGAAAATATCATCAGCCTTACCAGAAGCACCAAATCTGTTCAAACCAAATTGTTCGTGAGAGTACTTGGACCAACCGAAGGTGGACATAACTTCAACAGACAAGATTGGAACACCGTCTGGCAAAACAGACAATCTGTAATCTTCAGGTTGTTGGTCAAAGGTGTGGAAGTCTGGGATAGAAACAACACCAACCTTAACACCGGAGTTAGCCAAAGCCTTAGAAGTGTCGACAGCAAGGGAAACTTCGGAACCAGAAGCGACGATGATAAGTTCAGGCTTGTCTTGAGCAATCAAGGTGTAACCACCCTTGGAGGCCTTTTCGATGGTGGAACCTTCCAATTGAGGCAAGTTTTGTCTGGTCAAGGCAAGGATGGAAGGAGTCTTTGTGGATTCGATGGCCTTCAAGTAGGCGGCAGAGGTCTCGTTACCATCAGCAGGTCTCCAAACACTCAAGTTTGGAATAGCTCTGAAGTGGGCCAAGGTTTCGATAGGTTGATGGGTTGGACCGTCTTCACCCAAACCAATGGAGTCGTGGGTGGCAACCCAGATGACTGGGTGCTCGGACAAAGCACTCAATCTGACGGCACCAGCGGCGTATGAAACAAAGTTAAGGAAAGTACCACCGTAACTCTTGTAGTTGGCACCAAAGGCGGCGATACCGTTCATGATGGAACCCATACCGTGTTCTCTGACACCGTATCTGATGTATCTACCAGTGTAGTCACCCAAGCCGGTGGATGGAGGTTGGAAGTCAACAGCGTCTGGAGCTCTGGTCAAGTTAGAAGGAGTCAAATCAGCAGAACCACCAATGATTTCTGGAACAACAGGCAAGACACTAGACAAGACGATTTCAGACAACTTTCTGGTGGCAACAGCCTTGTCAGCTGGGGTGTAGACAGGCAAAGCATCCTTCCAGTTTTCTGGCAACTTACCGTCCAAACGTCTTTGGAGTTCAGCACCTTCCTTAGGGAAAGCCTTCTTGTAGTCGGCGAAAAGAGCGTTCCACTTGTTGTAGATTTCAACGTTTGGAGCAATAACGGTTTCTTGGTAGTACTTGGTGACTTCAGCAGGAATGTGGAACTTGACTTCTGGGTCGAAACCAGCCTTCTCCTTCAATTGCTTGATGTCATCTGGCTTCAATGGAGAACCGTGGACACTGTGAGAACCTTGGTTGAGGGAACCGTAACCGATGGTGGTGCTCAACTTGATCAAGGTTGGCTTGTCAGTAACCTTCTTAGCTTCTTCAATGGCAGCGGAAATGGCAGCCAAGTCAGTGTTACCGTTGGTAACTTCAAGAGTGTGCCAGCCGTAAGCCTTGTATCTAGCAACAACATCTTCAGTGAAGGCAACGTCGGTGGAACCGTCAATAGAAATCTTGTTGTCGTCCCAGAAAGCGATGATGTTACCCAATTGCAAGTGACCGGCAACAGAGGAAGCTTCAGAAGAAACACCTTCCATCAAACAGCCATCACCCAAGAAAACAAAGGTGTGAGAGTTGGACAATTCGTAACCTGGCTTGTTGTAAGTGGCAGCAAATTGCTTTTGAGCAATGGCCAAACCAACAGCGTTGGAAATACCTTGACCCAAAGGACCAGTGGTGACATCAACACCTGGGATTTCAGTGGCTTCAGGGTGACCTGGGGTACGAGAGTTCAATTGTCTGAATTGCTTCAAGTCTTCGACACTCAAGTCGTAACCAAACAAAACAAGCAAGGAATACAACAAAGCACAGGCGTGACCATTGGACAAGACAAAACGATCTCTGTTGATCCATTGAGTGTCCTTAGGGTTGAATTTCAAGTTCTTCCAAACGGCGTGTGCAGCTGGAGCCATACCCAATGGAGCACCTGGGTGACCGGAGTTGGCTGCAGCAACTGCATCAACGGCCAACAATCCGATGGTAGAAATAGCTATTTGATCAATGTTAGACATTTGTGTTTAATAAACGAAAAGAAAATTTCGTGGGCAACGGGGGTCCTTTATAAATTTTGGGTTTTTATTTTTTCGCTCTTTTCTTAATTTAGTGGTCACCGGATGTTCCGATAGCAATGCAGGAGTGTTTCATTTAAATTCAATTTGATTCTTTATGTATGTGAGGTTGTACAATGGAGTATTCAGAATACACAATTGTATTGATTCTTCATTCTTGGGGTCAATTGATACTTGGAATGGTTGTTTTGTGCCATCGGGCCGATGAACTTGGTCGATTTGGGAGCTGGATTATGTAAGGTAATTACGCCTTGGCGGGTGTCATTTTTCCTGACACAAATAGTCTGAGATGATTTCCTGGTCCACAATTGAGTTGTACTTTATACTTTATTTGACTCGTGGGCCTCCTTTCACGTGGCTTTTTTTTGGGTGCAAATTTGTTGACGACAGGATAAATTGGGGTTAAAAAATGGTCCAACTGATGAATGTGACTCACGATGACTAAAGTACAAAGTCACAAAAGTCTACGAATGTTTTTCATGGTAGTTCCATCGCGAACGGACTATCCAGAAAATCCAAATAAGCTGCCCGCATTTTCCATCCCCATAAGTATGACATAAGAAATTATATAACGATTGCAGCCTCCACTACGGTCGAAATCCTCATAGAAATCCTCATAGAAATCCTCATAGAAATCCCCACATTACATTCTCTTTTGAAGTGATTATCATTCTAGTGCAGCTATTGTTCTCATGTGTTTTTTACAAACATTCTTTAAGAAATTTACGTACTTGTCATTCATAAACCAGAAAGTTGTGTATTCGATCCGACACTCGGCAAATATACGAATTTTTCGTTCATCAGATAATCAATGGCTCAGCCGTGACTTGTGCAGATTAGTTTTTCGGAATCATGCATAATTATTTTTGTAGGCGCGGCAAGCTGGATATATAATTTGGTATATCCGTCGATTTAGAGGGTATGAAGCTTATTCACTTAATTGTTAGCGCACATGTTATACTATGTGCTGCGGTATCTCAAGTTGAAAACACAGATGCCGCTTTGGAATATTTTGATGAAGATGAGATCGAGGTAGTGTTACATCTGGGGCGAGTTGCTCGAAGTTTTGGAGGAAGCCGAGGTGGTCGTGGAGGAGGAAGTGGTGGTGGTAGTAGTGGTGGTAGTGGTGGTCGTGGAGGAGGAAGTGGAGGAGGAAGTGGTGGTGGTAGTGGTGGTGGTAGTGGTAGTGGTAGTGGTGGTGGTAGTGGTGGTGGTAGTGGTAGTGGTAGTGGTAATGGTGGTAGTGGTGGTACTAGCGGTAGCGGTAGCAATGGCGGAAGTCCACCTCCATATTCACCAGGCTCTGCTCCTCCACCTTACTCACCAACAGCACCAAACTCTGGGTCACAACCAAATTCAGGTGGTACACCTAAAAGCCCAGGCTCGCAACCAAATTCAGGCCCACCACCAGGCCCACCACCTGCAGGATCCCAACCAAATTCAGGCCCACCACGAGGCCCTCCTCCTTCAGGGTCCGGGGGAAGCGGTGGATCTGGTATCATACCAGCAGCAGCAGCAGGCGCAGCAGCAGGAACAATTATCGGTGGTCATCGTCATCGTGGAGGTAATAGTACAACTCATAAAAATGCGTCACCTGCGTTGTACAGCCCATGGGTGATGACATACGTTGCATGTCAACTTGCAGTGGTTGTTACATTAAATTGATAATGTTTATCTTTTCAATTCTAATTGGTTCTTTCATCATTATATGATATACTATGATAATTGTGAAAAACTATTAATGGTTAATTCTGAATAACTATTAATGGGAGTAATTCTGAATAAATGTAGTAATTCTGAATAAATGTAGTAATTCTGAATAAATGTAGTAAATCTGAATAACTATTAGAACTAGTCAATTCTCATTACAAAAAACACACATCTAAAAACCTATACATCCTCTACAATAATTAACCAATATATCCTATATCTATAAACGAGCCATACCATAATCTATGGATCCTCAAAAGGACTCTTTTCACTACTGGAATCAGACTTTTTAGGTTCACTGATTTCAACATCCAATAAAAAACTTCCACTACTAACAGCACTCTCAGGTCTATAAATTCGAGGCTGAGCGGTCAGGTTTTGTCTTCTGACACTGGTCGCTCTTGTGATTTCGCCGATATCGGAATCGACGTCAGAATCGGAATCATCACTTTCGATATCATGGGTGATTTTAGTGAAGGTTTCCTTTTGGACAAAGGTTGGTTCGTTGAAGGAGTCATGTGTTCTTGCGTAGGAATCGTTTTCATCATCGGTGACATCGGCATCGGAATCTTCTTCTTCCTCTTCTTCAATTCTATCGACATTGACCAACCTAGGCTGAGCCTTGATAGCGGTCATCGTACCGTTTTTCAAGTTTTCACCTGAAGTGTTCACCTCGCTAACACCCAAGCCCTCCACGGAGGAAGAGATGGAATCACCGGCCAGGTGGATAGTCATGGTGGCATTGTTGGCACGCATGACGTCACCAATGATGGATGCGTTTTCAATCGTGTTTAAATCCAGGAAAATCAGCTCTGTGTCATTTGAATAAATCGATCTTGTGTTGTTCTTCGTGGGACGGACGGTGACACCCGGAATATACGCAATTGGTAAAATGTTTGACGCTGCCGTGGTTGAAATCAGCGTGGCTACTGAGTTCCGGTTCAGCAGGTTCGGATCAATATACACGCTGTTGTTATTAAGCTGCATATTGGCCAGTTCGACTATTTGTCTTTGTCTAGCTCTTCTTTGTTGAGTGTCTGATCTTCTTGCATATCTTGTTTTTGGTCTCGTAAAAGATTCATACGATGACAATCTCTTTCTGGCCTTTGGATCGGTAGCCAATCTTCTTGGTTTATCTGCTAATCCTGTAGCAGAGCCGCCATTGGAGCTTCCCATCCCTCCACTTCCGGAACTCCCAGCTCCGGATGAATGCATGCTCTCTCTATCAAAGTGGGTTCCATCGGATAAGGAGCCTGCCAGCCCGACCATGCCATTCCCACTAAACGATCCATTCCCCAACGACTTCATCTCGTCCTTTTCATGATCCTCCATCCGATCTAACATCATGTCCTCTGATATATACCGTTTCTTATATACCCGCTTGTAGTACCACCATCCTAACACAGCTAACCCGATTAGCACTAGTCCTCCAACCACTCCCCCTACAATCCCCCCAACTGGCGTACTCCCACCTTCCCGCCCGGTATCCTTAAGTGTACAGATGGATTTGGCACACTGGTTACACGTTTGCAGGATCTGTTGGCACTCCTCATTCTTGTTACATGTCGGACACTGTATATTGGTCTGTGGACATATAACACACCCTTTGGAATCCGTGGCCTGTGGCCCGTCATCCCTCTCCACCTTGCTAGCGAACGTCCCCCATTCCTCTGATCTACTGGGTACCATTTTTTTTAATATTCATTTTTTAGCTACCTTTTCTTTTTTTTAGTTAATCTCGCTTTGTGTTGTGAAAGGGACTTCACAGATCAGTTTTAGGCCTATTGTTTCATATGAAATTTAGTTATGAAACGTTTCATGTCGTGTCACTGACTGTGTGATCTAGTCTTAACAATATGCCCATAATCACAAAGTACATCAATTTTATGTATGCAGAATAACCTTGGTATATCCGGACTTTTGTTTTCTTGCTACATACGCCTTTGCCACGTAACCGGGGGTGTAATGGATGCGTGCGGAATTGATACATTTTGTGAGATGTCCTGTCATATTCTCTTAAACTGTATGTGATACTGGTGTTTTCTTTTAGCATATGCGTGATTACAAGAGATCGAACGAAGTGACTTTTTATAAAGGAATGAAGTGAGTTGTTCTATAAGGGAGCGAGGTCTGTTCTATACATGAACTATAAAGAGGATTTGTCCTATAAAGGAACGACTAATGTTTGAAATGAACGATTCTTGTACTAAACGAACGAAGCGAGTTTCTCATATATATTCACATCAAGTGATTGACTCGTAGAAGAACCAACTTCATTTCGTTTGTTCGTTCATTATTCGCTTTTATACACTCACTTCTTTCGTTCATTCATCCATTTCTTTCCCTCTCACTTCGTTTGTTCATTCATTCATTTTTTGCCTCTTGTACACTCACTTCGTCCCTTTGTTCGTCTCACTACTTTTACTCTTTCACTCTTATACTCATCATCTTCGTTTATTTATTATATAAACTGTTGCCTCAAATCACCTCTAAACTTATAACCATCCTTCCTTCTAGTCAACCAAGTCTTCTCATAATCAAAATACTTGTAGTTTTCCTCCTTGTTTTCATCACCCAAATCAATAGGTGGAGGAGGAGTTCCCAGAGCAGACTCTTCACCATCCTCCTTTTGTATCACACTCATCAGTCTATTCTTTGCACCCTTACTATCCTTCATGAACCATTGCTTGAATTCCGTATTGAAAACCCAACCTCTTCTAGATAATTCTTTAGCAGCATTCCATTTGGCAAAGTTATCAGAACCTTCCAGGTAATAGAAACAAAAGAATAAAGTATCATTATCAAACTTCTTCATTAAATTAGCCAGGTTTAATTCATACATTGGTTCTTGAGGATAGTCGATTGAAGAAGGATGAACCTTGACTGGGCTGTATTGTCTTGGTTTTTCTGCATCAAATGAATCTGGGCAGTTCAACAAGGACTGTTCCAAAAGATGGCTGATCAGTTGGAATGGAAGAGGGTTGGAGAGTCTAGACTGCGGAAGAGTGGAAAGTCGGGTGACTGTATCCAAAAACTTACCGTTTGGATTGAGGACATCATCATCTGTGTTTGGTGAAGTTGTTGCCGATCTACTTAATCCTGGAGGTTTGGCCACACTTTCCAATGGCTGTGGGGTCGATTGTGAGGGTGTTTGTACAGGTTGTGGATGCACGGGTTGCAGTTGAGGCTGCGGGTGTGTAGGCTGCGGTTGTACAGGTTGAGCTGCTTTAATAGCACTGGAGTATGAACCGGCATTGATCAAAGGCGGCGGGTTGGGTGCGGGAACAATCGTTGTACCCTTTCTCTTAGCGATTTGTATCACGGGAGGAGGAGTTGGGCTATGCTGTTTTGGCTTTTCTTGCTTCTCTTGCTTCTCCGGTTTTTCTTGCTTCTCCGGTTTTTCTTGCTTCTCTTGTTTCTCCCTTTCTTCAATGTCCTCCGTTTCTACCCCGTCTGCAGCCATTTGAGCCAAGGACCCTTGAACCTTCAAATTATCATCTTCTATATCCAACTGTTCATAGAAATCATCGTACTCAACGTAATCCTCTTCCATGTTATTCTCAACATAATACTCTAAGTCATCTTTTATATCATCAATCCGGTCAGGATCTAAGTTGTCATTTTCTAATCCTTTCAAAATCATCTCCAACTTCTTGACATGTGAGTTATTTCTCTCCAACCGATATTTCGTATCATCGATCTCTTGTTGAATAGATCCAGCGTTCAGCAGCTTGGCTCTCTTTAACAGCAAACTAAGCAGGTGCACTTCTTCGTCCAACCCTTCGTTTTGACCGTTTAGCTGGTCAATCACATCACTGATATAGTTAAATGCTTCATGCTTCTTGTAGTCCTCAGGATCCGAAAACCTGTTAAATCTCCCGGACCTTTGGCTTTGGAGTTCAAGCCCTTCATTAGAAAACTGCTTAATCTTTGATGATTTCTCAAGATCTTTGAATAAATCCATAGAATGCTCAATTCTAGTACGGTTTTCTTGTAACAAGTTCTTGTCTAGCTTGATGGACGAGTCCGAAAGCCATGTTTTTAACTGGTCCCTAGATCTTTGTAACTTCTTGATTTCTTTCTTAAGATCCAGTTCTAACTTTTCTTTTTGGGATGAGATCTCTGTGGTCATTAACTTGTCATAGATGTCATCGAAAACTCCAAGACCTTCTGCGATCTTCTTGTTGGTCTTGTCGAATTCCTGCTGTAGCTTACGGGCACTCATTTGTTGTTGAGAAAAAACTTTTGGGAGGAAAAATACGCTTGGGATTGAATGTACTGTTGAACAACTCACTCACAACGAACGACTGGGTTTTGTGAGTTTTGAATGAGTTGAGCTTGGAAGATAATACTAATGGTTAGTGTTGCTTAATATTGTCAATGTTTCTTGATATTATCAATGTTTATTAATATTGTCAACCTTTCTTATGTTAATATGCTTAATTTCTTTGTTAATGCTTCTCTTAATTATCCTCCTCAAAAAACCAGTCATACAACTGAAAGTTCCCCCATTACATTCAATTCTATATCATTCTTTACATCATATATGCAATATCTCTACAACTCTTGCCTTAAAAATTCCTCACTAAAATGAGATAACTGTTCAAAGTTAACCTCAAACCCATTGATACCCCCATAATAAGGATCCTCTACAATCTTTCCAAAGTTTGTGTCAGTACGCCATTGTCCAAAGAGACTCACCTGCAGTTTCAGCAGTCTTGGTTTCATGTGTAACAAGTTGGAGATATTGCTTTCATCCATGCCAATGACGTAATCAAACCTCTCGAAGTCACGGGCAGTGATTTGTTGGGCAGCATGGTTAACAGGGACGCCATGCTTGCGGCATGTCTTGACCGAACGGCCGTCTGGGGACTCGCCGATGTGCCAGCCACTTGTTCCGAAGGACTCGATTGCTTTGAATCTGTCGGCGAACCCGAGTTCGTTGACTTTTGCTTTGAAAACGGCTTCAGCCATGGGGGAACGACAGCTATATGTTAGTAAGTCCATTGCAGAGTATATACACGTACATGTTTCCTAAGCACACAAAGGCTACTGATATCTTTGGTTCGGACATTAAAAAGAAAATGCGCGATTTATGTTATACTTTTATTAATAAATAATCGATCACTCGATCACCGAATCATTGAATGCTCGACACTATAAACTGTTTCCAATCATCAAAAGTAACTGCATCGTACATAAAGCTAAATGCATCTTCACCTTCCATTTTAACCTTTTTCTCATCAAACAACATATCAATATCGTCCTCCATCATGGTATCGTGGCTTCTCTTACCACTAGGCAATTCCAACTCCATCTTGGCACAAACCTCGATAGGATCATCGCAGTCCAATTCACGTATACTCTCCACTTGTTTGAATGCGCTCTTAATGGCGTCAGGTCGTATTTCGCAACTCCACTCACTGTGTGCTTTAATGGGCAGCAATGGGGATTTAGCAGCAGGTTTACCGTTAACAATCACAGGCGTCGAGAGGGCCTTTGGAATTATAGCATCCTTTTCAGCTAAGGACTCATCCAATTCCAACAAATTAGCCAAAGAAGCGTAGAAAAACTTCTCTGGGTCCGTGCTTGACAACTCGCGTCTCTTGGCGGACTTGGAGTCCGCGCCCGAGTTTGTGAAGATGTCCGCGTCCGTTGTTGGAATGGCTTGGGTCGACCCCGAGGCCCCAGGAGTATGTCTGTAATTTGGCGACTGTCCAGCCGGGGTATTCTTGTTACTTCCATTACCTAGTTGTGGAGTCAGAATACTGTTTGGAGTTTTGATGCTGTTCACTAATTGACCAGGAGATCCAGCGGTGCCTGCTGGGGTTGGGATACTTCCAACATTCACCGGTCCCTTAACAGATGGCTTACGGCGTGCGGCCGCAGAAGCATTGGCATTGGGATTGGCCTTCTTGTTCAAGACTGGCGTTGGTTGATTCTTCAACTTTGGGGTGTTATCCTCCGAGTTGATCCCCATAGGGGTCTGCGATGGAATCATAGGTGATAAGTTATTTGGCATCATAGGACTGCTCTTCATATTCCCCTGTCTCACCTGTGCATTTGGTGCAACGTTAGGCCATTGGTTCGAAGGTCCAAGATTAACTCCTCCAGGCACAGGCGCTTGTTGTGGGATACTCTGAGGCACACTAGCATTCGGGAAAGTTGGCTGCTGAGGAGGTGCCTTCAATTGGTTATTTTGAAGCTGCTGCTTTCTAGCATTATATTGTTCTTGTACATAGTCAAAATATTTCTGATATTGAAGACGTAACTTTTCCAACAACTCTTGAGTAGCTAAAAAGATCCCCATCTTCATATTCTCAACTATGTTTTTGGTCATATACTTAATTTGAATTAAACGTTTTGTTTCATCAACGTTTCTTGTCAAAATGAAGAAATAACTAATAATGGTGTCCAAACTGTTGTATTGTTGACCCATTTTAGTCAAAGTTTCCCTGACCTGGCTCTTATCCTGTTCAGAAAGCATCTGGGTGACGTCTTTAAGGTGCAAGCTGGTCCGGCCACCATCTTCCATGAGTTGTCTCAATTGCAAACGCATTTCCTCGGTGAGTGGAGGAATAACTTGACCAATCGTACGGTTTCCTTGGTTCAAGTTCCCTGCTGGGGCATTGGTAGTTCCCGCAGCATTGCCTCTATTCACCATTGCAGCATTGTTCACAGGAGGTTGTTGCGCATTCAAGTTTTGGTTGTTCATCATAACAGGCTGAGTTGCAGCTGGTTGCTTGGCCACAGGTGGCTTGTTTGCAGTTGGGATTCCATTCTGCTGCTTCCACTCCTGTGACTTCTGATGCTGTATATACTTGTGAATAAATGCTTCCTTCTGTTTTTGATTAAACAGAACACTTACCGATCTATTTGCTTGGAGTCTTGCAAGAAGATTCAATGCATCTGCTGAATGCTTCATAATGTCTTGTTGAGTGATTGGGAAATCAGGAACCTTCACTGCATTGTTTCCGTTTTGAGCGGTCCCATTAGCATTAGCGTTCTGATTAAGAGGTAAGTTATTATTAACTGGAACATTAACTTGATTATTTTGAATATTACGCTGTTGCTGCTGTTGCTGCTGTTGCGCTTGTCTTTGTAACATTTGCTTTTGCTGGGCCAAATTATTCATATTGAAGTTATTGCCAATTGCATTAGCATTGGCGTTATTATTGATATTACCATTGATATTGTTACCGTTGATATTGTTACCGTTGATATTATTGCCATTGATATTACCATTGATACTACCGTTCCCATTAACAATATTTTGTCTCACCGGCTGATTCAGGTTAACTTGCAGGCCCACAGATTGACCTTGTAATTGGGACATTTTCTGTTGATGTTGCCTAATAGCCATCTGAAGATGGGTCCCATGGATTTCCTTAATCAAAGGCATGGCCGAGGCCGGAATCAACTTTTTATTCAAACACTCAAAGATCTGGTTCCATGTCGTGACTCCCGAAGGAAGATTAGGAATCTTGACAAGAAGAGCATGAGGGATTTGGGCGTTCCGCAATGCATTACTAATCTGCTGCATTTGCTGTTGTTGAGGAGTACCAGTAGGTCCAGACCCATTAGTATTCGTACCAGTAGTGCCGACGTTCTTCTGAGCACCATTTGCACCGTTTGTTCCATTTCTCATCTGGGCTTGGATATGTGCCGCAGACTGTTGTCTTGCTTGGGCTTGTTGTTGAAGAAAGTTCATACTCTGGGGGTTAATTTTGTTATTTGGGATACTATTCATTCTCATTCCTTGACTGGAGGTATTGGTTTGGTTGTTATTGTTGTTATTCATGTTCATGTTGTTCATGTTGTTCATGTTGTTCATGTTGTTCATGTTGTTCATGTTGTTCATGTTGTTCATGTTATTCATGTTCAGGTTCATGTTCAGGTTCATGTTCTGGTTCATGTTCTGGTTCATGTTCTGGTTCATGTTATTGTTCATGTTGTTATTCATGTTGTTCATGTTATTCATGTTATTATTCATGTTACCATTCATGTTGTTCATATTCATGTTACCATTCATGTTGTTCATATTCATGTTACCATTCATATTACTATTCATGTTGCCATTCATATTACTATTCATATTACCATTCATGTTGTTCATACTATTCATGTTCAGGTTCATATTCATGTTCAGGTTCATCCCTCCCATGTTTTGACCCATGTTTCCAACATTCTGACCAACATTCATGTTGTTATTCATCGAAATATTTTGATTTTGATGAGTCTGTTGTTGCTGTGTTTGTTGCTGACCCATCATTGCCTGGTTTTGCTGACTTTGCTGATTTTGCTGACCCTGACGCATCCCACCACGCAGTGCCAAATTACTTCTCAACTGTTGGATCTTCTGTTTGATAGACTTCATGTAGTCCTCCTTCAGCTGTGATTGCATAAAGGTATGTTTCTCGAAATCCTGGGCTATGGTGGGCCCACGCTGTGGATCATAATTCGATCCTTGCATTTCTCGAAGAGTGCTTGTAAGTATCTGAACCACCTTCTGACGGTCTGTCACGGGGTATATACTATGCCAGGAATTCATTCCCTGTTGCAGCTGATGTATGTTATTCATCCTAGTGTAAAAGAAGTGTTGATCCTGAGCGGGGAGTTCTCCCTTTGACAACACAAATTTTGTATGAGGTAAAAGAAAAAAAAAATTCAACTAAAATTTACTTTTAAAAAAAAAAAATGATCAGAGAGTTTAATGGGGTGGATAAGTAGAAATGTAGATTGAATAAATAAGGTTTTGTATTTTTGAAAAAAGTGGAAGCGAAAGGGGTGGAAAGTAAGTAGGATAGGATGTAGATAGAGTGGGGGTGTGACCGTAGCCGCGTGCGAGCAGGCGAACAAACGATGGGATAAGCAGTAGGGCGATCGCGTTACAGAATCAGTCCACGACGGAAAATCATTCGCTCGTAACTTACGGAAATATACATAACCATTATACAGTGGTAAAAGATCTCTTGACGGACCTTTTTTCTTCATTCTCTCTGTGCTCGGCTTCGTCAATGAATTCTGCTGAGTGGTGCAAATTCCATTGCTGTTTAACAAAGCGAAGGCCCAGAGTGTTGACTCCCAACTGTCTTGTGGTGGAAGTCAAGCCGGTACGCAACTGCTGTTTGACATCGATCAACTGGTTTTTTATCTTTGGGTCCTTTTGGTTGATGAGTTCTTTCGCATTCAGTCGAATCACAAAAAACAAAACCTTACAGATTAACTGCATATTGACAGTGTTCTTCACGAGAAGATCTTTTCTGGTCCAGATTTGAATCATCCTCAACAACTTAAGTGAGTACGAAAATGGTAAAACAAGTAAAGCATCCTCCAACTGGGAAGACTTAATTTTCCCAAGCACACTTAAAACATACTCCTGACCGGACATTCCAAACGCCATCAAAATGGCATTTTTGGTTGGTTTGGCAACATGAGTTTTATTCTTGACGGCAAGCAAATATTCTTCCTCGGCATCAACATCCTCTATGCCGATGTCTAACGCCTCCATCAACTTTTCACCCAGCTTAAGCGATTCGATGGTTTGCTTGGTGACGGTCGTCACCTCGTCTCCAGCTTCCTCATCTGCAGCATTGGTTGGATCGTCTTCCAACGAATCAAGCAACGTATTTTCGTAGAGCTGATCAATCTCCTTCTCTCTCTCTTCTTCAAGGAAAACCTGGTCTTCCGTGCTTTCCCACACCCTAATCGAGTGGTCGTGCGAGGCGGAAACCATAAAACTTCCATCTTCGCTCACACATATACACCACACTTCGCTCTGATGTGCAGGTAACTTCTGAATACACTCAAACTTGTCTCCATCCCAGTACTTAATCAATCCATCCTTACCACTCGAAAAGAAATTGTGGCTGTCTGCAATAAAACGCACATTCATAATTGAGTCCTGGTGACCGAAAATGGATTTGTGGCAGTCACCAAAGTCCAACCCCCAGATCTTGATGTTCTTGTCTGCTGATGATGTGATAATTAACTTGGAATCTTGAGAAATGTCAATCGACAACACTGGCAACTTGTGTCCGTATAATGTAAGGTATAGCTTGAGGGTGTCTAAAAACACAACCTGCACGTTATTGTTAAGAAGTGACACTGCCAAGTACTTGGCATCCGGTGATATCTTGACGCATAAAACGTCTTCGTTTAACTCTAAAGTTTGTGAGTGCTTAAATGTCATCTTGCTGACGGTGGTTGTAGAAGATCCAGGAATCAATTCACTCTCAACCTTAAAGTTCCAAAACTTGACACACTTGTCATTACCACCAGTGATTAAGGTTTTGCCGTCTGGAGTGATGTCCATGGACCAAATCGAACTGCCATCTTCACTGGAATTATCATGGGCTCTTTCAATCTTATCAACCAACGATGAGGTGGCCAAGTCATACAACTCCAAGTCTCCATTCTTAAACCCAACGGCAACCAACGTCCCACCAGGTAAAAACTTACAACACAATGCATATCCTTCAAGCATGAAGGTTCTGATGACGTTGGAATTTCTAATATTCCACACCTTGAGCTCTCCATTACTTGCCGTACACAACAACTTACCGTCACTCGACATGTCCATGGCTCTGATGTCACTTCTATGTCCCAAAGCCTCAATGCTGGTTTGTTTCACCGATTGTAATAACGAGGTGGACTTTTTGATTTGCTCGGGAACTGCAATCGAATGGTACTCGATACTGTTGTTGGTAAGTGATATCAACATCTCCAACTTCTTGTCGGACTTCTGAATCCAGCAACATGACTTGATTTTGGTTAATGCTCTGATGGTAGTGAATGGTGTGATGATCATACTGATTTCGGCTTCCTTTAAGTTGGCCAAGATCTCTTCATCTGTATACTCCTTTTCTTTAAGTCTCTTGGTTCTTCTGGCAATTCCCTTTTTAACCTCATCTTCTCCTCTCACTCTATAAATTTCAATGGTTCTATCAACGTTTTGAATGTGGAAGAGTTCGTGGGCGCTCGAGCCCGCCTTGAGTGTCTGGAATTTGATATCATTACATCTAGCCTTGCTTTGCTTTTCAAAGCTACCCTTTTCGGTAATCTTGGATCCATCCTCTTGACTCAAGTCAATCGACCACACCTTCACCTGATCTTTGTTACCACTGGTAATAGCCATATCCCTGGAGGAGTTGATCCCCAATCCCCAACATTCGTTGGAGTGTGCCAAGTGAGTCTCGATACATTGGTGACTCTTCAACTCCCACAACTTAATCAACCCATCCTTAGAAACTGATATAATGTAGTCTTCCATCTCATCGGCATCTCCTTCAACTTCACTCAAGAAATCTAACCCGGTGATTTGAGACTTATGTCCTTTTAATTTGAATAACCCTTCTTCTCCAACAAGATCCCACAATATAATGCTCGAGTCCGCTGATCCAGATACCAATCTAGTACCACTACGGTCAAACTTAAGAATGCTAATACTGGATCTGTGACCTTGGAAATTTATAACAACGCTTCCACTGGTCATATCCCAGATCTTAATACTACCATCCAAATGACCTGCTGCCACCAAGTTGGTTGGACCATGGTGTGCCAAGAAGGTGACTGGTGATGGTGCAGTATTGGTGCTTGCATTAGATGCTCCAGGTGTCAATCCATCTCTCACTTTTTGTAAAACCTCTCCGGTCTTAATATCCCATTCTAAGATTTCTTCAAGTCCTGCTGATAACACCCTTCCAACTGACTTACTAGATTGTGTTCCAGATGGTGGGAGCCATACAACGTTGGCGTTGGTAATCACACCAAAGCATTTGCTTTGTTCGTAACGATCGTATGATTTAACCATTGATGTTTTACCTCATCGTAAAAAAAATTTGGGCATCTCATATGTGCGTCACGTGTGTGGGTGCAAAAAAATACTCAATAATTACAAGTTAATTAATGAACCAGTTAAGCAAGTATAATAATATTATTATTCTTACTGCTAAAATTCACATTATAAACAATTAATATCTAAAAGAAACTAAAAATAAAAGCAGTAGCAGCTAATACATAAGAGTTGATCCTCAAAATGTCACCATCGTTCTTCTTCTTTGTACTTGAAGGTGTAGCACTTGAAGAAGAAGAAGATTGAGAAGAAGAAAAATTAAGTGAATTCGAAGTACCTTGGATACCGCCTTGTACTGTGGCAGCTTCACCGGTCCAACAATACTTTTGAAGACACTTTTGACATTCTGGGGTTGGGAGTTGGTTTAATCTTTCTTGGGATCTTCTGATAATAGCACATCCAACACAAGTGGCCCATGAGGCGTCCTCGGTTAAATTCGTTCTCAGACTCACTTCAAACCCATTTCTGAAAATCCCATACTTTTCTTCATCATCATACGACAACTGGAAAGTGGAAAAATTCGATTGGTATGATTTGTACGTGTTGGACATAAGCACCACCAAAGGAATATCAGTAACAGAAATATTTGTGTTGTTATGATATTTAATCAAAGGTTCCATGTCCAGTGCATTACAACCAAAAAATACCGGTTTGGTTGATAACTTTTCTACATTGAAAGTAAACGCAGAAGGAACATAAGGAAATGGAGTACCTTTACCCTGTTTGGAGAATTGACGAGCATAAGTATTCAAGATGGAGGTACCATTTGGCCAATTGTTCCCATCATCGGCCGAGTTGTCAAAACCGAAAATAACGTCAACATTACGAGAGTTTTGGATAAAAGGATAGAATGGAACATTCTGCGAGTCCTCTCCACCATCAACCAAATAAAGAGTATCAGTTTCCACTATGGATTTAGTGCCAGCCAGCTGAATGTTTCTGAATGGATTTGGCGAGTATGAAGCAATGTCAACCTCAACACTGCTGATTCTGCTGAGAAGAGAAGTGATGATATTTTTAAGAATCAGGTTCAAACCAGCTTGAGGGAGTTGGACAAGAGCTTGGTTAAAAAGTGACAGTGACGTACCCATCAAGAAGCCTGCGTTGTCAAAGTCATTGACACATTGGTCTTTGGTGGACCCAAGGTACTTGACGTCAGCAAAGTTCTTAAGAGATGGGTCCCATGAGCCCAACTCATACGGTGACATCTCAAATACAGTGGAGTTTTCATTGATGATCAATTGGCCCGGCGTTCTACCGTTGGCAATAATAATAGGGTATGGCATCGAGTACGATGTAAATGCATCCAAGTCTCGGATTCCTGACCATGTCAAGTTCACACCCCCATCATTCGAGTTTATGAACTGGTGCGATAAGGCGCGGCCCCATACATCGGTCATTGTGATTGGAAACCCAGATGAGTTCTTGGCAAACACTGCTTGTTCGATATTGGTAAAGTAATCAATGGTTTGGAAAACATCATACCCTCCAATGTTAAAAATAGTATCTTCAAGGTTCCAAATCCCAAGCAGCTTGTCATATATCTGTGCTACAGATGCCCAGTCATTCAAAACAAGAGACCCAACAAGCCATGACCCTCCAGATAACCCAGAGATATATGTGGATGAATCTAACAATCCTCCCAACCCTTTAACATTGGAGTCATTAAATCTACCATCAAGTGCTAAAAGCTGCCCGGCTCCATTCAACATCGCACGGTACCCTCCTCCACTGAAGGCAAGCCCAATGGTAATGTTATGGTTGTTAGCATTCCCATTGATAAACTTTTCTGCATCAAAGTCAGACAATTTTGCACGTTCAGTCAAGAATTTAATCAAGTTTGCATTAGTTTGCGATTGACGATTTTTAACGTAACTTTCTTCATTATCTGAAATCTTATCCCCGACTCTATTTAATGGGGTGTTTGGACATGTCACATTAACGGGCAGGTACTTGAGACTTAACGCAGATGCTGAAGATTGACTTGGTTGATCACTTGTAGACGTAGATGATGAGGCTGAGGAGGACCCAGTTGTTGTAGTTTCCTCTCCAAAAATCCAAGGAATAAGTCCACCTCCGGAATCTCCATCTGAAGACCCATCAAACGGCCAGATTCCTTGTACTTGTAATACAATACTTAGGAGAAGTATCAACCACTTGAGCATGTGTGTGTATATTTTTTTTCATTTTCTCATATCCGTAATATAAAAGAGCAATATCGGGCGGGATTCCTAATATGGTAGTACACGGGAATTCCCAATAGAGTAATATGCATTTCTAAATATCTAATTCATAAGTTGCCTTGATAACCACCGGAAGCATCCCACCTGTCAGAATGGTGAAATGTCTGTGGTTCAATGCCATGATAATCAGTCTAATCATTCCAGCATGAGAAGTGGTGGAAATAAACTTTTCTTTTAAAACCTTTTTTCTATTAACCGCCCCATTTACAATATCGTCATTAAAAAGTAATTGTAAAAAGTCATTTGCACGAAGTGCTTGCTCCGGTAAAGTTTCTCTGACATCTAACTTAAAAATCTCATCATTCTCAGTGAAGCCTTCTGGAAAGACGAACCCGTACTCTCCGTACCTCTCTGTGATGGTTGTTTTTGTAGATCTCATGTCACAAAGATTAACACCAAGACGCTCTCTGAGCAACTCGCTGAGAATAGGTTGGTTTGATCTAGGCTTGATATCATCCCAGGTGAGTACCAAAGTTTTACTGGCTCTGGTTAAAGGCAGCACATAAAACTTGGATGGAATTGGAGCCCCCAATCCGACTTCTTGTTTCCACAATTCGTTATTTTCTTTGGCTTGTGCAATACCTAACTCGGTCAAGGTGGAATCGGGTCCGTAAACAATTTCTCCGTCTGTGGTCTTGTTGAACCATGTCTTGTTCCAACCATCGATACCGTACTTGTTAATAATAACATTATGGTTTCCTTGACCATGTCTTGAGAATAATACCAACTTGTAAACTTCATTTTTTGCAGCCTTGCTATTTAAATCATCTAATTGTGACATGATTTCTTCCCAGCTCTTTAATCTACCAGCGTTCTCAACAGCATAATTAAACTTTAAGTCGTCGAGTTCCGGGTCACTTTGTTTGAAAAATCCATCAACCACTTCGAATGACCATGGGTACTTTGATTTGCCTTCGCCAGTTGCGCGGATTTCCTTGATTGTTTGGTGGTAAATGGCTTCTTCTTCAAGATCTCCGTGTGCATCTGCGTGATCGTTAAGTGTTGGAATTAAAAGTGACATGGTGTTTTTTTTTTCATATCCATTTTCTTGGCCATTATATAAGTTCGCCGTTTGTTCGGCGAATCGACTTTGTGATTATTTGATTTGTAGCACCTTGCCATTCCCCTATCTCGGAAAACCAATTCTAAGCCTATAAAAGCCTTAATTTTCTCTCTTGGAAATATATTTGTCTTCCGTGGAAATTGGATGAGCACATAAAAAACTTAAAATGTTATATAATAAATGATTATCTATTTTAAGGCACTTCATCTACACTCACAACCACTTGTTCATAATTAGTTGAACTTTACAATATGGATTACTATACATCCTAATATACAATTACGTAGCATGCTACGTCTTTCTCGAAGGACCCAGCTTGAAGTCAGGCTTAAAGTCAGGCTTCCTAGCACCAGAATTCTTCTTTATCTGAAATTTGGTCACCAATGGGATATGATCAGATGGAAAGTGAACATCTGGAAACCCAATCAAGTGCAGAGCATAATCTTCATCAACCTTACCCAACAACCCCTTCACCAGTAAACTACCTGTTGAGTACCATATATAATCAATAACATCTGTGAAACCAGGTGAAAAGTTAGTGAATGGTAATTCACCAATATGATTATAAGCTGATTTCAACTTGAACGTCAGGCGGAACCCTTCATCAGTAAACTTACCATAATCTCTACCATCAAAATCTTCATGCTTTGCAACAGACCCAGTCAGGAATAATTGATATACAGCAGAGTCTACTTTAGAGTTGAAATCACCACAAATGATCAACAGCAGTTGCTTAATATCTTCTTGAGAATTGGTATGGTAAAATTTCTTGATTACACCTTGTAATTCTTCTAACAAAATACCCACTTGCAAAGTCTTAACATCATTAAATTCAGGATCCCAATGCAAGTGAGTGTTTACCACCATAATCTTTTCACCTGTTGACGTGTGTTGTAAGCAGGTAATCAATGCGACATTATCCTTATTCATGAAACGGTTAAACAAATCCTTAGTTTTCTTATACTTTTCTGATCCCATGCAAACACTGTTGTATTCAAAGTTTTGCTTGTGCAAAAGGTTGAATTTGCTAGTCTTGTAAAATGTAGCACAGCCATCCACTTTCTTAGACTCTGTATCACTCATAGTCTTAGATCTTGTCTTTGGGAAAAAGACCCCCTTGTAACCACGCTCGTGCATCAATGGAGTCCAGAATTCAGTATAAGTTCTTGTTTCTACTTCTTGCATGCAAATAATATCGGTGCTTAAAGCCAAGATGTCTTGTTGTAACATATTTCTTCTATAGTCCCAGTTCAAGGCCCAAGAAGGTGTGTACTTGTACATCTTAGATGTAGCATAATGTTGACATAAAGTATTGTAGGACATGATGGTGAATTGGTTGGACGCGGTGACCTCATTAGAATAAGCTTCAGGTGATGTAGATGGGTCAATAACTTCTCCATCTTCTTCCAAAAGAAGCCATTGTCTTGGTATAGGCTTGGTTTCAATTGGAGTCGAGTCACGCAAATAAGAAATCAACTCTTTAGTGCCCCGCTCAGCAAGTAAATTGGCAATCTTCAAATCCATTGGGTTCCCTTCTATACCTAAAAATAACAAAAAGTACAAATTACCAAACTCATATGGCAATGTCTTAATCATGTTATCAAATAAGTAAAGATAACGTAAATTGAAACAGAGACCCAATTGTGCTGGCACTTCACTAATTCTATTATGTGATAAATCCAACGTACGCAATCCACGTAATTTGCTGATAATAGGAGGAATCAGTGTCAATCTGTTGTTGCTAAGGTAAAGTGACTCTAAGAAATCATACTGGAATAATTTGGGAGATAAATTCATAAGACCTTGGCCCGATAAATCCAATTGCCCCCATAATTGTTTTCCTTGAGATTTCTGACTCATTCTTTGTTCTTGTTCCTCGTCCGTGTCTTGAGTGTGTTTCTTATTATGTAGAAGTGCTGCTGGTGCTGTTGGTGTAGTGTTTCCATCTCTGCTGTTGGCGGCACTGTTACTCGTAACACTCTTCTCCGCTTCTTCGGCAGATGCAATTAACGCCTTCGTAGCTTCAATCATGTTGACTGACTTGGAATCATACGGATTCTTTGGCTTTCTCAGATTCGTTGCATACTGTCTGGCGTAAAAGTGTGGAATGTTCGCGTTCCTCAGCAATTGACACAACTGTCTTTGGTGTTGCCAATAAATTGCATTCGGGTTATCCACATTAACCTTCTGCGTTTGAGCCACTTGCTGTTGTTGTGGAGGTCCTTGGAGATGCTGTTGTTGCTGCTGCTGTTGCTGCTGTTGTTGCTGCTGTTGTTGAACTTGAACAGGCATCTGCTGAAGTTGTTGGTTGTAAAATTGTTGTTGTTGAAATGGTTGGCGCGGCATTTGATTGTTGTATTGGTTGTTAGAACTAGTCTGGTAAGGTTGTTGCAACTGAGGACCTTGGAATTGAGGAAAGAATTGCCCTTGGTTTGGCTGACCTCCCTGGCTCTGTTGGATTTGTGATTGTTGTCCTGGCACCTGTTGGGATGGTTGTTGTTGAGGTGGAAGTGGAGGCGCCTGTTGACCGCCAGCTTGTGCTAGCTGTCCTTGTTGTCCTGGCTGCTGCTGTTGAGATTGCTGCCTGTACCCTTGATAGTCATACTCGCCGTATGAATTGCCAGAAACCTGGTTCTGGCCTTGTTGCAACTGTTGTAACAATACATTCTGTGCCTGTATGTTCCCTGGCTGCACCTGTCTATTCATGCTTATTGATTATCCATACACTTTAAGAAATTTGCTTATATGATAGATCGTGTCGGTTTTTTCTCGTTGGGTTTTTTTTTGTGTGGCCACACGACACGCTCACTGTAATGATGAGAATGTTAGATAATCTCAAACTACATTACTACTCTTACAATTACCTTTCAAGCTTATAGAATGATTCTGGAATCATCTCCTGTATAATCTTTGGAAAAGCTTCTCTATATCACCATGGTTGGCATGTCAAATTTTGTTGTCATTACAAAAAAAATTTAACTTGTCTGCCAGAAAAGCTTTTTGATTCTTAATTGTTTTTGCAAGTTTTCCAAGTTGAGTTAAGTGGTGGCAATCTCAATACTAACCTAAAGAAAAATAATATTCTGGCCACATATATAAAAAGTGAATTAATTTTCCGATACCGGGAGTCGAACCCGGGTTTGCCCGGTGAAAGCGGACCGTGCTAGCCGTTACACTATATCGGATATTTCTGAACTCTTACAACATATGGTTTTCCAGATTGTTTTCAAATTCAATAATTTACTAAGCTAAATACATATAATTTTGTACTTTTTCTGGAAATAAGTAGACATTAAAGAAATTCATGAAATTTTTTTAAAGAAAGAATATTATTGATCATATAGATTTTAAAGGGAATATAGATATACTTTTTCATGCTTTCTTACTTTTTGGCTTTCAGTTATTTGTAGTGTCATACTTTTCTAAAAGACGCCTCTAAGCTTTTTTTTTTTTGCATACTCGCCTACAAAGTAGATTAATGGAACGATCGAAATTAGCGGAGCGATGAAGTATAGAAGTTAGGATGACGTCAACGATCTATTTCCGCTCGTCCAACTTTGTTATTGGGGCTTGATCGGAAGCGGGAAGTTTTTCACTCACATGACGTCATAAATAGCTTACGGCACTAGAAAAATTGTAAAGGCGGGACAGTTTCAAAAAGACTCGTCCCAAAACGTTCAAAATCCACGAATTCCGTTATTGAAATATTCATTAGGCTACACGAAATTAACCAAAAGAAGCAACAGTCATAGTAATATTTAGGCTAGTATATGTAATTTCAACTTCTTTCACGTAAATTATTTGGAGCCAGCTTTCTTCAAGAACGAGTTCGCTATATCAACTAAACTTATACAAGTCACAAAATTGAGCATTACATCATAGATACTTACCCCCCATTCATATCCAACCGAGCTTAGACAGCCCGCCTTAGATCTCAATCCTTAAATAGAATTCGTATACCCAATGTCATGGTCAGTATACAATGAACAGCTCAAATCATCTCTTTGACGCTGATACACTAATCCATCATATTAGCAAATTTGATGAATTACTTCCTATTCCAGATTTGAGACATATTCTATACTCAAGTCAATCTAATTCATTGGACCCAGACTTTGTCTTAAGTACTATCTCATTTGTTAATTCTGCTTTAGGTTTATTTGGTTTAATACAATTGTTCGTATTAAATGGGTGCAAAAAAACTCCTGTCAAAGGATACTCGTTTTGGGCTTCAATTAGAGCTATTTTAGCTTTGGTTGCTAGTTATGTATCTCTTTCAATTTTTATCTCCCACTCCACTGCAAGTTTGTTGTGGTTCTCACTTGCTTCATTCGTTATTTTCACACCCTTTAACGTCGTCGAAGTTCAATACTATCCTGTGCCACATGCCAGTCCTTTGTTTTTTTGGTTGTTTAACTTCATCGCCTTTGGAGCTTGTACTTTTCAAGACATCTATTCAGAGCACAAGATTTATGATGAAATCAATAAGACCAGCTTGATATCAATTCTTTCATTGGTTATTTTGGTACTCGAACTTTATTCCTTTGACGCCTTGGTACCATTTGAAGATATATACCTGAGTGTTTTTAGTACATTAACCTTTGAATGGATCCAGCCCTTAATTGCCGGTATTAATAAAGATCAAAACCTTAAACATGAGCAGTTACCAGTGGTTACTCGGACTTGTGATAGTGATGTCACATATCCAAAATTCTTGAAGCATTGGAATAATCGCAGAACCAGAGGTTATAGATTTTTCAAGGTTCCACTGATCTTTATTACCATCTTGATGTTCAATTTGTCCAACCTATTGGTCACATTTTCTTTTGAATTGTTAGATGTCTTACTCTCATTTTCACAACCATTCATTTTAAGAAGATTGATTGTTTATGTTGAAAATGCCAATGAAAAACCTATAATCATTGGTATCTTTCTCAGTTTCACGATATTTTTGGTTCTGGTTTTGCAATCTTTGTTCGGTTCTCAAGCAATGTGGGCAGGTTTTAAGATTCATTATTCCATGGAATCTTCCATCCAAAACATGATGTTTCAAAAGGCAATGAAATTATCACCAAGTGCTAGAAATAACAAATCAACTGGTGATATCATCAATAACATGTCCGTGGATCTTAGAGTCGTGAAGATATTCTTCCAAGGTATGCAGGACAATTTAGCTATTCCATTGAGAGTAATTGTGAGTATTTTCTCTCTCTACAGATTGTTAAACTTATCTGTCATTGGAGGAGGATTTGGTGCTATGCTTCTTATTCCAATTGCTTCCTACTTTTCAACTTCTGTTTATACGATCCATAATATTTTGATGAAGGATAAGGATAACAGAACCTCATTTATTACCGAAATATTCTCTTCTGTCAAAGCAATCAAGTTATATTCCTGGGAAAAACCTTTACTCAGCAAATTGAATTCTTTAAGAAATGCTGAATTGAATAGTGTCAAGAAACTGGGTGTTATCAGTGCCTCTTTGGAATTCTTGTGGACTTGCATTCCTTTTTTCGCAAGTGCCTCAACTTTTGCAGCCTTTGTTATTTTCTATGATATACCTTTGACACCTGAAATCATCTTTCCGGCATTAACATTATTTAATTTGCTTGCAAACCCATTGATGGATATGCCAAGGTTAGTCAACTATTGCTTAAAAGCATTTGCATCTATGGAAAGAATCAGCGACTTTTTACTTTTAGAAGAAACTGATGACGAAAGAGGTGGCATGTTTATGAAATACGATGAACCTTCCGAAGTATCTGTTGAAATTAAAAATGCCACCTTCTTCTGGTCAAAACCAAGGTTCTCTGATGAAGAGTCCGATATCGAATCAACTTCCGAAATTGCCTTGAAAGACATCAATTTCACTGCAAAGAATGGTGATTTAACTTGTATTGTTGGAAATGTTGGATCAGGAAAATCTACTTTATTAAGAGCAATATTGAATGATTTTTCTGTAGGTAGCAATAGCACCGACCTGTACATTAAAACCCACGGTAACATTGCTTATTGCCCTCAAGCACCTTGGTTGTTAAATGCTTCTGTCAAGGAAAATATCATCTTTGGCCATAGCTATGATGCTGAGTTCTATAGTCAAACGGTACAGGCATGTGAATTGTTGAAAGACTTTGAGGCATTACCTGATGCTGATGATACTGTTGTTGGTGAAAAAGGTATTTCTTTGAGTGGTGGCCAAAAGGCTCGTATTTCCTTGGCTAGAGCCGTTTACTCAAGAGCAGATATTTTCTTATTGGATGATATATTATCAGCTGTTGATTCACATGTTGGTAAAAACATCATTCGTAATGTTCTTTCTCCAAGTGGTATCATTGGTGGTAAAACTAAGATTTTGGCTACAAACTCCATTTCTGTTTTAAACAAAGCTAATATGATCTACTATATTGAAAACAAATCTATTGCTGAACGTGGAACATTTGAAGTAGCATCTAAAACTGAAAATTTAGGTAGATTGATAGCTGGAGCCACCTTCAATGATGATGTGCAAACTTCTTCTTTCTCTCCTATTACCCGTCGTGCTAGTATTGTTCCTGTGGACTACGTCTATAACTTTGATAAGGGTCAAAAGACTGGTCAAACTACTGAGATAATAGCTACCGGAGGCGTTAATTTTAATGACGTATGGGACTATATCAGAGCTTGTGATTACAGATATGTGCTTTTATTTGTTTTGCTCAGTTTTGTTACTGGGTATGTGGATGTCATGGATAAGTATATTTTGACACACTGGTCACAACTTAATGCTGAAGCTGGCGAAAATGTCCATTCAGTCTTATATCTTCTGCTTTATACAGCTATTGGAATTGTTGGTGGCTTTTTCGTTTTCATATCTAACTACACCCTCTGGACATATTGTGTCTTGAACGGATCTAAATACTTCCATGACACAATGGCTAAAAACCTTCTTAAAGCCCCAATGAGTTTCTTTGATACAACCCCAATTGGCAGAATTTTGAATAGATTTACTGATGATATCGGAGTTCTCGATTCTCTGTTACCTTGGATGTTCATATGGATGCTTGGTGACTTTGTTAAAGGTTTTGTAACAATGACTGTTATAGTATCTGCAATGCCTTATTTGATTGTGGTTTTGGCAATTCTTTTAGTCTTCTATGAGCACTACCGCAAAGTTTATGTTGTTGCTGCAAGGCAAATAAAGCGGGTTCACATGGCTGCAAGATCTCCAATCCTTTCCAGCGTTCAAGAGTCAATTAATGGTGTTGATACAATTAAAGCTTTTGGTCAGTACGATAGGTTTGCTTATAGGAACAGAAATAAAGTTGATACTGTTGTTCATGTTTGGTTGCCATCTGCCGCTATCAATAGATGGCTTGCTATTAGACTCCAGTTAATTTCTTGCCTGATTTTGTTATTCATCACGTTGTTTGCTGTGTACTCTCAGACAACTTCATCTCCAATTTCTGCAAGTTCTTTAGGTTTTACAATGACCTATGCTTTGAGTATTGCTGACATATTAAGTTCCCTTGTTAGATCATGGGCCGACTTAGAAACTGAAACTGTGAGTATTGAAAGAATTTCGGAATACTGCCAAGTCAAGTCCGAAGCTGATATGATTGTGGATGAAAACAGACCCGAAATTTCTTGGCCCCAAAATGGTTCTATTGAATTTAATAACTATTCTACGAGGTACAGAGACAATTTGGATGAGATATTAAAGAATGTTTCCTTCTCTGTGAAAGCCAAAGAAAAGATTGGTATTGTTGGTAGAACTGGTGCAGGTAAGTCGTCCTTAACATTGGCTCTCTTCAGAATTATTGAATCAACCCAGGGTAACATTACTATTGATGGTGTTGATACTAGCAAAATTGGTCTCTATGATTTGAGAAGTAACTTATCTATTATTCCACAGGAAGCAACAGTCTTTAAAGGAACAGTCAGAGAAAACTTGGATCCCTTTGGAATGCATGATGATGCTAGTTTATGGAAAGTGTTAAAATTAGCTCATTTGAAGGAACAAATTGAACAAATGAGATCAGAACCAACGGATAAAGAAAAACGAGCACTGAAAAACCCAGATGAATTGCCTACGAAGTTCGGCTTAGATGCTGTTTTATCAGAGGGAGGTTCCAATTTGTCTGCCGGTCAAAAACAATTATTGAGTCTTGCCAGAGCTTTATTGAATAAGAGAACCAAGATATTAATATTAGATGAAGCTACAGCTTCGGTTGATGTCGAAACTGATAAAATAGTTCAAGAGACTATACGTTCCGAATTTAAAGACAAAACAATCTTGACTATTGCTCATAGATTGGACACCGTCATGGATAGTGATAAGATTTTGGTTTTAGAAAAGGGAAGTTTTAAAGAGTTTGATACTCCAGAGAATTTGTTGAAAGATAAAACAACTGAATTCTATTCTTTTTGCAAAGAAGGTGGCTACATAGATTGAGCGGTATTAAAAATAAATATTCTTTTAGATTGAATGCATAATGTTGGAAAACTGATTTTTAGAGACAAACTACCACGTGACATTTTTTTGCAGCCAATATTAAAGTAAATCTTGGGAGGAGTGTATTCAATTTACCCCAGAAAATCTTGATCTAGCTCTCAATTTTGGTCCATTTAAATAAAACAAGATTGGAATCGAAATCATACCCGTTAAAATGAATCCCAAAATTGCAGTACCCCAACCGACTGGGTATTTTTTTGTAGCCATATTTGAATACAAATCTTTAGCAAGCAAAGGGAATACACCAGCAACAATTCCTCTAACCAATGCATTAGAGGCATACACAGATGCTAAGAATCTCCAAAAGGACATACCTAAGTAATTAAACAAAGCCTGGAAAACAGTAAAGGCACTAGCAGCAAAGATACTAGCACCAATTAAAGGAGCAATCCAATGAATTGATTCAGTTGAAGTGAATGAAAATATGAAAACACCAACAGGCATAAAAATACTACCAAAAATAGCAATTGGAATAAATACTTCAGATTCAAGATGTTCACCGGCTAGCATAGGGTATGTGAATATTCTTTGAACAACAAAAATATAGCCAATACAAGCCAGTCCGACACCAATCATAATACTAACATAAGTAAGGCCCAATTCAATCAATGTAAAGTGATAAATTTCTTGAAATACTATTGGAAAAGCTTCAAACCACAAATAAATTAAGGAATAAACCAAAGCAACATAAGTATTAATAAGAATGACGACTGGTTCAGTGGTGGTTATTTCAATTGGTCTCCATAACGTTTGAATGACAATTTCTTTACCAGTTAATTTATTATGTGAAAATTCATCTTCAGTGGTAATGTTTGGATTACCGGTAATAGCTCTTAATCTTTCTGCCTTCCTGATTAAGATCGTTTTACCAAATGTTTCTGGCAAAAAGAAAGTGAGGAAGGTTAAACAAAATCCTGAGGTCATAACAAGAAACCAAAAAGTCCATCTCCAACCACCTGCAAATGTAAGTGCTGCACCAACAAGGGGACCAAATGAAGGGCCTGTAAATGCAGCCATAGCCCAGGAAGCTATTCCAATTGGAGTATATGGCAAAGTAACGCAGTCTGAAATGGAGGCCCCACCAGTTGCCAAAGCTGGAGAAGCAAAGAAACCAGCCAAGAAACGCAAGACACATAAACCTGCAAAATTTTTGGATAAGGCTGTTGGAATTTGAAGAATGAAAAATATAAAGAGAGTGAAGAGGTAGATATTGGTCCTACCAAGAGAGGCATTTTCAGAAAATGGAGACCAGATCATTGGACCAATTCCATATGCGATAACAAACAAAGAAAGTGGCAAACTACCGAGTACTGTTCCCACATGAAATTCCTTTTTGATTTCTTCTATTCCTGGTGTATAAATAGCAGCTCCCATATAAACAGTAGTTGTGAGAAGTGCTATCTGCAATGTTACAAACAACTTATACTTTAAAGGCCAATTGTATGGATTTTCTAGGTCATCATCGCCATCCCATGTTACAAAGATCTTTCCTTTATCTCTAGAAGAACCCAATGATTGTGTATAATCTTCCAGTAGATATTTTTCTGGAATAATGTAGTCATCAGCGTCTTCTTTATAAGTAAAGTACGTTTTATTTGATAAACGGTATACAGTTCTTGCAAAGGCGGTTTGTCTAATAAAATCTTTAAACATATGTTCGGCGTATTTTTAGCTTGAGTCATATATACATATATATATATTGCTGCAATTTAAACGGTGTCCTAAAGTTTCGGATAAAATACAGATTCGTGAGGAAAGATCTACTACACTATTAGAATCTTGTTAAGCCGCGGAATAAGGGCAGTTTAGTGAAGATCTACATCGCAAATATGCTACAACGGAAAAAAATCCGTCTTTATGCACGGTTTGCTCGATTTGCAACCGATCGATTACTAATAGGTGGATTTCATATAAGTATATAGCACTTTTTACTATTCTCTGACATTAGTGTTAACAAGCTGTATGTAAGCCGGAGGTTGAGGCCTCCACTATATGAAAAGTAGATAACACGCAATTTTATGATTAAAAAATTTAACGGAAGTCTCTTCGGATGATCAATCCTAATCAAGCAATCTTTTAAAAACAAGAAGTTAATCATTTATTCATTTTTATTGGAGTACCAATGTACAAATGCACTTGTACTGAGAATGAAAGATATATGAACACAAACGCCTTTCATTGTACTTCCTCAAGGTGTTGGGGAATTAGTCTATTAATACTCTGGAATTCACATTAATCCAACAAAATTACTTCGGTATTAACTTTGTTACAAAATAAACTACCCGACAGATCATTGGCGCATATGAAATGATTATCTTCTCAAAGAAAATTAGGATAAAGAAGATTCTTCTTTTTTCACTTTCAACTCATCAATAAACAGCAGAAGATCAGCTCTCTGCTTTCCCAACTTTTCTAACCTCTTTTCTGTAACATCACCTAATAGCTTTTTGTTTGCACCCTTACATAAGCCACCTGATAAGGTACATATATCACAGTTTGCAGCCTTTGGGACGCAAATAGCCTGACCAAAACCAACCAAAAGAGGGTTTATGTCTGACCAATACTTTCTTGGGAGCCAATCCTGAAGCTCCAACCTGGTATTTTCTGGAGTTTTAGCCTTTGAAGAAGTCCAGCCCCACAAGGCAGCAAGTCTGTGTAAATGAACATCGACACCAATACCACCATTTATATTCCAAGCACATTGTAAGATTAAATATCCCATTTTAGGTCCAACACCAGGCAATGTGACTATATCATCGATGGTGTCCGGTATATCCCCGTTGAATTCATCACGAAGAAGCATGCAGGTTTTACTAATATACACTGACTTTCGGTTATGAAACCCTACTTTGTTAATGTATGAGTCGATTTCTGCTTCTGATAATGTAAGCATGGATTCCAAGCTTAAACCTTCTGGATGGCCTCGCTCTATCATTCCATTTTGTAGATTCATCATTGCCGCAAAGTTAACCTCATCTTTTGTTTGCAGCGAAAGCATGAGAGAAATCAACAACTGGAACCTGTATTGCCTTGGGTTTGTACGTTTGATATCTGGGGTGATAGTTTCTGCTATTCGTTCGCACCCTTGAGTATCGACGGGAGCCATAAACCGCTTGCGCATGTCTACAACATGATTGTATATGATGTCCCATTTTGGGGGTACTTTAACTATCAGTGACCCGTTAACATCTTTTGGGTTGATGTATGAGAATACGTTTGGCGCGTCGTCCATAGACTTAATAGGTAATTGATCTTCATCTTCTGTTTTAATCTTTTTAATTGGCGGTTCGATTTCCACTTCAACATGTTTGAACCGCTTGATCCGCTCGATAGGGTCTTCAAGCTTAACTGGGGGTTCGAGCTTGACTTGACTTTCAATCTTGACTGGGCTCTCGAGCTTGATCTTTTTAGTCATTGTGATTGAATTTTTGACGCGATGATACCAAATACTGATTTAAAATTTTATTTTATGATTTTATTTAATCAAGTTGATATTTTATATATCATGACATCATTAGATAAGCCTGTAATCTTATGAGTATATACAACTTATTTTTGACAATTACTTACTATATTATGATTAGGTAATAACGGCTAACCATTTTCACAACCAATTACAATGCACCAATTAACGATCCTTCAAAAAAGTACTAGGTGGACCCCGGATTGTATTTAGAAATGACTAATGTGTCAAGTATCACAAATACTTTTAATTGATTTCTTCTCGCATATGAAAAATATAAGTGACTCAACATGACTAAAATTCGATCAGGAAACATGATAAACACGAAAACGATTAAACCACCTGGAATGGGGACAATCCGGGTTGCGCAGGCATGTGACCGATGCCGGTCCAAGAAGATCAAGTGTGATGGGAAAAATCCGTGCTCAGGATGTTCAGGTGTGGGGTTGGAATGTATTGTCTCACATCGACTTTCACGAAAAGCATTCCCCAAGGGATACACAGAAACACTAGAAGAAAGGATCCGGCAATTAGAGGCAGAGAACAAGAAGCTAAGTGGGTTATTGGACGCAAAGGATGAACAGATAATTAAGGAGGAGCCTATGCATGAGGATGGATGCCAATGTGGCTGTAATCATGCCGCACACGAGAGGCCTGTTTCCATAGCAGAAACATCCAATGTGGTTTCCGTATCAGGTAGTAATGATTATGTTCAGTTTGGATCCTCCAATTTCTCTGTAAGGGATCAAAACTGGGATAAACCAGCTCCGAGTGCATTTGCAGTAGCCACAGCCATAGCAAAGATGCAAGATAACAAAATATTTCAACAACAACAAGAGATTCTTGAGAATGAAAAGACTAAGCAACAGCAGTTAACCACGTTAGTTGCGATTTCAGTGCCCCGTACAACCGAAGAAACCCTTTTTGTTCCAACTCTTCTTGCAAAAGTATGTGAGACGTTTGGATTCGAGTCTAAAACAGCAATATTGTCAGCCAATGCTATTGCATCACTCAAAGAAAGTGATAATATTGCAGAAGGTCTTGAGTCCAAGTTTACATCTATCTTACGGGTCATTGATTCTAAAATTGAGAAAAGAGACATGCCGAGGTTTATCAAGCTCTTAAAGCTTCCGGAATCTCGGACTGATTTGGAACACTTGATTACAGTTTACTTCCAGGATTGGAGACACTGCTTGCCTATTCTTGACAAGGAGATTTTCTTGAGGAACTATAGCCGAGTCACCGATATTCTAGAAGACAGACCGCTTGAGTCAGACTTTGAATACAACCAATTCGAGAATTTTGGAGCAATGATGGTTTTAATAGTGAGTTTAAGTTTACTTTCTAACAAGTCTCAGTATCTTAAAAATACAAAGTACGTGGAGCTATTACATGACTACAACTTTTTGATACATGAGTTTATCAAACCCACATGCATAGTGACTAGATACTGTTCGATTCAATCCTTGAAAGTTTTGGCATTATCTCTCCAATATTTCTTAGTAATAGGAGACACGGCCACTTGCCATGAATTAAGAGGCCGTGTGGTTACAATGGCTCAACAACTAAGATTGCATAGATGTCCGGCAGCAGTGTTAGGAAGCTCGCCTGGGGTCAACCTTCAAATGCAAGGTGATAGGCGTATTTTATTCTGGTGTGTATACTGCCTTGATACATATCTGAGCTTGAATCTTGGTATACCAAGATTGTTGAAAGATTTTGAGATTGAATGTGCTTTGCCATTTCTGGGAAAGGATGATGATGTTGACGATGAAAATGAAAACATATTAATCATTAACAACACCAAGTTGAAGATTGTGGGTAAGGTTACCAAGTTTGCCCTTAGCATGATGAATTATTGTAAGGTGTTGGGAAACATACTAGATGGGATTTTCTCTCGTGAAACCAACTCAGACATTCAGCAAAGATGTCTTCGCATGGATAGACTTTTGGATTCTTGGAGAAGAAACTTGGCCCTGGATTTGAAGTTTGACACGGAAAACACTGATACACTGCGGTACTCTAAACAACAATTAACGTTGATTTTCTTATACTATCATGCCAAGATCTTGATATATTTGCCAGTGATATCTAAATATGGGAACCACCACAATGTGGGGCTCTCGCAAAAAGAACAGCTTACCAAAACGTCTCAGCTGGAGCTGTTCATCGTTTCTAGCATAAGTATGATTCAACTGGCACTGGTTCTGATTTTGGAGTTGCTTAATACATTAAACAAAAACCACTCCGATTACTTGCTTCCAGTTCCTATCAATATCATCAGAGAACAAGCCAGATTTGGTTTGTTGGTAGCAAAAGGCTCGTTAGACTACGTCAAGGGAGGGTCATTACTCCAGACTCTGAAGCAATTGCTTCTAGATACCATTGTATCTCTCTCTGCTGATAGTGAATTTGATATTCCTGGGAGATTGACCAAGTCGTGTCTGAAATTGATGGAATTTAGTATATTAAGCATTTTGGGAATACCCAAGTTGAAGGAAACTCCGAAGCCGGTGGAAATCTTTCTTAATGATGATCTTGATAAGTTTTTGCTGCAAGATCCATTTAAGGGAATCAGCGATGATTTCCAAGATTTCGCTGCGGATGGTTCCTTGGGGTTGGTTCCATTTTTAGATTGGGGTGATCTTCTGAGTAGTGGTCTTCCAGGTGATCAAGCAGTACGGATAAATGATAAAACCTCGGATTGGAGTCAAACAGAGTTGGAATTTGATTGGAATAGCTAAGATTTAGAAGATCGTAAATGACTATAAATATTAATAAGAGAAAGGCATTAAACCGTAATAGTGAAAACCGTTTGCAAGAACTCGAAAATTTGTGGGGAAGTGCGAAATTTCGATTCCCAACAACATGATCATCATTAGAATCATTAGACTTATCCTTAAGTTTATATTCTCATCGTTTCTCTTATGGATAGTACTTTCAACTGTGGTTCCACAATTGATATCCAAACGTACATCCCAACAAATTCAAACAAACACGTACACCAAAAACTATCCATACAAGTCCATCACTTCACCACCTTTACCAATACAAAACAGCACAGTTTACTTTATTATTGGGCACCCAGATGATGAAGTGATGTTCTTTTCCCCTTCTGTGATTGAAGTGACCAAACCCAAGCACAATAATGATGTCAGATTGGTTTGCTTTCTGAATGGAGATGCGGTTCATGAGCTGATGGGGCAGATCCGGGCACAGGAGTTGTACCGGTCAGCACGGATCTTAGGGATTGAAGAGAGTAAGGTGGAAGTTCTCGACTACAAGGACGGGATGAATGAGACATGGGGGTCCGCCGACATCAAAAAAGATCTTGAAAAGATTGTTGGGACCAAGCATACATCACCACTTGTATTGATTACATTTGACGAACAGGGAGTGTCGAACCACCCCAACCACATCTCGTTGTATTACGGAACTAAACACTTTTATAAAACATACTTCGCCAAACCTCATCGTCTTTATGTGTTGAAGAGTTTGAACTTCTGGGAAAAATACTCATTTACTTTACTCACCAATGTGGAGTTGTTTGTTGATCACTTGTCGACGCTTTTCCTTCGCAATGTATTAAAAATCAACCTCAACGTCAGCTTCTTCAAGAATAGAGACAAGCAGTCGATTGAGTTTTTCTCCGACTTGAACATGTTGAGTTTGAGTTACGCAGCCATGTCATACGGACACTTCAGTCAAATGGTATGGTTCCGCTACGGCTGGTTGATCTTGTCTAGATACTTGAATTTTAATCATTTGATTGAGGTTTAAACATTTCTAAAGCCAAACTGTTTCTGGCACCAGTTCGAGCCGTGTTCATAATATTCCTTTTTAGAAACGCTGATGCTTTCTATGACTTCGTCGTTAGTCAAGTTGACTCCGCCGAGCCATGGGAGTTCATCTTTCTCGCATTCGCTTTTGTCAGGTTGGAGCACGCGTACAAACCAGTCCACAGGGAGCTCTCTCTTGAGTTCATCTGCCATTCTCTGTTCAAAGTTTGGAAGGTACGAGGTTCCTCCTGTGATTGCTATATTTGCCAGAAGAAGTGGTCTTGCTGTTTCAGGGCATGCCATGATTGACTCTACCACCAAATCACTGAGACTCTTCATCGGTGAGTTTTGAAGAATCAGTACATTCGATGTACTTGTGTTGTTATCAAACATAATTTCCGGGTGGTAAAGTGTTTCTGCTGGTGTGAATCTTTCATCCAACAACCGAAGTGTCTGTGTATCTTTAGGTAATTCTACCCCTTTTTCTTTCAAGTACCCCATAGTAGTAGTTTTGAAGTCAGGTAAAACAAACTCCGCAACCAATTTCGACCGGTTTCTCAAGTCCTTGTTGTAGTTGGTTGAGATGAAGGACGTGGTTTCCTTGATTGTATTTATCAAGATGGGCTCTGCCGAGACATCGTAGTGTCTAAAAGAAACCATCTCCCTGAGTAACCCATTAAGTGCTTTGCCTCCCACGGGAAGCTTCCGTACACCTTTCCAGTGTACGCTCTGGAATATCACTGGTACTATCCATGTTGCATTGAATCCTGAATCAACAACCAACATGAAGTCGTTGTTGGCTTTCTGTGTGAAAACCCATGGGATTAATGATTGTGGTATACATCTGTAGTACTCGTTGAATCCATACTCTTCAAACACTATTTGGTCGGTGTTCATCGAGAGTTGAGGAAGCTGGAACGGCGATTCAGTTAGGGTGAGGTGGATTTCCAGAGGATCTATCTCCTTCTCGGGTGATAATTGATCGAATGTATAGTCCCATATAGGTTTCTGTGCTTCCCAGGATGTCAAATGTCCTTGTTCATTGGGTCTCTTGAAAAGTATGCCTGAATAATTACTTGTTTGAGGTTTGTATGTATTTCCAATGTATATTTGTCCATCTTTAGTTTTTGCTATAGTATTCAGAACCTTGAGAGGTTGACTGGATGTGCTGAACCCTGCTTTTATATTGTAAGCTCCGTTATCTACAATAAGGTGAATGTTTGAGTTCATGTTGTTTTTTTCATTGGTAGCGCGGGTTCATACTCAATATACTGTAATATCAAAATTGATATTAAAAGATATAAAAGAATACAGATAAAGGAATACAGGTAAAAGAACACAGATAAAAGAATACATATCAAAGTGATATTAAATGATATAAAATTAAATGATGTTGAAATATTTTAGCGTTACAATTTTTTATGGATTTACCTTATTTTTTGAAATAATCTGTTTTTTATAAAAATTTTTGTTAAACTAGAACGATATAATAATCTTCTATCCACATAAAAGAATTCTTGAAAATAAGATATCGCAGATGTCAGAGTGTAGTTTATCATTATCCATCAAATAATACACTTGATAGAAAACCAGCAATTTATTTAATCAAAAAAGTGCCTGGTTAGCTCAATCGGTAGAGCATTTGACTCTTAATTAGGACATCAAAAGGTTACGGGTTCGAGCCCCGTATCGGGCTTCTAATTTTTAATTTCTTTTTTTTGAAAACCCCTAGTTGTGTGGCATCGTCAACAATAACGGGTAAGTACACGGTAACACAGACGAAGCTACGTGAAGATATAAACATCAGTAGAAACGATAACCGGAGCATACCGAGTGGGTTTTGTGGAAGATCGGAGCCACAGAAAATTACGAGAAGAGATAAAAAGTAACAGACGGCCTTAAAAAGTATAAAATCAAATGACGTTGTTGTCGAAAGTGTTTCTGCTTGGGCAGGATCGGGAAGGAACACTCACACCTAGTATTCTGAATACTACCAGCCAGTCGTCTGGATCGCCTAGGGGAAGCCAAGTTTCCCCCACATCGAGCGGCGCGAAGATCTTGGTTACCCCATCATTTACGCTCAGCATAAAACTTGAATCTCCACCTGTGGTGTTGTACGGGGTTCCTCGAGAGTCCACAGGATCTATAATACTGGGGATCTTACGATTAGACATTCTTCCGGGTAAAAGAACCAAAAATACACAGTTTGAAGCAGATGAGTTAGAGTTACAAAATGTCATCTTATCGTTTGTACAAACCGTCAAATACAGCAAAACATTCAGCTTGCTGTCTACAAGTGGATGTAAAGATTGCCGGGAAAAGAAAACCACACTTGCCAGATGGGATGTATTAACCAACACGGCTAGTTTCCCATTAGGAGCACACGAGTACCCGTTTTCGCATTTAATCCCGGGATCGCTTCCTCCAACATCAAAGTTAGGATCGATCCATTCCAATGGGAATATCAGATATGATTTGATTGTAACTGCAGTGAAGCCTGGGTCAAGCTCCGAAACCACAGTTCGGTTGCCAGTTCACATTTCAAGGCTGATTTTGCGGGGTCCAGATCGTAATTCGTTACGAGTATTCCCTCCAACACAAGTTAGCGCCAGCGCTCTACTTCCAAATGTCATTTATCCTAAATCAACGTTTCCTATTCAACTCAAGTTGGATAATATAGTCAGTGACAAGACGGATAGACGGTGGAGAATGCGTAAGTTGGTGTGGAGAATCGAGGAAAATACGCTGGTGCGAGCTCATGCTTGTTCAAAACATATAAACAAAGTTAAACAAGCATTAGAATCTCAAAAGAGGTCACCCGTGATCTCTGCCAAGCCAAGTTCCAATATGCATCATAGTACAATCTATACGAATATGACGATTTTACTCAACCCCAGTGCTCATTACCACGGTCGGACTCAGCAGATTCCTGAGCAAAACGTTACAGTTCCTAATCCCACCACTAACATTGATACTTCAATTGATAATGACGTGGAGAATGATATGCAGGGCCGTGAAGGAAGTGCTCCAGCCTTGGCTCTTCAAAACTTTGCCGAGGACTTTGGTTTACCAGACATGGATGTGACAGTAAATGGGAGACAACTCCAACCAACACCGCTGATTTTTGCCGAACCTGATGAAGAGCATTTATACCTCGAAGAAGCTAGAACTGTCAGTCATGGAGAGTCAAAGTCCGGCTGGAAATCGGACTTTTCTGGAAAGGGCAGAATTGAAATGGTTGCAAATATCAACGCAGCCGCATTATCTACAGGGTTTGTTAGACATGTGTCTAGCAAATCAAGCGCAGAGAAAGATGCCAATGAATCTACAAGAGACGAAGCTAATGTGGCTTGCGATATTGATGATCCAACATTAGGCATTTTCGTGAACCACACTTTAATAGTGGAGATTATTGTTGCCGAAGAGTTGGTTCATAATGTGGACCACAAGAAGCGCAAAAAGTCAACCACAAGTATCTCTAACTCGAGTCCGGGAACTGAGCCATTAAATCCGGTAGTGTCTCATGATGTAAATACTTCTACTGGTGTTCCTACAGGAGCCGCGCGTGTTCTTCGAATGCAGTTCAAGGTTATACTTACTGAGCGCTCTGGGTTAGGTATAGCTTGGGATGATGAAGTTCCTCCAACTTATGAAGATGTGAGAACTTTATCTCCTCCAACATATCAAGAAACTTCTGTATCCAACACCCCTATTCTTACTCCTTTACACTCTTCATATTCACCTTCTTTAAGGGGAACACCCCGTATTGTTAATGGGTTAACTCCTCAAATTTCAACTAGAAATCTAGGGATCAGTGAAAGAATGCAAGAGTTAACTTTGTGAAACCCTGCATGTTTAGAATACTTAGGATTTGAGTAATAAATAACATATAATGATAATAAACATATAATAATAATAAACATATTATGATAATAGACATATAATAATAAATGAATTCGTTGTAATAAGAAATAAATATTAAGGTAACTTGTTATGTACAGCATTAACTATTGCAGCTATTGTTTCAGATTCTGCAGCCATCACTGGGGGAACATCAGACTCGGTATATCGACTAACTTCAATCAATGAAGAGTACAAGGTATTTAAATCCTTTAAATCTTGAACCAGATCATCCCGAAGACAAGATACCAACAGTTCAAAGGAAGAGGACTGAATAATACTAATTGGAAGCTTATTCTCAGTCAAAAACTTTATTAGTAACTTTTGGAACTTAACCGAAGTGTATGGGGTATTATCAAGCAGAAGTTGTCGTACACCGTAACTCTCAGACTGAAAATTTACAGGTTTTACGGGAGGGCTCCGGTGGATAATAGGTTGAGTTGGGAGTTGGATTTGAGGTTGGATTTCAGAAGAACGGAATTGATCGTATGAGGTTTCTGAATAATGATTATCTATAGGGATCTGACGGGAATAGTTTATGGACTCTTTTGATATTTTGTGAGTTTTCAAGTGCTCATTAAGTTTCTTCGGAGAACCCTTATCTGATGCCAAGCGAACAATAACTTTCCCACAAAGATCACACAATGCTACATTTGAGTCCTTTGGGTCTTGTACAAACCAAGTCCAGACCCACAGTTTCTTTTTAGCACCAAAGCGGTGTCCTGGTTTGTTTCGACGGACCTTCTTTACAGGCAGACTTGTAGTGTCAGACTTGTTATGTTGCGAAGTGGGCGATTCTATTGATGTGTCATTAGCTATCAGTGTAGGAACAGTTTCAGAGGGTCGTGGATAAGCTTCATATGTGGCATAGTAACTCATGGACTCATGGACTGTTTTACGAAATGATTTTTATTAGGGACCCGCACGTGATAGGCCTCTTAGTGATGTGAGTTCTTGAATTATTTTTACAAAGGGAGCTATGTGGAATTTCATCCGATGAGCATCATGCTCATCACGACGATGATGGATTTCACTTGCATCTCTAAAAATGCTGACTTTTGGACGCTTTAGAACCTTTGCCAGCAGCTTTTTTGCGATAGATGGCGCACAAAAACCGAAATGACGCACCATTGCCCAATGCTTATATAAGCGGTATATCGAAACGGATTTTGCAGCCAGCAGAAAGGACCCGTGACATATGATATAATTTGTCTATTGTGAGTAGACAGGGTTGTCATTATACTCTACGGAGAACAAAGGATAGAAGAAACAAGGGATTAGCCAGACAAGTATTGTCATATTTGCAAGCAGTTCCATATGACTGGACTACAAGATCACGAATATCTCGCTAGATGAATTAGCAAATTGAAATTAGGAAGTTTACCGCATATATTCGGAAAGAGCCAGCAAAGACGATGAAATGAGATCACATTTGAGTAACTTCAGGTACCCGATAAGTTTTATTTCATATAAATATTGAGGACACCCCATGTTGGATTATTAAGTCTACTTGAATCTACGAACAACAACTAGAAAAAGCGTTTACATACTAACAACACCCTCATTGATACCCCTTCTTTTACCTCTCTAACTCAATACCTTCACTGTTACTTACCATGCAACTTACCAAGTTATTTCAATCCTTTACTACTTTTGCTTTAATTAGCAAAGCACTTGCTGCCCCAGCAGATCCTCAAAAACGTGATGATGACGATAGCGATGACGTCTGGGTCGAAGTTACTCAAACTGTGCAAAACATTCACACCAACATTATTACCAAGGCTGCACCAACAGTCACGGCCACTAATGAAATCGTGAGCACTGAGTATGTTACAGTAACAAGTTACACTGCAACTTTCACTTCGACTGTTTTCGGAACTGAGCACATCTACACCAGCGTTGCCACCACCCCATTTAGTACTTTTGATACTCCAGGAACTATCCAACAAGAAGAAGCTCAAGGCTCTGAAACTTCCGAGGATGCTACAAGTACTGGGACCCAAACTTTGGATGTTATCAGTTCTGAAATAATCACTGAACTGACTACTTCTGAATTAATTACTCAATTGACCACTTCTACTTCTGAACAAGTTCCCACCACTGAACTGACTTCTCAAGTTACCACTCCAACCGAGGGCCCTTCTGTCTCCAGTCCAACTACTACTGATAACACCACTGACGATGACACTAACGGGCCCACCATCACTGATTTCAACAATATTCCTACATCTACTGATGGATGGTTTATCGATAACGTCGAGACCATCACTTCCAATAGTGTATGTATTGTGAACTTTGATTACTATGCAGAAACTGACTCTGCTGATACTACAATTACCGAAACCTCTACAATCACAACTACTGTTACTTTGAATTAAGTTATTTCTACTCTTTTTTATATTTTTGGGATTTGGTTAAGGAGCACATGATTAATGGTAAGAACAAACGAAGGATTTCTCTCTCTCTCTCTGTACTATATTGTTTCTTTATACTGTTATCAAGATAATTGCGTCCGATTTGGTTTTAATAAATGAAATGTTAATGCTTGTACTGTTTAAGAATGATTAAGGATGATTTTAGTGCAAAAGGATTCCAGTGTTATAAGAATGATTTCAGTGTGATAAGAATAATCAAGAGTATTGTTCTAATAATACTGAGAACAATAATACTGCTTTCACTAGGAAAATTGTACAACCTTACTACCTTGTTCATCTAATAAGGAAATGATTACCTAACACAATCTTTTCTTTTAACCACCATAGGGCTCAATCCCTAAACACGTGCCCGATTTTACTCGCGCACGCCCATCAAAAACAAGAACAAAAAAAAACGTCTGAGTACTGCGGTACTGATGTTTAAGAAAAGATCACAAAGAGTCTGCGGGAAAAATTCTCTGGTGAAAAAATACTCTTGAAAAAAAGTACTTTCTACTTCTCCAACAGTAACATTACAAGTCACGATGGGTATGTTGAAACAAGAAACCGATGAAAGCGGTGCTCTAAGATCTTCTAGTTAAGATCAACAGCATAGTATATGAACACCTACTAACAACAATATAGTTAACGTTCCAAAAACTAGAAAGACCTACTGTAAGGGTAAGGAATGTCGTAAGCACACTCAACACAAGGTTTCCCAATACAAGGCTGGTAAGGCTTCTTTGTTCGCCCAAGGTAAGAGAAGATATGACAGAAAGCAATCCGGTTTCGGTGGTCAAACCAAGCCAGTTTTCCACAAGAAGGCTAAGACTACCAAGAAGGTTGTCTTGAGATTGGAATGTATCGTCTGTAAGACCAAGGCTCAATTGACTTTGAAGAGATGTAAGCACTTCGAATTGGGTGGTGACAAGAAGCAAAAGGGTCAAGCTTTGCAATTCTAAATGTTGCTGTGCGCCTTGGGAGCTATTATTATATTATATAATATTACTGTAACATAATAATACGATATTTGAAATGTATAAAGTGTATTTGATTATTTTATTGATCAAGTGGTTATTTTGAAAGTAATTCACAAAGCGAAAAACTCCTCGTAAAATCAAAAAAACAAATCATAACAGCAAATCGATAGTTGAGTAGCTGATGAATTTTGAGTATTTGACTGAGGAACAGAAGCAAAAGCTTTATGCTCAGCATATGCAAGAGCAGCAGCAGCTTCATCATCAGCAACAGCAGCTCCAACAGCTCCAACAGCAGCACCAACTCCAGCATCCCCAACAAGTTCAACAAGCATATCAACAGGTTGATGCGATGCAATATCAACACCAGGAGGATCATGAAATGTACATGGAAGAAGACACCATGGATACATTACAATTTGATACCCTGATCAATGGTCCTCCTGCTGTTCAACACAGTTATTATGATTCTTCCCCAAAGTTCAACAACGGGCAGTTTTCTGGGGATAGACTTGATGACCAACACCTTGGGTATTCCAAGAACTCAGCCACCAAGTTTACGTCTATTGATTCCATGAATTTTAAACCTCCAACCAATTTTACTCAGTTGGGAAACAACAGCAGTACCAACTTATCCGAGGCGAGTAACAATTCTTTGGCTAATTCATTGTTGAGTAACCATAGTAATGCTAATATTTTGGGAACTACTTCTCAACTGCCTGTTTCTCAAGGTTATTTGCAACAGATGGAGCAGGCGCAGGCGCAGGCGCAAGCTCAAGCACAAGCTGAAGCACTAGCACAGGCACAAGCTGAAGCACAGGCACAGGCACAGGCACAAGCACAAGCACAAGCACAAGCACAAGCCCAGGCCCAGGCCCAGGCCCAGGCCCAGGCCCAGGCACAAGCACAAGCACAAGCCCAAGCACAAGCACAAGCCCAAGCCCAAGCCCAAGCCCAAGCACAAGCACAAGCACAAGCACAAGCACAAGCACAAGCACAAGCCCAAGCACAAGCACAAGCCCAAGCAGCATACAATCAAAGACTTCAACATTCACAATTAGGAAGTAATAGAGAATTACAAGACTTAACAGCAAACAATACACTTGCTAACACTGGGTCTGTTCAACAACAAAGACAAAACTTGCAACAAGAAAGCAAAAGTAACTATGTATACTTCAACAGACAGCCAAATTATTTGACTAAAACCACACAAGATAAAGCTGCACTGATTAAGTTGAAGATGGAGAACTACTACCAAATGTCTGTGAGTCATGCAATTGAACGTAACCAAAGAAGATTGGATTTGGAACACAAGTTGATGACGGAAGATGTTTCAGCGCTGGAAGAGCGTAAAAATAGACAATTGCAAAGTTTAGGAAAGAAGGAATCTCAATTTTTGAGGTTAAGAAGAACCAAGATGGCGTTGGAGGATTTTACGACTGTCAAGGTGATTGGTAAGGGAGCTTTTGGAGAAGTTCGCTTAGTGCAAAAACGGGACACAGGTAAGATCTATGCTATGAAGACGTTATTGAAGCTGGAGATGTATAAGAAGGACCAATTAGCGCACGTTAAAGCTGAAAGAGATGTTTTGGCGGGCAGTGATTCACCTTGGGTTGTTTCGTTATACTATTCGTTTCAAGATTCACAATATTTGTATTTGATTATGGAGTTCCTTCCAGGTGGAGATTTGATGACCATGTTGATTAGATGGCAAATTTTCACTGAAGATATCACCAGGTTTTATATGGCGGAGTGTGTGTTAGCAATTGAAGCTATTCATAAATTAGGTTTCATTCACCGTGATATAAAGCCAGATAATATTTTGATTGATATTCGAGGCCACATTAAGTTATCGGATTTCGGGTTGAGTACCGGGTTTCATAAAACACATGATCTGAATTACTATAAAAAGTTATTAGAGAAAGAGGGCAGCGGAGGGCATTTGCAGCCCAACCAGTTGACTAGTGGCAATCCACCTGCGGGGCGGAATTCTATGATGGTTGACGCCATCCATTTGACGATGTCGAATAGACAACAGATGCAAACGTGGAGAAAAAGTCGTAGATTAATGGCATACTCCACTGTTGGTACCCCAGATTATATTGCGCCTGAAATTTTCATTCATCAAGGGTATGGACAAGAGTGCGATTGGTGGTCACTTGGAGCAATTATGTTTGAGTGTTTAGTCGGTTGGCCTCCATTTTGTTCCGAAACCCCACATGAAACTTATCGTAAAATCTTGAACTGGCAAGAGACATTGCAAATACCGGATGACATTCACTTGAGTGCCGAACTGGAAGATTTAATACGTAAGTTATTAACGAGTAGTGACAATAGATTGGGAAGATACGGAGGAGCGGAAGAGATCAAAAAACATCCGTTTTTTAGAGGAGTTGACTGGGACACGATTCGTAAGGTTGACGCCCCATTCATTCCAAAGTTACGGTCTATTACCGACACTAGATTTTTCCCTACCGATGAATTGGAGAATGTTCCAGAGCTGCCTGCTATGAGTAAAGCTATGGAGCAAAGAGAAATCGATCAAAAGGGCGGAGGTAAGAAGAATGTTAAGGAAGATTTACCATTTATCGGGTACACATACTCGAGATTTGACTATCTCACCAGGAAGAATGCTTTATAAATTTTATACTTTAATAAGGTGATTACTAACTCCGTTGTCCGTTAAAGTCTTGACTGTAACCCAAAAAGGAAAATATAAGGCGAATTAGTCATGCAACAATGCGTATGAGTAAGCAAGGTTGCGGCATGAATAATTGACGTAGATCCTGTAATTCATGCTATAAAAAAAACACACAAATTGTAGACGATTACCGAGACGTCCGACGGGGCCGCGAAAAAAATGTGCGTAATTTTACGGATGTGTAGGATGTTACTGGGATTGCCACCCCATTGGGACTAAAAACATGCATAAAAAAAGGGTATGCAACATGTGATGCATACAAAAGTATTTTTTTGTTGCTATATAAGCAAAGAAGAATCCATATGACCAGTAACAAAAAAGAATGAGAGTATCACTTCTTGGAATAAGTATAATTTTAGTTGGAGTTGGGGGTAAGGTGATAACAAGAGATGAGCACTCAATGGAGCACTCAATGGAGCACTCAATGGACTCGATGGAGCACTCAATGGATGGCAACTCAATGGAACATATGGAACACCTGGGACATATGGAACATGGATCGGAAACTGGGGTAATACCTGTTCCACATGTGATGAAACATCATCATGGAATGCCAATTCTAATGACAGATTTATTACCAGAAGAAAGACTATTTTGGGAGTCCTTTGATACAACCAACTACTTTAATGTGAAAGGTGGAAACCGCGGGGCAATCATAGCACACTTTATAAGCTTGATTGTTGCGTCAGTGTTCGTGTATCCGGTGCTTTTAGTTCTTAAAAATGTAAAGTACTGGCGTAGTTATTTATTAGGGTTGATTGGTTACTCTATGATGATATTTTTTAGTTTGGCCAATTACTCGATTCATTCCAAGTCAATTGATGACCAGGTGTACCCTAAGGGATTATATCCAAACAATGCATACCATAAGATGCTTTGGATATTATTTTTCTCGACGGTAACGCAATTGACAACCTACCTAGTGACCATGATGAAAAAGGAAGCTACAACCACAACGTACCTTTCTCTTAGGTCACTGGTGTCAGGAAATTCTTCATTTGAAGAAGGAAGAGAAGAAATGGAAGAAGTGAAAAGTTTCCAAGAAGGTCGGATCGCGGAAGCGATCGGAAAAGTTGTTAATATCGGTGGAGCCCTTTTTGATAGAGTACACTCTATCTCCCTAATAATCTTTAATTTTCTCAACTGGGCCACCTTTTTTTACTATATGATTTTAATTCCAACTGGTATCGCTACTTTACTTTTGCTAGGTAATGATGGCTACTTTTTTAATCTTTTGGCTCACTTTATCAAAGGTGGGGTGTTTTATGCTTATGGGGTTCTTTCTCTTGCAAGGTATTGTGGTGCTTTCAAGGGCAAAGGTTGGTCGTGGAATCATAAATTTATTAAAGATTCCAGAATGAACTTTTGGAAGAGAATCCAACCTAATGGATTAATCACCATGGAAATGGTGGAAAGCGGTCTTATTTTATTCTATGGTACAACCAATGTTTTTATGGAACATTTAGCTAACCCAGGCGGTGACTGGAGTGCCAAAGATTTACAACATGTTCTGATTGCGTTTATTTATATTGGCTGCGGCCTCTGCGGTGTTATCACCGAAGTAAAATTGAATGAATGGAGATTTGAAAAATCCTGTGTTAATGCAAAGCAGGAAGATTCTACTAATGATATAATAAAAGGTTCTCCTGGGTTCTCTCCAAACCCATTCCCATTGCTCACCATTTTTTGGACTGGTATCTTAATGTCAAAACACCAGCAGGCTTCTCAAACCCTGACTGAAATCCACGTCCAATGGGGTATGTTATTTGTTATGGGCTGTCTTTTTAGATTCATAACTTACGTTATTCAGTTGCTTACACTTCACAGCTATTCATCTGAAAAGCAAATGACCGATCCAGCTAGACCTATAAGTGAGCTTTTAGTAAGTTTCTCATTAATTTGTGGAGGGATTGTGTTTATGGAGTCGTGTGATTCTGTAATTCATTTGTTTGAATGGTATGGCTTTACTTCAATGTTTACTTTAAACATTACTTTGGGTATAGTCACGTTGTTGATGGGTTGGCAAATGCTTGTTTTTTCTTTCAAAGATTGGTTAAGTATATGACGAAATGTAGCATAATACAGGGCTCATTTGCAATGCACGTAATATCGACTTGAAGTATGGGACGTCATCCGTTTAGAGACATCATTCAATGCGTTTTGATGATGCACTTGAAATGGTTCGATTCTGTGTTCAATTGTTCATCTCAAAACATGTGTCAATATGCATATTTGATGAGCAACGAAATTCCTTGTGCATAAAGCAACCAAACGCGTGTTCATCAGTGTTCCTGTAGGAGTTTGTAGAGGTTGCTAATCATCTCTATCTCTTTTTCTTTCGATTGCAATCGCGTTACATTCGAAGTCACGGAATTTTTTTCGCAGCCAATAACGAAGTGGGACGAGGACGGTTTCGACACATTAGTCATGCTTTGTCAATGTTCGCCCACGAACTATGTACATTTTTTTCTACATTCGCACTTGACTCCTTGGCAACCCCCAAAGATGAAAAATGAAATTTTCGACATTTGTGGCCCCACCAATTTCAGATCGACAGCTAGGATCTTCCAAAGTAAAATACTCAATAAAAATGGAGAATCACTCCCCTATTAATTAATAATAATCATCATCACAACTACTGAATAACCAAGAGACAAGAATTAATGCAATGGCTATCCTTACAACTTCGAGGTGAACCCTTGAGCTAAAAATAACCTTAATCGTATTTGTGTAATAACAATAAACCATGTTTTCAGTGTAGCCCCTTAACTTTTATTAATAGAACGTACATAACCACTTATATACGCTTTTAAAGTTGCAATTTATATAAAAGAACTTGTAGACCCATTTCAAAAGTCAACATCCATAGAGTGTTTTTGTTATTACATTAACCAGATTAGTGTTGTAGCTCTATTGTTCCTGCATCGTTGAAGTACGGGAGAAAAAAAAGGCCCTGCTGCAATTGCCAGTTTTTTTTATCATTACTTCCATCACTACTATCGTGTCGACAGACACCTTGTTATTTAACATATCCACTCCTTTATTCATGAGTACAACTACAGGAACAGGAGAAGGTCCATTCGGAGGCAATGACCGAACCACATCCACCGGCACAGCAACATCCCCTTTGCCTTCAAATACTAATTCCAGTTCGAGGGAAACCGGTCTGAGCGGACTGAGTGGCTCAGACCTGAATGGCTCGAGCTCATCCAACTCAGGTCTGAGTTCGGGTAATCCCGAACAAAGCCAAGGTTCCAGCGAATCGAATTCCAGCTCGTCATTTCTGTTTCCAAGCTCCTCAACTTCAACCCCCACTACTGCGTCATCAAGTCTGACCACATTTAGTTCTAGTTCATCTACATCATCTACATTAACATCATCATCATCATCATCATCATTTTCAAGTTCATCAAGCTCGTCTTCGAGCTCCTTCAGTTCTTCAAGTTCATCTTCATCCAGTTCATCGAGTTCTTCAAGTTCTTCAAGTTCATCGAGTTCATCGAGTTCTTCAACCACTTCAAGCTCTTCCTCTGCAGACACTACTTCTTCCACTTCATCCTCGGAGACAACCACGTCTGCTCCGGAATCAACAAACACAGACTCTACAAGCTCGTCATCCAAGAAAAAAACAACTTCATTCACTTCTCTGTATACATCGGTGATTGTTCTGCCGGACACAACCATCACTTCGGTGGTTAGTGTTGCAACAAGTGCGGAAATCTCGGATGTTAAGGGACAATCTGTTGCAGAAAAGAACTCCAAGTTGATTGGAGGGCTTGTTGGGTCGATCGGAGGGACAATTGTGATTGGGACTGTTCTTCTTCTCTTTCTCTTTATGAAGAGAAGAAACTCGAGATCGTTAACCAACCAATCTCCGGACTTTAATGACGATTCTATGGAGAGCCGCAAGGACATGAGTGAAATTATTGGAGGAGGTGCTGCCACGGGGGCATCCAGTGATGAAGGTAAGGGCACAAGAGGATTGGGATTCCTTAAATTGTTCAAAAAGGACAAGGTTGAGCCTAATGATTACTTGGGTTCTCGTAAACACAACCAGAGAGGTGACATTGGTATTCATGACTTGGAACGCCAGATGAATGTGAGCTCCGGAAAATACTATGGTGCTGCTGGTACAAACAGCAACTATGGAGTTGGCCGGAGCGGTAGTGGTTACAGCGGCACTGTGGCAGGTCTCGGGGCTGGCGCAGTTGCTGGAGGAGTGGCGGCAGCAGCTGCTGCTGGCTCTGGAGCTAATTCCAACATACGGGCCAGCGGAGATGAAGACTTTTTCTACCGTGGGGTAACTAATAATAATAACTTGGATAGCGTGTTTGGCTCGTCAAACAATGCATCCGGTCAAACCAGTGTCGGAAAAGCAAATAGTGGAGAAAATACCCACACATCTGCCTCCATTGCAAACCGGCATTCCCGGTTAAACTCGTTTGGACACCCTATGCTGCTGCCTGGAGAGTTTAATTTTAATGAGAACTCGGAGTTTGAGCCTTTGCAGAAGAACGATTCGCTCTATTCGGAAGACGAAAACTCTGACGACGAACTGGCCTTCAACCCTAGTGACTATGAGGATGACGACCTTCGTCTTCCAGACACTGCCGAGGCTAACAGATCTCTTCACAGCAGAACCATCCAACAACGTAGTATTTTTGACGATGGCATGAGTAACAACTCCAGATCACGTTTCACTGAAGAAATTTAGATATTTTGTAATCGCAATAAAATTAATTTTGTATGAAACTAATATTGTTTATTCTAGCACTAGGAGTTGTTCTGGAAGCTACGGGCAAGGAGACAACGGCGATAGACTGTCTAATGTGCTTGTTAATGCCCATTTCTGAGGTATTTAGCTCTCCCTCGCAATCTCTCCTACCAACTTTGCAAGTTTCAGATTATGTACAAGCGTCTATTATGGCGGAGACAACAGCCGAACAAATAAGCGAGGCCACTCAACTGGCCGACGTAGCCGTAGAGCTCGAGATGCCTGAAATACTCGAGTTGACGGTGAATCAAACCCGAAATTCCACTACACAAAACGCAACCAATCTGACGATTGATGAGCTCCATTTTTTGTCATTTGAGGAATGGAAGAAGGCCAAGGGTGTGAACTCTACTATCGGCTCTCCACTGGTGAACTCATCAGCCCCCCCTCCCCCCATAGCATTAACCGACATCACTGCTGGCGAGGTGTTGAAGGACAAATTTAATTACGCATCCGTCAAGTGTGCCGCCACAGTTGTCAAAACAAATAACAAGGCCAAGGGAACTCTGGCCATTTTGCATGAAAACAAGGATCTGTACTTGCTCAACCAATGTGCTGTTGAAAACAAGTTTGTGGTGATAGAGTTGTGCCAGGATATTCTTGTAGACTCAGTAGTGGTGGGAAATTTTGAGTTCTTCAGCTCTATGTTTAAGGATATCCGTATTAGTGTGAGTGAGAAATTCACCGATAACAACTGGGTGGTGTTGGGCGAGTTCCAAGCTGAAAATATCAGAGATGTGCAGCTGTTTAAGATCCAAAACCCGCTCATCTGGGCAAGATACTTGAAACTTGAAGTCTTGACTCATTATGGGAATGAATTCTATTGTCCATTGTCATTAGTTCGTGTTCATGGCAAAACTATGATGGAGGAGTACAAAGAAGATGAGGATCAACCTTTACCTGAAAGCAAGATTGACATGGTACCGCTTGAGACCACCGACTTGGATGCATGTAGAGTTGTTTTACCTCATTTACGATTGAATGAATTCTTAAAGGAAATCAATGTTTGTGCTGCTCCATCTTTGCAGCAAACCACTGAAATCCCACAGACCCAAGAGTCCATCTATAAGAACATGATTAAGCGGCTCTCGCTATTGGAGCTGAATGCTTCGTTGTCTTTGTTGTATATTGAAGAACAAAGTAAGCTACTTTCATCTGCATTTGCATCTTTGGAACGCAAACAATCAAGTGATTTTGACTCTTTGATCGAAAGCTTCAATTCGTCACTTGTCAACCAGTTGTTACATTTCAAATCTTCATATACAACTATGCATAACGAGTACGCAAAATTGTTTAGATCTCAAGAATACGATCACAAACAGTTGATAAATGAACTGAAGTTCAAAATAAGAAAACTAGCAGGTGATATTTCTTTTATGAAAAAGTTATCAATTTTCCACAGCATTGTGATTGCATGTTTACTTGCGTATGTTATATTATCACGTAATGTGGAGTACTACACACCTAAAAGACTGAAAAATAAGGTGTTTCCTGTCACTCGAAAGAGAAATTTTAAAAAAGCATATAATGGGCAGTGATGGAGTTTGGGACCCATTACTTTATAGAAATAATATATTATTCATGATTATTTACCCTAAGTTAACACAATCTCGAAGTGAAAGATTATTTCGGAGGCTTAATCACCGGATTGTTAATGCTCCGTTCCGAAAGTAAACTGTTGATAGCGGTAAAAGTCGGTAAATAATTTGCTGATCGATGCATAGAACTGTATGGTGCGAGCACCTTATGTTTAAATTTATGGCAGGCGGATTAGATTGTGTGTGCGGCAACTATGTAAAGTTACACTTCCATCTCACAAATACGGTTTTGTGTCATGAGTCAGCCTTACGTTAAGTGAAGTAAGTAAGGGAAATAGGCTTAGGAGTGGAAACGAGCAATTTATGATATGGATTATCTCCAAACGTCCTTGGTTAGTTAGTAATCACTCAGCCGTACAATTTTGTACTTCTATATTTTGCCTACAAATTGAACCCAAAATCCAATCTACTGTAAATCAATGGCTTTCTCTACTACTGAAAAAAAAGAACAACTCAAGAATATCTTAGATCCTAAGGTTAACGCTTCTACAGATATTCAAAATGAATTGAAGACGCTGGTACCTGGTGTAATTTTTGGTGTCACTAATGCTGAAGAAACCGTTTATTTGGGTTCCAGCGGTGTTACCAAACTAAAGGATGGTAAACCTGTTGAAGTCAACACCAAATTTGCCATGTACTCGTGCAGCAAACCCGTTACCAGTACTGCTCTTTTGCTTTTAGTCGACCAAGGAAAGATTACATTGGATGACCCAATTTCTAATTTTTACCCTCCATTTGACGAAATCAAGCAATTGAATGGAAGTAACGAGTATGTTGTTCCAAAAACCAAGGTTACTTTGAGACACCTTCTTACCCACACATCGGGTATGGACTACTCATTCCAAATGCATGTGGTGACGGAGTCTTCTGAAGAATTGGTCAAAAACTCTGTTTTAAAGTTCGAGCCTGGTTCCAATTTTATTTATGGCGCTAGTCTCGACTGGGCCGGTCGTATCTTGGAACATATCTCGGGATTGTCGTTGGGTGACTTCGTTCAAAAATACCTTTTTGATGCTTTAGACATTCATTCCATCGGGTTTTCCCGAGACCAAGATGAACAAAATTTGATTCGTCTTCAGAGCAGAGATGAAGAAGGCAACTTCATAGATAACTATTTCCTGGACATTGCCGCTTTTCCTCGTCATATGGGTGGTCAAGGTCTTTTCGGCACTGTTCCTGATTACCTCAAGTTTATGAGATTCTGGATGAACAAGGGCCGTGCCCCAGACGGAACTCAAATCTTGAGTGAGAAGTTATGGGAGGAAGCAACCGTCAACCAGTTACCTGCTGGAGTCGAATTAAAGTTCGAGATTGATGCTTCTTTATCCAATCCTATTCCTACACATCCAAACGGTGTTGCTGATACTTGGACTTTGGCGTTTGCCCAGCAAAAAGGTACTTCTCCAACCGGTAGACCAATGGACACCTTATACTGGTGTGGTGTTGCTAACACCTTTTTCTGGATTGACTTGAAAAACCAGATTGGTGGGTTCTATGCCAGTCAAGTCTTCCCTTTGCTTGAGTCTTCAAGTGTTAGATACACTGCTCTTGAAAGTGGTGTTTATGAAGCCTTGGCTATTTAGTTGCAAAATTTTGATTTTGTGTACTTGACACAAAGATTACAAACTTTAAACTTATTTGTATTATGTACACAGCAAACCTTGCCAAAATTAAATATATACATGCACACTTCAATGTACTTCTCAATATCTCTTACGAGAACCGTCGAAAGAATTCAGAAATCTCGAACTGTTTTCTCTTGAAGATCTACCAGCATCTCTCTTACTCATGTAATCTTGAAACCCTCTATTTTCATCGTATTTGTCTCTGGAGTTTCTTTGATTGTAACCACCATTTCTTTGATTGTGACCGCCGTTTCTCAGAGTATAACCGCCATTTCTTTGATAGCCTCCGTTTCTTTGATCATTTCTTCCAGATCTGTAGCCATTTCTGTCACCACGTCTGTCATTATTCTGAATGTATTTTCTTCCTTCATAATCGAAATTGTCAGCATCAAGAATGAAAGCACTACCTCCTTGCAAGATTCTTCTAGAGAGATCACCGGTGATACCAAACTTAGACAAGGCTCTTGCGCTAAAGTAAGGCACAGCAAGTTTGTCACCCAAGATAGACTGGTACCACAAGACGGAGTCTCTGAATAAACCTTCGAATGGAAGTTTGAACACACTAGAAATCTGTCTAATATGTCCAATATAGGAAAAGATAACATCTTCAGCCTTTTGGGCATCAGGATGGGAGAGATTGAACAAGATTTCTGAGTCTGGTTGTTGATCGAATTTAGCCAAGAAGTCGGCGGAGGTGTTGTATTGCTCAGCAAAAGTAATACCTCTTTCCTTCTTAAGGATATCCTTAAATCTGGCTTCGGTCTTATTCAAGAAAATCAAGGCCTCACCCTTGTTACCAGCTCTGGCGGTTCTACCAACCTTGTGGACGTAATCAGCCACCTGGGAGGAAGGAGCAAGTTGAATAACATGGGAAACATCCGAAAAATCAAGACCTCTAGCAGCCACATCGGTACACACCAACAAACCAGATCTGGTTTGTCTGAAGTTCTTAACAGCCCTGTCTCTAGCATTCTGGGTCATCTTACCATTGAGAACAAGGAGGGAACGAGGGTCGATCTGGACGGTCTTTCTGCGGCTGGCGTTTTTGATGAGGTCAAAGTACCAGTTACACGAGGTGATGGTTGGCAAAAACACAAGTGCCTTGAACTTCTTGTCAGTGTTGATTTTGTGAATCAAGTACTGGACAGAGGTGGAAAAACCTTCAGCGTAGTCATTACCAAAGATAATCAGTTGGTGAATGTTTTCATGAGCCTCACTTTCTTCCTTCAGAACACAGTTGATGTAGGTGTAGTTCTTACCAATCTGATACGAGGAGAACTTGTCGACAGACTTGTCGACAGTGGCACTAAACAAAATCGACTTGAACGGCTTCATTTCTGGGAACAGTTCGCTTCTGGAAGTCTTCAACATATCGTCAATTTCATTCAACTCCCTTTCAAAACCAACTTCCAAAAGACGGTCTGCTTCGTCATACACTCTAAAGTCAATCTGAGATACCAACGAGCGGAATCTTGGGTTGCTCAAGTCATCTAACAATCTACCTGGGGTGGCAACCAAAATTGCAGAAGGACGTCTGATGTTAAAGGTTGACGCCTTTCCTCCAACACTAAGACTGGTGGAAATTTGTCTTTGTAAGTTTCTAGGTAAGAAAGAGATCACCTTGTCGAATTCGTTTTGAATCTGCTGGGCCAAGTCTCTGGTTGGAGCAACAACCAAAGTTTGGACTCGTACATCTGGTCCGCCGCCACCTTCTTGTGATAATCTTTCAGAAATAATAGCTTGTAAAGTAGGAATAATAAATGCAAGTGTTTTACCAGTTCCTGTCTTAGCACGGACAACAACACCTCTTTCTTCTTCAAACATTGGAAGTAACGATTTGGATTGAACGGTCGTAAGCTCTTTGAATTTGGCCTTTAAAAGTGCATCAACAAGTTCGTTGCCTACATATTTGGAATTCTTCAAGTCTTCAACCTTGGTGATCAACCCTGGGGTATCTGGAGTTTCGATGTCTGTAAGTCTACTTTCATTTGAACGTATAAGCGTAGCATGGAATCGTCTGATTGAAGCACGAACTGGGGTTCGTAAACTTCTAAGGTATTGCATCGCGATGAGTTGAAATTGCAAATTTATTTTCGTGCGGATTATCAGTAGGAACACTACACTACGAACGAAGTGAGTAGTGTATGTAACATAAGTAACATGAGTCATTATAAGCTAGCAGAACACGTTCGTAGTATTGTGATACAACTAAAGTATACATTTAATTTTACTACTGTTAAAGTATTTCAAATCATTTAGTATTAAAGGGACAAGAGAGAGCATGTATTTGAGGTATCATAAAGATTTTTAGAAGTTGTTGTTACTATTAATCCTCGATATACCAAACAAGAGACACTATAATGTATATATTGAATACTTGGAGAGATATGTATTAATCGATAATACAATCTAGTATAATATCTTTCCAGGTGTTTAACATATCCACTATATGAATACATTATCGTTTAATAAATCGAGATATTCATTAAATTACTGGAGTTTTTCCAATACTTCCTATAGTACACTTACAATCATGGTACACTTACAATCATGGTACACTTACAATCATGGTACACTTACAATCATGGTACACTTACAACCATACCACCAGATTAAATACTAAATCATAAATTAAAACTTATAATACTTCAACATAAACATCCTAACCAACGCACAATTCCTTCGATAAAGACACACGATATTTCACCTTCTAAAATAGGCAATTTCACGAGAACATATAAATGATCGTTAAAATGTGCGAATAAAAAATCAACATGAGCAACTCCGGATTCTTTGCAAAGATTAAAGACAACTACGGAAGTAAGTTTTCACAACTTGGATTGTCTAATGGAATTGGGTCACATTCAGAAAAGGATGGATCTACGGAAGATGACACACTTGTTCATAATGCATTTGTTAAATACTTTGATTCTAAAAATACCGAATATCCAGATTGGCTTGGGGTAAGCCAAAAACAAAAGCAACAAGCACAGGGGCAGGTCAGAAATAGATATGACTACTATGCGAATGCTGAGTTTAAGCCTGTAGCACAAAGAAATCAATTTAATAACAGTTATCTGCAGCAACAGCAGCAACAGCAGCAGCAGCAGCAGCAGCAGCAACAGCAATTCCAGCAGACTCCACAAGCTCAACAAAGTGAGAGGCCAACGTACCAATCAAGAACGTCATCGAGGCTCCAAGATATGTATAACAAATCCGTGCAACAGCCCACCAACAGTAACTACCAGTACTCGTCGTCTCAATCATCGCAACCAACAAGATCCAATACCACATCTATGACGGGGTCAAGATTGCGTGAAAGAATGTTGAACAACCAACATGGGGGACAAAACGGACAAGGAAGCCAGGAGCAACCAGGACGGGCTACATGGGGTAGAAGATGATACATAGTAATTACGATATACAATTCAATCGCCTGTAGTGGTCTTCCCATGCATTTCTTCCGGAAACAAACCAAAGCGGGAGTTTGTACTCGGCAGGCAACTTGAACTTGACTATGTTAACGTCACAGTAGCTCATTTCGTACTTGTTTGTGCTGTAGTAGTACTTGTAGTCGAACTTTTGTTTTATTCTATCCATTTCGAGTTGTGTGATTTTCCTAGAGTTGGGCAGGTTGGGGTCCAACAGCGACCTTCTTGAGTTTGTGCGCAAGGAGTACGTTGGTGTCGATGGGGCAATTCGGGTGTATTTGTCGACAGACGAGTGTCTGCGGTCCTTTGGTTTGTAGAGAAACATTTCGTTGCCGATGCTATTCTGGCGGTTGTTACGGCCGCTCATGGTGTTTATCGAGACTGGTTTCACTCTAGGCAGTGTGCCTGGGGTCCCCCACTCCAGCTCGTCTCTGCCTTGCTTGCGCTCAACCAACTTGAGAAGGTTTGCGGGGATCTGCGGCGAGGCAGAGAGCATGTCACCGTCCATGTCTTCGTCGTCCATGTCTCCGTACAGCCTCTGATCCTCGTACTCGTCATACTCGTCATATTCATCGCCCCCAAAGAGATACTCTTCGTCCCCTGTATACTCAGTGCTCATTCCCGACTCCACCGAGTTGGTTCGCCTCATTTTATCCGGACTGGCCTCGTGCATCTGCTTGATTTGCTGGTTCAACGCCTCGATCTCCACCGGCACTAGCTCGATCTGAATCACCTCAAGAAACGTCTCCGCAAAGTAATTGGTTTTGGCTTGTGGACCATTGAATGTACGGTATTCATTCAATATCGAATTGAAGTTCCACTTCTGTATTTTACGTAATACGCCGACTATGGTTGATGTCGAGTCAACAAGCAACACGTTATGTTTGGTTTTATCCAAAAGCAACTCAAAAGCTCTCAGTATGACATTCTTTTCAAAAAGCATCCATTGCTCCGATTTTGTAGTCTTGGGACTTATATCCAAGAGGCTACTAGTTTGGGAAGTTTTAGTTAACAGTTCTTCAGACCCATTACTCTTCTCTTTATCTCCTTTCTTGCGTCCTTGGTGTAATTTAAGACCTGCTAAATTAAATAACTCGACATTATTGGTATCAAGAAATGCATTTAACATTCTTGACGGTTTTTCGGTATTAAGCATGATGATTGATTTTAGTTGGAGAGTTTCCAAGAATGGAAAGTTGTCTGAATCGAGCTTTGAGCATCGATAGACTCCTGGTTCGACTAGTCCAAAGTTATCTGGCAGAACAAGCATGATTTTTATTTTGGTGCGATAATTATGACTGCATAAACGAACGAGCGAACCACGAACAAACGAACTAACGAACGAACGAAGTGAGTGAGTTAGTGAGTGACTAATGTATTAAGAAAGTAATCGATTGAGTGACTAAGAAGTAAAAGTAATCAGCTGAATAAGTGATTAAACAAGTAAGTAATCAACTAAGTGGTTCACTAAACAAGTACGATGATTTAAACCCAAATGTTTTATTCATATCGTAAAACTCTACACTCAATAACTACGTCTTTTATTTCATATATACTCGTTAACCCCTAATAACTAAGTCATCTGGAATACCTTCATACTCTCCATATCCTAAAGCTAAATTGACATTTTGCAAACATTGAGTAGCAGCACCCTTCAATAAATTGTCAATAGTAGCAACGATCACAACACGGTCTTCCTTCAGGTTGACTGCAAAACCTCCTACAACAACACCATGCTTACCACTGATGTCTCTAACCAAAGGAGCCTCACCACTGATACTAATCAATTGTTCACCTTCGTATCTATCTTGATAAATGTTTCTAACGTCTCTAGCGGTCAAAGACCCTTTTCTGATTGGGATCAGGACGGTGTGGGAAATACCTTGGAACCATTGAGCCACATGAGGGGTGAAAGCAACGTCCAAACCCAATCTGGAGCTGATTTCACGTTCATGGACGTGGTCAGTCAAAGAGTAAGGAATCAAATTGTTGGACAACAACTCAACGTCATTCTTTGGAGATGGCTTGGTACCTGCACCAGAATAACCAGACACACCAAAGATGGCCGGGGCACCGCTTACGTATTCCTTCAATGGAGCAATGGCCACTTGCGCAGCAGTGGCATAGCACCCAGGGTTGGAAATCTTTCTTGCACTTGCAATGGTTTTTCTATCATTCAATTCAGGCAACCCATAGATCCATTCACCAGTAGGATCAAATCTATAATCAGCAGACAAATCAATGATTTTAGAAGAGGAGCCTTTGACGGATTCAATGGCATCAACAAATGGCTTACACACTCCATTTGGTAAAGCCATAACCCAACAATCAACTGCACCAGACTCCTCCAACTTGATGATATCTTCAACTTGAAGGTTGGAGTACACAATGTTGGCCTTGTTGTAACCCTTTAACTTTTGGCCGCTTAATTCACGGGAAGAAACGTGAGACAATTCAAGGTATGGGTGCTTGTCAATCAAACTAATCAAGTTTTGTCCAGTGTAACCTCTAGCACCAATCAAGGCAATCTTTGATTTCTTGGTGGAGTGCCCCTCACGGATGGGAGGGTTTGGGTTTTGGGAGAAAACACGCGCAGAAGAGTGCAAGCCTCTAGTCTGCTGACCCCCGGAACTGAAGACGCCGGAGCTGCCACCCAAAGATAAGGAAGAACCGATGTTGAACGAGTCGAAGTCGGCAATCAATTGAGAAGCTTCACTGGTGTTGAGACCATACCAGAACAAAATCTCTCCGTTCTTGGCAAACGACCCATCGGACTTGGAAAAGTACCAAGAAACATTAGGGTCGTTTTCGTTTACTACCCAGCATAACTTGCTGAAGTCCTTTTTGATGGCAGAGAAAATGTTATCGGTAACGTTGTTTAACCATCCAGTTCTAGATGACAAAAACTTGTCCAACTTAGGGACAAATCTCTTTTCATCGGACAAAACAATAGCCAAAACTTCCAAAGGTTCATCTCCATAACTCTTGAATTCAGTGGATTCCAAGGTCTTGAGGTACAGGGCAACAGACAATTTACCAGACTTAACTTCTGGGTCTCTCAACAAAGCAGTACGCAAGGCGTCTGGGTTTCCAAACTCCTTCAATGAGTTACGGTTAATCAACTTGTAACCTCTTCTGATCAAAGTACCAGCACCAGAATCAGTAAAGAGTTCTTTTTGTAAGTCATCGACATCAATGATGGCAACAGAAGAAGACTTTGGAAGATGTTGTAAAATATCGTGAATCTCCTTAATCTTCAACTTGGTACCATACTTGACCCAGCTCTCTTTCATCAAATCGTCATATTCTTCATCCAAATTGATTGCACTGATTTTTTCTCCGGTAGATCCATTGATAATACCACCCTTTTCGTTCAAGTAGACTATCTTCAAAGGTTCAAATTCACGAGCCAACTCACCGGCAGCAACATCTGCGTTAACATTCAACATTTGTCCAGACGACGTCTCCGCAAGAGATGTCAAGATCGGCAAGTAGCCAGCTTCAATAGCGGCTTCGATAGGCGACTTGTTCACTGAAGTGACTTTTCCAACTAATTGATACTTATCCTTGTCTAAATACTCAGCACCGAAAACTCCCAGCGTAATTGGTCTAGCATGAACACCCATTTTCTCAAGTGCTGTAACCAAACGCAAGTTTTGTTCCAAAAAGCACTGACGAACAACAGACATGGTTTGAGGATTCGTTATTCTAATTCCATCAATGTATTCTGGCTCCACTCCTTCTCTTTCCAACAATTCATTGATCTGTGGCCCGGTTCCATGCAAAACAATAGGATAAAGACCAACGTGATACAAGAATGCAAGGCATGATGCTAATTCTGGCAACTGCTGTGTAATAATGGCACCTCCCACCTTAATAACAGCAAATTGCTGTTGAGATACAGATGTGAAGTATTTCAAATATTGCTCAACCTCTCTTTTAGATCCAATATTGTTCAATAATTGAACCACTGTAGACTTGGTTGAGTAGTTTCTGGAAGCATACGCAGGGATGCTCACCTTTAGAAGCCTTCTGGCAAATCCAGTCGACTTGGAAATGTTGAGAAACATGATGATTTTTTTTTTGGGGATACAAGAATATTTATAGTTGACTCATTTTCGTCCAATTGAGGCAATTCTCGACAAAATTAAGCGCGGTTTGAAATCGCAAAAATTTTCACAAATACCATTAGTCATATCTTTGCAACTAATTAATGTTTTAAAACATCAGTTGAATAATAGTCATATATTTTGAAACTAATCAACATCAATTAAATAATACACAATATTCATATCTTTGCAACTAATCAATGTCAGTTGAATACACGATAGACATATCTATTGAAACTAATTGATGTTATAAAACATCCAGTTAAATAATGGATGATATACACGATAAATAAATGTTGTAGTACAAACCATCTCATCAACCAAATAATCGATCTCCTTCTCATAATGCAGAAAATTCTTATTGAGAAGTCTCCTATATGAAGCTGAATCACTCGTACACATTTTTGCAATAATGCATAATAAAATATTCTCAATATTTCTATGGTTCTCATGATAATAATGCTTAAAGTCATATTTGTTAATAAAGTTCCATCTTTCGTCTTTCATCTTTTGCTTTAGTGTCGTTATTTGGGGCTTCGGCATATTAAACTTTGAGTAGAAAGCATCGCAAAGTAAAAGTAATGCATTACGCTTTACTTCAAGATGTAATCTTTCTTGAAGATTTTTGAGGGTTGATGAATATACATGGTTCAATTCATCAACAGAGAAGCTTTCATTGGTGCCTCTCAAAACCAAATCACGAAGATAATCCGTGAAGTAATCCTGGGCTTCTTTGTTGATGTTATCACTACCAAAATGAGGTAATAAATAACATCCTTTAACTATGTCACTCAAGTTTTCAAGCTTGGGAATACACCACTTCTTCCATTCCCGTAAATGTTGATAAAATAACGGCAACATCACCACTGGCGAGTTTGTGTAAAAATGAAACCGAACCAGCGAAAAATGGGACGTACCTATCAACAGATATAAGCATTCAAAGTTGCGATGAGTCTGGGCAGTTAAAGAGGAACATTTATCAAGAACCAAATTTAAAAATGCAGATTCCAATTGCTGCAATTTTTCAACCAAAATATCCTTTTTGTGAGGATTTTCAATGATATCTGAAGTGCTAACCAAATCAACCAATTCCAGCAGGAGTTGACCTAATTTGTCATGATTCAATGAATACATTATATATAAGATACCTTCATATACTTGTTTCAATAGTTTCAAGATCAAAACGTTGCAGTTGAGGGAACGATTCAAATAATTTGTGTTTAGTTTGAAGTCCCAATGGGAGAGAATATCAATGAAAAGTATCCTTGAGATGGAAAATATACTTTGCCAGTAATCAATACCTTGAAGATCATGAATTTCGGAGAACTTTTGCCATGTATTTAAAATATCATCAACCAGGGCATTCTGACGTTTGTAAAGTTTCCTACCACTATTCAATTGAGTTGGAACCTTCAACTTGGACAATTTCAAGTGGTGATCAAACCAATATTGTCTCCATTTAATGGTTGGAAGAAGTACTATGTTGGGCCAGCTGAAATCCATACCTTTGCAAATCATGCGGTTGGTGTCGAACATAGGATTTAAGGACGGAGCAACTCCATAGGTTTGAGATACACCCAATGAGATGGATTGTAAAGAGTCCACAAAAGTTTGCTTTTCATCATCAAGTTCCTGAATGATATTGTATTTTTGCAACAAGGTGGCTTCCTTACTTAATTTCTCCTTTTGTTGAGCCAAGTATATATCATAAGGAAGTAGAAGACATTGCTTCTCCACAATCAGCAAAGCTTCTTTGAGGATGTTGACCAAGTTATCAAAGTGAATTTTCTTAAAGACAACAAAGATAAAGTTGTATATATTGATAGTATCAATCAAGTTGTTTCGAACCACCACATCTTTTGGACATCTGATGAGAAGTTTGATTCGATGGACGGTTTCACATGCATATGTATAAAGCAAAACCCAAATCACATTGTTCTGGAAATGCACCTTTTTATCCGAAACGTTTGAATTGAAACCTGGATGCACGATTCCGCCAAGGAGACTTTTCCTGCAATCATTAACCACCATGAAAGCATAAAAGACCAGTCTGTATTTATTTAAAGAACCAGCTTTTTCTTTCAAGTCGGGTACATTCAATGCATTCAATAGTTTGAAGAGCGGTTGCCGTATGGTTTCGATCTCCCGCCCAACATTAGGGCAATCAAAGGTAGTAAAAAAAGGGAGCTCGTTGAGCCGAGAAGCCCACTGCTCGATCATACTTTCATCCAACACTTCCGATTCAAGAATATCTTGGATAATAACTCTCCTTTTCTTAACAGGTTCATCTTCTGATCCCGAATTAGACGACGAAGAAAATCTTCTTGCTCTTTCACGAACTTGTTCCAAATATCCATCTCTTCTCAGCTTTGCTAAATCCAAGCCATTTCGAATGGTTCTAGTACGGTCATGTAAAAGATGTTTGCGTTGCTCCTTAACCATCAAGAGTTTAGAATTTAACCTTTCCCCATGACGTCTTAACCTCTCCCTTCTAGCGGCCAAATGTCTTTCTTTGCGTTCTGCAGCTTCCAAGTATTTCACTTTGCGTTTGGTCTCCGATGGGACATTTTCGCTGTCTAACATCCCTGCATCCCTTATCTCCTCATTTGTGTTCTTTTTATCTGATTTGTTTTTAACTGGGGTAAGGTTCCTAAGGATCTCTGGAGGCACACGGAACCTGTTAATTAGAGAGTCATCGTTCATTAGGAAGGGGTTTCTTTAAATTTTAGCATGAGAGCCACAAACCAATATGTTTGCTACTTTGGGTATTACTATTTTTGGATTGCAGCTTTGCGATAACTCACCCATACGACCGATTTTTTCCGATAGCAATTATCACCCATAGAACTGGCGGCTGTAACACTATCATAATCCAGATTCATTCACGCTTAAGGTGAGCAGATGCATTGAAAATGCTGGTGAACCACCCCATTTGAGGAAACATGACCATCCACACCCGTTTCTCACCAGGGGTAAACCCAAGGTCTTAAATGTCGACTGTACTACAAATCATCAAAGGTTCCAACATTCTCATTCTCTACTATCATATTGGGTGTGGCATATTCGTATGGCTGCGAAAATAAGAAGTTTCCGTTTACAGAAATGCTGAACATTTTAAGACTTTTTTTAATGGACCCTCTACAATATAAGATCTATGATATGATTCCACGAGACCCTGAATTACAGAAAAGATAATTTCATTTGCAACATTAGTTGCTTGTTTATGCAATCTATAACTCTATAACTCTATTAATGCTTTCTTTTACCCCAAAATTTGAACAGACCCATGCCGGTAGACTCGTCAACCTTTTCGTATACCAAAGAAGCTGGGTTGCCCAGATTCACTGTGTTTTTGTGGGCGGATTTGGGAGAGTTGTTTGGAGACGGTGAATTAACCGGGAAGGATGCTACCGTATGACTATTATGAATTTTTAAATGACCAAAGAAATTGGAAATGGATGTGGACGGCAGAAGTAGCGCCGGCGACTCCACCAACTGCGGCTGCGACAGCAAGGCTGTCGAAGACAAATTCAAAAACCTTGATTTCTTTTTCTGTGTTTTATGAGGAGGTGTTGACGAAGAATTCGGCGTCGATGATATGGAAGTCGGGGAGATTAAAGTTTGTACCAGTTTAGATTGTTCATCAAAACTTAAAGATGAAACGGATTTCGGAGACGACGCTGCCGCTCGTTCTCGTCTTAGCTGTCGTTCACGACTCACAAAGTCAAAATATGCATTCTCCTTTAGTAGCTGTTTGACTTCGTTCTGTGCTTTGCGAAGCATCATAGGCTTGTGGACATCTTTTTTATCTTCCGTGAGTAACTCCATAGTGAGCTTTTGCGACAAGTTAATTTGTTCAGGTGCATCGTTCCCAATATATCTCAGAATAATGTGATCCCACTGCGAATAGACAACATTGTCTTCGTCATTTGCTATCTGTGTTTTTTTCAAGTCCTCCCAAACATGTGACATATCTCCGTCTAGATCATCTATTGTCAGTGCAAACATAGCACTAACATCCTCAGGACTTGACAAGACTTTTACTGATGGGCTTGGTGTATTATTAAGTCTTTCTTCGCTCCGGAGTTTCTTGGGATACAAGTTTTCATAATAGTATTCATACTTGTATATATCAATCAAAAATCGAAGATTCTCCGCACAATGAAGTCTGTAAAGGAACTCTTTAAATTTATTCACATAAAAAAGCTTGTGTGTGTCTGGTAGTTGTCCAATTGCTTGTAAAAAACAATTGTTAGTAAGTTCATCTAAGGAAGGTACAGTTCGACATTGTTCGCTACAACTCCCCGTACATTCAGCGATAATTGTGGGTGTGTCTGTTGTCCGTTCTTTGCTATGTGAATAAGGAGTATATGATGCTAATGAGCTTGGTTTCATGGGCACAGGTACGTGTACCTTTCCCTCTTTTGATGTCATAATGACAAAGATGTACACTATTAATCTTTTATATAAAAAAAATTGCACTTACAAAAAAAAAAAACGCAATAAAAAGAAATTAATTTAGGGTATTAAAAAATATTGATATCAGGAAAGAAAAAGAAACCAAAAAGAAATCACACTGATCAACGTAGATAGCAGTTTACAATAAATTTGAAGATCAACTATCGCTACGATAGAAGGAAAAAAAACAGTGAGAAATTACATCATGTAACGGTTTAACGCCCAGAAGAAACGTCAAACGTTCGTATAATTATTTTTTTCGGATGCCTAAAACGGAATAATCATTGATAGTGGTTTTTTGTTAGGTGTTATTATGCAATGGAAACTACATAGATCACCTCATACCTAATACACCACAGTCGTACCAGGTATAACATGATTATACGAATTATACAGTAATGGGTACCAATGTGCCGGTGATCAGGAACGTTAAACCCCACAAACATCACGTGCGTCGATCCCTTAAATCAAGGAAAAAATTAACCCCCTACAATTATGATTAAAAGATTGACCAAACAGGTACGGATTGTCCGCGTTCGTCGTCAATGGGTTGCCCCGGTGGTGATCAGCAGGTCTGCTAGATATGCCACTAGCGGAGACAAAAACAAAGCACAGAACAAGGAGAATACGCAAAATGATATTGATCTAATCACTCTAAAGAAGAGACCTAACTTCTATACCCCTTTAAGCCTTGAAAACTTGCCAAGCTTAGATATATACCCTTCTCTTGATTACGAGAAGGTCAGGGATGTTGTAGTTGCTAAGGAAATGGCCACCAACCCGAGTTTCGTAACACACTACAAGTTTGCGAAGAGATACTCTAATGAGTTGCATCAGTTCTTGAACTTTCTCAAACTTTCGTACGATGGCAAAATCAACCAGTTTGATCAATTGAGCTCCTTGGAGGTGTTGAACTCGTTGTACGTGTTTAAATCGAAAAACTTGGACAACCAGCGGTTTAATGAGATGTTTGGCGAGTTGGTGTATTTTCTCTCGAACGAAGCATCGTTTCCTTCGATTCTCACCACGAAATTAATGACCCTTTTGGATACAAAGTTGATTGAAGCATACAGTGATGGGATTGGGAACTTTCGCGAGGAGTTGAATCATTTGAAGAATGAGGTGGACTTCAATAATTTGTCTACATTGGGCGATTTGCTGGATGTGATATCACGTTTCTTGGTTCAATACGACACGTTCCTGAAGTCAAATAAGGATGCTGATTTGTCGACCATCTTAACCATAGTGTTTCAGATGAACAGATACAAGTACCTTAAAGAAATCTTGCTTAAAAACTCTTCTTTGGATATAAATTTCGTCAATATTGTTCTCAAGGAAACTATAGGCATTGGTCAAATCATCAAAAACGAAGGGTTCATTGACGTCCAGATCAAGAAGATCACTTCACCTTTGGCTGGTCCCAAGTTTAATGACTTTTCTGGGTTCATCACTGCTGCCAGCCTGGGGTTGCAGCATGGTGATGAACTTGAATCAATTGAACTGTTTGCCTACTTGTTTGCTACTGGCTGGCTCAAATCTGATGCAAATTCAATTCTCTTTCATAGACCACAAAGTGATTACATGAACCACGAGGTTCAATACGTCACATCTGGTCTTTACAAGTTTACTGACGAGTTAAAAAAGCTACCAAAGGCAAAGTCGATCCTGCCTGCCCTTCAATCAATCTTATCTTTATACCCTAACATCAACACCAACATTGGATTAAGTGCAGGTCACTTTGTTTCCCAACCTGTTTTGAAACCTTCCCAAATTGCTGAATATGTACTTGGATTGCTGGATGACGATATCAAGTCTTTATATGAATTTCAACTTTCTCATAATGATTATTTCAGATTGGAGAAGACTCTGGCTCTTTATTCGGGCAATGAGAATGTGAAGCGCGTTTTAACAACTTTGGATATAACTCATTTTGGCACTTTACAATCATTGTTGGATTATGTTTTCCAAAAACAAAATCTTATCTGGTTAAGTCCTATTGAAAAGTTTATCATTGAAAACGATCTCTCCAGGGACTCGAAATTGTTAAAGATTCTTATCAAAAGAGGTATCTTGACCCAACGTCAATGGGATTACTTTATTAACTATAAACTTAAAGATAATTCTACAGATGATTTGAAGTTGTCTGAATTTCAGAAGGAATTGGCTGTTTTGCGTACTATCATCAAGAAGCCGTTTGAATCTGCCTCTGTCGATGAAATTGTTTCTGCATTGAAGTCTCATATCGTGTCTATTCCAAACAAGTCATCATTTGAAAAGTTATTGAACCGCTTGAGAATCTTGTTTGACGTGAATGGTGCGGATACTTCTGTTTTGGATCAATTTCTACTCGATCAAACCATTGAGCTTAAGAAACAAAATGTCAAGCAATATACTCAAATCCCAGATGATTTGAATTTGCATAGCTTTGCACCCCAGTTGATCATTATCAGAGATTTACTTGGTAAATCATTTTCCGACTATTCTGCACAAGAAGTATTTGCTAAATTTCCCGAAGGTGCCATCTACAGAAAGCTTGAAAACCGGTTAAAACTCTTATTCAATTTAAATGGCGGGAATGTAGCTATTTTGGATACTTTACTTCACAGTCAAGAAGTTTTTGAACAATTTGAACTTAAAAAGAAGGCATCAGAGTACAAACAAATCCCCGATTACTTCAATTTGGAAGAATTTAATGATGAGCTCTTACAATTGAAAAGTGTTTTTAACGATGATTTCAAAAATTTAACTTGGAGACAAATCTTAGATAAGATTGAAGAGTTGACAGAATTGACTATTTCTGATCAAAGAATTGCATGGTCGAAATTACACCGGAACTTATCTTACTTGTTTATCCACAACAACAAAGAAACTAGTTGTTTGGATACTGTTTTATTGAATTCTTCTGTTTTTGAAAAGTACGAAAATTCATTAAAAAAGAATCAAAAGTCAATAATCGGCGATAACAGTAAATTGATTAACAACTACCTGGACTATCTAACTAACATTATGAAGGATTCGGGAGAATTAACAAAGGATGAATTTGCCAATTATTTAAGTACATTTAGAAAATCATTGGACACAAAAAGTAATGATTATCCAGTGTTGTCTAGTTTAATTTCAGATTTGGAAACGTTTAATGAAGAAATTGAATACTATCCAAGCTTTTTGCAACATTTACTTGAACTTAAAGAACAAACATGGAGTCCTAGATATGTGGAAGAGCTTTACAAAGCATTCATTGAAACATTAGACTATGAGGAATTAGACAAAAACGATGCAATTCTTAGTTATTTGCGGAATACAGCACAACAGGCTGAAATTGCTACTGCAGCATTATACTCCAGGGAAGCGAAGGATGAACAAGACGGAATGACACCAAAACTTGCAGCAAAAATACTTTCTGAAGTTGCAGAAAGAGAATGCACAAAATCAGGAGTTACATTCTGGATAGAATCTGCAAGTTCATGTGTAAAGGCGGCCCGCGCAATACATATTTCGGATGACATTACTGTATTATTGGACAATGTTGCACAGTTATCTAAACAGTCTATTGCATATACAAAGGATGCAAAAGAGGCAGAGGAATTAGAAGATATTTTATCTGCAAGTGAAAAAGCTAAGATAAGCGTTTCAGAAGCGAAGGAGGAAATACGCAAAGCCTCTAATTTCTTGCAGGAAGCCATGTCACTTGCCAAGGAATCACAAGCGTTATCAGTAACAGTCACTAGTCTGGTTGGAAAGATATCCAAGGGCAGTTTGAAACACGAAACAGGTGCTGCAGATGCAGCCATTCGTTCTGCATTGGCTGCTATCCAAGCTGTTGATTATGCACAATCTAAATTGAACATTGCAAATGAAGCAGTTGAAAGTGCTTCAAGTGGTATTACGGAGATTAAGAAAGTAGATGATAAGAAAATAGATGATTCTAAGAAGAGAATCGAAGTTCCAGTTAAAGATATTGTGACCAAGTTTGATATGAGTGAATTTACGGAAGATGTTGGGGATTATATCAAACTGATGAAGCTTGAAGAACACAATGCGGCTGCTGTGGAGGATGAGCAAATCCGGGATGCGCTTTCCATTGCTATGAAAGGAACACCACAGGAGCCACATATGATTTATAACGAAAGAAAGAGAAACCATTCGCAAGTTAAGGAAAAAGACCACAATGAGCCTGTTGAAATTAACAAGAAATCTGTTGAAAGTTTCCTCGAAGTTGCCAACAAGGCCAACAAGATTGAAAAAGAGAGTCAGATTAGACAAGCGGAAGCGTACGAATGGAGTAGACAGGTGAAGCAGGAACATGACTACTTTAGCTCTCTTGGAAATATTCAACAACTATTGAAAGCAACACCAATGGAGTATGTTCTTTTGACGATGGAGGGACATATCATCCACTCGGATGTCAATCTGATACAAGGAGTAACCAATGAGGATATCTTCAAAGTTATCAGCAAGTTGGACAAGCATGAAACAGAAGTGTTTACGAAAGCATACAACAAGTTGCAAAAGAAGGGTTACAAATTGATTGGCAGCCAATTTGGCGAGGAACAAAAGTTTGTTGTATTAGGACGGGCACAATACAAGAAGAGAAGTATATTCGGAACACTCAAATCACTTTTAGCTACTACAGGGATTATTCTTGGAAGCATGGTAGCTTTGGGACATTTATTGGAAGATAGACCGGAAGTGATACCTTATGTGGAGGAGAAAATAGAGAAGGAAGATGAAGAGTTGCCTAGTGAACGTCCGCTCTGGAAACGTTTACTTTGGAAGTAAAAGTGAATTATTCCATTTCAACCTCTTTGGTTGGCAATTGGGCCATATCCTTATGTATGTGAATGAATTTCATAATAGTAGTACCACCAGTAGTTCCGTTCCATAAACGCAACCATTCCACAGTAGCCTTGTCGCTCAAGTCTGGAATTCTGTATCCAGTCTTGAAAATATGCTTTTCATGCTTAACCTTTTCTTCTAAGATTTGATGTCTACTGGTCTGAGGTCTACCAGGTCTTCTTTCTGATCTGAAAGTTTCCAACTCTTCGTCGAACCTGGAGATGAATAACTCAATAAAGCCTTTCATTTGTTCCAAAGTAAAAGTTGTGACAGGTTGTAATTCTTTGTCTTCATTTATAAGTTTCTTTAAGAAGAAGATCACATTCATCTCCTTTTCTTTTGCAACTAACGTTTCTGCCTTCTTTGTGGTGATTTTTTTATCTCTAAGGGTAGCACGGTTCAACTGTTTGAACTTACGTCCCTTAACATGCATAGCCCCCTTGGACTTGCTTAACTGTTTGGTGACTTTGTTTAAATTATGGACAATAGGCATTTGATTTTTATTCTCATCGCATCAAAAAAATGAGATGGGGTTTTGGTAGTAATGTAGAGTTCCCACATTGTAGGTTATTTCTAATAGATACATGAATGTAGGTTATTCAATTTAGATATGTGATTATAGGTTATTCGATTTGTTATAGAGATATCGATTATATGACTTTTAGTATTAATGGTGTTTTTTAATTGAAATATGGACAGTAGTTAAGTGGAAGGACATTTTTGAACCTTCTAAACTATTCCTCCTAGACATCGAATCTATTATAGAAGATCTAAAGCATTACTACTTTGAGGTCAGGGGAGATAAATTTTTGACAAAGTCGTGTGCCAACTAAAGCTATCAACGAGACGGTCAAAAAAAAATTTAAAAGTAGAAGGATTGTGTTAAAGATGGCCAAATATACTGAAGAACAGTTGATTGAACTTAAGGAGATTTCGTACGTCCCGCAACCAGCAATTTTGGAAGCATTTAATGCTTTAGTTGAGCTGGTGAAGGAGCACGCCGCTGCCGAGCAAGAGAAACGCATCAAGTGGAACAATGGTGATACTTATATCGATGAGAACGGTAACGAAAGACCATACCACCACATGAACAGAAGAAAGCTTTCCAGATCAGGTGGTAACAGACCAAACTTGAGAAAGAAGTCAGTGGCAGAGGTGCAGGTGGACGATGATGGCTGGGCCACTTTCACTAAGCCTAAGAAGTCGTTTGGAGCTGAAGAAGGTGCCGATGAGAGAGTTAAATTCAGAGAACTGTTGAAGGAATCTTCTGCCGGTACCTTAAAGGCCAAACCTAACAACAAAAACTTAGGATCTTCCAAGGCCGTGGACCCAAGAGAGATTGCAGACGGGCCAAAGAGAGTTTTCAATGCTTTTGAAGCATTGGGCGATGACGAATAATCATGACCAGACAATCTGTATATTTAATGTATTTTTCAGTGACCACCTGTAGGAAGTGTCACCAGTATATAGATAATATAACTAGACTACAAACTCATCCTCGCTATCCAAATCACCCAAAATCAGTTCGATATCGGTGGTGATTATCTGTTTGGAGAGAATCAGCCCATGGGCAAGCGACTTCATCGAAGTGGTGTCATTGAAAGAAAGATCCGGCTTCTTCAAACTCTCGGTCTTACCGAACCCATTTGGCGATGAGACTATAGCTTCACGTAATTCTGACACTTTAGGAGACATATATCTGTCTGTAGTGAATATCGAGCCCGTCGACGAGTCATTCAACATCACTGGAACCCTATTATGGATCTTGTTATACAACAATTCCGAGTGGATGGAAGAAATATCGTTTGCAGTACCTAATCCTAAACCCACAACGGTGTGAACAAATCTCAGGTAAGTTTCTGTGTTATCCAGAGACAACACAGAGTCTGTGTGCGTAGTAGACCTGTTTCTAGAAATAGGAGCACTGTCATCAAGAACATCACCGTTGGCATCATAGAACGAGTCCTTGAGCTCGGGAGCCTTTTTAACAAGTTCCAAAATCAACGGCTTGTTGGGGTTGACCCACATGGAAATAAATACGTTGCTTTTGACAAAGTCGATGAAGTCTTCTTTTATCAAATCAGGAGTGAATAATTCACTATTTTTGTGTTTGGATGCATTTGCAGCCAAGATGTCCTTGGCGGGGTTTGAATCCACACCATTCATCCATATCTTGTTGTACTTGCGATGTTCAATGTTGAATAAGACATTGCCATAGAAAGTGGATTCACTAGCAAAACCATCCATATTGTCTGCGTAGATATCATCCAAACCTTGCAACAGGTAGTACATGACCAAAAAGGCCACAGTATCTTTAAACATGTACTTTTGTTTGAAATCAAAGTCTTTTTCAACCTGTTTCAATGGCAAGATCCAATGGAAAAAGAATGGAACAAAGTTGGCAAAGAAATTTAAACCATAGATTTTTAATAACGATTTGAGAATCTCCGTGAGCAAAAGGACATTTTCAATGTTTGGATAATCATTATTGCTCAAGAATTTATCAACATAAATCAAAAAGTGAGTAATAAAGTTCTTTGAGTCAGAAATATAATTCAAAGCGTCTGGTTTACGATAATTTCTAACCTCATCAGTCAATCCATCGTTAAAGTCATAATCTTCAATAGCAGACTTTCTCTTATTTTTGGAAACAAGAGTAAAATTGTGGTTTTTAGTAGTTTTGATGTTGACGTCACCATTCAGATCGAACAGGTCCAGAGATTCATTACTAGGAATGTCATCAGCGGTGAGTTCGTTATGTAAGAAATCTTTAAAGACGTTAAGGTACTTGCGTTGGATTTCATTCAAGTTGCCAATGGTAAGATTGGAATGTCTGACAAGAGAAAAGACAGAAGAGGTGGAATCAACTGAGCCTGATCTTTTGCCATTTCTTTCCTTTTCAGGAGTTGGAGACTTTTCATCTGCAACCTTTCTCTTCAATCCAAACTCAGTATCTGGCAGCAAAATAGCCAAACTGATTTCCCAGTTTTCCAACTTGACTCTGTTTCTTTGAATGGAACTTTGTTTGTTACGCAAAACGTCGAATATCAGAGAGATATCGGTTAAAAGAATAATGATGTTTGCATGAAGCTTTTCTCCAGAGTATTGAGGAGTGTCAAAATAGGAGAATTCCAACAATTGGTCGATTTTGGCCAATAATTCTTGAATCAGATCAGGAACTTGGTTTGAATAATAAATGTGAGTTGAAAGATGAATAATACAATTGGAATACACCTTTGCAAGGGATGACACCTTTTCAGGCGTCAAGTAAGAAGATTGAGTCAATAAAACGTTCGACTGCAAATTTAATAATTTTTGGATGATATCAGAGATTGATAAACCAATCATGTTAATATCGGAAGAGACCAAACCAAGTAAATTCTTGGCACTTTCAGCCTGCTCTTTATAATTTTGTTTGGAAGAGGATGAGTTTTCCGAAAGGTCGGATAAATGAACAAGCAATGTTGACACCGTCAAAAAGCGCAAATGGACAGGGACCCACGAGGTGAATAACTCGATGAAACGAGTACCCCAAAGAAGATCAATACCAGGGAGTTTCTGAAGGTTTTCAATCACAGATCGAGCCACTTCAGTAAGCTGAGTGATCAGCGTAGAATTGAAGAGATTTTTCAATCCTCTAAACAGTTCCTCAGTAATATCATCTGGCGACAAGTTATCATTTTCAAAGTCCAGGTCAATTCTAGCATTGATGGCCTCCTTGTTGGTAGACAGAACCACCTTGGTAAGACTTGAGAACCTAGAAGTTAATTCATCAGTAGTAACTGACTCATTAATTGTTGAAAGATAGATAGGAACAATCTTATTAATGAACTTTTTGGAAAACGCCGAGTTGTTGTCAAGAGTCGAGCTTAAATGGCGACATGCCATTAACGAGATCATTCTCCATTCCAATTGATTTGGATTGCCTGCTGGAATATCATCATAGATGGTGACGAACAGCTCCAGAAGAAGAGTGAACAAATCAACGAACAATTTGTTTCCTGGGAATAATGAATTGTCTACTTTGGAGCAAAACACCCCAAAAGTAGTCAATGCAGCTTTAGATAATGCCAAGTCTCTGATTGAAAGGACACTTTGCACAATCGAACACAAGTGTGTAGCGAACACGTTTAAGTCGTCACTACATTTAAGAACAAGCTCGGAGAGGATGACAAGAGTAACTTGAAGGTTACCTGCCTTGTTGTGACTGACATCTCGGGACGATTTCCTTTGGAGAAAGGTAGCAACCTTCTCCAACTTAATTCTTCTGGTCGAAGCATAATAGAGCAAATAACTTAATTCGGATGGGTTGGGTTTCTTATCAATGGCCCGCCCAGGTGGGTAGCATTGAAGAATGAGCTTTTGGTGCTTGGCTGTAAAGATTCCCATGTTTGAACCCCAATTAATGATACCACTCCAAATGAACAGAAAACGAATTCCCCAATCTTTTTTTATGGCTTGTGAAATTTTACCGAGTGGAGATTTTACTAATTTCCCGTTCCTGTCCTCTTAACCTATTATGATGAATGTGTATCATGTAATTATATATTTAGTCGCTTGACTAGAACACCCTACAATTACTACATATATAGCCCTTTGACACCCTTCTTCATGTGCTCATAATTAGCAGGTGAAAAATGAAGAAGAAAAAAAATGCCACCATTATACGTTAAAGGAGGAACGTGGACCAGTATTGAGGATGAAATCTTAAAGGCAGCCATCTCCAAGTACGGGCTTACCCAGTGGGCTCGTGTGTCTTCTTTATTGCCTAAAAAGTCCGCCGCGCAGGCCAAAGCAAGATGGTTCGAGTACATCTTGCCTAGTTTGAATCCAAGCAATAGAGAATGGACCAAGGACCAGGACTCTCAGTTACTTTCCCTTGTCAAGATCTTACCTAACCAATGGAGAAGTATTGGAGAGGTTTTGGGCAAGACAGCTACTCAGTCTGCGGAGCGGTATCAGAAGTTACTAGACATGAATACCGATGTAGATGAGAATTTAAAGGACTTGGGACTTTCTGGCCCAGGTATAGAGACATTACCCGCGTCGGGAAACAACTTGGGTTACGAGTTGAATATAAATCCTGAGTATAAACCTGCAATTCCGCAGGAATACGGAATCGATGAGGATGAGCGCGAAATGCTTTCTGAATCCAAGGCGAGATTGGCCAACACTCTGGGGAAAAAGGCCAAACGTAAGGCCAGAGAAAGAATGTTGGAGGAGCTGAAAAGAATAGCTCTTTTACAAAAGAGAAGAGAACTTAAAGCTGCCGGGTTCAATGTCAGTTTAGAAACGGCATTGACGCGGAAAAGAAGAAATCAGTTTGATGATATTAATGATATCCGAAATGAGCATGTTCCTGTAGCTGGTTTACACGATACTCTGTCTGAACAACAACTTAATAACGAACAATTTGTGAATCTCCAGAGAAATGTCAACAGGCTGGGTATGGACATCAAGCAGAAGAAGAAAAAGGCTAAAACCGTGAGTGATAAACCGGAGGCGGAACAGGAAGTAGTACGTGAGCAATTAGTGTTAGCTGAGCCTGAAGTCAAACCAAAGACATTATCGAAGATGATCAAGTCAAGATTTTTATCACTTCCCAAGCCGATTAACGATTCTTCCAAAATTATTCCATCGTTAGGCGACGCACAGTCTATAGCATTGTCATCGGTGAAGATCTCAGATGAGCGGTCCCGTAATCTAGACATTCTTCGCCAAGTTTCCGAAAAACAGGCATTCCTCCGCCGCTCGCAGGTGGTGCAACGCGAATTGGACATTCCCCACCCCTCCAAGTTAGTTAAAATCGATGGTATCTCCGGAATCGATTTGCTTATTCAGAAGGAATTGCATGCATTAATTAAACTGGACTATAAAAAGTATGTTGATACTTCGTTCAAAGCTTCTTTAGTGGAAGACATTGACGAATTTTTATTTGATAAGGTGACTCAGGAGATTGAGAATGAGATGCTTAGTATTACAAAGAAACCGGCACATTTCTCCTCTCCTCCTTCCACAAACAAAAAAGAGTTATCTACTCTTCTTAATGATCTTTACCAAAAGAACCAAACTAGTTTGAACAAGTTTAACAAAAATGTGCTGTATGATGAGTTTGAAAGTAAAGAATCACAGCTTTTTAATGAAATATATGATTTGTTTAACGAATCTATAGTTGTGAGACAAGATTTGAATTTAGAGGAGAAGTTGGTAGTTTCTGATTCTGTTGTTTTTGACAAGAGAGTAGCTGGTTTACGTCTGGCTATTGAACGTTTACTGTGATGATAATGATAATGACTATGTAAAATAACAATGACAAAAGGTTTTTGACTTGAGCTTGTAGCACTATTTACACATTCTAGTTCACTATTTACACATTCTTGAGACCTCACAAATTCACATATTAACACAAAAACAATATACAAATTTCTCATGAGTAACCTCTTGTTTATTCCTTTAAGACAACTGATACCAGTTGATGTGTACACAACACTCAGCAATCTCATTCGAAAAGAATACTTTCAAGCCGTGTCGTCGTTCGAAACCGACCTCCAACTAGTGGGAGAGAGTCGGGGCTCAATAATCGGACTAAAAAACGAATCCACATCGATTGAACCCTTGCAACGGTACTATCCCATCATCAAGTCGCTAAGACAAAAGTTTCCGGACGATTGCATTGAATTCTGTTGGTATGATTCATTGACGTATGGGCTTGGAAGTCCACAAACCATGTCATCGCTTGTGTTTGAGAACCTCAACGTTTTGTTCCAAGCAGCCAGTGTTTATTCGCAATTGGCTATGAAACAGTCAAGGTACACGGACGATGGACTCAAACAGGCAGTTAACTACTTCCAGCTCGCTGCTGGGTGCGTTGATGCTATCACAGGATCACAAGAGAAACAAAATACGTTTCCGAAAGATTTCACCCCTGCCACATTAAGTTGTCTCCGAACATTAATGTTGGCCCAGGCGCAGGAATTGGTTTGGCAAAAGGCGTTGCTTAGCATGAAGGATTCAGCTGTTGCCAAATTACTGATTGAGGTTAGTAGTATGTATGGATTGGCGCTTGAACAAGGAAATGAATCTGACTTTATCAAGTTGGAATGGATAAACCACATTACAGTTAAAAAGTACCATTTTGCAGCAGCTGCATACTATAGAATGTCTGTTGTATATCAAAACTTGGGTGAATTGGGTGAACAAATCGCCAGTTTGAAGATTGCAGAAACACACATTGACCAAGCCGTCAAGTCAAAAAAGTATGTAGCACCCATGGTTCTAGAAGATTTAGAAGGCTTGTATGAAACTATAAAGAAGTCATTGAGGCTGGCAGAAAAGGACAACAACTTGATCTACTTCAAGAGTGTTCCTTCGGGGATTGCGCCGATAGTGGGAGTGCTGATGGTGAAGTCGATCGAGCCGGACTTTTTAAGCTGTGAGCCCGAGCCAATATTCGAGGATCTTCTTCCATATCTTGTGATGCAGATATCACAAGCATTCACCGAGAGAAAGTTGGATTACGTTCGTAGTCAATTTGCAACTCCAGTGCATGAATTAAACAACTCAATCACGCTGTTTTTGACGGATAGAAAGATCCTTTCGCTGATAAATTCCATTCAACAACCAGAAGAGTTACCTCACTCAATCGTGCAGCACTCCAATGATATTGCCAAGATTGGAGGGACTCAGTTTATTGAAGCCACCATTGAGGATATCAGACTCCATTCAGTGCAAAGCCAATCAGTTCTCAATGAATGTTTTAACCGGCTCAAGTTGGAAGCAGACGAAGATGAGATGTTGAGAAGAAAATTTGGTACGGAATTCTGGACTCGGGTATCATCTAGCAAAGCCCTGAAACTATTATTGGAAAAGGTGGACAAAATGAACAACTACCTTGAACAAGCAAGAACAGGAGATAAGTTTGTTGTTTCCAAGTACGAAGAGATGAAACCGTCATTGGAGATCTATTGCAATTACGATTCGTTGATAAAGTATATTCCTCATCTGAAACACACCGAGCTAAACTCCATGACGTCCAACCTTGTGAGTGACTTGAGAAACCTCGTCAATGAGATGAACAAGTTGAGCCAACGGAGAATCGATTTTGTGGCTGAAATCGAAATTAAAGCTCGGGAAAATACCATCTTGCCGAATATTATTCTGGAGTTTAAACGGAACAATCAGCAGGACGCTCTATTGTATCAGCCTATATACGAAAGTCACATTGAAACCATTTTCAAAGGTGACGTCAAATGGTTGCAGGATTCAAGAGAAGAGCAAGTCAAACTTCAAAGTGAACTTGACAATCTAAATAATCGTTTTCTTAAAGAATACAACCAACTTAACAACGACTCCCAGCGCAAGCGCCAGGAAGTCTTGCAGCAATTGGAAAAAGTCTATACAAATTATGTGGAATTGATGCTGAACTTGAAGCAAGGGTCTCGCTTTTACACGGACTTTGTGGTTAAAGGTAATGGAGTTCTCAGTGAATGTGATGAATATTTGTATCTGAGAAGGTTAGAAGCCAGGGAAAACGAGGAATTATTATCGGGAAAAGCCAGACGAGAATCATCTCCAACTCAATCGATTGTGTCGCCAAAGGTTCAAAACTTTTCGAGTGGTTTCAACTATGATTTCCAAGAACGTTAAACTTTCCAGAACGTTAATCATAAACTGAACGTCAACTTCCATTTAAATCTAGAACCCCCAAAAACCCCCAAGGATTTTTAAAATTGTTCTAGGCGTTTGCAGGTTTACAGATTCCGCTATGCAACATTGTGAGACAAAAACAGAATGCTATTTCTGCTTGGTGCACGGCAAAAATATCAATTCACTCGGTTTTCATTTTCTCGTTTGCTCTCAGCCTCACTGCAAAACGGCATGCAAGGTTGCTCGGTTGATGTGTCTGTTTCAATTGTTTGCTATTGTTTTTTTTTTGCTTGCAACCTGATAGCAAATCTCGTAATAACAAATCTCGTAATAGTTGCTGTTTACCCAGATTCCTGCGATAGCTAAATTTCTCTTTGCATATAATTCTAAAAAAGTTTAAAAGTTTATAATGTACGGTAGAAACGGGATTATGAATAAAAAAACTGAAGATTGAAGGTAAAAGGTGAGAAATAGTAATGTGCAATTTAGCAATCTATTATATAAAATTGTCAACTAATCATATTGTCAACTAATCATCAACTAATCTTCAACTAATCATCAACTAATCATCAACTAATCTAGTAACATTTCCTCAACCGAAAATCTCTCATGCGAAAAAATGCTAAGATCAATGAAAATGATGAGCCGTAAGAATATCATCACTATAGTAGGAACAACAGGTGTAGGTAAGTCTAAGTTCAGTATAGAACTAGCCAAAGCTGTGAATGGAGAAATCATCAATGCAGATTCAATGCAAGTATATAAAGGATTGGGGAATATCACGAATAAGCATCCGGTGGAGGAACGAGAAGGCATCGCGCACCATATCATGGACTATGTGAATTGGGATGAGGAGTACTTTATCCATAGATACGCCAAAGAAGCCAATGCCGTGATTGAAGATATTCATCGGCGTGGAAAGGTTCCTATTATCATCGGCGGTACACACTACTACCTTCTGAGCTTGATATTCAATAACAAAACCATCGAAGACAAGGTGGAGTTGACGCAGGAACAGTTGTCAGTTCTTGATGGACCAGTTGAAGGGTTATTGAGTAGGCTACAGGGAATCGATCCGGTGATAGCAGGGAAATTCCACCCCAAGGACCAACGGAAATTGCGCCGAGCCTTGGAAATATACTATTCGACCGGCACATTAGCATCGCAAATCTACCAAGAGCAGAAGTTGGAAGAGTTGGAAGAGTCATCATTAAAGTATAACACGATATTTTTTTGGGTGTACAGTGAGCCGACAATCTTGAACCCCAGATTGGATGATCGGGTGGATAAGATGATCGAGGGTGGAGCACTAGAAGAGATTAAGGAATTGTACGTTGAATACAAGAAGGTGAAGCCCGATTTAACCAAAGGGATTTGGCAGGTGATTGGGTTTAAAGAGTTTCTTGGGTGGCTAGAGGATGGGGATGTGAAACTGTTGCATGAAGGGATTGAAAAGATGAAGATCCGGACTCGGCAATACGCCAAGTCACAAGTCAAGTGGATCAAGAAGCTTTTGGGGGTTGAATTGCAGAAGGAATCTAGGTTTGGGTATAAGAATGGAGGTAGAATGTACTTGCTTGACGCTTCGGATTTGAACAGCTGGAAAGAAAATGTGAATGAGCGGGGGTTGGGAATAGCAGCCGAGTTTATTCTGGGGAGTGAAGGGACGTATCCACAGGCGCCTTTAGGGTTGGAGCATGTCCTTCCTGATGGAGAAAATAACAGTAATAAGAAATTGGGGTCGGAGGTGAATTGGGTCCATTTTACATGTGAAACGTGTAAAGACAAGGAGGGAAATGCATTGGTTACGGTAGGAGAGGAGAATTGGAACATTCACTTGAATAGTAGGCGCCACAAGAAACAAGTTGAAGCAATTAATCGCAAAAGGAAACATGAAGAGATGCTCTTAAAATACCCAAAGAGGGCAAAATAGTTTAAAATATGTTGACCCACCAAAACTTGTAGTATAAAAGAAAATTTTCATCGGCCAGATTTTTTTTCTTCTTTGATACGAACGCTTCCTATTCACTGCACCATTTAGTATAATGAATGACTGGAGGGGAAAAGGAAAGCCAGAATGATGCGATAACGACCTCATACCGTGGTACCAAAGTGGTATTCTTGGATCTTGCGTGATCGATACATAATAGTAGATGTAGAGATAGTCACATGATGTTAAATTATCATGTTAATCACCTTAACTTATCATGTTAACTTATTACGTTAATCATGTTAACTTACTACGTTAACTTATCATGCTAACTCATACCATGTTAACTTAACTCCCAATTTCAAAACCAAGATATAGCGAGTCGCTAAAGTCATGGCAATGTATGCAAATGTACACGCACTTTCACTAGACCTATCAACAATTAAATCGATGAAACCTGCGACACGGCATTTTCTAGTTCGAGATAAAAGAAGGAAGACCAAGTCGAGCCCCCTGCCCCCTTCACTTGGGGTGAATTTACCCTTTTGAATTTTACCGGTTTCGTAGCACCTGTCAGATTGACAACCCAAAATCAGAAATCTCCTAAGATACATTGTCGAAGGAGTTTGGCATGCATAATTAGGACATAGTATTCCAAGATCATCCCACTAATGAAAAAATATCTACAACAACAAATAATAACCTCTATTAATAAGCAATCCAATATATAGCCAAAGATAAAAAAATCGTTATATTCGTTAATTCATAATGCTTTCGGTAACCTTTTTATCAGCTAATAAAGAGATACCAAAATCAACATTTAATTTTTCTTCTATTTGAAGAAGTTTTGTATCAATTTGAGCAACTTGAGAATCCTGTTGTAGTTGTAAATTGTGTAAATCATGGTCAGAGCACCAGCCACTTTCAGATAAATGGGACTTTGTCAAGTCAAAAGCTTCACTTATGTTCTTTTTTTGTTCGAGTAAAAAGGAAGAGTAATTGATCAAGTCTGCAGATGTAGTGATTTCGGTGATGGAGCTGACCCTGCTGCGTGGTTGAGAAAACACAGAGGACGAGTCCAGGGAAATCGAAAGGTTTCTATCCAAGCCATTGTTCAACTTGTTGTTCAAGCCTTCAAAAAAGTTTTGCTCAATGGTGGATAGGTTCTTCTTAGATATATTCTCCAGTAGAGTGATGATGGGAGAGTTTAATGGCGGTGTGGATGGGGTCAGCGCCGACAACGTCCTGGACCGCTGTTTGATGGTTGAGATGGATGGAATCGGGGGTGTGGCGCTGGTGACGCTTGAGTTGGAGCTGGTTGAGTCGTCGGTGTTCAACTTGGTGAGCGACAACTTGCGTATGCTGTTCTTCAAGCTCTTGAATCGTCTGGGGGGAGGCTGAGACTGGTTGAAAAAGGTGTTCAAGTTTGGGTAGCTGACTGATCCATTGCTGGAGGCGGACGTATTGGTCAACGAAGGAAACAACTGGAAGTTCAAGTTCAAACTAGGCGAATCCAATTCGTACTTGACGTCCTGGACGTCGGAAAACGATGATATATCGTCAAAGTTCTCGTGGATCGGTGACTGCTGGGATGATGATGAGTGCGAGATAATATCTGATACATCTCTTTCGCTGTTGGGCAACGGGGGCAACAACACCTCCGAAGACGACTTCATCAACTGGTCGTCTTCATAAAAGCTCAAGGTCTTAAACATCGGTAGAATCTCCTTTTCTTCAGGAACAATATCCAACCCACTCATTATATATATATAAAAAACAAAAAAATTCCACTCCTAAAAAAAACTTCACTTCCTAAAAGGTCGAAATTTATCAATTATTTAATGGGGCACGAATAATGAAAATAGACCTGTAAAACAAACAAATGTGATCGGGCTATTTTTGTTCGAGGTAATATTGACTACCCGAGAATAACAATATGTTCCCACCTGGAGCACAGGAAAAATAAACAAACAAAATTTCACCAAAGATTAGTTCGCGTTCTGGAACTAGTCAATCCTTATTTTTATTACACAGCTCCTCCTATCGATATATATACTTGATTACACTTTTGACATCGCCAACCACATTGAAATACAAGGTTCATATTTTCTAGCCCAATTTGAATATTTTTTATCTGGCATACAATTATTTTTTGCTTTTCCTTTTTTTGTTATCATGAGGGGGTATAGTTAAAAGTGATTGTGGGTGATTGTGACCGATTGTAAAAGGATTGGCTATATAAGGCCAGATTGTTCATTGTGGGGGATGCGAATTGTTTTTAGAAAACAAAATTCAACAGGCAATCTTTTCAAATGATAACACCCCACTATATGATGCTGCGTTGGTTCCTAAAGTTGGCTAATATGTGTTTTTGTGTATTTTTCGCTAATTTCAATTTTTTATACATGAATCAATTCATCCGATAGAGCCAGAATCCAACTCATTCTAGCGTCTGTTATGGCTGTTAATTAACCGAAACATGCTGGGGCTCAAAATTTTAAAATTAGTCTAGGCAATTAGAGTGTATTACTAGATTGCATTTTCATCAACCTAGTGATTTTCCAGGCCGGCTCGTGCATTGATAAAAACTTGCTATAAGGTTTTTCGCAGCAGAATTGAACGTGAGTAGAACGTCCTTGTAAGCAACGTGACTGATGTGCATGTTCGGAGGTATGAGAGAGTACGGGTTTAGAGAATTTTGATAAACCCTGAGAAGTGTCGTGAAGAATATATTGATTGTGACAAAGATTGTTTTTAGAACTTGCCAGATAAATGTTATTGTTGTGTTATTAGTATTGGTTTTAGTATTATTAGTATAGTGTTATTATTACTATTATTACTATCATTACTCATTATCATTACTCATTATTATCACTCATTACTATCACTCATTACTATTATTACTCATTACTCATTACTATCACTCATTACTATCATTACTCATTACTATTATTACTCATTACTCATTAATATCACTCATTACTATCATTACTCATTACTATTATTACAATCATCACTCATTACTATCACTCATTACTATCACTCATTACTATCACTCATTACTATCACTCATTACTATCACTCATTACTATCACTCATTACTATCACTCATTACTATCACTCATTAATATCACTCATCACTATCACTCATTACTATCACTCATCACTATCACTCATTACTATCACTCATTACTATCACTCATTACCAAAAGTATCAGTTACATTACTCATTCTCCATAAAAATTACAAATTCATTCAACGTAAATTTTACTAATTGCACTTAGTAATTTTCACTAATAACAAAAAAAGTAGATATATAAAGTTAGGAGTAGACAGTTACACCATAGAATGGTACCAGATATTCCAATGACATTAAGAACGATTGCAAACATAGTGAGTGCAGTAGAAACCATGGACGGAGAAGGGGCTAGAGTCCGCCGTTCCATTGGTATCCAGCAAGCAAAACAACATAACCCATTTTTAATGTTTGATCACTTTCTGAGTTCAGGAAAAGAGGGGTTCCCAGAACATCCACACAAGGGACAAGAGACTATCACGCTTGTTCTCAGTGGTAAAATGGCACATGAAGATTTCACCGGCTCGAAGGGTATTTTGTACCCTGGAGATTTACAGTTTATGACTGCAGGACGGGGAATTGTGCACTCAGAGATGCCTATTCCTAATGATGACGGCACTCCAAATGTGGGTTTGCAATTGTGGGTGGACTTACCCCACGAGTTGAAGGATGTCAAGCCAAGGTACCGAGATTTGAAAGCCTGGGAAATCCCAACTGTTGTTGAACAGGACGGTAATGTTGAAGTCCGGGTGATTTCTGGTAAATACAATGATGTTGAGTCTGTGAAAGAGTTGGCTTACACTCCTGTGGACTACTATTATGTGAAGTTAAAGAAGAAGGGTGTGTACAAACAGGAGGTGAAGCCTGGTATGAACTACTTTCTCTATATGTTGGATGGTAAGGCCAATATTAACGGAGCTTCGGTCAAGAAATTTCACAATGTATTTTTTGAAGATGAGGGCAATGAAATAGTAGTTGAAAATAAGGGAGATCCTAGTGAATTGGTTTTGATTGGAGGAGAAATTTTGAACCAAACGTCTGTGCAGCACGGTCCTTTTGTTGCCAAGTCTCAAGCTGGAATTCAAAGCACTATTAGAGACTACCAGATGGGTAAGAACGGCTTTAAGCAGAGAATGACGTGGAAGAGTTTGATTAGTAACGGTGTTACTCAAGAAATGATTGACGGTCCATTGAATGGAAGCCTTGAAAAGAGAGAAAAACAGAGACTTGCATGGGAAGCCAAGCAGAAAAGAAAGGGGGGTTCGGATGAGTTGTAGATGTACGCATAATTGAAGCATATTTATTGAATTGTAGAGGTAGATGGAGTTTAGGTAACTATGGCATGGCTATGTTTGCAAGCACAGAAGTAACCATAGTTAGAACCATAGGAACCATATTACAAGGCAACCGGATATATCCACAAATGCAATAAGGTATGCAGGATTCTCGCATGGGTCGTATCATAAGCAACGCCGGGAGTCGGATGAATTGTAGAATATCATACGCATCAATTACAAGTTATTTAAGGTTGATCGAACGATTGAAAAAAATAAGACAGTGAAAATCATGCAGGGTATACTAAAAGTGAAAGTTTTGCCGACAAAAGCCGTTGGAAAATATACTGCAAACGTAAAACGGTCTAGACAAAATGAATATTAGCGTAGCACTTTAGCAATTGTAGCCTACAAAATGAATAAACGAACGCAGTGAGTTTATTCATTGAGTAATTTGGCGAATTGTGAGTGAATTGTGAGTGAATTGCGTGTGATTTGAGACTGCTTTGTGAGTGCTTTGTGAATTTATAAGTACTTCGTTAGCGAGTTTGTTGGATTTGCTTGTGAATTTGTTAGAGAAATTGTTAGTCAATTTGTTAATTTGAAAATGAAATAACTTCAATGCCCAACTATAAAAGTTTTGCCTTCTAGAACATCTCCAATATCAAAAAATCTACTATTAGAACATTTCTAACTCATGTATACATCATACCATTTCTAGAACATTTCTACTCTCATAACATTTTAGCCTCATAACATTCTCCTATAAAAATACTCGGATCATTCTTTAAATAATCCCTGTCAAATTAATGGTTCCATGATAACTACTACAGGGGTTAATCATACCACAGTAGCTTTTAAATAATTCCAATAGTTTGCCCTGATTGGATCATAATCGTTTATAAGAAGATCATATAATTTTATAGAATCATTCTTCTTTCCCTGTTGCGCATATACCTTTGCTAATAACTCCAAGCCAAAAGAACTTTTAACTTTGTTGGCGTCCAAATCAATCAAAGTATCCAAAAATGGCTCCAATGCAGCCAATGGACGGCTGAACTTGGTGTAGATCCCTAGCAAGTAGTTCCAAGACGATGGGTTCTGGGGAGACGTTTCGATCATTTTCTTGGTGTAGTCGATCTCAAAATCAATGGCAGCGTCGTTCACCAAGGAGTCCTTGCCGAACTTGATGAAGAAGCGGTGCAGCCACGCGGAGTTGTTTCTAAGATCCACCAAGAGGCATGTGTCGACAAAGTTTGCTTCGGCTTCACTGTCAAAGAGATCGAACCGCTCGACCAACCACTTGCGATGCGACCAAGCATGGTGGTTCTTAGCATCCTCCTCGAGCATCGCGGAAATGAGCGGGTACTCCCTCTGCGGACTAAACTCCCTTGTGTCGATGCCTGCCTTGATGTTTTCTTCGATCTTTTTGATCAACAACTGTCTGTAGTTCCAAATCTGGTAGTTCTTACCATTCTCCAACGTAATCTCTTCACACCACTCGAGTTCTTCCAAAAGGTCTTTCTTCAAATGCACCAAGATATCAAACCTATACATCCAGAGTGTGTAGTGAGATGCGGTGTGTTCAATGCCCAACTTGACCAAGTACAACGCACGTTCAGAGTATTCCTTTGCATGCGCGAGTGCCAAGATCGTCCCTATGATTAGCTTATAGTCATCATCATATAAGATTTGACAAAGCTGGGGGTGTTCTTCGTTAAGATTCACTGGTGTTATATCGTCGTAATCGAATTCTTCACTCATAATTTCTTGTGTGGGCCTTCAGACTTTTATATTCTGAGATCGATTTTCCTTTTTAGGATGTTAGAATGGTGAAGTAAGCACACATGAGGGAGGCTAAGAAATGGATATGAGGAGTGAATATAATGGATATGAATGTAAGGAATATCATAAGGAATGAATGTAATATTATAAGGAATGAATATCATAAGGAATGAATGTAATATTATAAGGAATGAATGTAAATAGGGAATGAATGTAATATCATAAGAAATGAATATATATATGAATATATGAAAACGAATAAAATGAATTAGGATAACCTGGTTAACGAAGGATATAGATGAATATTCTTCGTAATAAAAATAATATGTATAAGAGATCTATGAATCGTTGTATCACTAACAAAATAAAACGTGGATATTCACAAAATTCAAATTTAAAGATTTTCATCAATTTTTAACAAATTATGTTATTCAATCTTAAGTAATTAAAACATATTAAATGCAAATATAACTATAAATATAACAAAATACAACGTGATACAACTGGATACAACTTGATATAAATAAACATAACCAGTATAATCAATAATCAAATTTCAATCCGATTATCCCACAAAAAATAATCAATTTACGTTTGTGATTTATGGCAGTTCAACGAACCAATTTACAAGACAGGGAGATTGTAGTGCTAGCCATTGGAACATCAGTTACACTCTACATAGCCTTACTGTTTGTCACAACCACACCTAAGGTACCACTCTTGACGGCGATATTCATTGGATGTAATATGCTTTCAAGAACCAGAAGTTTCCAGAATGCAGCACCACGAGCCATCGACTCAGTTATTAAGAAAATAAGGAGGTACAACCACACTTTGGATGTGCCCCATGGAAAGAGCAACGACAACTTCAACTATTTGAGCGAGTCATCGCAGATCGAGATCTTGTCAGCTATTAAATCACTCCAGTCATACACCGTTGAGTCCAAGAAGGTGAACGAGCGCCGAAGACGGCTTTTTAAGATGATGAGCTGGAGACAGCAGAAGGTATGCGAGGACATTGGATATCTCAACAAACTTAAGAAGATCGATACGCTTGTGCAGGCCAACCAGAAGTTGATGGGGCAAATAGCCACCAATGCGATCGACAGTTATGGAGTATCATACGAGGACTTTAAGAAGCTCAAAAGTGACAATTCGTACAACGCATCGAACTCAAACTACCGTGTGGTGGAAGCCATGAGCCATTTCGTCAGGGATTGGACTGCCCAAGGTGACATTGAAACAGGACCTCTTCTTGGGTACATCAAGACGCAGTTGGACCACCTGGTTCCGAAGGAGGCGCGTGACAAGACGATTATTATCGTGCCAGGTTCTGGTGTCGGACGTGTGGCACACGAGTTGGCCTCGTTGGGAGAGTACCAGTCGGTGCATGCGGTGGAATACTCGGGATTGATGCACGCAGCACATAGGTTTATGTACACAGACAAGGCTACGCATACGATATATCCTTCCATTCACTCGTGCTCCAACTTTGTCAACACCCAAGGTCAGTTCCGACTGGTGGACATCGAGACCGTCTCCAAACCCGCAAGCTTGTGCGTTCATTTGGATGATTTTCGATACTTTAACCCTCCGAAGGCTGAGAACGTTGTTATTGTGACAGCGTTCTTTATCGACACCGCAGAGAACCTTATGGATTATTTTGACACCATTCAGAATTTGACCAAGAAGCTGAACGGCGTGAAGAAGGGGTACTGGATCAACATTGGTCCTTTGAAGTATGGCTCTGCAGCTCAAGTGGAGTTGAACAGTGATGAAATCCGTGCAATTCGAAACAAAATGGGATGGGAAGATGCTGATACCACCATCACCTTGGATTTAAAGGCTTTTGGTGAGAATGGTTTGGTTGGTTATGCTACGGATAGAGACAGTATGTGGCAAGGATACTATGGATTGACATGTTGGCTGTCTATTAGAAACTAGGTATTTATAAGACTATAACAGACAAGACTAATTTTATATTATGCTAGAGCTAGTTGAAGTTATTATGCAAGAGCCAGTTGTCTCTCTCACCACTCTCATTGTGTACTCACCACATTGTGTACTCACCACATTGTGTACTCACCTCAGTATGTACTCACCTCAGTATGTACTCACCTCGTTATGTACTCACCTTATTGTGTACTCACCTCAGTATGACCTCACCTCAGTATGACCTCACCTCATTATGTCCTCACCTCATCATGTACTTACCTCATTATGTACTCACCTCATTATGTACTCACCTCATCATGTACTCACCTTATTATGTACTCACCTTATTATGTACTCACCTTACTCACATTGCGTACTCCTCACACTACTCACTTCGTTCGTAGTGTTATTTGTCTATTAGATGTATAAATAAACTAATTCTTTGCAATATCAGAACCCTTATTAATTTGCACCTTCTTGTCTTGACCACCACTGATGATACCAATATCATTATCCCAACAAACACCAAACACCTTGTCTTGACCTTTAACAGCATCATTACGAACAATAGTGTATAAAGACTTTTCAGCTCTTACATCCCAAACCTTAACAGTACCATCATGAGAAGCAGATGCAAACATGTTTTCGTTATTTGGCAGAGCAGCGAGGCTGACAACAAAGTTGGAGTGACCAACCAATTTGCTACTAGTTTGGTTTGTTGTCAGAGATGTAACTCTTGGATCATGAACATTTATATGACGTGCCAGGGAACCAGAAACCAACAAGTTTTTGGCAGGCAATTGTAAGACAGATAATAAAGAGTAACCGGTAGATCTTGTATCTATGCATCTACTAGTGACCAAATCCCAAGTTTTGATGGTGTGATCTTGGGAGACAGAGTATGCAACGGTGTTATCCTTGAAGTCAAAGATAACGTCTTCGACTGGTTGTGCATGTGACTCCAAAAGCGAGAGAGGCGAACGACGTCTGGTGGTGGAGTCTTGCATGGCCATCTTTCTTCTCTTCTTCAGCGCGCTTGAGATGACGTTAGAGTCATATTCCAAGGCTTGCACAGAAGTCATATCTTTGTGGTTGGTCAGCCAAATACCGACGGCATGATCGTAACTGGCAGACAATATACGCAGGGACTTGAGGTCCACAGCTAATGACACCACTGGGGCCTTGTGACCTTCCAAGATGGCAATGGTCTTTGCGTCTTCAGGTTCTTCATCATCAGTCACTCCTTCAAGAGACGACTTCCACAACCGCACTTGTCTATCATTACCTGCAGAAACAATTCTGGTTGGAGAAATCCACTTGACAGATCTAACAGAGCCTGAATGGCCCACAAACTGCTTTTCAACAGTTCCAGACATGTTGTAGGTTCTAACAATACCATCGTAGGAACCTGCAAGGATCTTGGCTTCAGGAACAGCCAAACCTTTGAAGATATTAGAAGGGTTGATGGCATCCAAGGTGGAGATCCAATCGTCGTTGTTGAAGGAAGCCAAGAACGACGGAGGCAAAACAGCCTTGGTGTATTCTAAATTAAGGTACGCTTCGTTGGATAAACCGTTCTTGGTTAAGTATTCTTCAACAGAGGTTCTCAAAAGGACTCCATCAATCAAAAAGTCAAATGGCACAGATGATTCATTTCCTAAAAGTTGATTCACAAGGTCCGACAAGCCGTATCTTTTAAGAGACACAGGCACAAAGAGTGGCGCATCTGATACGTGTAAGCTTTCATCTTCTTCCTTGGTGAAGAAGGAGATCTTTACCTGAGTTTTAGACATGTTTGGATTAAAGATTTGAGTGAAAAATAAAAGTCATCGCGATGCGATCACGTGGATTGGTCTCCAGGTTCAAGAGAGAGATAGAAAATACAGATAGAAAATAGGTGTACAGAAAATAGATAATACAGATGTAAAGAAAATAGACAAAATAGATATCCAGACTATACAAATTATAAATTTAGTATAGAGTTATCTATAACACTCTCATTCTCAACCCTTATACCTTTAATGAAAATTTCATTTTATGACCAAGTGGATTAAACAATCTACTAAAATATCCAACAGTACGTATACCAGCATGAGCTTTATTTCGGATTGGATGAGAACGACGTACTCTTGGAGAAAACCTAGACCGCCGTATGGTCAGAATTGTCCCCAACTTTTCTGTTGGAGAAAAACAGCTCAAATCAGAAAGATGTCCTTTTGAGAAGAGATTCTGAATGGCTCTTTTAATTCTAGTCCATCTTCTCTTTTTAGTTAAGCGTGGCGGTGGGAGTGAACGCATGAAGTTGCAAAAAGTTGCAAATGGCAAAATGGTGCAAATGGCTGTAAAATTAAGTTGGAAATGTTGCAAATGGCGGTAAAATTAAGTTGCAAAATTAGGTAGCAAATGGGGGCAAAATGGCAATTTGCAATTGAAAGTAAAATAACACAGCAACACCACTATAGACTCACCATTGTAGCCGCAAGATCGTACATTCCCCTAAACTTGGCCCAACAGAGAGATAAGTAGCGCCGCGGAAAATCCGAGCTTATCAGAGTCAAGAATCAATAATTCACGTGATTGACTCATCGCAAAATTTTTATAAAAGCAGGAAAGTATTTTGTTGATTTTTTTTTTGTCTTTTGGTCATCATCCCGCAGTATCATGTCCGAAGTCCCTATTGAAGTTTCCAAGTCGTTTGACACCATTTTGGTGTTGGACTTTGGTTCCCAATACTCCCACTTAATCACCCGTCGTTTGAGAGAATTCAACGTTTACGCAGAAATGTTGCCATGCACCCAGAAGATCTCTGAGTTGTCATGGACTCCAAAGGGTATTATTCTTTCTGGAGGACCATACTCTGTTTATGCTGAAGATGCACCACATGTTGACCATGACATCTTCAAGTTGAATGTTCCTATTCTTGGTATCTGTTACGGTATGCAAGAATTGGCATGGATCAATGGTAAGGGTGTTGCCAGAGGTGACAAGAGAGAGTACGGTCAAGCTACACTTGAACTCCAAGACAAGGAATCTCCTTTGTTCAAGGGTATTGACAACTTTACTGTTTGGATGTCCCACGGTGACAAGTTGCACGACTTGCCAACTGGATTCAAGATTGTTGCTACATCTGGAAACTCTCCATATGCTGCTATTGCACACGAAAAGGATTCCATTTATGGTATCCAATTCCACCCAGAAGTTACTCACTCTGTTCAAGGTAAGATTCTCTTGAAGAACTTTGCAGTTGACATCTGTAAGGCACAAACCAACTGGTCGATGGAAAACTTTATTGACACCGAGATTGCCAGAATCCGTCAATTGGTTGGACCAACTGCTGAGGTCATTGGTGCCGTTTCCGGTGGTGTTGACTCCACTGTTGGAGCCAAGATCTTGCACGAAGCCATTGGAGAACGTTTTCACGCCATCTACGTTGACAACGGTGTGATGAGAAAGAACGAAACCGAAAGTGTCTACAAGACATTGACTGAAGGTTTGGGTATCAACTTGACTGTTGTCGATGCCTCTGATTTGTTTTTGGACAGATTGAAGGGTGTGACTGATCCAGAAAAGAAGAGAAAGATCATTGGTAACACTTTTATCAATGTTTTCGAAGAAGAAGCGGCCAAGATCAAGCCAGCCTCTGGTCAAGAAATTGAGTACTTGTTGCAAGGTACTTTGTACCCAGACGTGATTGAATCCATTTCTTTCAAGGGTCCTTCTGCTACCATCAAGACTCACCACAATGTCGGTGGATTGTTGGACAACATGAAGTTGAAGTTGATTGAGCCATTGAGAGAATTGTTCAAGGACGAAGTCCGTCACTTGGGTGAATTGCTTGGTGTTCCTCATGACTTGGTCTGGAGACACCCATTCCCAGGTCCAGGTTTGGCCATCAGAGTCCTTGGTGAAGTCACCAGAGAGCAACTTAAGATTGCCCGTGAAGCCGATGCTATTTTCATTGAGGAAATCAGAGCTCATGGTTTGTACAAGCAAATCTCCCAAGCTTTCGCTGCTTTGTTGCCTGTCAAGTCTGTTGGTGTCATGGGTGATCAAAGAACTTATGAACAAGTTATTGCCTTGAGAGCCATTGAAACCCAAGATTTCATGACTGCCGATTGGTTTGTTTTCGAGGCTGCTTTCTTGAAGAAGGTTGCTTCGAGAATTGTCAACGAAGTTGATGGTGTTGCTAGAGTTACCTATGATATTACCTCCAAGCCTCCTGCTACTGTTGAGTGGGAATAATTTAGATAAAATCTGATTGTATTAATAAAAATTACTTAGCTTGCCAAACACTGTAGCAAGACCATTGTGAGAAACACCAAAAATTCTTCTTTAGTGTTATTTGTATTAAAAATTACTTAGCTTGCCGTAACACCGTAGCAACTAGAAGATCCCCATCGTGAGAAACACTAACCAAAAATTCCTCTTCAGTATCGTGCTGATCACTCTTAACATATGGTTTTTCACGGGAATCATAATACCTATACCAGTCCTTAAAAAAAAACTGTTTCTGTTGATGGGGATCCAACGTTTTATACGTGGCTTCCTTAACTGCCCAACTACCAGCTAGAATCCGAACCTTCTGATCAAGACTGGATTCGTTAAACCTGGGAAGCTCATATCTATGGTTAAGGATTCTTTGACTTAGTCTGGTCACATACTGTGGGCTACGAGTGGTTAGAATGGTACGGAAGCGGCTGATTCGAGTGATATCTATCCCAATACCTCTAGTACTCATACCATTGATTTTTTAGAGTCTGGAAAATTAAATTCGCAGCAAGTGACTCACAATGGCATCTTCTATTCCTGGACCAGTTCCTCTCCCAGCATCCAAATATGACCTCTCCTCATACTGGGGACGTGTTCGTCACTGTGCGGACATTTCAGATCCCACAATGTTGCTCAATACCAGCAAAGACATAGAGAATGCCAAGCGTCTTGTGTGGGACTACCGGAATGGGTTGATTCCATCAATGACACCAGAGCTCTGGAGAGCTAAGAAGGTGTTGGACTCCACATTGCACCCAGACACTGGTGAAACCGTGTTTCTCCCATTCAGAATGTCACTGTGCGTGCTTTCCAACTTGGTGGTGACCAGTGGTATGCTCACGCCAAATTTGGGTACGGTAGGCACGCTTTTCTGGCAGGTTGCCAACCAGTCGTTGAATGTTGCAATTAATACAGCCAATGCTAACAAGTCACACCCACTTAGTTGGTCTCAGATCGCAACCAATTACTCGATGGCCGTGACCGCCAGTTGTTCGGTGGCCTTGGGTCTTAATGCCGTTGTTCCTCGTTTGAAAAATGTAGCTCCAAACACCAAGATGATTCTTGGCAGATTGGTTCCATTTGCAGCTGTTGTATCTGCGGGTGTGGTGAATGTGTTTTTGATGAGAAGCGAGGAGCTCAAAAAGGGAATTAGTGTTTTTGATAAAAACGGCGAAGAAGTTGGTACTTCCAAGACTGCTGCTTTTTATGCTGTTGGAGAAACTGCTGCTAGTAGAGTTATCAATGCTACACCTGTGATGGTTGTTCCTCCTTTGATTTTGGTCAAGTTGCAAAAGACCCGTTTTCTTAAGGGCAAGTCCAAGGCTGTTGAACTTTTGACTAACATTGGTTTGATTTTTGTTACTTCTTTGGTTGCTTTACCTCCTGCTTTGGCTGTGTTTCCACAAAGAAGGGAATTGAGTGTTGAAGTTTTGGAGGAGGAGTTCCGTGGGTTGAAGGATAAGGAGGGTAATGAGATTAAGAGTTTAGAATTTAATAGAGGTATATAGTGAGGACGAGTGGAAAACAAACAAAGTGAGTTTGTGACAAAAACGGCAAAGAGTGACATTTCAATGATTAATAAATGATTACCAGAATTTCAATAGTTTACTTTGTTTTACTCATTCCTTTCTATTCTAAATAGCAACTGCGTTTGTGACTTTCGAATAATTTGGTTTGTGTTCTCACTATTCATGTTTGTGTTAGCTCTTTATCCAATATTAATAGAGTACTAGTTTCTTCGTTTGTAGTTATTATACATCATCCAATGTTAATTACTACTCACTTCTTTTGTAGTTATTATACATCATCCAATGTTAATTACTACTCACTTCTTTTGTAGTTATTATACATCATCCAATATTAAGTACTCACTTCGTTCGTAGTAATTTTACTACCCACTTCGTTCACCCGCTTCGTTTGTAGTTATTTTACTACTCACTTCGTTTGTAGTTATTTTACTACTCACTTCGTTCGTAGTTCGTAGTTGGTAGTTCGTAGTTCAAGTATCTATTAATCATTATTCTATTCAATCACCAAAATTTCCATCCAGAAACATTCTCAACCCCCCAATCAGCACTAATCTCATCTCTCCCAGGATACGACACAAACTTCAGAGGGGAAAATAAACCCAAAGGTGCATCTGATTCCTTAATCATTCCAACACCCTTTCCACCCAAAGAAGTTTCGAAAGTTTCAAAACCGGATTTTTTGAACTGTTTGATGGCATGCTGTAACTTCTTTTCATCAACATCATCATCGATCAAGGTAATGGCACAGCCACCACCACCAGCACCAGTCAACTTTGTAGCACCAATACTATGAGTATCACCCAAGATCTTAATTTGTTCCAAGGCTGGATGCAGCACACCAAGAGCCACCAAAAGACCATGGTTGATGTTGACCAACTCACGCAACTCAGCTCTCTCCTCGGCTCCAAACAGCGGCCTGATCATCAACTGGTATGCGTCCGAGGCCAAGCTGCCCATGGCGTCTAAAATAGCAGAACTGGTTTTGGGGTATGCAAGGTTAATGCGTGCAACATTGCCCACCAAGTCTGCGGTGCTACGGGGGACCTTTGTATTTGTCAAAAGCAAACGGATTGGCGGCAAGTTACGCATGGTTGTTTTGACTGACGGCAACGCAGGGTTGGTGACTCTCTGGAACATGACTGCACCACCGTTGGTGGCCACGGTGTTGTCGATTCCGCTGGGGTTTCCGTGGAAACACTTTTCGCCCATGAGCGACCATGCATCGATGAAGTTGGCATCCACACGGCTCTGTTTGGTCACCTTGTCTTTCAACCCTATTCCCGGCGCGGATATGTGCTGTCCAAGATAGGCCAAAGCTGACGACAAACACACTGCGGTCGAGGCCAGCGACCCCAAACCCGCTCCAATGGGTAAGGTGGAACGCACGGAAAACGTCATGGGCCTGGTTTCGACACTGCACAACTGTGTGTAGAGGTAGAGAAAACAGTGGCATGCAGTATAGTGCAATGTAGACTCCAAGTCCGCGAGAATCGGACTCAAGAGTCCACTTATTTCAGGCACCAACTCTTCGGTCTCAATTGGTTTGCCATGTTCATCACGTTTCACGTGCTTTTGGATCTCTTCCCATGGAATGTCTTTAATATCCCATGAATGGGTTAATTGGATGTCTGGAAATTCCAATGTGATGGTATTTTCTTTAGTACTTGGTGTGGCGAGGAGAAATGCACGTAAACTGAGTGCTGCTGCGATGGCAGGTTTACTGTAGACGGCGGAATGTTCTCCAAAGATAATCACCTTACCAGGTGCACTAACACAGAAAGATTCGCTGGTCATCGTATATCGTATATTTTGATCTGAAAAAATTGCGATCGTTAAAATAGGGTCTTAACGAAGTCGCAAGTTATAAAGTGACCAAGATATAAAGTGACCATATTATAAAGTGACCATGTTATGAAGTGACTAAGTTATAAAGTGACCAAGTTATGAAGACAACAAGTCACGAAGTGACCGAAGTAACCAAAATTACCTAACTCACCGGATACCATTTCTCATAATTTAGTTGTAAGTTTACTATTTGTTTGTTAATAGACATAACTTAATTCTTAATTAAGTTGACTTGTTACAGTCTTGATACTTATTGGAACCTATCTAACCTCTAAAGACCATCACTCAAGTGCAGGATTTTTTCACAAATAAACAAAAAAAAGTATGCCTGGGACGATTCAAGTCAAAGACTCGATGAGTCTTAAACCAATCTTACCAACGCAGTATTGGACGTTCGAGAATGCACTTTCACTCCTCAAGTCATGCGCAGATCCATACATTCTGGACGCATTGGATGAGTTTCTTATGTTGAATAGTTCTCTCTTGAAAACCCCATCACCATTTTCTTCAAGCAACGGAGATGTCAAAGAAGACGCCAAAGATATGGTGTTACACAACATTTCATACTCGGATATTAAATCAAGCAATGTCAAAGATGCAGTACGGATACAGAAAATGCTCAACTTGGATACCAAAGAAGTGTTAAGAGTGATAATACAAACATGCAAAAGAATTCCAGAAAAGAGTATCAGTGAGTCTGAGAAACTAAAGAGTAAGCTTCCAGATGACCGTCATAAGAACCTTGAGAATGAGAGGATTCAGTTGTACTTAAGTAAAGTGTTGAGGGAACGTCGAATCATCTTAAAGATTGTTGTCGAATTGTTAAACAACAAAACAAATGAATATGCATCACTGGCGGTCCAGAACTTGGGCAAAGATATATTTTTGTCGAAGGAATACGTTGACGGATTGATTGAGACGTTGGAGGTTCAAACGGCGAGATTGACCAAGCCAGTCAAGTCCGGGATCTCGTCGCAGATCGACCTGCTCATTGCGCGGGAGCTGAAGCTTTTTGTGATTGAGCTCTGCCGTGTTCTCGTGGAGGTGTTGATTCTGAACCCAAACGTCGCGGTGGCCACCGCCGTCAGATGGTTCGACTACATGCGCTCCAACAACTTTGCATTGTCCTTGGGGCCGTACATCAAGACTGAACAGCTGTTTGTGTTTTTGCAGGCACTAGTGACCATTATCAGTGTGTTGTTCTTGGACTTGGAAAACACTTACGACTCGCATGAAGACAACATTCTTTCGAGTCCGGCCGCGATGACCTCCATCAACGCAGCTATCGTGGCATGCAACAACTCCATTATTTCATACGCATGGTCCATCATCTTGTTAAGAAAATACTACTACCTCGAAGAACATCCCTCTGGCGCGTTCATGTCATTGCCCGAGTTGGATGCTACTATCAAGTCGTTGAACGAAAAGTCGACTTCTGTTTATAGTGATATTCACCAGCTCAACGAGATTTTAAAGTTTGACAACATTTTCCTGGCTATTTTGTCCTCGGTGATTTTAGCAGCCATTCCTCTTGTTCGGTTCACTCCACAAATCTCCACCACGATAGAGGCGGTTCTCCAAAACTGCCCCAACAGCGTCATCGAAAAGTTCTTTGATAATGAGGCCACGCAGGGCGAAATCATCTTGGCCAGAGCAAAGTTCCCGTTGTTCCTTACGCCTTACTTGAAGATTGCGTCCATCAACGGCAACTTTGCGTTCCACGAATTCAACGAACTCAAGTCCATCATGTCGGTATTCAGCAAGGACGACTTTGCTCCCTTGTACCAGATAGACCTGGATAACCCAGACTTGATCAAGACAGTCACCCCCATTGATATCTACCCTCCGTACGAAGTCAACAAGAAGTTGGCTTTGTTGATGACCGAAGGAACAAAGGCAAAGTTGTTGCCGGCTGCAAACGATCAAGATGTGTTGGTTACATTCCTCCACAAGTACAACGGGTGGATGTTGTTGGGCCGTGTTTTACAGAATGTTTCCAAAATCTTCAATGCTGGAGACCCAGAGAAAACAGACGTCGTGGTGAATATCGTAAGACTCATCACAAAGGTCGCAGTAGACAATTCCCCTAATGAAACCAAGTTGGTTTTGGAAGCCATGTCTGCTATTACCGATGATTCCGATATTATTGAGGTTTTGTTGCGTTTGTTGGAACAGGGCTTGCACAACCGGGAGATTCGTGTTTTGGAAGCGGTTCTTGACTTGTTGACTCAATTGTTGCCATTTTTGGCGTACCGTATCTGGCCGTTCCTTTCAAAGTCGGCGTTGTTGCTGAAAAACGGCAAGGAGGGAATCGCAGCAACCATCTTTGGTGCTATTGAGATGGTTAACGGTGACTACAAGTTCACCATCTCCTTGATCAAATTCATCAACTCGTTGGTCCAATGCTGTCTCACTCACCCTGGCCAAGACTACCCTGAAAAGCTGAAATCTGTGATTGTTCAAAAGTTCATTGATCATTTGATTTTGGTCTTTGAGAGTTTCGTCCACTGCAGATTCAACCAAGCTTATCAGAAAATGGAAATCGGGGTTTTGATTTTGGATGTGTTTTCCAAGGTTCTTTCTGCGGTGTATGGATCCAACATCGAGAGAAATGATTCTTCTACGGCTCTTGTCAAGCACTCTTCGAATGAGTCGGTGATAGCCGTCTTGGTTGACTCCGCTTCTCACATCTTGGACTCTTTCTTGATTGCCTCCAATGACAATGCCAGATCAGCAGTTCCTATCTTAGCCATGACAGACTCGTTATCTTCCAGTTTGAACATGTATGAAATCAACGATTTATCTGGGTTTTGGTATGAAAACTGGATCCGTTGTTCGTTATCATTCTCCCAGTTGATTGTTACAATCAGATCTTTGGTGAACTATCCTCCTTCAAGTTTTGAAAAGAAGTTATTCGGCAAGTTGCCTGAATTGATCTTGACGTACTCACAATATAGCTCGTTGCGGAAAGACATTTTGGATGTTATAACTGCTTTGACCAATGGAAAGTGGGACGGAAACACTCCTTCGTTGTTGGCTCACATGGGCCGTGACCACGCCCAAGTCCTCTTACACTCTTTGGCTGCGGACTTGGACAATTCCTTTGACGACTACAAAATCAAAATAGCTCTTTACGATTTCATCTGCGCTGTTTTGGAAGGCGGCAACCAGGAGGGTCTTGCTGTGCTCTTCATCAGTGGAAGAGACGTGTTTGGCGACTTCACCAAGGAGAAAGCAAGCACCGAACCTAAGCAGATTTCGCTTTTGAATATCTTGAAGAAGAATGTTAAAGATATGAAGTATTACCCTAACTCTGTCAGTGTTCACCTCCTTGACGCATTGTCGTTGGCATGCAACACATGGCTGACGTCCAGAGACAAACTGGATGATGTCGACTTCATCGAACCTTTGGTTTCTCGTATTCTGTTGCAGATCACAGATCAGCCTCGCACCACCGAAGAATACATCAGTAGATGTTATGAACTTAAAATCGTGTCTAAGATCGCAGAAATCTTGTCGTTAATTCTATTCACAACTCGTCAAGAATCAAGCAGAGAAAAGATTGTTGCATTGCTCAAGCTGGAATCGTTCATTCCAGTCATCAAAGATAAGTTTGTGATTAGAGGGTATGAACCTTCGTTACTCGCACAGGTGAGTGAAAGATTCGAACATGCATTCCCAGGCTACACCTTATCGCAATTCACCAACTCTCTCACCAAGAGAAACAGATTTGGAATCAACAGTGTATACAACTTATCGTTAATGGACGGGTTGTTTGTGGATACCAAGGAATGGATTGTTTTGCGTGAAAGCGTCAACCACTTGACCATTAGTATCAACTATTTTGGCGCACAAGTGGCGGTTGCCAAATCATTCGGGGCTCTTCTCACTGCATTTGGCCGTAGGTTTACTAATTCCTTGGACATTAAACACTTGGAATTGGTTCCTCACTTCTTGCTGGTGAACTTGGCCGAAGGAAACCTCCTGGAAGAATTCGAAGAAATCTACCACGCTCGCATCGAACTTGCATTCTTTGTCATGTACTCTATCTACAACAGATCCGACTTGAAGAAGGATAACAAACAGGTGTTTGAGATATTAAAGGTTACATTAAGCTTACTTTCGCTGGAGAGCCTTGGCTACCTCAAGGACTTGGTCAGTCTGCAAGGAAAGTACTACCGACCACTTTTGCGTCTCGTGTATTGTTGCTTAAATCTTGTAAAAGAGGATAGTGGGATGTTGTTGGAGTTTTTCAGCGTGTTCCGTGATTTGTTTGATGTTATCATCACCAAATCCACCAAGGTGTTATTGGTGGAAGTGCAGAATGATGTATATCTCTCACGGACAGTCAAGTCACACACTCCACAATTGATGAACGATAAGATTGATGATTTGATGTTGATCTTATCTATATTAAAGATCTTTGTTGGAATGAAAAGCTCGCGTGAATTGGACTTTGAGTTGACCAACTTAGTCAGCGATAATGGAACCATGAGAGCTTTACTCCAGTTATACTCAATCTCCCACTTGATTGAAACAAACAACGAGTTCATCTTTGCTCAATTGAGTCTTATGTTCATACAGCAATTGATGTCTGTTGAAGCTATAGCGTCGAGATTTGTACAAAGCACGATGTTTCTTGCGTTGGTGGAGTCCCCAATCTCGGCTCCAATGAGACAGGGCGGGGTTAACATTGAAAATGACCCACAACACCACAAGATCTGGACCAACGGAATTTTGCCTGTGATCATCATCGCACTTTCCAAGTTGGGACCAAGTGTTTTAACTGAAGTTTCTGCTACTTTGCGTATCTTCGGCAAGCAAATTGGCTACTGTATTGAGAACTGGTTCCGTGATTCTTCCAGCATTAAGATTAGTACTGCCAATGTTGCAGAAACCAACCAGATTCTTTTAATCTATGAATTACTCACCAAGATGAATGTCAGTGAGCTTTTGGAACTGCAAGCTGACGAGCACACCAATGTCTTGGACATTTTACCTGGATTGGAAACAGAACAAAAGAGAGAGGACTTTGTGGAGTGTATCAATAATCTTTTGAAGCATCCCAAGTTCCTTGCATCCAGGATTGGGCCATCTTCTGTGGAGGAACAACGTATTATTGAAAAGGCTGATGAAGCGCATGGATTGTTGGTGAAGAGTGTTATTGATGAGATTCGGGATATGAAGGATTATTTTGTATAAATATAATGAATACAACAAGCATCGAACTAAGTGAACTGTGAGTGTCTATAAATTTGAGGGTATGAGACTTATATGAGTAACAGATGAGGATTCTTCTATATGAGGTACTCCGAGAAGCTAATTGCTCCCTTAACAATTCAAATAAATAAATATATACATTAATTACTAGATAAAAAGTACGACTTTTCGATTTCCTTTGGAATTGCGGCCTCAGGTTGCCCTGCAACAGAAATTAAAGACGAAGGAAACTCAGAAATATAACCAGGGGATTCAGGGATTGTGGTATTTGAAATCAGAGGTAAGTTTTCGCCCTTTGTTTCTCCCATGATCAATTTACGCCAATCGTCATGACATTCACGAACCACATGCACGGTATCAGCTTGGTTCTTGAACACTCCGTTGTATGCAAATCTGTTTGCGGATTTTCCATCCGGCATTTTATAGTCCTTAAGCCACTGTCTTGTTGATTCCAAGAGACCCGGGCATTTTGTGTAGACGTCATGGATGTCAAATAATTCCTTGGCCAAAGGGTCTTTGACGTTGACCACTATGATTTTCCAGTCCAACTCACCGTCATCAATCAAGGCAATGGAGCCCAACACCTTAACTCTAATAATATCACCAGTGTTTGTTATTTCGGAGCCAATGTCACACACGTCTAAAGGATCGTTGTCTCCGTACAAGTCCATATCCAAATGCTTTACGGTGGGATCCTCCCAGGTCTGAGGAAAAGCACCATAGTTGTGGATTATCCCATGGAACGGAAATAAGTTCTTAAGGTACCTCACCTTCCCATTCTTGACATCTTGCTTGATAGGGTTTCCTTGTTCAGGGCTGATTTCAAACTTAGGGTTTGACCAACGAGGGATTTCCACCACCATGTTAGCTTCCTTGGTGACTGGATCGAAATCAAGTGGCACGTCGTGGAAGTATGAAATAGGTTTGGAATCTTTCACAGCAAAGTTTCTAAAGTCAGTGGTGTGTTTCATTCCGATGCTAATGTTAGAGATGGATGAGGCTGAAGAATTACAACGGTTGAAAGACAAGTGTTTGCTTGTCATGTTGAGCCTATCCTTAGCAGCATTCAATTTTTGATACGAGCTCATGATTGATTTAAGTTGGAGTCTATGTAATTTTGCTAAGTTCATCCTCGGATCGCTATTGAAAATTTATCCCCACCCAAAAATGAATAAAGATAAGAAGTCACGAGAAAAAGCGGAATATTATCCGATACCCGAGCAAGAAAAGGTGGGCTTACAATAAGCCATGAGCTAATTCTAGGGTGGATAATATCCGGGGTGTATAAGTGCATTGAAAAAGTGCAGTTATAATCAGTGCATAGTGTAAAGTGCATATTGCAGTTATAATTAGTACTTAGTGAAAAGTAAGATTGCACTCATAATTATATTTTAAGGTTCTACTAAAGTGGTTACATTACAATTCTATTAAACATTATACTACATATGCACTAATTCGGAGGTTCACCCAAATAAATCATCTTACCCTTGTCGGTAAAAGTGGAGTTTTCATCACTGATGTTGACAATATCCTTTAATTCATCGATTTGAATTTTTGAAAGTCCCATTGGATCTCTTGGGATCCAAACTCCTGGAGGTTTAGCACTAACCGCAGGAGCATGGTATGCGTGTTTATTGTCTTCGACATCATCTTCAACGTTGTAAGAAGCAGGAAGTAATTTCTTTGAGTTTCTGTAGTTCAAGTAGACATCAGGCCTAATAAATCTAAGAATGAAGTTGTCAGACTTTAATTGTTTCAAATCACGATCAGCAAGTAAAGGAACAATGTTACTGTCGTGATCTTCATTCTTTTCAAGTTCCATCAAGTTTAATTTTGTTTCGATTTCTTTATATTCGAGTTCATCCTTGTCGGCATCTTCAAAGACGTTCTTAGCCTTCTTGTCCAAAACCTTTTCTTGGTATTCGGTGACACCGTTGAAGGAAGGAGTATTGGAAACACCGTCCAAAGCTCTCATGGTATCTAAAGGAACAACTTCATTTAATTTACCAAAAGCAGAGCTCAAGTGAAGGTGGCAGAAGATAGTGGAGAGGATACCAATCAATTGCAAAACGATTGGACCCCAACCCTTACCAACAGCGAAAACACCTAAAAGACAGATTTGACCCAAGTAGATACCAGTGAAAGTTTGGAAAAGAGCTCTTGGGTAGTGCAAACCTCTTGTGTCTGCGGATTCGACAAACACATAGGACAAGTTGTAACAGTAGGTGATGTAAACCAAGAAGAAGGAGACACTGGCAAACAACAAGATCATAGGGGAGATGATGGAGTAGGCCAAAGTGATACATGCCAAGTTGGTGAAAACAGGGAAAGTGGTACCCCAAGCAACGGAGCCCAAGCCACTGAAACGGGCCCATTTCTTTCTTAAGGTGCCGTCCAACAAGTAGCCCAAGATGTAGTACAAGAACAAACCAACCACCTGGAAAAGAGAACCACCGGCAACTGACAAACCTTGCAAGATAAGATAGGAGATGTAAAAGTTGGAAGCCTTTGGTAAGCCACCAGCCAAGATGCTCATGGCGGATTGCGGGTTTTCGATAATCTTGGTGACGGTGGAGGTGGCACTCAGCGCAATGGTGGTGACCAAGAAACCGTTGACAATCAAGAAACTAAAGTAGGCGGATTGGGTGAACAATTCCACGTGTTGGACGGAAGGAGAACCAGACACCTGGGCCATGGCTCTAATGAAAATAGGCAACAACGCCAATAAAATGGACAACAAGATGGTTGGCAACAAACCAGTGACAAGACCCAAAAGTTGCTTTGGCAACTTCAAGATGAATCTCAACCAGTGAACCTTGTTAGTCAAGTAGGTGATGTTGGAAATAACACCCACGAAAGCAACAGGAATGGCCCAAAGCAAAATCAACGCAACAACAGTACCAAGAGCAAGAGACTCTCTGGTGAGTCTTTCCCACCAGAACATTCTCATGTTGGCCCATTTGATATCCTGGGGAGCCAAGCCGGTGTAGGCAGGACTCAATCTCAAGGGGTTGTGGTGAATGGTGGATTGGAAAGCCAATTGTGCGTAGTATTGGTTGTCGAATTCAACGAAAACAGAGTTCTTTGGTCTAAACTTTCTGTGGCCCTTTTGCAACTGGCGCACTTCTTCGTTAATCTTTGGGATTTCCTCTTGCAAGTATCTAATAGTGTCAACCTTCTTGGAGAAGAACCCGTTTGGCTTGTGCTGAGGTCTCTTACGTTCTGGAACATAGGCACTGATTTCATCGATAGGCTCCAAAATCTTACCCTTTTTGTCTGCCTTCATTCTGTTCTTGACCGCAGTCTTGATCAAGCTGTTTTCAGCACTCTCCAACTTATTGATCATGCCGTCTCTCTTACTGACCATTTGTTCTAATTTTCTGGAGGATCTAGCAATGTAGATTCTCTTGACACCGTCAAACACCTTGAAGAATTGCTTCTCATCAAGCATGGAGTCAGGAACACTCTGGAAAAGAACTGTTCTCAGCGACAACTTCTTGGCGTACTTTGGCAGCGACAAAACAGCGGTTCTCAAAGAGTTGTAGAAGAACAACTCTCTGTAGATGACGAAAACAAGCGACCCGTAGAAAGCCCATCCTACAAGCACATGGGCATAGTATCTACCTGGGTGCTTCACATTAGCCAAGGATAACTGATCCAAGCCTGGGTTACCCTTACCATTAGAAGCGTTAATCGGCAACAAGATAATCCATGTGGACATGCCAAATAAAAAGAATAAGGCCATAATCAAGAGGTATCTCAAGAAAAAGTAACCGTCAATACCAGCTTGTTGGATAATAAAGGAGTGTGGTTTAGTTAAAAGAATGTAGATCCATCTGAAAGGATCCTTAGGTAAAGGCTCTGGTTTCTTCTCTTCGTCAACCAAATCATACGAGCTCTTGGGGGAGTAGATACGTTTAAACTTCAAACGAAGAATCAAGAAACATGAAACAAAGATACCACATAACACAAGGTTTGCGATTAATGTGGAAATAACAGTCGAGGTAGACACCGAACTAGGTGCAACGTTACCGTCGGATTCAGCCATACTTGGTATAAAAAATTTTACGCTTCCTTCAATATATATATAAAATTTTTGTGTTAGCTGGTATGTTTTGATGAATGGTTTTGAGTCAGGCGCGCGGTGTGCATTGGCCGCGTTGGAAGAAAGCTTATGGGTTGACCGTTAATCTTGTTTACGTCGTTTGTAATTATAATTTCCAATCTTAGCGAAGGTCTGCTATTCCTTCTTGATCTCTTCTTTGACTCTTGTACCTACTGGTATATGGAATTTGCGCGGTGTTTGTGTAACATGTATAGCAAATTACACTCATTGTCCTCGAAAATTTTTCTTATCCTGTGAATAGCGTAGCCAGGTCACATAGTAAAGAACTCAATCGGCTACTGTTGAATTTTGTGTTGAAAAATACCCCATCAATTTCCGGTTTCTTTGTCTGTGTCAGGTACTTGAAATTGATTTACCAATTTGGTAATGATTTAGACGATGGAGACAAATGATCGACGATAGAGTGTTAGTGGGGCTTTTGGTTGGTAGATTAAGAGCATAGCAAGTGATGGTGATGAACGATGGGATTATGTCATGATACATGGTCATTGCTTGTTTCATACAGTATGGTTAAGTTGTAGAAAAGTGTAGCATGATTAAGCTGTAGGATGGTACGTCTAATTACATGATTAATGGTCATATTATGATTAATGGTCATATTATGATTAATTGTCACAATTTGATTCATTGTCATCAACTGATCACCAATAAATTGTCCAAACCAACTCATAATCATATAAACAGGTTTTATAAATAGAAATTTTCCCAAAAAAGTAATGGCAACATGGCCGAGCGGTTAAGGCGACTGACTCGAATAATCTAGATATCAGTTGGGATTTCCCGCGCAGGTTCGAATCCTGCTGTTGTCGATATTTTTGCATTGTGACCTTTTGCAATTGGAGTATTGCTATGACTAAAATCAAAGACATATTGTCATATTTACATATCAGTTGAGATTCACCAGCTTACATTAGTACGATTATTTTTTGGTATTCAACTACGCCTATTAGTAAAATCAAAAGCGCGTATCGGTAACTATGATACATATCAGTTGGATCCCCAGTAGTAAGAAATGTTATTACATGAAATTTTTTGCAATCGAAAAATAAATATGGCTAAGAGTAAAATCAAACGGACATCTCGTCCTCCAGCAGGATATGAAAAGATCGAACCGACGCTAAATAAACTCAAAGAAAAACTAAAAGTGGTGCTGACCACAGACACAGACAAAACTAAATCAAGTAAACAGGCGTTATGGCCAATCATCAAGCTAAACCATCAGATATCAAGATATGTATATGAGATGTACTACAAAAGAAAGCTCATTTCGCGAGATTTGTATGACTGGTTGTTGCTACAGGAGTATACGAATGGGGAGTTGATAGCCAAGTGGAAGAAACAGGGATATGAGAAGTTGTGTTGTGTTCAGTGTATTGTTGTTGGAGACACCAATCATAAAAACACATGTATTTGCCGGGTGCCGAAGGCGAAGTTGTTGAGTAAGAGGACAGAGGAGGAGGTTACGTCATTAGAGTGTGTGACATGTGGATGTAGAGGATGTGGTAGTGCAGACTAATAAGAAATGTTAAGAATATTATTGAGAATATGCTCTTCTTATCATACATGTAGATTGATAGTACATACTCTACACTAAATTACAAAGTTATCTATTAAACTTCTTAAATACCAAACCCAAAAATGCAGTCAATCATCAACATCAGTTAATGCGGAATCATCAATACTCCTCTTCAACTTATCCCTTTTTGGAACAATAGGGGATTGATGTTGTTGAGGATGATGCTCAAAACTTCTAATAACCATATCATCGTCATCATACGAAGACAAAGATATACCCTGAGGATTAACCAAAGGAGAAAAGTAAAAGTCATCAAGATAAGAAGGAGAGTTCCACAACTTCTTTATGACGGAATTCGATTGAGGCGTTTTGAGATTACGCATAGGAGTCCTTAGCACGTTAGGAGTGCGCTGTAAAGGAGATTGAGATGCAGAAGCGGCAGATTGACCGGCCAGTTTATGTAGAATTGAAAAAGAAAGGTGGTGATTGTGGTAGTGATGGTTACCAAGACTAGCAAGGTTATGTAATTGATTAACGGTCGGAGTTAAGGGCTCCAATAAGGGACCAGTTTCTGTGATGCGCATAGGCGACAACTCCAAGTTGGACTTACAACTGAAGGACGACATGTACGATCTGGTTAATTTGTTGGGGGAGTCTTGAACGGGTGTGTTTGTGATTAAGAGAGGGGACTCGTTCAAAAACGGTTCGCCCAACGAGGCCTCCAATTTTTGACGTTTGCGAGGCGGATCTTCCTCGTAAACGTACTTGGGAGGTTCGTCATCCTCGTGGTCGGGGGTCATGACGGCCGGCGACAGCGGAGGCGGAGGGTCCTTGGTTTCCTCCTTGATTTTCATCCGGTTGTTTGTGATTTGGTCCATCACCTCGTGGTACGACGATTTGCGCACGCTGCGAGACTTTAAGAACTGCTCTTCGTGGCCTGGTTTTATACACCAAAAGTGACCCTTTCCGTCCTTGGACTTTTCTCCCTTGACGAACGCCTTGTTGAGTGACAAGTTGTGACGAATCAGATTCTGCCAACCAACATCCTCTCTTTTGTAGTATTTAAACGTATCCAGAATCCACTGGTAGATCTGCGATAATGGTAATCTTTTATCTCTGTGACTCAAAATTGAAATCCCAATCAAAGTGGCATACGAGTATGGTGGCTTGTCCTCGGAATCCAAGTCAAACGTAGATTCTTTAATTTCCTTCTTGCTGCGTTTCACCTTTTTCTTTTGTCTCTTGGGCTCCTCGTCTGAGAGCAGAAGAGACGAAGAAGGATCAATACACGAAGGGGGCGGAGACGAACTCATGGCGTCTTCCCCGTGTCTCTCTTGTGTTGGAGACGAAAACGCTGGACTTAAAAGCGCACTGGCATTACCTGAATAACTCATGATGCTTGGGTCGAAATGTTCGCTCTTCGTCAAGCTATCTGGAGGCGTAGCCATCTTAAAAGCTTTGGAAATTGGCGTGTCAATCCCAAGCCCTATCAATCCATTCGCACTAGAACTGAATGTCTGTTCTTGTAATGGCACTCTCGAGTACCCATTACCTGTAGACATCATTAAAGTGTAAAAAAAGCTTCTCCCTAATGTGTAAAATTTTTTTGCTGGTAAAGGGGGGAAATCCAAATTTCAGAAAAATTGCAATTTGCGATTTATTTAAGATCCCTGACAGAAAAACACACAAAAATTTTAAAGGTTGCGGGTTCGAATATTGGATATGAATTTTACAAAAAAAAATGATGGCGCGCGCCACCTATTTTAAGCTATTTGGCTTGTTTGCTATGTAACGCGTTTGAATGTAACGACAAAAAAAGAAACAATCATCGCGTTTGTGGTGTATTGACACGAAAAGTGAAATTCATCTATATGTACAATGTCTCGATTGACATATCTGTTTTTGTAATTCTTTGTTAAGTTTGCACGATGTTCTTTTTTTTTTGTATTAACGAACGAACACACGAATAACCAAATAACACACATATAATGAACGACGTGAGTTATGAGGTGTGTGAGTACAAACTTGTATAGCATATCTAGTTCAAGCAACTTGGTAGGTTTGTATCAGTAAATTTTCAAGTGGGGAGAGCTAGATATTGTACTAAAGTTTGATTGTTCGAGATTGAATAGGAAAATTATGTAAGCATGAGTTTAGAATATTACGATTAGTATGAGGGATATCGTTTTGGAATGGTTTGAGTATTGTTTGAATTAGTATAAATGTATTAAAGAAGAATAATATGTATTAGAAATTAGTAGAAAAATAGTATTATTGTTTATGGTTGTAATTTATGGTTTATATTCTACACATAGAACATCTATTCATTTCTTCTCTAGATTTATTTAAGAATAGAAGATCAAAGGGTGTGAATTAGTATACAGGACCTATATAATAGTGCATTTCTTAGTTTATCTGGAATTCATATATATCATGAGTTTACTCTTTTGAACTTTATTCTTATATTGAGGCATTTGAAGATATAATCCATAGGGTATAGGCACTACATTCTTTTATATACACCGCACACTCTCATCATCACTTCCATTCTCACACTCACCATTCTTGCACTCCCCCTCACTACTCTCACTACTCTCACTACTTTCACTCTCACTACTCTCACTACTCTCACTACTCTCACTACTCTCACTCTCACTACACTCAACCTCACTACACTCACTACACACACTCTCAACCTTACACTCACTACACACACTCTCAACCTCACTACCCTCACTAACCTTTTTCGCAGAAATGAAAATCTAAATTTTCATCATGGACGATACAGTTAGATCACTTATTAGAATAGTAGCAAGAGGATTCTACTCAACTCCTTATGTTCTCATTCTAGATGCAGTTCTTCTCCATTCTGTTCTTTCAGAAGATGATCTTATTCATCTTCTAAGCATTAAACGGAAAGAACTCCGGTCTCTTTGTAATAAGCTAGTGGAAGATAGATTACTCATTAATCACATCCAAAAAGAAGAAAACACACAGCAACGTCTCATCACAAGAACATACTTTTACATTCACATCACGGAAGCCATCGATGCCATCAAATGGAAGGTGCATTCGGTGGTGAACAAGTTAAAGCAGGAAATGTCCCATTTCGGGAACCCACAAGGATACGTTTGTCCAAGATGTGGGAAGAAGGTGAGTCAATTAGACGCCATTTCGCTTTTGAGCGCGGACAAGACGCACTTTGAATGTGACGTTTGCCATGGGATTCTTATTGAGGACGATTCGAGCCAGCAGGCATCGCTTAGACAAGAGAAGTTGGAGAAGTTGATGGCGCAGGTGGATCCTATCATTGGGTACTTGAAGAAGATTGATGAACTGTCGATCGAGGACAACAACTTCGAGGCTGCATTGATCAAGGCTATTCCTGCGCAGTCTGCCTCCGACGCACAATACTCGCTGTCGCACAGAATGGGCTCCAGAGGCCGCGCCAATATGTCTGCGTCGCTTGAAAGCGCAGCCTCCAAGTCACAGGCCACCTTACATGTTTCTATCACCGCCAATGACGAGAATTACGAAAGAGAACAACTTGAAAAGGAAGAACGTAGACTCAAAATGGAACAGAATGCATTGCCTTCGTGGCATTCCAACTCTACCGTGGGTCAACAGGGATTGGGTAAATTGGATACTGAGGATATTCAAAATGCTGACACGGAGGATAAGCTGGAGGATGCTCCTGCTGCTGCTCCGGTAGCGTTTGGTGCTGATATTCAAGATAAGGAGGCACAGGATGCGTTGGCTGCGTATTACGCGAAGTTGGCCGAAGCCGATGAGGATGATGATGATGAGGATGATGAGGATGAGTTTGATGATTTGATATAAACAAATAAACAAACAAACGAGTGAGTTTGTTTTGAGTGAGGTTCGAGGGATTCATTGTATTCTGAGGGTAGTGGAGACTTAAAGGAAGATTGGGACATTTTGAATATATGTGAACGTTATAGAAGACTTGCGAGGGAAGATACATGGGTCGAGGGAAAACTAGAGGACGGGTTGAAATGAACCACCAAGTCTTTATGAGGCATTCGTCAAGTCTTTATGAATGTTTGTAGTGAAATAGAGTATCAAGCCTTTAATAATTAGAATAATACATCTGTATAAACCACAACTGGTACTTCTATCTCATCTTCATAATTTCATACCCCAGATATATTTCGCAGCCGCGCATGAGTCATTCTAATTATTTTTCAACATGAGCGACAAAGTAAGTAGCTTCGATTCATGCAACCATTCTAACAGTCTAGAAAAACGACGCATTCAAATCATTCATTGCTGGAGGTACAGCCGGAGCAATTGAAGGAGCCATCACATATCCATTTGAATTTGCCAAAACAAGGCTTCAGTTGGTCGATAAATCCTCCACAGCTCTGCGCAATCCACTCGTGCTCATCTACAACACAGCAAAGACACAAGGGCTTCTGTCGTTGTACGTCGGGTGTCCTGCGTTTGTAGTTGGAAACACCGTCAAAGCATCAGTCAGATTCTTGGGGTTTGACTCCATCAAGTCCTTATTACAAGACAAAAATGGAAAGTTGTCTGGGCCTAGGGGGATTTTAGCAGGTTTGGGTGCTGGATTGCTTGAGTCTGCTATTGCAGTGACTCCGTTCGAGGCCATTAAGACTGCGTTGATCGACGACAAGGCCAGTCCTAAACCCAAGTATCAGAATGGGTTGATTTCCGGTTCTGTCAAGTTGTGTCGTGATTTGGGGTTCAAAGGCATATACGCAGGTTTTGTGCCTGTGTCTTTAAGACAGGCATCTAACCAAGCTGTCAGATTCGGTTCGTACAACAGTATTAAGCTGGTTTTCCAGCAGGCACAAGGGACCAAGGAGCTTGGTGTTGCTTCGACCTTTTTGATTGGGTCCATTTCGGGTGTCATCACGGTCTATACCACCATGCCGGTTGATACTGTCAAGACCAGGATGCAAGCTTTGGGAGCCGATAAGTTGTATCTGTCTACGGTTGATTGTTTTGTTAAGATTTTCAAGAATGAAGGGTTGATAACATTCTGGAAGGGTGCCACTCCTAGATTGGGTAGACTTTGTTTAAGTGGGGGGATTGTTTTTACTATTTATGAGAAGATGATGGTAATGATGGGATGAGATTGATAAAGAGAATGATATTTGAGAGAAATTAAAATAACTCATAAAGATAATAACTCATAAAGATTAACTCATGAAGATTAACTCATAAAGATTAACTCATATAGATTAACTCAAAAATTAAAGTATCTCTTAAAGATTAAACAAAGATTAACATGGAATCACAATCAAACATCATGAATTGAAAATATACGTAGTTATAAACACATCATTAACAATTATTCTCTATTAGCATTAAAAGATTCACCAGTAGTACTGGTTGTATTTTCTACAGTGGCCGATGGAGACATTATAGCATACTCAAGTCTCTTGACTCTATACCAATCGGCCATGGCCTTAATAATCAAAAAGAGACCAAATGCAATTATGCCGTATGCAAAATATGGGGTAGTACTGCTAGGGTCCTGTTCTGAATCTGCGTTTGAAAATTGCTTAAAAAACAGAGGCATGTACAGATCCAAAGTATCGGATTTGATGGACTGGGACTTATTGATATCAAATTCGTTTGGATCCGAAGGCTCATACTTATTGGGTAATTTGTCGGAATGGCCAAAGTTGGAAGGCACCATCAGAAAACCATTCATGATTAAGGTGGCGCCAAGCCCGGCCCTCGCACCGTTCTTGGCAGCATGGGAAGTATGTAATAAATAACAAAGGAAAAAACCAACGTATTGAAACGCCACTGTGACTAGGATATTCCATATCAAACTGGCAATATCCCCAACAGGTAAGCCTTCAACGAACACTTCATCCTCGTACATTGGTGACACCACCGTAGACTCCCAGTATTCAGGCAGCAGGTCGGCAGCGGCCTCTTCGTACGAAGGAGGATGTAATTCCAACTCTTGTCGATCAGCTTCCGTGTCGGGTTTTGCCATCAAGTTACGGAACACACCGTCTGTTCCTTGGCCAATGAACCTGCCCGGTTGGTTGGATTGCATTCTACCAGTCTGAAGACCGTTACTAATTCTTTCATACGTTTGTCTGACGGGCAACAAGTGACGTATCACACTCACGATTCTAGCCTTTGTCGTTAATCTAGGTGGTAATGCCTGCATTTCCAAGTCGTCCTCACTGGCTGTAGATGAGCCTTCTATAGCCTCGTGTATGTTCCCAACAATGGCAGCCGAAGGACCCGCGCCACTTGCTTCTTCGAGTCGGTTATCATCTATCAGATGACGCTTGTCAAGAAACTCGACTTCGCCTTCATACGAATCCATCATAGGCAGCTCCTCCGACACCTCTCCTCTACTCAAATCGTCCATCTCAGTGTCCGAAACCTATAGGGGTTAGTATTGCTATGTCAAGCGCTTCTTCTAACTTACTCTTGAATAACTCATATTTGTCAAAAGGGGTATGATTTCAGAAAAATAAACTTCTTCGTAAACGTCACGTGCGAGGTTTCCAATTGTTACGTAAGTACGTCCCGTTACGTAATGGACCCTGTCTCCTATCAATTGATGGATTGAGATTGTACAGAACACGCATTTTTCACATGGCAATCAGACACTATGACTTCAAGAACAGATTTGTTGAGACTAAAAAATATAACCCCAACATCTCCGCAGCAACTATAAATACTAACCCACCTCCCTTTTAAAACGTCAAATGTCAAAGTACGCAGTTGTATCTGGTGCCTCATCAGGAATTGGATATGCCTTTGCTGAAAAGTTGGGTATACTTGGTTATACAGTTATAGGTCTTGCACCCGAATCGACATTATGGGAAACTAAACCACTTCAAGATAAATATGGGTTAATTGCACTTTCACTTGATCTTCGGAGTCTTGATTCAATTAAACAAGCTGCCATTGAGGTTGGAAAAATTACCACCAAAGTAGATTTACTTTTTAATAATGCTGGGATTCATACCAGTACTCCAGCCATCGAAGCTGACGACGATATAATTGCTGCTACGTTTCAAATAAACACCACGGGGCACATCTACATGACGAAATATTTTTCCGATTATGTGATTAACGCAAAAGGAGCCATTGTTTTCACTTCCTCTCTTTCCGCAGACCTTCCCATGTCGTGGGGCTCGCTCTACGGCTCTTCAAAGGCGGCTCTTGACCAATATGCAAAGGTATTGAAAACAGAATTACTGCCTTTTGACGTTAGAGTTTACAGTTTGAAGCCAGGGTTCATTAATACAGGTATTCTTGATACTTCCAGAGGTGCTGGATTGATTCCAAACTCCAGATATAATGTTGATGGAATCCATGAGAGTTTCTATCGTGTTGGTCTTTTCACTAGATATTCTTACTATTCACCAAAGAATTACGCTGACTTTGTGATTCCAAAAGTTGTCGGAAAGCTGTGGAGTTTCAATTTATACCGTGGACGGTTTGCAACCATTTTGTACTACTTAGAAAAGGCCTTGCCATTGTGGTTAATTCTGCATTTGTTATCTATTGGTTTTAGGCAACCACCTGTTTTGAAGGCTGTTCGTAAAGCTCATAATAAGAAAGATTAGACTATGTTGTGATATTTTTGAAATATTATTAATACACTATCTACGCAATTTTATAGCAACTCTAAAAGTGCCCTGCACCGGATCATGATGATATCTAACCAAAGGTCCAAGAAGTTGGGACCGAGCTTGCCTGTAATTTGGATTACGAACTTGGGACTTATTCACAAAGATCTCCAGATATTCATATATATCTGGAACACCCAAATCAACTGCTCCTGGTAATACAGATGACGGTGCAGGTGTTCTGAAAGTCTTTGGCAAGTCCGATAATTCTGGTAATGTTGGTCCACCACGACCACCCGCATTAAATGCAGTTCTTCTTGCACCTCTATTCATGTTCAATCCACCATTCAACCCAGAAGGTTCCAGCTCCAAGTTGAGATGACGACGTTTTCTTCTGCTCTCTCTTTCGATTTCTTTGTCTAATCTTTCAACTTCAAGTTGGGTCAACTTGACAATCGATGGCGTGAAATCATTCACATTTGTGGGGTTTCTCAATATAGAAAAGAAATCATCCACAACCTTGTAATTTTTAGACATCAATCTTAAACTTGGAAGCAAATGACTGCGGATTTCTTCTTCTTGGACGGGACTGCCATCGAAACTGTATCCAACAAGACTCAACGCTCTGTGATAAAGTTGGATTTGTTCCCGGATGGTGTGAACGATGGCAGTTGCAAACTCGCCAGGAAGATTCATCTCATCGCACATCACAGTTGCAAACTCTTCAGGGTCGTTTTCTTCGTAATTCAAGATATCCCATTCAAACTGATCGGTTAGCAGTGTGTTATTAATGGTAATGTCAATTTTGATAGGAACTCTTAATTCCCCTGTGTTTTTGTGAACCTTTGGTTTAGGCAGGTAATCGTTGATTTGCTCCTGGATGGCGGCAGCAACAACATCGTGGTGGTGTGAAGGTATGAATTTGTAGTCGTCAATGAGCTGATGGGCAAACTTCTCTACAGTGACGTTCTTTTCATTCAAGTCCCATAAGAAGGTATCACGAAGCTTGAACCGGTCTCTCTCTGCATCGAAATCAAGTCGTATAGGTACCAACTCTTGCACTGAATCATCAGTCAAGTTTTCAAGAACGTGGTCGTTGACTTGTTTATCTGTCCAATCCTTTTCTGGAAGAATAAGCTTGGTTGCAACATTAGTGGTCCCATTTCCGTACCCTTGGAACCCCTCTCCCCAAATACTATTATTGTATTGACCCTTGTTGGCTATGCTTATAGCGTTCATCCGCATTTGTTTGATGTGGTTATAGGATGCAATATTCCGTTGCATATCATCCATCAACTGTTTGTTTCCATGCATTTGTTTCAGTAATTTCGTCAAGTATTCTGAATCTTTCCTTATAAGCTGCTCATACATAGCCAACTCCAGAGTCACGTCCTTTCCCTCTTTCTTTAACTTTTCCGACCATTCATTAATGCTCAGAATCGACTTCATAGGAATCTTGCTCATTATATCTTGGGAAAATTGGGAAGGAAGACCGGAATCTCGTCCATCTCCACTCACAATAGGTGCAATCGCGCTATTCTGAATCAGAGGTGTAGCACTTTGCGATCCTACAAAGCTTTGACTCGGGCCACTTTGTAACGGCGCAGTCAATCCTGGCTGTTGGCCTAAGGAAGGTCCCGAAATACTTCCTCGAACACTTCCTGCAATACTTCCTCCAATGCTACCCATGCCTCCTCCAAGTCCTTGCCCTGGCATTTGTGGGTGTCCTTGCATAGGAGGCTTGGCCATTCTCTGGTTCATTTGCATCATCTGGGGACCTCCTGGCATGCCCTGTTGCGGGTTGGGGTACATGGCTTGTCCACCCACCGGCGTGAACCGTTCTTGCAGTATGCCAGAAGCTCCCATCGGCTGCGCTGGACCTCCCATCATCATTGGCTGAGGAGGCGCCATCTGGTTACCTATCTGCGAGCCCATCCCGTTGGGATGCCCTTGTGATTGCTTTAAAGCATGTTGTCTTTGCATATAATTCCGCATAATCTCTTGGTACTGTGGATGATTCTTAAATTGTTGAAGTTGTTGAGGGTTTAAACTAGCAAGCAATTGTGGCGTTATCTGAGGTATATTCCTCTGTGCTTGGCTTGGATGCGGAGGGCCGTTGGTGTGTGGAACACCTGCTCCGTTGTTGTTGAAGTTCATCTTTTGTTGTATTGTTTTTTCATTTCCATTGAAATATTAGTGCTTAGGTAAGCTGCCGCATACATTCTTCGTGCACTAAGAACGTTAAAAGAGTTCATTCTCAAGAGTGTATTACAGGTAATGTTAATGAAAATATTAGATGCTCACAGAAATTACTTGTTAAACTATACAATCATGTCATAAAGTCAAAAATACTACCCATATTAACATACCGCCTTCCACAATCACTCAAATACTTTTGAATAACATCTTGAGAAACTTCAAAAACTTGTCTATTTTGTTCAGCTAATGCTTGAACCTGACCAGAAGGTAACTTTTTAGCCTCTTGTTGATCCATAATATCATACAAAGGTCTCAACTTCATTTCCTTTGCCTTATCAACGTCGAAAAGTGAATGGAAATAAAGTAATTGATTATATAATGCCTTGTCACTGTACTTGTAACGCATAATACCCTTACAATCGTGAGCCTTTCCAGATCTTCCAACACATCTCTTACCGTATACGGAAATCTGTCTGGTGGTAACCTGACAAGAAGAGTCATCACAAACAAGCCAACCGGCATAGTAGAGCGAAATATGGGTTCTAATTGCGCTCTCCAACTGCAAATTCACCTTCAAGATAGGCATGTTCTTATTACACTTGGAGCAGCAGATACCGTTGGAGTTGACCATATAGTCCTTGGAAGACTGGACTCCACCAAAACGGAACTTGTGACCACATGAACACTCCAAGACTAAGAAACTGGTTTGTCTGAAACGTTCTGAATCGGTGATACTGGACTCCAAAGGAGCAATTTCACCACTGGGATTGTCGCTGTTTCTGGCCTTGATGAGGTACCTTCTGGTGTCAATTCCAAGCGAACTGGCAACTCTGATCATATCAACACCTTCGATACGCTCAACCAATCTCTCAATAGGAGCCAAGATCTGCTTTTCCAAGTAGTAGGTTGGATCCGGCTTCAATTCGGTGTTTTTCAACACTTCCTGGATAGCTCTAGCTCTTTCTGCCGGGGTCCTTTGGTCCTTTTCATCGCCGTCGTTAGGCTTGGTAATAACATAGGTGATCACACTACCGGCTTTCACAACCTTACCTTCTGCTCTCATTCTAAGAGCAACTTGGATTTGTGGCATGTTCTTTCCGTTGGGGTAATTGGTAGGGTCTTTGGAGAGTTTGGTATTGATTTTGAACTTGTCCACGCGGATTTCATTCAGCTTGACCTTGGCACTTGTATCTTCCAAGTATTGGTAAACCTCTTGCAATGCTTGTTCTGGGTCCAAGTCGGATAAAATCTTTTGCAACACAAACGTGGAGATATCTTTGGAGAGTTGACAGTATTCACGACGTCTCATATCCAAACCTTTAACTTCCAAAGTGGCGATCTCCTGTCCCGTTTTCTTGTTGATCAGGGCGTTCATGGCAGCATACTTTTTCTTAGCATGCAAAAGAAGTCTCTTAAAAACGTTATCAATATCGATTTCTAATAACTTATAACGCTCGTTAACTTGAACCTTGAAGCCTTCACCGACCTTCCAAGCATCTTGCAAGTTATCACAGCCCGTGTCGATCATGACCGAATCGGTATCACCATACACAACACGCAAACCAGTCAGTTCAGCCAATTGTCTAGTATCCAACAAAATCTCTCTACCCTTGTTGGTGACCATCATGGCTAAAGGTTTTGCGTAGAAACGAGAGTTAACATAACCCAAACAACCGTACATGGAGTTTGCAGTTAACTTCAAAGCCTGTTGCTTAATATCAAACTGAGCATTCTGGAAAGGAGTATTCTTTGGGTCTTTGAGCAACTTTTTAACCTCACGACGACGAGAAACCAACTTGTTTAATAACCTTGGTAACACACCCTGGGCGGAGTCTGATTCGGGCAACAGAGGCATGTCTCTTTCTTCATCGTGAGTGATGTTGAAGTTATCTCTGTCGACCGTGGTGAAACAGATGTTATATTCTTGGATGATCGATGGATACAATGAGTTGAAATCCATAACAAGAATATAGTTCTTGTGTAAACCCTTTTCAGGTTCGAAAACCAACCCACCTTGATATTTAGGTTTTTTGTTTGAGGTTTGGGCCGAAGCTTCATCTTCAGTGGACTCGATCTGGGCTTGTTGTTGGTGAGAAGTAGTCTTGTTGTACTTGCTCTCTTTATCAGGAACAATATAGTTGTTTCTCTTAAATTCATGCAACAAAATATACTCATTTCTACCGACTCTTGTACCAGACAATGTGTGAGACCAAGCATTACCAGCGATGTTGGTTAATTGTTTTGAAAGAGATAAGATCTGGATCATAAAAGCAATTTCAGCGGTGATTTGGACGTTTGTGGAGTTTTCCAAAAGAGCCATCAAAAGCATGGTTGGGTCCTCTCCATATTGAGTGTTCTGGAAGTTGATATCAAGCATTGTGTGCTTCTTCTGACATGCAACATCGTACATTTCAGCCAAATCCCAAGATTGACACTTGGGAGTCAACGATTGACCCATTTCATTGGCAATGTCACAGAGCAAACGACCTTGGAATATTTCCCTGATTTGCAAACTGTTAGCAAACGAGCCAGAGCTTCTACCGAATTTATCAGGCCATGCTTTTCTGTTACGACGACCCAAGGTGGACCATGTGGTGACTTTGAAATGGTGCATTCTGTGGACAATAACGTCCAAAGAGATGTTTTCTAATTTATGACCAATGTAAATATCCGGATCCATTTTCTTGATAATTGCAGCCAAAAAGTTAAGAAGGGCCTTTTCGTTGGGGAACACTTTCAAGTTCAAGCCTCTCTTTTCTGCCATTTGCTGCAATCCCGGAGGAACGTTGGTACCATGCACAGGTCTCACCAACGTGATGCTCTCTGTTGGTTTAATGTTTTCGTCGATAGGAACGTCCTGTTGAAGATCTCTAAACGTGGCAAGTGAAACAGAAACAATCTCCTGTTTGTTGTTGTTGAGCATGGTTTGAACCGCAATGGAAGTGACTGTGAGAGGAGGGGGGGGAGGAGGTCTATCTGTGATAGGCACTATGGAGTTAGGAGATGCTATGGCCACTTCCACTTGACAGTGGGAGGTGTTTTGGATGGCGTGGAAGTCACCGTTGGAGATCTCCAACCAGCATGGCCCCATCACATTTCTCTGCAAGACAAACGACTCCAAAAGCCCGGCATTTCCTCCAAACACATGCGAAAACGTTTCACCTTCCAAGCTGGTTGGCAAGGTCAAATTCCGGTTTCTAGCGGTCTTGTATGGGAGCAACACCTTAAGATACTCGTACTCCTCCTTGGGAACACCAGGAATTTCAAATGCATACTTCATTTTCTCCGGCTTACACTTGAGGTTGGGTAAGTCAAACTGCTCCATCAACATAGGCGAGATTTCCTCGTGCACGTCCATGGCTGTAACAGGGTCGTCTTGGTCCAACTCTCCGTCCTCATTTCTTCGGAACTTTCTCGGTAAAAAGTACAATTCACGGTTCATCCCATTGATTTGCACCATTCCCGACACCAACGTGCCCTCCTTAGTGAGGATCTTTCCGAACAAAAGCAAACTGCTATCCACTTCTGAATAATCAAGCCAGAACATCTTGAATGTTTCGCCAGTCCCTGCAACAGCGGACTCGTCGAGTTTCTTGGTGTACGATACCTCTGCAGTGCTTGGTCTTAACGGAGATGACGAAGGAATTGGATTGGTGGTCTTGACCGACGAGAAGTTCGAGATTGTGGTTCTCTTGGGTACTGCAGCCACCCTTGGTCTTCTGGCAACCACAACCTCGTCCTCTGAATCGGAATCAGACTCGTTGGCCTGTACTTTTTCCTCAACCTTTTCCTCGATCTTGTCCTCGACAGCTTCGACCTTGATTGGCGAAGAAGGCTGTTCTGTGATCTCCTCCATTGGCTCGTCAAAGTCCACCACTTCCTCCTTCACATCCTCTTCTCTCTTCTTGGTCGAGGTGGAAAACGAAAACGCTGGCTTCTTCACTGTAGTCTTCTTCTGCAGCTTTGTCTGGCCAAAGATATTCCCATCCTTCTTTTGTTTCTTCACAGGCACATCGTCGAAATCATCGAGAATATCATCGATGTTCGTATCCACCTTCTTGGTTGTTATTGAATTGGTTGGCTTGAAGAAGTTTTGTATTTGGGCAGTCTTGGCCACCTTGACTGGTTTGGCTCTTTTTCTCTTCTTTCCTTGCTCTTCCTCTTCGTCCGAGTAGTATTGTGGTCTGGTACTATCGTCCCATTCATCGATCCCATTATCCACGTACCCTTCTCCATTATCATCAACGATGAAATCATCGTTCATAAGCTGCTTTCTTTTATGCTCTCTATAAGTATTTTCGTCCACTTCGTCGTAGATCTCGTTATCATACGATTCCACGTCATCTTCGGAGTCATCGAGCTTAGTCCCTGCTCGTTTGGCTTCTCTAAGAAGCTTTAATTTCTCTCTTCTAGCTGCTTTGGACATTCGCGTAGTTTAATTTTTACGCGTCATTTTCAAAGATTTAACCGATTGATTTTTGTGAGAGTTTGATGCTAAACTATTCGGTAATTGAAGTTCATTTAGAGTTCTTGTGGGTATGTAGTTATTGGTAATCACTGATAGAGCCTAGTGTTCATTTATTAGTTATTATTCCGAACTTTTTCATTTTAATAATACAGTATCTTCTGTAAAGAAGATAGAGCACTTATTATTTCGAACATCTTCGTGTCTACTTCTTTAATAAGTTACATAAAGAATAATGGTTACTTCGTTTTATATATTCATTTACACATGAAGGTAACGATCTTCATTATCAATTTTGCAACCAAAAGGTACAGAAAAACTATTTCTTACAAATTAGATATCAGATGCAACTTTAAGATCACTTAAGATGTTAAAACTCCATTACATTTATATCAAGATATACATGTTTGTTGTTTCATTATTCTATTATTCCTATCAAGATACAATCACTGATTTGAGATTGTTTGAGATTGTTTGAGATTGTTTGATAACAAAGACTCACTCGCGCACTTTGTTCGTTGTCGTTCGTCGTTCGTCAGCTCAATCTACCTCCGCAAAGCCATCTCCTAAAATTCCCTAGTGAATCATCAGAAAATCCTTCAGATTCAGATGAAATCTCCTCTGTTGAATAATCTTCATATCCAGAGAAAGCTCCATCATCAGGTGAAAACTCATCATCAGATTGGTCATATCCAGGTGGAATCTCAATGTGTGAATACATCTTTTTCTCCAAAAACGGCCTGTGACGGATGAAATATTTTAAAAACTTAATAAACTCTTTGACATCAATACGTTTGAATTCTTCATATTTGGGATTTTTTGTATTACAACAGGATAGATTAGTGAAAATACTCTCGAGATCGCTTTTCAACAGTTCAAGACAATCAATGTCTATTTCCATAAGAGCAATCAATTAATTTAGAAACCTGACAAGAAGATGATTCTTTGAGCTCATGATACTGTTTAACAATATCATAAGCATCGCTGGTTTCAGTGTTATTAAACATTATATATTTAAGAGCAGGATAAATATTTTTGGTTTATATATAGGCAAATTCATATATTAATTTCACGCTAAATAATGCAAGTATAACGGAATATGAAACCAGGGGGGATGAACACTTTACTATTGTAAGCATTAGTTTATTGAATTACATATTTTGAGTCCTTCTTTACGTCATCGATAAGGAAATTGTTCATGGCCTTTAATGATACCAGAAGTTCTAATACGCAGAATTTCAAAATTGAGTCCAAAACCATTCACAAGTTTATTTTTACTATAGAATTGTTTTAAACACTTGGTTCGAACATTTCCGAACAGACTTGGTTCCAAAAAACAGACTTGGTTCCAAACAGAATGATGTTGCCTAATTCACACTCTGCACACATACTTCATGGATTCTAGTATTTTAAATTGAAATAATCTCTAATATTTGATGTAATGCTAACTGTTGCAGCAAGTTTCCCTCACTTCTTCTGCAGTATCAAAAAAGGAAATTTCTCGAAAATAAACATTATGTCATTTGCAGACTACGACATCGAAGCGCAGAAACCTAGCGGTAATGCTAATGTACAATTAAATGAAGTTGATAATATCATCAACGCCACCTCGGTACAACTACAACTGTTTGGCCAGTTCATAGGACAGTTGGAACAGCAGCGACGCCTTCTAGGTACCAAACGGGACTCACAAGAATTACGCAACCGTATAGATAAAGTGGTTCAGAAAACCAGTGAGCTAGAGAAAGGAATTCAGACATTGATACAGAGTTTGTCTGGAGTGGTGAACAGTGGTAAAAAAGGAGTCAAGGTTAGCGACAAACAGGTGGTGATAAAGGAAAGATTGGTGAATGAGTTCAATGACATACACAGACAGTTCCAGAGCTCGTTGCGTGAGTACCGTGAAAGCAAGAAGTCGATTCCGGTGACATCGTTGCAGCCGTTGGACGAAAACACGCCATTACTTACTCAGCAACAGCTGCAGCAACAATTGCAGATACAAGAAGAAGACGTGAGTCGGATGGAGCTCCAGTACCATACGTTGCTCACCGAGGAAAGAAACAGAGAAATCGATAAAGTGTCGCAGGGCATTGTAGAGGTAAATGCCATTTTCAAGGACTTGAGTCTGTTGGTGAACCAACAAGGAGAGCAGCTTGATACTATTGAGGATAACATCATGCAGCACCAGCAGAGTACGCAGGATGCCTCGCGTGAGTTGGTCAAGGCCAATGAGTATCAGAAGAGGAAGGGAAAGTGGAGTTGTATATTATTGGTTGGGTTTAGTGTTATTGTGTTGATTCTTGTGTTAGCTGTGATTTCTTAGCTTGAACCGAACTACGAACGTAGTAGGTTATTCTGAGTATCTTAGTTTAAAATCCAAATAACTCATCCTCAAAGTCCTAAAGCCTCAGTGACGTTGTACAGTATGGCTGACAACGATACTACCTATTCGTGATATCCATATTGTCCATTCTCCTATATATCCAATCTAGGAACTCTGCTATATATTCTAGTAATTTACCCCTAGGCATTTCCTAACCCAATCTAGGCGCATGCACCTCATGATAAGACTCTGTAGAAGATTCCGGCTCATCCTCAGAAAACGTCAAATCATCCATGTCTACAGACGAGATCTCACTAAACCCATCAAACTCATCATCCGTGGTGGAAGGGGTAGATACCCCACTTGATAATCCAGACGACTCCTCGTCCATGTTCTTTTCCGAGTACTCACCATCCTTCAAGTTGTCTGCGTAGTGCTTCTCTGCCTCTTGAATGTGCTTTCTGCACTCATTGGCGGCATTCTCAAGCACCTCCGCAACCTTCTCTAAAATCACCTCCTTGTTTTGAGCGATAGCAACCGCTGCTCCAAAAACCGCTCCTGCAGTAAGAGCGACCTTCATAGAAAAAGGAACTGTAAACATGTTAGTTTGATATATATTTGATATTACTTACTCATAAACACCATTGCCGTTTTCCTTTAAATTGCGAAACTCGATTTTGTGTGTTTATCAGGTGGCAAATCGATGAAATGTATTTTGTAATAACTTTAACTATAGAGGACTGCTTATGATTAGTGAACTGCTTTAGACGGTGAGATTTTATAGATTTCATAAATTAAATTAGATATACTTTGAAATTGTATGCTTTGACTTTTTTTAGACTTTTAACTCTGTTTGAACTGTTATCTCTATACATCTCTATACATCTATATATCTATATATCTATACATCTATACATCTATACATCTATACATCTATACATCTCTATATATCTCTATTCTTTATCTCTATATTAGACTTTTATATTTCTATTCTCCCACGTGACCACCAACCCACTTGATCTCTCACACAGCGTTTTTACCAATCAATGGAAGAACACGAGTTACAGGACCTCTCACTCAGAAACCGATCGACAGGCTCGTGGATCAACCAGGATCATGTGGACCAAGTCAAACGGTTTTCCGAGTTTCGCACAGTCGATTGGGTCGAGGATGAACTCTCCGAACATAAAAGAAGAATACAGAAGTCCAAGAACTCATACTCTTTCAAAGATAGAATCTACTCGCTGACGCAGTCTTGGTTATTGCTCGGGTTAATTGGTGTTATAATTGGTCTAATTGCTGGTGTTCTTAACGTTATAACTGCATGGCTCGCCAGTATCCGTCTAGGTTACTGTTCGCTGAACTGGTATCTCAGCAGACAGTTCTGCTGCTGGGGTGAGTCGGCCGAGCTGATGTGTGAAAACTGGTCAGATTGGTCCTCGCACGAGTTTGTTAATTACCTTGCGTACGTCTCCATATCGTTATTGTTTGCATTCACCTCAGCCATTCTCGTCAAGTATTATGGGCCTGCGGCCGCTGGGTCTGGGATCTCGGAAATCAAGTGTATTGTGAGTGGGTTTGTTATGGAAGGGTTCTTAGGCTGGTGGACATTGGTAATCAAGAGTTTGGGCTTGCCTTTGGCTATCGCTTCTGGTTTGAGCGTGGGTAAAGAGGGCCCCAGTGTTCATTACGCCGTGTGTGTTGGTAACAACATTACTAAGTTGGTCAGTGCTTATAAGAAGTCAGCACTGAAAGGCCGGACGTTCTTAACGGCGTCGGCAGCGGCAGGCGTGGCTGTTGCGTTCGGATCTCCCATGGGTGGCGTCTTGTTTTCCATAGAAGAAATCTCCTCTGTGTTCGAGCTTTCCACCATCTGGAAGTCCTACTTTTGTGCTCTTGTTGCAGTCACAACTTTGGCCGCCATGAACCCTTTCAGAACTGGCCAGTTGGTCTTGTTCGAAGTCAGCTACGATACAAACTGGCACTACTTTGAAATCCCCTTGTACATTTTGATCGGTGTGTTTGGGGGATGCTACGGTATATTTGTTTCCAAATTCAACATCCGCGTGGTTCTGTTCCGCAAGAGATTCTTGAAGAACTATGCCGTCCGTGAAGTTGTCACTTTGGCTTTATTAACCACCAGTTTCTCCTACTTTAACGAATATTTGCAATTGGACATGACGGAATCAATGGAGATTTTATTCCACCAGTGTAATGCCAACTTCGAACACCCCATTTGTCATTTGGACTCAAACAAAACAAAGATCTTAGTATCCTTGATTTTCGCTACCGTTGCCCGCATGGGGTTGACCATCATCACGTACGGTTGTAAGGTCCCGGCCGGTATCTTTGTTCCTTCGATGGCTGCCGGTGCAACCTTCGGAAGAGCCTTGGGTATTTTAATCGACAAGTTCTACTCCGCCCACAAAGACTCTCTGTTGTTCCTCACCTGTCCGACATCTGGTAGATGTATTATTCCTGGAACCTATGCATTTTTGGGTGCTGCTGCGGCCCTCAGTGGAATCACTCACTTGACGGTCACCGTTGTCATTATTATGTTTGAATTGACTGGTGCTCTTCGGTATATTATCCCAACCATGATAGTTGTCGCAATAACAAAAAGTATTAATGATAAGTGGGGTGCTGGTGGTATTGCTGACCAGATGATCAAGTTTAACGGCTTGCCGTTAATTGATCCAAAGGAAGAGTTCACCTTCAATACAACCGTCGAAAGCTGTATGACCACTATCGTCACATCTATTCCTGCTGATGGTATCACCGTAGAAGCTTTAAAGATGACCTTGTACATGACAAAATCTCGTGGATTTCCTATCATTCAATCTGCCAAAAACCCCAAGGTGGTTGGTTTTGTTCTGAGATCAGACTTGGAATATGCATTGCTCAATTATGAAGATACTACTGCTTTAATTTATTTCAACAACTCAACTGATGGAATCCACTTAAATCATATTGTCAACACATCCCCTACCACCGTGAATGTTTGCGTATCACTTGAGTATGTCCTTGAAATTTACGTCAAACTTGGTCCTCGTTATATTCTAGTTCAGGATGACGAAGGAAACCTTTGTGGTATAATCACTAGAAAAGACATTCTTCGTTATGAGTATACTTTACATCATTTGCATTCTCGTGATGACGGTCAGATACAGAGATATGAGGACTTTGAAAAGAAAGTATGGGAATTGATGGTATTGTTGGGTACCAACTTTAAAAGGAATGCTGGAAAATTGTTTTATAATGATGATCAGAGGTTTTTATAATTTTAAAAATGTATCACTATTCTTTATGGCTATACGTTTGTCCCATGTTTGTTTGTAATATCCGACTTTGAACCTTTGGTCCTCATTTTTATAAATGTATTTATTAGTTTCACTGAATAGAGGTTTCATTCAGTTTTTTCATTACTCACAGAAGACATGCATCTGTAGATAAAACCTTCGTTGCCGAAATCATTGTATCCAATCTCCCCATACTTGGAAACCTAAGATTTTGTGATGTTAAATTTAAAATTCTAGTGATATTAGAATACATTAAGTTACTACAAAGTCAATATGCGTTTAGTCCTTTTACGTCGAATATTATATTTTCTTCTCAAACATCAGACCACTTACCCTTATCTTTATAACTCAGGTATAATGTCCTGTAGTATGCTTTACCAGGAATGTCCAAAGATGTACTTACCAAATTCAACTCATTATGAGAAAGAACATCAAACATTCCGTAAACACCCGAGATCAACTCATCCACCACTATATTCTCAAAGTTATACTTCAAGTTGATGAATACATAATTAACCAAAAGAATAGGCAAATGTCTTCTCAACGTCTTTTTGATTTCGGATGCAACAGAACTGAGGGCATTCTTGGAGATATCTCTCAGGTATCTTGATGGATCACAGAGATTACCTAACAAACGGGCAAAACTAGCACTTGCTGCTTTGCTTGAAGAAAGTTTGCTCTCCGTCTTTAAGGACAATGGCTCAAGCAATGCAATAAATACGTTTATAATCAAGTGATGACGGGAGTTGAGTTTGAATCTGTGGAAAAGTAACATGCTGGACATCACCTGTGTTGCAGTGATGTATGTGTCGATTGCATCTTTCAATTTAGTGTCGAATAACGAAGCTACCTTTGTAATTAATGTGATGACCAATTCAGTAGCATATTGGTTGAAAAGTGTTCTTCTTCTGTCACCAAGGCACAGTCTGATGACAAGTAAAAAGTCTCTTATCGACTGTTCTTGTAAGATGTCAATTTTTGACAACACAGTTGATAATATCGATATCAAGTCTGTAGTCTTCAGACAAGCGAGCAAACTAGTGTAAATTTTAATGAATATGTGGGAGTTTTCGGCAGTCATAGAAGATGAGCTCACACATAACTTGTAGATGCTATTGTAAGTGACGATGTCAGCCGCTTCCAAGTATCTGGAGAATTCTGAGGATAAATCCAAACCCCTAGTTTCCAAGAGAAAGTACAAGGATGTCAAGTACAGGTAGTTTTCTGGGTAGATCTTGGATAACAAAATGAAAGAATTCTTTTGTAATGAATTCAGCTCGATACTAGGTCCAACTTGTTTGATGGCTTTGGACAAGTCTTCATATGGAGTATTGTCAGCATAAAGAACAACGAAAGCGTTGAAGATCCAATCAACGTCATCATACACCTTTCTCTTTAATCTTGCTTCCAAAGTAGTTTTCAAGCTTTCAATTAACGTTGAAATAAACGATTCTTGCTGAGAGTTCTTTTCAGTCCATGACTTGGTCAAATGCAACCCAATTTCTAGAGTGGAAGAAACCTTGAAAGATTTATGATTGAAACTGGCTTCTCTAATCAAGATTTCCATAGTGGAAGAAATGAAAGCAGGCAGAGAGCCAATCCAGATCTTGTCGACTATCTTCATGGATACCTCCTTTGATGCTTCATCAGTAGAATTGCTGACCAAGTCAACCAACTCATTGAACTCACAGTTGACACTGGAGGATAAATGAAGAATGGATAATTTGGAATCCACTCCCGGAATCTTGAATAAAGTTTCAATGAACCGTTTTCTGGTATATTTGTCGATACATTGAATTGGAATGTACTGAAGTAATTTTGTTAAGAATGAATCTTTTTCCAAATTGGCAGAGATGTGATTCTTCAATGAATTGGTCAATTTAGGCTGTTCGTAGAAAATCTGCAGGTCCTCAAAGAAAGTGATTAATTCGTCATGGGTTAAAGTTTTGAACGTCAACTCAACAAGCTCAGTGATGGTGGTAGTTTCAAAACAGTTTTCAATGACGATTAACCATCTATCTAAAATGAATTTAAGATCTTTGGTCAGTTTTATCCTAGCCATAAATTGTGCCTGTTCATCAATTGAGGAAACGCCTTCCAATTCTATTATTCTGAACACGGTATTGAAGTAAAACTCGTCATTAGAACCTGATTTACCTTTCAATAAGTGGGTGAAATCAAAAGAACACAATAAGTAGTAGTATATTTCCCAGTAATCAGCGTGATTGAAAATAGAAGATTCTTCAAACAACGACCTCAAAGGGTCGACTTTGGTGAACGAACACTGGTTCAAACCTTTAGTGATGGCAGTTAAAAGAGCTTTTTGGTATTCCTTGTCAATAGTCAATACATCTGTTATCAACTTCTTTAATTGGTTTGTAGATAAAGAGTTGATGTTGTTTGCAACAAGATCGATGTACTCCTTGGATTTCCATAAAGAGTTGTGTTTGATGGCATCGATCCACACAATAGTGAAGAACTCATGAAACTCTCTACCTTTTATGTAGGCTTGCAAAATGGACTCACCGATTTTGGGTGCAATATCAATGTTGGAAAGACGCAAGAAGATTTTGGGTGCGTACTCAATAGTCAATTCAACATCCAAAACCAACAAGTGAGAAATCAACTTCCAGTTGATGTTTTCCTTATTGTCGATTTCGTTTGAGTAGATCGACTTCAAAAAGTCGGTGGATAAGGCTTTGTTCTGTAAGTTATCCGATAAGATCCCAAGCAATTGTTCAGAGATGTCAGTGAATTTTTCATGAGACACGATTGTAATAAACAATTCTTCACATATCTTAGTGTCCATAACGAAGGTGGTTGTGATTTGAAACAATAAACTAACTTCAGTGGATGTGATGTCATTGACCAACAACAGTTTAACGTTGGATACAAAGAACTTTTCCAAGTACTCTTTATCGTATAACACTGTAGTCAATATGCTTGATAAAGTCTTGGATTCGTAAACTCCCAAGTACTTCAATATGCTAGGCACGTTTTCTAAGACAAACTTGGTGTAGTTCTTCTTAGAAAACGATAACTTGATGAGAGCTTTCACGATGACCAACCACTCTTCATTGGAGATGAGAGAGGAGGTGAATGCCTTCAATAAACTCAACGAAGAGGTCTCATCGGTCTCAATAAACGCTTCGTCTTTCACCAACTTCGCAAATTTAAAGATCTCATCCCAAAGCTCATGGTCATTCTTCTGCAAAACCAGGATCATAAGGTCAATAAACCTAAGATTGGAGAAGATTCTGTTTCTTAAAGCTTGATATGGAGACTTATCTAAGATCTTCCATGTCTTGGTGAAAAGTTTCCACAACTGTGCATTGTATTTCCAGTCTTTACTAAACCGATCACATAATAATTCAAAGATAAAAATCTCCTTGTTTGGGAGATGGATGTCTATTTTGTTATCAAGAAGCGAATTACTAGTCCGGATAACCTCATCCACGGAAGGATCCTTAGATCTAAGGAATTTGGTGATAGCTTCCGAGCTCATGATTTTGAAAAATGAGATGCGATGAAAAGTTCTACGCTCAAATTCGGCGCACTTAGAACTACACCAGAACTACGCCAGAACTACAATTTAATAGGATTATCGTAAATTAACTAGATCAACAAGGTTTCAATCTTGTCCTTAATACCGTAAATTTGGTTCTTGATAGAAGAAGAGTCGTTAGAGGTGACAGAAGCAGCAATAACTGGTCTGGAGACACCACAAGCTCTACCAAGAGCAGCCTTGGAAGGAACGAAAACGTAAGGAACGTTCTTGTCTTCACACAACAATGGCAAGTGCAACAAGATTTCAATAGGTTCGGTGTCAGCAGCCATGATAATGAATTCAGAAATACCTCTGTTCAAGGTCTTGGTAGCTTCGTTAGCACCCTTCTTCAATTGTCTCAAGTTTTGAGATTGTTGAACAACATCCAAGATTTGTTGGGTCAAAGCAGAGTCGGCTAATGGGAAGGCCTTTGGGTTTGGAGCAGACATAATTAAGTGTGGGTGGGTTCCTTGCAAATAAGCTCACCAGTAGATGATTTTAAAAAAAGGTGAGATGAGATGCCTTTTTTTTTAACCGATGTTCGATGTACTCACGTTTACTTAGTGCGCGCTTATCTATGTAATTTTGAGACCCCGTGAGATTATTCAACGAGAAAAATTCGAAAAAGGAATAAAATTAGAACAACAAACACTTCAAGCAAAACTTAACCATCCATAATGTCTGATTTATGGTAAGTACGCCCCGTTTTCCTAAGGAGGAGTTCCCCGTTTGATTGATTGATTACTAACGCCCCGTAGTCCAGTTTACGCACCATTCTTTGGTTCCATCGGCTGTGCTGCCGCCATCATCTTCACCTGTTTCGGTGCTTCTTACGGTACTGCTAAATCCGGTGTCGGTATCTGTGTTACCAGTGTCACTAGACCAGACTTGTTGGTCAAGAATATTGTTCCAGTTATTATGGCTGGTATCATTGCCATTTATGGTTTGGTTGTCTCTGTCTTGATTACCGACTCTCTTAAGCAAGGTCAAGCATTATACACCGGTTTCATCCAATTGGGTGCTGGTTTAGCTGTTGGTTTGTCTGGTTTGGCTGCTGGTTTCGCCATTGGTATTGTTGGTGACGCCGGTGTCAGAGGTACTGCTCAACAACCAAGATTATTTGTCGGTATGATTTTGATTTTGATTTTCGCAGAAGTCTTAGGTTTGTACGGTTTGATTGTCGCTTTATTGTTGAATTCTAAGGCTTCTCAAGGTGTCCACTGTTAATTTTCATTTCTTTAGAACTGGTTGACTAGAGATTCTGTCGAATTATCGCTATGGCGTTCATGTTCATTATAAAAGTCGGGTACAATAAATTATCCTATAATTGCGAGTATTGTAGTGCGTGAAAGGGGATGAGTTCCCATTTTACATGAAAATGCATAGGTATGTACTACAAGCGTTACTTCGAGCGTTACTACGAACGAAGTGAGTAGTGACGCTTTATTAGAAGATCTCAAGTAAACCATAAATAATGAAAAAGCGCTATGTAATATGAACCTTGAGAAAACAATAGTAATATGAGATTTATAAAATACGATAGCAACATAATAGGAACTTGGCCAGATCCGTTTATTCACTGTATGTCACATTTAATCTAAACTTTCACATTCACGTGGTAGCTAGCATTTGTAGTTCATTTCACATTCACTGTTAACTTTGTTCAGATCTCAATTTACATTTCACTGCTCACTCACTACTCTCTGCTAACACTCATATTCGTAGCTCATTTCATATATTTATATTATTACTCTAAAATATATAAGCCTGTCCAATCTTTGCAGTAATCTCATTCCTAATGATCAGAATTAACAGAGTAACATCATTAGGTAACATACCCAGATTTTTTAATATTATTCTCCAATCATAACTCTCAATATCATCTTCATAAGTGTCAATCGAGTGCTTATATAATAATTCACCATCATTGATGTCAGATTCAGTTCTATCAGTTTCATAACTATTAATGAATTCAATTAAAATCACCAAGTTTGGTAAATCAAACTTGTAATCGACATCAATCAAGAAAGGAAGTATCTGACTTAATAACAACGGATAAAACTTTTTAGGCAAATAGTTAAACTTTAACAAGTAAACTAATTTCTTTAAAGAACCAGATTTGTCAATACCCGTTAAAGATTTATAAAACTGATGTAAAACAGCGTAAGGAGAAAGACATTGTCTTATGATTGGATGAACATCAAACGAGTCATCCACCTGGTTATCAACAATGTTATTTATCAACTCGTCATGCAGAGGTCTGTTGTTTAATAAACTATCCTGGAAAATTAATTCCCAGACGATATGGTGAATTTTTTTGAACCCGTCGTTGCCTATCTCATCATTTTCGATTTTGGATGGATCATACGAGTTTACAAACATGTTGAGAGCTTCGTACAACATTCCCGAGTCCAATGACTTCAACCCGTGAACGTAGTATAACTCTCTGGCTGTGGATATTAAATTGACTTTAGCACACACCGTCAAGCCCCATTCCAAGTCATCGTTTGTTTTATACTCCAACTTTGGTAATATTTCTGCTATGGTGAGTTTATTCTTTGAACTTGTGGTGTAAGAGGTTGAAATGTCTTCATCTAAAAGCAATCCAACACCGACCGAAGATAAATCGTAAATGTTCAAACATTCGTAAGCATGTTTAACCAAAAAGTACTCAGAAATACTTCTTCTTTCTATCACATCTTGAATGGACTTGGCCTTGTACTTGTAGTATATGCCGAGTAACCCCTTCAACTCAAAGAGCTTGGACACAGTGGCTGCGGTAGCAGGGTCAAACTCGTGTAAAGTCTTCAACACGCGAAGGTAGTTTTCTTCTAAAATGTGCTTGAAGGTTAGACTGGTGATGGCTGTAATATCCTGTTCGTCGTTAAGTTCCAATACTGGTTTAAGTTGAATGGCTTTCTTGAAGTATGCAGAATACGATTGTTCGTCATCTCTCACTTGATATAATGAAAATGCAACTAATAACTCATACCAATTGTTGCAGAATTCCGCAATGGTATTGGTCATACCAGTGATTATATGGGACAAATCAACGATTTGTTTGAAGATGAGGTTATTTTCATCCTTGACGTTAGAACGCTTACTCAACAGGTCTCTGAATTCACATGCCTTTAACTTCCAGTCTTTGAAATGGCCCTTCAACGAAAGACCCGTGTATGAGGCCACCAATTCCCTGAGGTCGCTGATTATATCAAAAAGAACATGATCGCTTTCTTCGAGGTCTTCGTATTGAGAGCCAGTCAATGCCTCCTCTGCTTGCTCGAACAACCCTCTTACTAATAATTGAGCTAATAACACGTTCCAGAAGCCGCTGTGTTTGTAAGGCTTTGGAGTTTGGATCATAATCGCATCGATGAGATCATTATCTATGTTAGGATCAAAAGTGTTGACCCATCTCACCAATAGCTCGGGCTTTTGGTTGACATCCTGGTAGAATACATTGGCCTGGAGGCACTCCAATATGATAAGAGCATTGTCTAATTCTGGATTCTGCTCCAATGCTTCCAACTCGTTCAAATTGTTCACCAACAGCCTTAAATTCTCAATCACTTGGGAAAATGCGTACGTCACTTGTTTCTGTTTCTTGGAGTACTGTGCAGAAGGGCTGGTGCGTTCGGTGATCAACCCAATCACTTCTTCCTGGGGCTTTTCCAAATCAACTCTAGTGATTTTATCCTTGCTCAAGGTCTCAACCACTTTAAATAACGAATTCACGTATTTTATGTATTCTTCACTGTAGGCGTCCTTTGGGCCCAAACTGGACCCGTATTGCTGCGCGTTGAATTGAAGTTCAAGTTGATCCAACGAGTGTAACCAATCATTCAATTCAATATATGATTTGTTCGATATGAAGACATCACGAGTTAAAGCATCTTCATCTAGAGGACTCTTGGAACCCTCTGAAATTCCCTCGGTATCGGAAGAAATAGAGATAATTTCTTCGTCATCATCGGGAATCTCTAGCATTTCAATGTCATCGAATCTTTGTGGTTCTTCAAACTCATCCATGGTTGTTGTTAAATGTTTACAAAACTTTTCGCGATATAATGGGTCGTGCGGAAAACAATATACATACTATTTACAAGTTGGATCCTTCGTAGCACACACTTCTCAAAAGCTCGAGGTTCTCACTGCTGGTTAGATATCCCTTCAACCTTGTGTTACTCTTTTCAACAACAAATTTTCGTATCAACCTTAAATCAATGATACCTTCAGGTTTTTGTAATTTAAACAGTAAGCTATCAATCAACCTTTTCCGGTAAGAAAGAGAGGATTCGTTGAATTCAATTGAGAAAGAGTTCAATTCTTCCAGAACTTCGTCGAGAGTGTCTTCGTTGTTTAATAAAATTGAGATTTGGTAGATAGCGCCAGCCAAAGTTCCGATCAATGCAACTCTCGAGGCATGAACTCCAAGATCACCGTTGGTGATTTTGATTGCATTGATCTGATCGCCGCCGACGTTGAAGCTGGATACCACCGATGAATCTAAGCGGATAGTTATGTTTCCGTAAACATCAGCTAAGATCACCATCTGTTGATCATTTATACGAGCACTGGCCACACAGGTTAAGAAACTATCTGGGGTTAACTTATCCAGAAGCTGCGAAATGCGTCCATCGTATTCCATATTGTACAAACATTCGTAGAGGCCATCCATATCGCAGATAAATGCGTTGTTGTCGAGAACAGTATGTCCGATAGTATGTTTAAATGTGGTTTCTTTGCATACGGAAGTGTGCGCCGAGTACTTTCCAAGGTTATCCACATTAAACTGAACGAAAGTCATCATAGTTCCAAGAACACTGAAGGTCAAAGATTCAGCATCGAAGAGAGCGATCGAGCCATACAGGCCGTTCTGGGTGAGTATATCAAAAGTCTCTTCTAATTGAAATCTCTTTTTATAAATGGTCATTAGTTTCAACAAGTATATCAGGTTTGTTATGCACGTTAATACAAGAAATGGAGAGCCACGGATATTTGAATGATTGGGGAATTGGATGATATCCAAGTATTCTTCGCTTTGAGATGAATAACTGTTGATTTGCTTGGGGTCCATTAAATGTAAGTGATGGGAGAACGATAATGATCCGTTAAAGGCCATTTCCTTGGACATGGCCACAGTGTACTTTTTAAGTTGGATACTCTTGAGATATAAGCTTTTGGAGTGGATCTTTTCAGAGTGAAGGTGGCCCGAGTTGATGTTATATGTTAGAGTTCCGATGTTGACGTTTTTAATCAAACATAACAACAGGTTCTTGGTAGAGATGATCTGGTTGAGTTCGGGTTGATCTCCAAGGTGACATAATCTATAGTATGGGTATAAGGAGTCCTTTTGTAAGGCGAAGACTTCGTTCATGGAATACAAGACTTTTGTATCTTCTACACACACCAATGGATAGTTTGATTTGCAGGTAAGCACCGTTCCTTCAAGAGTCAACCTCGAATTGAATTTCATTTGGTATAAATTGGCGTCCGAGTCCAGGATAAATAGGTATGTTGAGTCGGAATCGGTGAATACCAAGGAACTGATCACTGGAAATTCGGAAGGAATCAAACCACTAGACATTTCAACAAACAGACCATTGAATTGAACCACTGTGTATGTGTGGTCACTCCAGGTTAGAAATAAAATATCATTATTCACGTATAATGATTCTAGCTGGCGAGTGAAAGACATAGACAGGATAATATTTTTTTTATAGGCTTTCAAGTTGTTATCTGTGGTAAAATAAAAGAATACCCCGTTGTGAAACCTTCCCTGTAGTATGGAGTCATTGTGAATGCGAGTACCATTACTCAAAACACCTTTATCAGTTAATACCAAATAAGACGAGTCCACATATGCAGCAGCCAAAACCGCCATTTCATTGTAACTTTCTAATGGAGTTTGGCCGTCAAAATGAACGTTCTTGGATAAGCTAGTTGCTATGAAATGGTCACTATTGTCGACTCTGACTATCTTATCATATACATTATTTTCAGATGTGGATAACTTGTAAACTGAATTCAAGGAAAACCGACCATTCGAGCCATACTTTGTTGTTACCAATTGACCGCTTTCGTAGCCTCCCTGGCAAGTGACTATTTCGGTGGACGCATCCACACGAGTGTCCAAATCAAGAATGTTGGTGTTATTCGTGTCAAAGTAGTTAATATGGATGTGAGGGCTCTTGGGAAGCACCAGGAAAATAGCAGATTGGGAATACCTAGATGCAACATAAAAGTACTGTTCTGATAAATGATGCACAGCTATTGGAATCGAAGATTTGCCCAATGAAATCAAACTAAAACTAACGATTGATATCTGCCGTCCCAGAACATTCAACTTCAAGTCAACTAGATAAGTAGAGCCATTGCTTGAAACCGCCAAATAACGGTCATCATCAATAACAGTACAAGCAGTGAAAACGCCTTTTTCGTCCACATTAATAGCTTTTGTTGCGATATACCTTGTCAAGCCATCCAATTCCGGCGAATCATCCAAGGAATAGTCTTTAGGAGCCACATAAAATAGATACTCTGGGGATAGTAATAAAGCCCCGCCTTTAGGAACACTAACCACGCACGTCGGAGGCATTGCAAAAGAAGAGAAGTTATCACGTTCTATGCTCAACTTATCATCAAGAGTATAAGTACGCATCGTATATTCCATGTAGAGATCTCTGTAAATCATCAAGATGGAATCATCAGCCAAGACCTGTAAATGCTCGAGACTACCGCCACCGATGGAAACGGAATGCCATGCCCAAGAAGATGAGTACGGCCTTTTCTTGGATATCAAGTCAACCAAGGAGTCTACTTTAAAATTGAATACATGCACAAACCCCATGACCAAACTAACTATAAAACTCTTCTTAGCATCGATGTTTACAATACATGGAGGAATATCTAAATTGAGCTGATGGCCTGTTATATCGAGTTGCACAAGTTTATGGATCTCCATCCGATCCTTACCCTTGTGGTAGACCACCGAAACAACGTGGTTTGTATCTAGCGCGACAAGAAGATTCTCATTTCCGAGAGTGAAAGGGGCTATGGCAACGATCTTCGCATCAAACGAAGCTGTGTAGAGAACACGCAAATTGGCAGGTTTCAAGCCAACTTGGATCACTTGTATACGATTGTGCTTGGCCTGGACAAGCACTTCATCCTCTGACCTCGAAAACCGACAATAGATCGATAGCTCGGTTACATTAGGGGGCTGAATCTCAGATAGTAGGAACATGCTCGGGATTATCAATTTACAGTTTAATGTCGCGGTGGATTATGCGTCTTTGTGTAAGAGAATCATGGCTATACATCTGAAAAAAGTTAAAGCCAAAGGGGTGTAATTCGTCTATCTTTTCGTTAATATGGCGAGTACGAATGGAGCTGAAGGCACCAGTCCCCGTGATTCTGGTGATAACCGGCTTCCCTGGAAATTCAAGAACCTCTTGAGAATTCCATCAACAAAGCGGTCTGATCTGATTCCAGTCCAGACGGCCTCCTTGGTTCCTGCGAGTGCAGAAGCCGAGACTCGGCGAACAAAGGACTCGGTCACTGTGGATCACTGTCCATGCTGCGGTACGTTGCTCAGTTACCCGTATAAGGCACAGAAGTTTCGGTGCTCTGTTTGTGAAACTACTAGCATATTGACAGCCTATACACCAGAGGACTCGATTCCCCCTGCTTTGTCATACACATCTGTCAAAACACTCGTTGACCAATGTTTGGCAAATGTGGATCATGGTAAATCCATGCATGAGATCTTTAAGCCTGTATCAGATATGTTATATCAGCTGTTTAAATCATACGAGTGTTTAAACAATTCGTTCAAATTCAACAAAGAGAGCCGGTCCCTTCATTACTCAACCTCTAACATTAACATACGTGAGATCAGAGATACGTTTGATCTCTTGGTTCGACTCCCCACAAAAAGACCCTTGTTTAATAGTCTTCGTGGGGCGTTTGATTTGACAAGAAGGGTCAATATCTCGCTACACAGGAATCAGTCGCCACAAACTTTGGTTTATATCTTGATTCTCATGGAAATCCCCTTTATTTCGTCTCCCTTGAAGACCCGCCAGACCAAAAAGGCATACGATCATCCGGAAATACAAAGCATGTGCTACGATATATTAAAACGGTGTATTGGGCTCATTCTGAATTTGTCCACTGCTACCCATACCAAGTACTTTGCGAGCTGGTTCTCCAAGTTGTCCTACGATGATTTTGTTGCCAAAATCGATCTAATGAATTTATACATCACATTCCACTTGCGGAAATATGTTTATGCAAGCAACAGTAAAGGGTTTCATTCGCGGTCTGTGTCGCACAGCGGACCTGCCCATCCTCCGCCTCCCTCCGGGCCACGCACAGGATCGGCTCGTCCGTCATCGGAGTACTTTGAGAACCTCCCCGTCAAACAGGACCCCGAAGACGACGATGTTTTATTTTCCTCCACATTCAAAAAGACTAAACCGTCCACGAAAATCCGCATCCAGCAGTACGGTAACAATTGGCATATTCGCTCGCTGGCCGCTGTATTGGCTATCTACTGGAAGGGTAATGCTGTTCGCAATGACAAAATCCCGGGCTCCAACTTCTACAACTCATTGGTTGATTATATTAACATAAAGTTAGACTTTGACACCTGGCAGCAGCATAGCCGGAAAAGGAAGTCTGATAATGCAATGTCTGCCGTTTTGGAGTATCTCGGGACGCTGAAGTCTCCATCTGCGTCATACTACATTTGTCAGTATCCCTTTCTCATTTCACTTGGGGGGAAAATCTCCATTTTGGAGTATGAAGCCAAGAGACAGATGGAAAGAAAGGCTGAGGAAGCTTTCATCAATTCCTTGGATAAACAAATTGCTATTGATGTATATTTCAGAGTTCGGGTCCGCAGAGAATGTATTGTTCAGGATTCCCTTCAAGCCATAAAACTAGCGCTGGCTGATACTTTGAAGAAGTCCTTGAGAGTCCAGTTCATTAACGAGCCGGGTATTGATGCTGGAGGACTCAAAAAGGAATGGTTCTTTCTCTTGACAAAGGCCATTTTTAGTCCCCAAACTGGAATGCTATACAATGCCCCCGATTCAAACTTGTTGTGGTTCAACATCGAGCCTATTGAAAACTTTGAGATGTACCACTTGTTTGGCTCCATTTTAGGATTGGCTATCTACAACTCAACCATTCTTGATCTTCAATTCCCAATAGCCATGTACAAAACGCTTTTGGGGAAATCTCTCCACTTTGAGGATTATAAAGAGATCTTTCCTGTTTCTCACTCCAACTTGCTCAAGTTGTCTAGAATGACCCCAGTCGAATTAAAACTGATGGATTTGACCTTTGAAGTTTCCTATAGAAATCTATTTGGTCAATACAAAACCCGTCAACTCATACCCAATGGTGCTAACATTCAAGTTACCCCGGAGAACTTGAATCAGTACATCACACAATACTGGAGGTTTTTCATGGTAGATGGGATCTCCAAACAGCTAAAGTCTCTACATGAAGGGTTTGTGAATGTTGTGGGAGGAAATGGCCTCTCATTGTTTCTGGCAGATGAAATCCAATTGTTGCTTCGTGGTACTGAAGAAGCTGACATAGATGTAGACATCTTAAGGTCAGTCACCAAGTATGTTGGATGGGATTCCGCAGAAAAGGCACAAGCTAGTCAAATTGTAGAGTGGTTCTGGAACTATTTTGCATCGCTCTCTTTTAAAGAGAAGAAGAAAATGCTAGTATTCATCACTGGTTCCGATAGACTCCCTGCTACTGGGATTCTGAATCTTAACTTTAAAATCACTCTACTTGGAAAAGATAGTAATCGTCTTCCAACAGCTCATACCTGTTTTAATGAATTGGCATTATACAACTATGGTTCATTGGATAAGTTACATGAAAAATTAACTCGGGCAATTAATGAAAGTGAAGGTTTCGGGATCAAATAGGCTAGTATTATTTTATTTAGGCTAGTATTATATAACATTCGATTCGTCGTGTATACAAAAAACAACCAATCACAGGAACGTAATTGTTAAAAGTCACCTGCACACAACACATGGAAAGTATAACGAAAAAAACAGAAAAAATTTCAAAGGTTCATAGAACAGAATGATGTCCTCCGTTGGTTTAAGATCATTCAGAAACGCTGGTTTGAAGAGTGAGTATTATGAAACGAATATATAAGACCATACTAACAATTCAGATGTTAGAGCTCTTTCATCAGCTTCTTCATCTTTGTCTAGCTACAAGCACCCAGACTACTCTGAGTACTTGAACGGTAAGTCTGCTCAAAAGAACAGAAACATTGCTTACTTCATGGTTGGATCCATGGGTTTGCTTTCTGCTGCCGGTGCTAAGGCTACTGTGCAAACTTTCCTTTCATCTCTTGCTGCCTCTGCCGATGTTTTGGCTATGGCCAAGGCTGAAGTCAAGTTGAGCTCTATCCCAGAAGGTAAGAACGTTGTCGTCAAGTGGCAAGGTAAGCCAGTTTTCATCAGACACAGAACTGCTGAAGAAATTGAAGAAGCCAACCAAGTTGACGTTTCTACCTTAAGAGACCCACAAACCGATGCTGACCGTGTCCAAAAGCCAGAATGGTTGGTCATGCTTGGTATCTGTACCCACTTGGGTTGTGTTCCTATCGGTGAAGCTGGTGATTTCGGTGGTTGGTTCTGCCCATGTCACGGTTCCCACTACGATATCTCCGGTAGAATCAGAAGAGGTCCTGCTCCATTGAACTTGGAAATCCCAGCTTACGAGTTCGCTGATGAAGACACCTTGCTCGTTGGTTAAACAATCTCATCATGTAATAAAAAAGAAGCGTTCCCTTCTTGTACAAATAAAGGCATATTTATTGTAATTATGTAAGTTCGTCTGGAATCATTTGCCAAACCATTGAATTCCAGTCTTTTTTAATTCTCTCCGTGTTCCACTCTCCATCCATTTCTTTAAGAATGCTGGGGAATCTTTCAAGCAGCTGTTTAAAGTATTCGCCAATCATCTCATCGTCGATATTTCTTGGATTGTAATCTTCGCAATAGTGCATGCGGTAAAACACACTCCAATGAATCATGCCATCTTTCTTGGGCACTTTTCTTCGACGCCCCAAGTTCGGGGTGTATATAGACTTCCACTGCCCACTAGAATCTTCAACCTTGTATCCAACAGGCAATAACTCTATGATCCACCAAAAGATCCAGCTTAGGAAATACTGGCCCCCGGAAAAATCAAACCGACGGATTGGTTTCTGGGGTAAATCATCATACAACTGTGTATCAGTATCCCGGACATATTGCAGGTATTTTAGCCTGAATAAGCCATCGATAACTCTATCAAATGTAGTTCCCTCGTGTAATGGAGTAGTTGGTTTCCCGTAACTAAGCATATCATGGTCACACAGAAGGAAACCGTACTGTTTCGGGTGCTTTTGTTTAAACTCATCGACGGCTCCTGCTTTAAACCTGACATTGAATTTGATTGCTTGCAGCAACATCCATCTTAAAGAAACATCAGATAAATTTTGGCCATGCAAATCAGAGTGCCAACCTCCCCCACAATCTCCATGATTTCCTGGAAAGAACACTTCTATGATGTCCTCGGATGGAATCGATGCAAGTCTTGTCTTTCTACGCTTTACAAACATTCCTGCAATGATACTTAAGAGCGAGCTCTTGTCATCAATATCCGAGCTTACTCCCGAGTACACATACTCACTGCCCGAATCCTGAAAGATCCCATGCGGGTAATAATTCGGCTCAAACATCATTTGCTTAAACTTGCCTCTTCTCTCATCAAGACTCACGGCATGTCTTACATGCTCAACTATAGAACTTCGGATCAGAAATGGAAAAAGACTATCACGAATAACTCCCACAGAATTGACAGTATCCCAAAGACCCATAAAATGAACTAATACATTTGTTCTACTAAACAATTTCTTAAACTCATTGATAAGAGATAATTCGGAATTGGAGTTGCCGGGTTGTCCTGCGTTTTCCCAGTCACAGTATAAATTCCACGCAGGATGTGCCATGTCCTCCATGCCTTTATTCAAGAGCCCAACACATTCAATCATTCCAGCAATGATCCTTGCACAGAAACTGCCTCTGCTGAATCCAAATAGATATATGCGGTCTCCTTTATTATAGAACCGACATAAAAACTTGTATGCAGTTAACACATGGTTCTTCAAAGTGATGGCTAACATTGCATCAACTTGCTGTTCAACCTTGTAATACTTTGATTTGACAAAGTTAGACTTTGAAAACTCATTTGTTAAGGAGATACCAATGCCTGGCTGGTAGTAACAGATTTGATCGGTACCATCTTTATCCAACATGCCAAAAAGTTTGAGCACATTACTGAAAGGTTTCCTGCCAAACTCATTGGCCGTTCCATCCAAACATAGGATTATGCTTTTTGATTGATCAAGGTCTAGACCCTCCACTTCTTTGGAGTTGTAGCTCTGTCCTTGGTAATATATAAGCGGTGTTGACATGTTGCAAAATTGCTGCAAAAAAATAATAATCCCAAATTTATTCCCAATATATACAAATCTATAATTTTAAACATCAAAAACTTCAACCTTAGCCTTGGCGTAGTTTCTAGCAGTAACAATACAGAAACCAGCACCTAAGGAAACATCAGCAGAAGAACCAGAAACACCATTGTAACCAGTCTTGGATGGGTCGATTTCACAGTCCAATCCAACACAGTCTTCTGGGTTATCGCAAGTAATTCTAACACCAAAGGTTGGTAAAACACCGTTAAAGTCATCATTGTGCTTTGGGTTCCAACCAATCTTAATAAAGGTGTTACCATCCTTGTCAGTGTTAGCACCGAAAACGTAAGGAGCCCAGTTTCCAACAGGCTTGGCAGTTGTACCCCAAACACAACCATCCTGAGTAGAAACACCTGGGGCGTTAATATAAAAGTGAGAGGCAGAACTAGCATAGTAGTCAATACCTGGCACAGCAATAGGAGAAGTACCCTGCGCCTTGATTTCAGTTGGAATCAACATGGATTCACTACCTGGCAAGACGGTTTGGCAAAAGGCAACTTCCTTCTTGGCAAGGTTGGAAACTTCAACAGTTCCAGTACCATTGTAGCAGTAAGGCTGGTTTGGGAATGGCTTAGAAAGAGTACCATCAGCATTACAAACCAAACCACCATGTTGGGAAGATGGGTAAGAATAAGTGGTAGCAGCAGGGTCCCATTGTGCGCTCAACATACCTGGAGGACAAGCATAAGGACAGTAGTTACCGGCAGTACACTTTTGATCAGGCAGCATGGCCCAACCAGCATTAGAAGATTTTGGAGTGACAGAAACCAAACCCAAGTCGGTTGGAAATTCACAAGTAATATCTCTCTTGTCAAAAGGAGCGGCAGTAGCAGTAGCAATAAACAAAGCGATAGTTTTAAACAACATTATTAAAGGAATGTAAGGTAGTAAAGGAAAGTAGTAGTTTATGGAGAGATAAAACCAGGGATTCGGATTATCTTATATACACTGGATATCTGATAAAAAAGCAAAAAAAATAAAAAGCCGTTAGCGAGATTTTGTGACACTCACAAAAGATAAAATCTAGACTTTAAATGAATGCAGGATCCTCCTAGACTTGTGGCACGCCTTCAATTACTTTTTGTGGATGCCTAATATCTGCGTCACGTTTGTGGTTTTTCAGCACAATTGGGGATTATGTACGTAGTCTTACCTCCAATCATCCCTTCTACGAAGCTAATTAATGCTTGACACAAAAGACGTTGAAATCATGCCGAAAACGTGTGAAAAATTCAGAACTACTGAACCGAGTATAATATTTTCGTTGGTCTTGGAAGAACAATATCACTCAATAATGGCATCAGGGGGTGTGTGTAGGTTACATTATATTGTTACATTCTTTTTCTTATGTTCCTTCATACATCTGCACATATCCATGAATCCATATCTCGTGGTGTGCATGCACAATACATGATTCGATCCCCATCATCTCATTTCTTTTTCGAACTACGATGTTGCAGCCAAAAAAAAAAAGAAATCCTTTGCCATCTTAATTTTCACCACGAACCATGCAGGACACCTCTCGCTACTACTCGCTACTGAAGCATGCAGGAAATGTCACGAGACAATTTCAAGTATACACGAATACTACCTTTGAAATTAGCCGAAGTGTTTTCTCGACAAGATTCTTTTTGTCATCTTTAACCTTCTAATATTCCGGGAGTTATATTGTTGGATTCCCATGAGGTCTAGAACATTGATTTTTGTGGTGAAACTGTCTGATGATCATACATGGACGAATTAGCGATGGCACAAAAAAAAGAAAAAACCTTGCCGTTTTCGGAACTGATGATCGGTAATTAAGAAATTAAGCTCCGAGAGGTCGAGTGCATTAGGAAAGGAGGTGTAGGAGGTGTGAGTATTGTGCTGTAGTCATTGTTTCTTAATTACGGGCAGAATTACATTTTTGGGCCGAGAACAAATAATTTTCATTCGGAGTGAATCTAGACAAGTACGACAGGGATGAATATTCAATAGTAATACTCATATGGAATAATCATTATGGAATGAGAAATAATCATAAAGAATAAATAATAAGAAATAATCACGGGAATCTTAATAATGAAAACGCGAGACGCCCTTAGAGAATGTAATGTTGACGTTTTTTTCATTAGATCAACATTCTTGAATTACAGACCTTGATTGTTCAAATTACATGCGATGGATTTTGCATTCCCATTAATTCGGATTTAGAGACTTTTTGATAAACTTGAAATTTGATATAGGTCAGGCAGATTTAGAGGGTAATCGTCTGATTTATTATTCGGTTCTTGAATCTTGACTGTTCTCGACCATATTTGATTCTTGTGGAAAATTGCGTCAAAAATTAATATTCTTGGTGTATATATTATGCATTAAACGGAGAAGTGTTCTTGGTTTACTAGTGTAAGAGTTGATATTCATATTTACTATGAATGTAGTGTGAAAGTTGATTTCCTTGGTTTACTATGAAGGTAGTAAAGTTGATATTCCTTAGAAATTGTTATTCTTGGTTTACTTGAATTTAGAGAAATTGATATGGTTTACGTATGTAGGTGACATTTGATATAGCGAAATAAATTGGTTTAATATGAATGTAGCGAAATTGATATTCTTATGCCAGAGAAATTGATATTCTTATGCATTCAGAGAAATTGATATTCTTATGAATTCAGAGAAATTGATATTCTTATGAATTCAGATGGTATTCTTATGAATGTAGTGTAGAATTTTTTTTCTTAGTTTACCATGAAAGAAATTGATATTCCTATGAATGCGAATTGATATTCCTATTCAGCGATCTAGTGACTACGAATATGGTCAGTCCATAAAATCCTGTATATAAAAACCAAGTCAAAACATCTCAACATGAGTGGGTCTATCGTCAGAGCACTTCAATGGGATAATGGGTACGAACAGCAGTTTCTCGCAGTCAACCCCATTGGAGATGAGGTGATATTATACCAAACCAATCATGAAGATCCGATTCAATCCAACGAATTACTTAAACTTAGCAGTCGTCTGGGGTTCGAGAATATCCAGTGTTCATCTTACCTCTCGCTGAACCACGGTATGACGGGAGTAGGGTCAATAAGTGGAAACATCTCTATCTTTGATATCACCTCACCTACGTCATCGATTCTCCGGTTAAGACCCAAACAAAACCGTCCATGTAACGCACTCAGTTTCAACAATAATAACTTGGTGGCAGCTGGTTTTGACAAGGGAAGACAGGATAACTCATTACATATCTGGAATATCGAGCATTATTCCCGAAGCAGCACCAACGACCATATCAAAAGACCAGTCAGCACGTATCTTCCCAATGAAGCAATTTTGTCTGCGGTATTCTACCCAGAAATGGGGAATAACTTGGTGTGTGGTTCGTACAAGTTTTTAAGAGAGATAGATTTACGTCAGGAGCAGCCTGTATTTCAGATGGCTAGTAAGTATACGTTAGGATTGAATATCGATCACTTTTATCCATACATGTTCCATTCGTTCAGCGAGGATGGGTCGTTGGCGATTTGGGACAGACGGAGATTAAGCAGTGGAGGGTACTCCAAGCTGAAACAGGCATCATCCGAAATGCCTGTTTTACAATTCAACAAGTTGTTGAACGATACACTGTCTAGAAAGAACCATAATCCATGCGTGCGGTATTCGACAATTCGCCAGGGTGAGTTTGCAGCAGTCTTCAACGGAGATTTGATTCGGAGATGGGGAACAGCAATAGTTCCAGCAACTAAGAACCAATCTGGGGTACGCGCTAAAAAGGAGTCATCTGTTTTGCAGAGTTTAAAGCAACAGTCAGCACAGTTGTATAAACAGAACGAAGAAAGTGTATTTGTATCGTGTGTGTTGGATGTGAAGACGGACTATGAGAGGGTTGTATCGTTTGATTACTCACCAGATATCTCTTCACTGACGTCAACCAACTTTGTGTGTATGAGACAATCGGGAAGTGTGTTCCGGATGCCAGTTGTGGAGTCGATCGAAACGCTTGCGTTCAATTCGTTCAATGAATTTACGATAGCAGGAACAGAAGGCACGTTGACCAAGTTTGTGAGCGATCGAGAGATGAACAAGGAGATCATCCCGTTGGCACCCACCAGAGAAGACGAGCGTGTGCGGGAGATTGAAAGAAGACTCGGGGAGTTTAACTTACCCGATGATGTTCGCAAGTACAGCAATGCGGAATCATCTGAAGTAGACTCGACAGTGGATGACGAAAGCATTGCCGGTTTTGGGGATTCGAGAAAGGCGCCGGTAGCAGACTACGACGACATCCCACTGAAATTCTTGGAAGCGTCCAATGTAATCAGCAACGATATTGGCTCGTCGATCAGAAGAAGAGCACACTTTGGGTATGGCACCGATGCGGATAACAATATCCGTGTGTTGGGAAGCTTGAATGTGTTGGATAACCAGCAGTTTTTGCGGAATACATGGAAATGGCTCAGTTTGGCGAAAAAGTCGTTGGATAAGGGAACCATGATTCTGGACGGCATCGACTTGGGGTACCAGGGAGTTCTCGGCATCTGGAGAGGAGTGGATGAGATGAATAAGAGTCGAGTGGCTACATCGAGTGATCCGATCACCAACGAGCTCTTTTCCCAAGCTGTCAAGCTGATTGTGCTGCTGAAGGGGAAAAAGACTGCGGGGATTACCATTCCGGGAAATAGTGAACATAAGACGCAGCGGAAGCTCTGTCTTATCGTTTCCGGGTGGTATCTTACAGATGCGGAGTTTGAAGAAAAATTAAAGATTTTAGTCAATTTAGGTTTTACAGAGAAGGCAGCAGGGTGGGCTGTTTTCCATGGAGACGTTCCTAAGGCAATTGAAATCTTGGCGAATTCCCTGAAGGAACGACTTCGGTTGATGTCCACGGCGGTGGCTGGATACTTGGCGTACAAAAACGATTCTGTGAATAGTCCATGGAAAGATCAGTGTCGGAGAATGGCGCTGGATTTGGATGATCCCTACTTGCGGGCCATTTTTGCTTTTATCGCCGACAACGATTGGTGGGACGTTTTGGATGAACATGCATTACCACTTCGTGAAAGATTGGGTGTTGCATTAAGATTTCTCTCTGATAAAGACTTGAATGTTTATTTGAATAGAGTGGCGGAATCGGTTGTTGCGAGAGGTGAATTAGAGGGGTTAATCTTAACTGGTATCACGCCAAGAGGTATTGAATTGTTGCAAAGTTTTGTTGACAGAACGAGCGATGTTCAAACCGCCGCACTTATCTCCGCTTTTGCATGTCCTAGATATTTTGCCGATGATCGAGTCAAACATTGGGTTGATTGCTATAGAAACCTTCTTAATTCGTGGGGCATGTTTAGTGTTCGTGCTAAATTCGATGTTGCTAGAACAAAACTTCTGAAGAATTCCAACGGTCAGATCACCATAAAAGCCGCTCAAAAACAAGTTTACTTGCAGTGCATCCGGTGTAATAAGAACATTGGGAAACCTAACAAAACTACAACCACTACGATGATGATGAAGCAATTGAAAAACAAACAACTGAATATTGTGACTTCATGTCCGCACTGTGGGGCTCCATTGCCAAGATGTTCGATTTGTTTACTTAACATGGGCACTCCATTGCCTTTGGAATCATCCGATAGGCTCAAAGAGCATAACATGGCTAACAAAATCGAAAACAGATTTAGAGAATGGTTTAGTTTCTGTTTGAGCTGTAATCACGGACTGCATGCACATCATGCGGAAGAATGGTTTTCTAAACACTACGTGTGTCCTGTTCCGGACTGTAACTGTCGTTGTAATAGTAGATAAATCTAATAGAAAAATATTTATATTTAGCAAAATTTGTTTTTTTTTTTTGACTCTCATTTTTTTGTTTATATTTGTTACTTGTCATCATGTCACAAGCAGCACGTACGGATGACGAGGTGTTGAATGACATACACGGCAAGATCGAGGTTCAGAAGAACCTCATCCAGGGGTTTCAAACCTTGAAGAAGAAAACAAACAATGCTGAAGTGATTCAACGGTGTAATACACAAATTCGGGAAAGTCAGTCCAACATTGACTTTCTTCAGGAGACGTTACAAAAGTTGAAGTTACTGCGAGAGGTTAGTGATCCATCGGCGGGGAACGACGAAGGGGCAGAAAACGGTAACCCTGTTTACACCAGATTCGACCTTGTCAAGTATGATTGCCCCTCTTTGGGGCATAAGATCCAACACATGTTACAACAATTACAGTTTAAATTACAAGTTGAAAACCAGTATCGTGAGGCAAACGAGAAGATCTCACATTTGTATCTTATGGATGGAGATCGTCTGTCACTGAATGCCGCGGAAGGTGGAAGACAAGAGCTGGATCAACGGATCAGTTTACTCAACAAATCGTTAAAAAAGTACCAAACTTTGCACATTGATGCACAAGACGTGACCCGTGATTACGAAATTTTCCTGTCTCCTAAACACGCAAGAAGACCACTCACAGGTAAGTTGACTGTGGGGATCACCTGCATCCGTGACTTGGACCATGTGGCACTGCCTATGTTTTCGCGTAGACCCGAGACCGTGGTAATAGTCAAGGTTGATGACGTAGAGAAGGTTAGAACTAAGCCTTCGAGAACTGGAAAATGGAATGAAGAATTCACCTTTGATGTTGACAAAGGTCATGAAATCGAATTCGCCGTCATGGATAAGACCGGCTCCAGTATGGTTCCTGTGGCTGTGAACTGGGCACTTTTGTCGGATATCACTGAAGAGATCCGTAAACGCAAGGTTGCTAATGAGACCGGATCCAGTGGATGGCTTCTGGCTAAAAATTTGTCATCATCGGCTCCAGACCAAAACCAGGCCGATAGCGTGATAAACGCGGATTCTTCCCAGGATCCTGCCAATCAGACCATTTCTATCAATTCGTGGCTTAGTTTGGAACCTGTCGGACAGATCTTGGTGACTCTCTCTTTCGAGAAAACAAACAGACCTGGAAAGCAGTTTATGGGCGGATTGGGCCGTCATGGTGCTATCCGTCAAAAGAAAGAGGAGGTTTTCGAACAACACGGCCATCAGTTTGTCCAAAAGCAATTCTACAATATCATGAGCTGTGCATTGTGTGAAGAGTTCTTACGTTATACCGGTTATCAATGTCAAGATTGTAAGTTTCTCTGTCACAAGAAGTGTTATCAAAAGGTGGTCACCAAGTGTATTTCCAAGCTGTCCACGGATGTTGATGATGAAACCATGTTGAACCATCGTATTCCACATCGGTTCGAACCGAACGCAAACCGTGGTACCAAATGGTGTTGTCACTGTGGGTACATTTTACCATGGGGTAAGAAGAATGTCCGTAAGTGTTCAGAGTGTGGAGTCATGTGCCACGCCCATTGTACGCACTTGGTTCCCGACTTTTGTGGTATGTCTATGCAAATGGCTAATAAGATCTTAATGACTATCATGTCTACCAACGCGCTGAAACCCGCTCCTCCAAGAAAAATCAAACAGGATCTCCCAGCCCACCCTGCACCTGTTGAAACATTGTTGTCAATGCCGTCAATCACTGTTTCTTCCGACGATAAGGGTACGTTGATTAATGATTTGGATGAATCCAAGTTTGAAACAAAATTGCCAACCGCTTCCTCAAACCAATACCAACAAGAGGCAGAGAACCCTTACGCTAGACGTGGGTATAACGATGCTCAAGAACAGTATAGACAGATCCAGTTGCAACATCAACAAAGAAAAGATGAACACCTCCAACAATTTAACCATCAACACAAGCTCTCATATGAAGAGTCCTCCTCCGCTGAAAACCCATTTGGTGACAAAAATACCGATACCTTTAATAATTTTGACTACAATAATTCTCACACTCAACAGCAAATCATTCCTGATGCTCCAGACAAGAGACTGCTGATGGCTGCAGCGGTCCTGGCTGCAGCTGCTTCTGTCGCAGATCTGAGTGCTTTCGAGTATGATCCACAATATCAACAAAAGCAGAATCAACAATATGACCAGCAATATGACCAACAGCAGTATGACCAACAGCAATACGAACAACCACAATATGAACAACAGAAGTTTGTCGAACAACCTAAAACGGCGTCGCCTCATAAACCTAAGAAACGGAGAAGAAAGGTGGGTCTTGACGACTTCCAATTCTTGGCCGTCTTGGGTAAAGGTAACTTTGGTAAGGTTATGTTGGCCGAGTCAAGACACACGCAAAACTTGTGTGCCATTAAGGTTTTGAAGAAGGATTTCATCGTTGAGAACGACGAAGCAGAAAGTGTCAAGTCGGAAAAGCGTGTTTTCTTAACCGCCAATAAAGAAAAGCATCCGTTCTTGTTGAACTTGCATTGTTGTTTTCAAACAGAGAACCGTATTTATTTTGTGATGGAGTACATTTCGGGAGGTGATTTGATGTGGCACATCCAAAAGTCCCGGTTTTCTGCGCGTCGGGCCAAGTTCTATGCATGTGAGGTGTTGCTTGGTCTCAAGTATTTCCACGATAATGGAATTGTCTACCGTGATTTGAAGTTGGACAACATTTTATTAACTACACAGGGTCACATTAAGATTGGTGATTACGGTTTGTGTAAGGAAAACATGGGTTTTGACAAGACCACAGGTACCTTCTGTGGTACGCCGGAATTCATGGCGCCTGAAATCATTGCAGGTAAGCAGTACGACCGCAGTGTTGACTGGTGGGCCTTTGGTGTTTTGTTGTTCCAAATGTTGTTATGTCAATCTCCTTTCAAGGGTGACGATGAAGATGAAATATTTAACGCCATTGAGCATGATGATGTCAAGTATCCAATCAGTATGCCTCGTCAAACCGTCTTGGTATTGCAAGCCTTGCTTACCAAGGACCCAGCGATGCGTCTTGGGTCCGGTCAAAGGGATGCCGACGAAATCATGGAGCATCCTTACTTTGCGGACGTCGACTTTGACGATGTCTTGAACTGTAGAATACAAGCTCCTTACTTACCTGAGATTACTTCTGAGCATGATTACTCTAACTTTGACCTGGAATTCACTAGTGAAACTCCAAGATTAACTCCAGTTGATACTGTTCTTACATCTGAAATGCAAGAACAATTCCGCGGTTTCTCGCATATTTCTGATAATGCTACTATTTAATGGGTGTATAGTATAATTGTATATCATATAATACGAGTTTGTGTATATGTGTTTTCTAGTTTTTAATTACAGATCTGTTACATTACTAATCTTATGTCTTTCGCCTTTGCAGCCAATGCATTTCGTAATCGAGAATGTTAGAACATTCTCTGCGCCCAAAAGTATCTACGCCCAAAATCTACGCCCAAAATCTAAATCTAACATCCGCTACGCCCGATGTCCTATGCAATTAATCGCAAACGCGAAACCTATACTCTATACACATGCAATAACAACGATACAACATTGTCTTATCCCTCCTTACATTATTGTACAACATTTAGTCGAATGATCGTTCTCATTGTGGACCGATTGTTTAGTTTGTGGTACAATCTTAGTTGCCAGGGAATTCCGAGATACAGAAGCAACCTTAACAGGAAGCTCTTTTATGTGTTCTGATTCTTCTGGAATGGTGGGTGCATCCAACGTGGAATCCTCGTAGGCCACCAGGAACCTGGATCTTATGCTCTTGTTTGATCTTCTACCTTGTTTAGTAATGGCTAAAATATCGATTAACGGTTGGAATGCATCATCAATTCCAACGCCTTCGTATGCCAGAGTTTCCACAAACAGTAATGCCCCGATGCTATCCGCAAACCGCTTACCCTCTGGGTAAAACACCTCTCTCTTGCTGGTATCGATCTTGGTGCCTACAAGCACAATGGGTACGTCATCCCTTCCACGCATGTTGGAAACCGTCTCGTAAATGTCCTCCAATGCCTCAAACGATTCGTAGCTATCCACACTATACACAAGCATAATGGAACTCGTGTTCAGTATTTGCTTTTTCCTGGACGTCAGGTAGAACTCCTGGGTGCTATTGGTGTCCAATATAGTATATTCATGGTATCTGTTCCGGTTCCGGATCACCTTGGTGTATAAATCTTCAACCAGCAGGTCCGGTTCAATATACTTGCTATGAATAAAGTGTAATATTAATGCTGATTTACCTGTCTGCTCTACCCCTAACACACATATGTCATAATCTTGCTCCAATGCCTGAAGACTATTCATTTTTGTCTATTATTGTTAGTGGGGGAAAGACAATTATATATAAAAAAAATTCACCTAAAAAGATTTTTCTATACAATAAAATTTACAACGTATAAATCAATTTTGTATTTATGTCTATCGTACACAAATGACACCGAATAGGACAAATTAACGGCCGTTGATCGTGTCTAATCGGTGTCGATATTCGAGAATTAGTCTATATTCGGAAAAAATGGGTGAAGAGTTTAAGGGACAATTTCTTTTTTCTTTCTTTTTTTTGTTTTCTTTTCTTTTGTGGCCGTTTTGTAGTCAAAGATACCTAATAGTCATCATCCTCGGAATCCAAATACAGAGCGTAGTCATCCGCAGATGCAAAGACTGGCAAGTTTTTAAGCTTCTTCTTTTTCTTGTCGTTTGCGTCATTTTCTCTTGGACGTTTACGGTCGTTTTCTTGTTCACTTTGTTCACTCTCACTATCGCTTAACTCGTCTTCCTTATTGATACCAAACATTTCAGGCTCTTCCAAGTCTCCTTCTTCTTCATCTTCTTCTGCAAAGTCGTCTTCTCCGAAGTCTTCAAAGTCTTCTGCAGAGTCGTCGCCAAGACCCTCTCCCGCATCTTCCATGTCGGACATTTCCAAATCACTGAAGTTTAACTCGTCGTCAGAGCCTGCCTCCACTTCGGGCTTCGACTTCACAAGAGCTTGCCAGATTTCGTCATCTTGCATCTTCATAGCCTCTTCTTCATCGCCGATCTCTTCGGTCTTCTTGACGATCTTCTCCTGCTTACTAGAGAAATATTGGTAAAAGAACTGTTCGTCTGGCTTAACTTGATTTGCCTTCTTGGATAACCAATCAATAGTGTTAGCAGGAATAGCTTGGTCGATAACACCAGTAGCCTTAACCAAAAGAGACCCTGTGTGCAAACCTCCCAATGGCTGCATGATCGAACCACCCTTGGTGATGGCCTTTTGTTTAGGATTCTTGTAAACAAACTTATCCAAGAAGTGTGCTAATGTGTATAACCCCAAATCAGGCTTTGGTTGCATCTCGCCATCCAATAATGATTGCGCATAAACGGCAATTGTAGGGTGATAGTGATTCAAAAATTGCTTAACTTCCCATAATGAGGACTTCTCTGCATGTGCATATTGGGGGTCTCTCTTCTTTGCGTCGTATGTTTCTTCATCTCCGCTTACCACTCCTTCGTTGGCTAATTTGCGGATTTCTGGAACAGTCTTGGATAACTCCATAAGCAAAAACAACATACCAGTGATTGCTCCAACATTTAACCAGTGCGAACACACTTGTAATATTCTCTTGACAAATGCAAGCACTCTGTTTGTGTTGGAGTCTGCCTTCAAGGACTTGAACAACAAGTTAAGGTAAATACCTTGTTTGGATGAGGTCACCAATCTTGAGTCCAAAAGTGATTCGTACAAGGTTCTGTAGTATCTGGAAGTATCCAACTTCTGTTCGGTGATGATGTGGTTCACCAAGACAAGTGCTTGCACCGAAGTGTTGAAGTTACTAGAGTGTGTAATCTTAAACAAAGTATCCAAGTGCTTCTGGAAGGTTTCGCTAGGCAACTCGGAAAATGGAAATGCTCTGTTCAACCCAGTAAGCAATGCGGAAAACAACTTGGTGTTTCTTTCTTCCACAAGTTCACTTTCGTCCTTTTCAACCACCTTGACGGACTTTCCACCCTTCTTACCCTTCTTGGAGCCCTTTCTCTTGTCAACTCTGCCCTTGGTGGTCTCTCCTAACGTCTTATCGGTACCAGCTTTTTCAAATGGATCACTTTCAACAAGAACCTTTTCAAACAATGCAAAGTACGTCTTAATTAATGAGTTGGCTAATGTGGATTCCTTTCTAGTAAGAATGGTTTGATTTAATGTAGTCACAGCATAGTATTGAGCGTTGTATTCAGTATTGGTTTTGAAAATAACATCAATAACTGCATCACTCACAATTTGCTTCATGGCTGGGTGTGCCTGTTCCAACTGCAAGATTTGGTAGGAAGTCTTGGCTGCAACCTTGTTGTCGATGTCTCCCAACTTGTTGATACCTAATCTTAACAAGTTGGCTTCTTGTTCTGGCTTGGCCTTGAGCAAGTCGAATAAATGGTTAAGGACGTTCATTCTAACGTGCAAAATAGGGTCCTTACTCAATAATTCCAACACACTGATCAACTTGAAGTATGCCTTCTTCAAGTAGTCTTCGTAGTACGCAATGGCTAATTGAGTGTCGGTCATCTCCTTAGACAACTCTTGCTTGTCGAATGCAACCAACTTACGGTCTGGTAACAATCCGTTCACAATCAAATCCTTCATGGCGTTGATGGCTTGGAGCGATGCAGTTCTGGATTTCTTCTCACAGTATGCTAAAAGTGTATCGAAGGCTCTCATGTTGTGGAGTGGTGCTTCTTGGATCAACAATGTCAATGCAGAGATTTTATCGTTCAACGTACCATCTGATAAGATTTGCGACAAAAACTTCTTTTGCGAGTTATTGGATGCAAATTCCTCGAGGTATGTTTTGTTTTCACTATCGATGATCTTTTGTGCTCTTTCAAGAAGACGTTCACGAGCAAATCTATCCAATTTCTCGGCGTTCTTGATTGGTGGCATTTCAGTGTTGTACCAATCAACACGAGGTGGGATTTTTAATTTATCTGAGTTGACTGATGAAAAGTTGGTGATTTTGTCTGATTTTGGTTTAGGTTCAGCTTTAATGGTTGGAGTTGATTTGGAGGAATCTGATGATCCTGAGTCTGAGTCTGATGATTCTGAGTCTGAGTCTGATGAATCTTTAGAATCTTCAATGATTTCTTCTTGTTCTTCAACAATTTCTTTTTCTTCTTCAATACTTTCTTCCTCTTCTTCCTCTTCTTCCTCTTCTTCCTCTTCAACAATTTCTTCCTCTTCTTCCTCTTCTTCCTCTTCAACAATTTCTAATTCTTCCTCTTCTTCAACAACAACAGGCTCACTGTTACCCAAACCAATATCCTTCATAAACTTGGATAAATCAGAAGAAAAGTTCTCATCCAAAGTACCAGTAACCTCAACTTCTTCTTCACTATCTTCACCATCTTCAACACCATTAATCAAATCCAAATCATCTTCAGTTGCACCCAAAGCAAGGGCTTCACGACGCAAAATGTCCTTTTCACTTTCTCCAGAAGGCTTGGATTCCTTTTTGTCATTATTCAGTTTACCTTGTTTTCTGTCATTCTTGGCGTTCTTGTCGTACTTGCCGTTCTTGTCGTTCTTGTCGTTCTTGTCGTTCTTCTTGTTACTCTTTTCCTTCTTGTCCTTCTTGTCGTCAGACTTCTTATCAGTCTTCTTACTATCAGTCTTCTTTTGACTCTTCTTATTCAGAGCAGTCAATTTGCTGGATATCTTATCCTTCAAAGAAGCCAAGTTTAAACCCAAGGAATCCATGACAATATTCAGTAAAGACAAATTGGATCTTTAACCTCATCGGAAAAAATCAGAAAATTGAGATGTGGTGTCACGTGATTTTTCATTCGAGATATACAAAGCCAAACACAAGAAAAACCAACTTACAGCTTCTAAAATTATCAAATAGTTATGTATTATTGTACTAAAGTATTTAATCAGAGGTCTTTTGGGTACCTCTCAACAAACCAGTTCTTCTAGCAGCAATCAAACCAGCCTTTTGACCAGCGACGGCACCTCTAGAAATAGTAGAAGCCTTACCAATGTGTTGATGGTTACCACCACCATGAGGGTGATCGACTGGGTTCATAGCGACACCTCTGGTCTTTGGCCAGGAGTTTCTCTTGACCTTGTACTTGTGGAAAGCTCTACCAGCCTTCAACAATGGCTTGTCGATTCTACCACCACCGGCAACGACACCGATGACACCTCTGGCGTCAGAAGACAAGACCTTCTTGGCACCAGATGGCAACTTCACTCTGGTCTTGTTTTCATCTGGGTTGTGTCCGATAATGATAACGTAGTTACCAGAGGTTCTACCCAAAGCACCTCTGTCACCTGGCTTTTCTTCAACGTTAGAAACGATGGTACCTTCTGGGCAAGCACCCAATGGCAAGATGTTACCGACGTTCAAGGAAGCCTTCTTACCAGCAGCAACGAATTGACCGGTGTAGACACCTTCGTTGGCAATGAAGGTTTCTTCTCTCAACTTGTATCTGTATGGGTCACGGAAGACAACCTTAGCCAATGGGGCACCACGACCTGGATCGTGGATGATTTGCTTGACAACACCACGGATGTAACCGTGACGTTCAGCATAATCCAAGGTTCTCAACTTGGCAGCACCCTTTCTCAATCTGGTGTGAGAAGTGAAGATGGAGCCAGCACCCTTTCTTTGGTTACGAATAACTCTACCTATTCTTTGTTAGTATAACTCTTCTTTCTTTTCAAGCTGATTCATGTTAAATCTGCCGTTCTAACCGTCCTTAATGATCTCTTCAATCAACGGTCATATCAGGTCCACATACCCATTCTAAAGTACTATATTCAAAAGGAGGGAATTTTGCAAAAAAAAATGTATTTTTTTCACACTCTCCGACCGCCAGTGCTGCTGCGAATCCTCATCGTGAGAAAAAATTTCTGTGTGGTTTATATGTAGGATTGGGGCTGTAGCCCTATTTGTTATTTTGTCACGTGTACCCGACTAGAGATTAATGTTGTGTTTATTATATATTAATTTATAAAGTTACGTTGTAATGTTTGTTACATTATGATATCTGTTACATTGTATTATCTGATACATTGTATTATCTGGTACATGATAATACTCGTTACATTATGGGATTGTTATGTCTGGCATCCTTAATAATAACTTTCAATGATTGATATTTTGCTAATATGTTATGTTATCCACTATTAATTCTCCTTTACTCTTTTCTTCTACTACTCTACTTATTGTTAAAAAGTAATGGAATTTGCAACCATTAATTTTGTGAAAAATTGAATAAAATCTATAAATAATGAAAATAGTACGAAAGTGAATAAATAATGAAATAGAGTTAAATATGACTTAACCAATTTGAAAGTAATAGCTCACATATTCGGGATTAATACAAATAAGTTTCATTATCCTATGGAATGGCAATGAAACGTCGGATAAAAGGATTCTAGAAGCCATGAAGTTGCTTTCCTGCATTTCAAAATTCTAATTCTATGCACTGCAATGCTCAGGTACCTGAATACCATAACCAGATTGATACATAGAATGAATAACATCGTAACATATCGCAAATAGAAGAATATCGTAGTACCAAATAGAAGAATAACATATTACCACATCGCAAATAGAAAAGTAGAATAAGTCATTGCACCTGCATACAACGCACTATCAAAAATCATCTCGATGTTGTCCACCTATAGTAGGTGCTCTAAACAGTTGATAATACTAAGAAGGCATCTCCATAAGCTAACACCCGATGCAGGAGACAAGCGAAAGACCAAGAAGACCATAAGCGTGGACATAAATAGTGCACTCCTGGAGAATGAGAAGATTATGCTGTCTGCGAGATATGATCAAATTAAAGATGAGTCTGAAGAAGCCAAGGAAGTTATTACGAACCACCGGTTAAAGAGAATCGATAGAATATTTGCAAAAGAAATTGATAGACATGTGCTAAGCAAGCAAGTTCGTAAAGCTATAAAGAAGGAGGATATCAAGAATTCCAAGGATGCCGAGTCAGTAGATAACAAGGAGAAAGCACCCAGGTTCAAAGAGATACGATCCAGACGGAATAGGAGTGAAGAGGAGTCGAAGATGGTGTTTTCAGAAGTGTTAAACGTTGAAAACAAGGAAATACAGCAAATGAAGAAGTTACAGCATTCCAAGATCCCCAAGTTAGCACATAAGCTAGACAGAGCATTGTTTTCGCCCGGGGTCCACTTTCTACAGGATCCAAGGACTCGTATCTACAATTTCACTCCATTTCTTAAGGAGATCATAGACTATAAGGATTTCAACTTTGAGGCTATTGCACCATTCACAAGTGTGTCTCGAGATAAGAATTTGTTGACTATGAGTAAGAAGCATAAGAAAAAGTACTATTCATCGACATCATCGATGACGTCTACGTTGGTTCAGTTTTACTACTTTTTGAATAATTATAACTTTGAGAAGAACACGCGGTTTCGGTTCGAGCCCATGACTGGGATGTTTGTTCAGAAGCCGTCGATGCTGATAGTGAGGAAACGAGAAGACAACTTGTATTCGATTGAAGCGGACCGATCGGCGGATAACGAGATTCTTTTATCAGCAATGGGCCACTGCTTGGAAGCATTGTTGACGACCGAAGAGGCGGATTTCAACAAGAGATACGTCAAAGGAAACAAGGTGGCCAAACAGGACGAGTCCGAGTACAACTACGCGACATACGGGAATTTTGTGATGAGATCGCAGTTGGACTGCGTGGACGAGAGGTTACCAGGAAATGGTACCTTTGATCTCAAGACCCGTGCAACATGCTCGATTAGATACGACAGCCGTAACCCATTGGTGGAAAACAACTATCAAATCTGGAAGCTTAACGGTGAATATGAATCCTTTGAATTAGAGTATAAGGATTTGGTAAGAACCGGAGCATTGTTGAAGTACTTGTTTCAAGCCAGAATCGGGCAAATGGACGGGATCTATATTGCGTACCACAATATCCGGTCGTTTTTCGGGTTCCAGTACTTGCCATTGGAGACGTTGGATGAGACCTTCTATGGGACCAACGAAGGGCAAACCTTTCCTCGAGGACTCAATGATGAACAGTTGAAAGACCTCATCAAAAACAAAGATGGAATCCACAGCAAGTTTGCAGACACACAATTCAAAATGTCGTTATCAATCTGGGAAAACTTACTAGAGATAATCAATAAGGATGTATCTGGATCATACCGATTGATTATCAAAAGTGTACGCAGCGTGAAATCTACGAAATTGGAAGTTTACGCAGTGCCCATCAACGAGGAGGAGATTTCGATGATCCAAGAGTTTCCAAATAAGTACGAAACAAGCTTCAAACATGGCTTAAGTAAGGATGAGTTGGCCAAGAACTTGTCAGAACATCAAGTCAGCTTGAACGAGTTTAACAAAAAGTTACTTGATAAGGCGGACATCAAATCTTACACAATAGAGCTAAAGCAACATTACATAAATGGTACACCTGTGGATGCACAATCGCATATCATGCCAAAGAACACAAACACCAAGTGGGCAATCAAGTACCAGATCAACAAGGTGGATTCTTCTAAAGATAAGTTGGTGAAGCATAATCTCACCAAAACATTACAAGAATCCAGTTCTGCGCTTCTGTACAAAAAAAATAAGGGTTCATTCAAAAGTGGCCACCTTACCAAACAGCAATATATCTCTTTGTATTCCAAGATAGGTGCGAAGAGAGAAACCGAGTGGAAGACTAAAGATAACAATAAGGTTATGTGTAAATAGATAATATTTTTCCTGTCGACCGGAAAGCGTTCCGTTGGGCCATTTCGCACGAGCGGTATAGCAAAGTTTTGAGTATTCTGTAAATATGATAATATGACAGAAACAAGATGATATCAGAGGAAACATGATACACGAGAGGAAACACGATGAAGATGCCTAGGTGGCATTCGCCTCTTCACATTTTGTTATCGTAATTGCCCATGTGCTAAAAAAGTCCGATCACCGCAGAATTTCTTTTCATGAGTCAGAAGCATAAATAGGAGCGTAAGAAAATAAAAAAGTACCCATCTTGTGAAAAATTTATATAAAGAGGATAGAGATGAACGGAGAGTCACCGATGAGAGGAAACTCAAACACGTCTATCAACTCGCTTTTCGATAGGTGTGTTAATAAATATACCGAGAAATCAAGCGCACTTTCGAGAACTGAGTCTCAAACCACAGAGTACACTGAATACGAGGAAGAGCTCGACCGCATGGTTATAATGATGGTGGGTTTGCCCGCAAGCGGGAAAAGTACCCTTTGCAGACAGTTACATGAATACATTAATGAGCATACTGGATTTGTTTCAGAAATTTACAACGCAGGAGATGTCCGAAGACAAAACACACGGTTCGACAACTCAGACTTCTTCGACCCCAACAATACCCAGTGCAAGTTGGATAGAGAGTTATATGCGGACATAAATTTAAACAATATGATAAACCATTTAAAAAATCAAAACATCAACGTGGGCTTGTTAGACGCCACTAATACAACTATAGACAGAAGAAAAAGAATGATACACACCTTGCATAAAACACTCCCAGGAACAACCATTTTGGTTATGGATATCCAGTGTAACGACCCAAAGTTACTCAACTACAACATTAATGGAAAAACCCACAACCAAGATTATAAGGATAAAGACTATACAGCTTCTATTTTGGATTTCAAAACGAGAACTCAGCATTATTGTAAGGTCTACGAGCCCGTGACTATGGCGGAGTTACGTACATATCCAGTGAATCTGTATATAAAGTTTATTAATGGTGGCCAAGTTATAGAGAAATTCCCCATTAGTAACAGTTATTCTTATACCCAAGTCATGGTTGAAACATTTCTTGATGCTTATTCGAGAACCGAGGGTAACAAATATATCCAAGAGGTTGACCAATTTTACAAGTCCAACCCTTTGTTTGAAATATAGTATGGCAGGTACATATTAATGAGAAATGATTATTGATTATTGTAGAGATGACTTGAAAAAATATTTTGGCTGCAATTTTCTTTGTTCAACAACTTAAAGAGGGGTAGCCAACAGAAATTACTTAATTTCAAATTTGTGTAGAAGAGTAAAGCCATTTGTATTGGCTTAGGAATGTATTGGGTACTTTTATGTTTTCAAGATCCAAGGGGGTATGATGTGTTTTGTGGCACGATGGTGTAATATTTTTTACATCATCGTGCAACAACGTACAGTAAAAAGATTAGTAATGAGATGATAAGTGGATGATGTGAGGTAGGAATTTTTGTTTTTAGAGTAGTTTTCTTATTACAATGAGTACTAGTATTACCAATGAGTATTACTATTTACCAATGAGTACTAGTATTACCAATAAGTATTACTATTTACCAATAAGTATTACTATTTACCAATAAGTATTACTATTTACCAATAAGTATTACTATTTACCAATAAGTATTACTATTTACCAATAAGTATTACTATTTACCAATAAGTATTACTATTTACCAATAAGTATTACTATTTACCAATAAGTATTACTATTTACCAATAAGTATTACTATTTACCAATAAGCACTTACTACTCATTACTCAATACTCACTACTCACTTCGTTCGTAGTTCGTAGTTCGTAGTTCGTAGTTCGCTATCTATAAGAAGGAATCGAATCTCCCATATTCAATCCAGGAAGACTTATCTTAGGCTCAGCATCAACAATAGTCTCACTAATAGTAGGCTGCACCGTCGTATCCTCCATAACAGCATTTATATGATTATTAACCGTATAATACCAAGCACCTTGCTTATCATCAGTATACAAAGCATCCTTATAAGACATTGGATCGTTTGGTCTTGCTCTGGACCAGAATCTAGCAGTTTTGTCTGAACCGGCAGAACACAAGATATGACCCAAAGGATGGTATTCAAGGGTATGGATAGCTTTTTCGTGAGCATAAGGGATTCTGTGGACGGACTCTGGATTGACGTTACCCGACGAAGGAGCTGAAGACAAGGAGCTGAAGGTTGAAAATGACTTTGAAGAATTGGAGGTGGGGGCAATGTAAGAATCCAAGATGTAGTGGTTGATGGAGCCCGTGTAGGATGCAGTGGAGACGGAGGACGAATGGAGAGGGTGCCATGTGACACACGACAAGTCAGTAGATTGGTCTTTTATAACCGCCAAATCTTTCATTGTGCGTATATCGAATATTCTACAAGAACCATCTCTCAGAACAGATGCAAGTAAACGTTTTGTACCACTCGGCTGGAAACGGGTTTTGTTGACTGTGTGTTTGAAGCCGTGAAGGGTGGTTATACTGTTTGGAGACCTGGGGTCCCACAACTTGACCAAGTTGTCCTTGGAGCCACTGACAATCAAACCCAAGGTGGGGTGCCAGTCGGCGGACTTGACTTCCCAATGGTGCCCGGTCAAGGTCCGTTCTTCCTTTCCGTTGTTGAAATTCCAGATTTTCAAGGTGGAGTCATCACTGGCGGTCAAGTACTTGGAGTCGTTCGGACTGAAGCAAATGTCTCGGATTCCACTGGAGTGGCCGTTCAAGATGTTGACGTTGTTGAAATTGGGCTGCCAGTACTTGATGACCCCGCTCATATCACCACTCAAGAGCCATTCATCGTTGTGGGAGTACTGCAACGCCAAGATGGGATGGTCGTGGGCCTGCATGATGGTCTCGAAGTTGAAGGTCATCCCGTTCCAGATGGTGAATTCGCCGGAGTGCGACGCCACCACCAATCTACGGCCCTCCGGCGTCCACTTGACTGTGTTTATCGAGTGCTTGACCTTGTTTGAAGACAAATGGACAAACTTGGTTTGGATGTCCATGATCGCCATGTTGTTTGTGTTGCTGTCACACGCCAAGTTCATTGACGACGAGTACGCCAACGATGGCATTAGGTCTATTAAATACGACGACTCCGGTCTGATTTTTCCTATGGCCGGTTGCTTGTGGGTTCTTCCAAGAGCCTTGTTGATGTGCCACCGCCCCATATTGTTCCCGTGGTCCACGGTTCTTCTATGCGACGCCTTTCTATCTTGCTGTTGCTGCTGCTGTTGCTGCTGTTGCTGCTGCCCGTTGTAGCCGGGCTGGTACAGCTGGTACGACTGGTATGAGTTCATTGCAGAAAAATATCCGCGAGGGCAACGCTTACAAGACAGGGCGGGTCACGTGACCGCAACCCAATCAAGCGGCCCCCGTAGTCAGCACGGGCCCCCAGGAAGGTTGTGTCGCTGGTGCTGTGGCGGCAGCACCACTGCCCCCTGCAACGGGCGTTGCCTACTTAAATGCGAATTTAGCACGCTGGCATGGTATTAAAAAAATTAACATGGTCAAGATCTACTTTCATGACAACAACGACACCGAAGCGGACTTCACGGACGCCCACGATTCCGGCGTGGAGGTATCCCAGGAGTACTTGGAGTCTATCGGAGTGATTTACAAGTACATCGATAACGAAGACGATTTGAACGCTTTGGCTAAGGAAAGAAATTACAAGAACAGAGACACAGTTACCTTGAACTTGGACACCTTCAAGGGCGACTCCGAAGCCTACAACAACTTGATGAAGAAGTTCTACAGAGAACATTTCCACGAGGACGAGGAAATCAGGTATGTCATGGAAGGTGCTGGGTATTTTGATGTAAGGGACAAAAACGAAAAGTGGATTCGGGCCCGCTTGGAAAAGAATGATTTGTTGATCTTGCCTGCTGGGATCTACCACCGTTTTACATTAACCAGTGATCTGCAGGATGTAAAGGCGCTTCGGTTGTTTCAGGATGAGCCTAAATGGGAGGCCATCAATAGGGATGAGAATCGGGAAACTGAAGCTAGACTTCAGTATGTTAAGACGCTTGCTTAGTTATGTATTATTCTATGAACTTAGGGATAGTAAGTTTTGATGGTTCGTAGTGTAGTGAATAATGGTTGGTTAGTGCTAAGTCAATACTCATGTTCGTATTACTCATTAACATTAATCACATTGATCACATCAATCACATTACTCATTAACATTAAATACACTAATCACATCAATCATATTACTCATTAACATTAATCACACTAATCACACACCCACTATGTTGGTGTGTTTTGGTGTGTTGTGGTGTATGTTCGTGTGTGTTCGTGTTTTTATTGCTTCATAATCTTTACATTATTCGACTTCATCCAAACTTCCCTATCCTTTCTACCCTTGATCAACTTCTCTCCAACAGCCTCCCGCTCAGCAACCATAGTATCATACTCATCCTCCAATATCACAATCACCTCATCAATCTTCTTATTCACAAGTACACCTCCAATCATCTTAAAACATTTCCGATCTTTTCTCTTATCCTCTGGAATACTGGACAAGGTGGACTTAACTATTCTATGCTCCTCAATTTTAGACTCAAGATTCACCAACTGTGATTCAAACTCACTAAGTTCCTCTTGAAACTGATTATATTGTTGCTGTAACTTGGCTGCTTTCTGTTCAGACATAATTTTTCGTTTAGTTTTTCTCACATTAATTCTCTATACATTATTTACTCATCATCATCAATCTCAATCTTGTCCAAACCAACCAACAAATCATCCAACTTCTTGGCAGCTAACTCATGGTAAGCTCTTTGAGCAGTAGCAAATGACTTTAATAAATTAACATTGGTAGAAGGTTTCAATAATTTTTTCATTTCCAAAACGGCAACCTCAGTAGCACTGACTAATTCATCTTCCTTGGCAATCAACTCTTCATCTTCTTCTTCTTCGCCCTTCAACTTGGATCTGATCAAGTCAAAGTCAGCTCTGGTGGAGTACACCTTCTTTCTCAACTCGTTCACCTTGATGAATTGATCGTTTAAGATCTTAACCAAGTTGGTGTTGATAGAGACAATCTCCTTATCTTGGACCAATCTTTCGTTGGCAATTTCAACATAAGCAGACGACAATTGCAACAAAGCAAATGACAATGCAGAGTTGGATTCCTTCAATTCTTCACTGTGCTTGGAAGCAATAGTAGATAATTGACCGTACAAAGTCTTTGGAATCTTAACAACTTGAATCTCAACTTCAGGCTCAGCCTCAGCATCACCAAGCAAGATCTTCTCTAATTCTTGAGGCGAAGAAACGTTCTTTAACTGGTTAAACTTGTTACCGATTATGCCTCCGTAGTTTGCATCCTTGAACTTGGTGATGGTGTTGTTACCTGGAGGGTAATCATACGAAACAGTGGCATAAGTGTCATTGTTGAATTGAATCAAATCGGTGTACAATTTCAACAACAAGTCGCAGTTGGCTTCCAACTGCAAGTAGTCAGCAGGCAACTCGCTGACCTCGACAGAAGCGCCGTTGGCCAAGTGCTGGACTTGTTGCAATTGGGAGGAGATCAACTGAGTGGTTTTCTCAGCAAAAGGCTGGATGGACTTTTGGAATTGATCAACGGTTTTGCCTGCGTTAACCTTGGAAATACTCTCCTTGAAGGAGTCAACGGTAGGGAGCGAGTCCTGGATGGACTGCAAGTTAAAGCTAGGAAACTTGAACGACATGGGGGTAAACAAATGTTTTGATAACACATAATAGAAAAAAGCGCGCACGACTAATAGCTCCCACGTGATGGCAGATAAGAGGAAAGTGATCAACAAGGCCCATCTCATCGAGCCCATCGTCCGCCACCGTATCCTAGATTCCATTTTCTACAAACAGTACTTGTATCTCACCAACGAGGCCACCATTCTTCCCGTCATCGTCAATCATGTAAGCTCCATCGCAGGCACAGACTCCTCCGGCAAGCCCAGCCCGTTTGTGTGTTGTCTCTTGAGGATGATGGAGTTGGACCCATCCGAGGAAGTCGTGGACTCGTATCTCACACAGATGGGCTACAACGAGTTCAAGTATCTATCTGCGCTTGCGCTCTGGTATGTGCGCATGGTTTATTCTCCTGACAAAGTGTATGCCGTGTTGGACAACTACTACAAGGACTACCGCAAGCTTCGAGTGACGCTCAAAACGCCTCGGTTCGACGAGAACATGGTGGCCATTCACCAAGAAATCACCCACATGGATCAATGGATCGACGATCTCCTCGAAAAAGAAAGAGTCCTAGATATCATCCTTCCAAGGATACCCGCCAGACATGTGTTGGTGGAGAAAGAGTTGGTGCAGCCGCGCACGTACTACGTAGAGGATGCAGACAGCATGGACGAAAGTGACTTCCATTCAGACAGTGATTGATCGGACACCGGACGCTGTTTAATTTTTACCGACACTAAATATAGAAAAAAATGTCTATTACAGTAAACGACGGGTCCACCGCCGGGTCGGTGCACCAGACCTCGCACTCCAAGATCTTGTTTGTGGCGCTCATGTTTGTAATATCATTGGGCACGTTTGTAAGTCAGACGGAGCTCACCTCGCAGGCATACCAGCTTGGTTTCAACGAGCCGTTGGTGTTGCTTATGGTAACGCACGGCTCGTGGTGGGTGTTGTGGCCGATCCAAGTCGTGGCAGTGTCGCTCTGGCGCACCTTCTCCAAGTACAGCCTGTACCAGAAGATATCCGACCAGAGACACAACGAGCCGGCCAGCCCCGTGAAGTACTTTAAAAAGTGCGTGGTCAAGCAGTTTCACAACGTCTACCACACAGCCATTTTGATCTACGAAGCTGAGGTCAATGGCGACAAAACAAGAAACCACTTTAGCCAGTTGATTGAGCAGAACCCGCATGTATCAACTTCCTCGTCTTTGCTGGATTGCGTGCGCTCATTCTTTGCAACCCCCGCCATCAGGTACATTACATGGCGCACGTTTTTGCTCACTTTGGTCTTGACCGTGGCGGGCGCAACCTGGTACGCCGCAATGTCTATAACGTATGCGGCCGACGTCACCGCCATCTACAACTGCCTGGCGTTCACCGCTTACGCTTTTGCCATCCCCATGCTTAAGGAAAAATTCTCATGGTTGAAGGTGTCTTCGGTCGTCATTGCCATTCTTGGCGTGTTTATTGTTGCGTACTCCGACCCGGCTTTGTCGTCGCTGGAAGATTTGTACCCTTACCGGTTTTGGGGAAATCTGATCATCTTTGTGGGCGCCATTTTATACGGGTACTATGAGGTTCTCTACAAAAGATACTTGTGCGTACCTCCACATATTTCCACCGTCATCACCCCTCGCCGCCAACTGACCTTTGCCAACTTTGTTATGGCTTTGATTGGTGGCTTTACTTTTCTTATTTTGTTCACTTCTTTGACCTTGGTGGAGATTTTAGGTTTTCACAAGTTCAATTTGGTTAATTATGACAATGCTTCTAAGATTTGGATATATATTACTGGTTCTATTTTTTCCAATGTTACATTTAGTGCTTCTTTTTTGACTCTCATGGCTTTGACTAGTCCTGTGTTGTCATCTGTTAGTTCTTTGTTGACCATTTTTTTGATTGGTTTGGTTGAGTGGTGGTTATTTGGGAATAAGATGAGTGTGCAGCAGTTATTTGGTGATTTATTTGTTATCATTGGTTTTGTTTTATTGACCATAGCGTCATGGAAGGAGATTAGTGAAGGTCATGAGGCTGATGATGTTGAGAATGTGAGCACTTATTCGTTTGCATTAAGTTATGATGATACGATTTCCCATGAGCGGGATGCATTGCGTGTGTGATGTGATTACGAATGTAGGTGAATGAACACTCACAACACTCACAATGAACGCTCAAAAACACTCATACAACGGGTAATCACTCCCACGTCGAGGTTCGATAAAATACAACTCCTATAAATTTCGATAAATAGCAATTATTAAAAATCACTCTTCACAGTCATGAAAAAGCGTTAAAACTTTAGTAAAATATTCTCCACACCACAAAAAAAATCAATATGAAAGATGATTTCACTGGTTTGATGAAATCATTAAACCTCGATGAATCCCAATTTAAACCGTATGATACAGAATTCGACAATCAAACGTTCAAAGAACTCTCCCAGGTGAAAACGGAAGTGGAAAGCCAGTTGGAATTGCTCTTTGATATTCTCAAAAACCAATATAATGCTAACATGGACACCAAGTTGGTGACCGAGGATGGATTCCCCAGGGCAGACATCGACGTGGTCAGCGTACGGTTGATCCGCGTCAAGATCATCCGTCTCCGCAACGACCACAAGATTCTTTTGAAGACTTTGGAGACTAAGATGATTGAAGAGTTTGCCTCCAGAAAAGATGCCCCAGAGAGCGCGGAGACGGGTGCGCGCACAGCGCCAGCAGTACCTGTGGTGCTGCGCTACACCATTCCGTTTGCGCGGATCAGCCAGATAGTGGCTGGGGGGCCTGCCGAGGCCTCGGGGTTGCGTGAGGACGACCGCATTGTGGTTTTTGATGGCGATATCCATGCCAGCAACCACCAGAATCTTTCGGAGTTGGCCAAGCGGGTGCGCAGCAGTGCCGAGAGACGGATTTCCGTCGAGGTTTTCAGGGGCTCTGACAGAGTGAGTGTTGTTCTTGTTCCTTCAGAGAACTGGCCGGGCCAGGGTTTGTTGGGGTGTCGTTTGGTTCCGATATAACAAACTGATATGTGATTATAGAATTTTGTAACATTTCATTTACAATACTTCATGTACAAGCTGTTAAGTTTGAATTAGGTTATCACTGTAGCTTTGTAGATATTTTGGAAACATAATAAAACTTTTATGTTTTTGTATTCCAGTGTGACGATTCATGAATTCATAATGAATATTTAGTATTGCATTTTGCAAAAAGCGAGTTTGTAAACAAATTAGGAAGATACTCGTTCTCAAACTTCATGCACGTAACAAGATTTCACTTGGAAGGGACGAAACCGTAGATAATCGAATTTTGAATTCACATGTACTTCAATGATTATTCTACCATGTAAATTTGCAGCAATTACACTCACGTGATTCAAGGTAATAACATGCAACTTCAGACCCAATAGTTGAGAATAAATAGAAGAAAAAAACCCCTGTTGAAATTGAATGTTATTACGAAAATGACTTCTAATTCTTCCTCACAAGATATTCTTGATTCTTTTTATCAATGCTTGAATTGTTCCAATTGATGATGATTACTCTGACTTGAGAGTACAGAAATTCAATGATCGGATGCTAACCAGTAAATCCAAAGAGTCTGCAGAGTCTCTCAATAGTCACCGTTGGCCATCCAAGCCAACAAACATTAAGGATAATTGCAAAAAAGCTTTAAACCCAATTGAAACATCCAAGGATGCCAGTTTTGGAGAAGAGAAGAGTCATATGATGGGTTTACATTGGTTGAAGAGAATAATTATTCCACTGACACTCCAGATGATGAAGATTTCTCTGATGAATTTTACAACTGAACTGGGTTCAAGTTGCGTGAAACAATTACATAGCTATTTAATATACTTTTACTTGATGTATGGTGTAAAAGACCTATGCGATTCAAGGGACGTCTAGTTTTCAATGATATTATGGTTGCAAGATCGTTAGATTAGAAACATGGTAATTATGACTGAAAAACATTGCCACAAATCGTAAGATGGAAGATTGAATTTATTCACCACATATCAGCTTTCTAGAGCTCTTCATTTCTCAGCTGAAGCTGAAATTACAAACTCAGACATTGGTTTTCCCCAAGCATCAGTAATGGTACATAATAATAGACAAATTTATATTAAAGATTAGTTACTAATACATAGTGATTCATATATTATCATTCGAACTTTCATGACCTAATTATCACCAATATACTAATTACCCACCATGCAAAGTACTGGTAAACGTAAAAACATCCCCACTCTCAAGTACATAATCCTCCTTCTCCTCCAACTCCCAGTCGGTATCGTTGATAAGCACAAGGATTCCTGGACGGACAGTCTCATCTTCGATGAAAACCACAATGTCCTTGTCATCGGTAATCACATCCTTGGTGATGATGTGAATGAGGTCTCTGAGGGTTGCCTCCCCTTCTTCGAGGGGAACCAGAACCTTGTGTTCCCTCACTCCGCTGGAGATGACATCTAGTCCTCCAAGAAACTCGACTTTGACTTTGAAGGCCATTTTTCGTGAGATGAGAAAAGATGATTATTTTGGTAGAGCGTTAAGTAACAGAGGCTAATAGAGGTGAGTAATGTATTAGAGTATTGTAGTGTATTCGAGAAAATTGGAGTGTATTCAAGTGCATTCGAGAGGATTGCAGTGTATTCGAGAAGATGGATTGTATTTAGAGGATTTTGATGGTATGATATAGTATTTATAGAGCAGGTACAAACTATTGCCATCAGTTCTCCCCACTCAAATTAACTAATCACACTCGCCCTATACTACATACATACACAACTCTCGCCACTCACACTCACTACTCACTTCGTTCGTAGTGAGATTCGTAAAGATTCGCAAGTGAAAAATCAACACGTAACAAAAAACCAGACATGTTCAAACAATTCTGCCTCCTTTGGGCAACGTTTCTCACGTTGACATTGGCATCCGCCAGTTTGTTAGAAAAGACATTGGTGTTCTATGATTCCAGCATCTACGATTTAAACAGCAAATCGGGATTGCCTAGTGGAGTCGCCAACTTGATCAAGGTGTTGAACAGCCAGTTTGAAGTTGAGGTTCGTAGCTACCAAGACGACAGCGAGTTCTCGCTCTTGTTCCAGGACCAATTAAAGTACGAAAACGTTGTCTTTTTACCAAGCTCCAAGAAAAGCATCAAGGCCAAGTTGAATCAACACGACTTGTTGAATTACGTCAACAGCAACGGTAACTTGTTGGTTGCGGGCAGCGTGGACAGTGTGTTGCCAGATGCGTTCCGTAACTTTTTGAATGAATTGGGAATCTACCCAGCACCAAAGAACTACAAGGTGTTTGACCACTTCAACGCAAAGAACGGCGCCGTGGTATTGTCCGAAAAGAACTTGGTTGACAAGAGCATCTTGGGCGAGTTAAGCGTGAACAAGTACGAAGGCACTGCTGCGTTGATCTCCAACAACGAGTACGTCTTCCCTGTAGTCAGAGGCTCCAAGACTGCGATCACCGCGGACGCAGGTGCTGCCAGTGTGGACAACGCCAAGGCTTGGGCCTTTGGTGAACAGGGCTTCTTGGCCGTCTCCTTCCAGGCATTGAACAACGCCAGAGTGTCGTGGGTCGGGTCCGAGCAGCTTTTGGCCGAAGCCGACTTGATCAACTGGACCTTCCAGAAGAAGGGCTTGTTGAAGTTGACTTCTGTCGAACACTCCAAGGAGGGCGCACTCAACCCAACTTTGTACCGTATCAAGGACGAAATCAGCTACACCGTGGGTGTGTCTGAATTTGCCAATGGCAAGTGGGTTCCTTTCGTTGCCAAGCGCGACAATGCTTTGCAACTTGAATTCAGCATGTTGGACCCATACCAAAGACTTGACTTGGTTCCTCTTACTGTTTCTGGTGATTCCCAATTGTACACCGTCAACTTTGCTGCCCCAGATCAACATGGTATTTTCACCTTTAACTTGGATTACAAGAGACCTGGTTTAAGTTTCTTATCTGATAAGAAGGTTGTTACTGTGAGACACTTGGCTAATGATGAGTTTAAGAGATCATGGGATATTACCAATGCCTGGTTGTATGTTGCCAGTGCTATTTTGGTTATTGTTGTTTGGTTTGCGTTTGTTGTGAGTTATATTTATGTTAACAATACTGATGTTGTGAAGAAGGATATATAACGAGTGGTTGTATTTAGCTGTGAGATTAATTTTATCATAGAATTGAAGAATGTAGAGCGAGTGTTTGATGATTATAGAACAACGGGCATAATTACTGACCAGCCACTGATATTGAAAATTCCAAATTGTGTTGTACTAACAGTCATTATCATAATTCAGTCAATAAAAAAAATAATGGGCCGCTACATCACAATCTCAACGTGCAACCTCAATCAATGGGCTCTTGACTTCGATGGTAACAAACAAAGAATCATCGAAAGTATCGTCCAAGCCAAACAACAAGGCTCTAAACTCCGTGTTGGGCCAGAACTCGAGATCTGTGGATACGGATGTCTTGATCATTTCCTAGAAAACGATTTGTATGACCAATGCTGGGATACGTATTTAGAGATCCTCGACCACCCAGACACTCAAGAAATCTTGTTGGACGTTGGAATGCCTATAATCTACAAAAGCGTCAAGTATAACTGCCGTGTTATCTCGTACAACAAGAGAGTTCTCCTCATCAGACCCAAGTTGCACTTGGCCAATGATGGGAACTACAGGGAAATGCGGTATTTCACCGTGTGGACCAGACAACCAGAGGTGTATGTGTTGCCCCACGCCATCACCAAGCTTACAGGTCAAACGGATGTGACGTTTGGGGACTGTATTATCCAGACGGCGGAAACACGATTGGGGTGCGAAACATGCGAAGAGCTCTTCACGCCGGACTCGCCACACATCCAATTGAGTCTTAACGGGGTGGAGATCATCACCAACTCGAGTGGATCCCACCACGAGTTGCGCAAGTTGGACACGAGGATGGACTTGATCACCGGCGCCACCAAAAAGTGCGGAGGGGTGTATTTGTACGCTAACCAGAAAGGATGTGATGGGGATAGGTTGTACTACGATGGAAGTGCACTGATTATCGTCAATGGGCGGGTCGTTGCCCAGGCGTCGCAGTTTTCGTTGGACGACGTCGAGGTAGTATCTGCAACGATTGACTTGGACGATGTGAGTGCGTACCGTAACCAAAGATCGGCAAATTTGCAAGCAGACAACTCCACCAAGGTGTACAAAACGATCGTATCGGACGTGCGCTTGCTGGCACTGAACGCTTTTGACCCCCGGATCAAGCCTTCGGTCGCACAACCCATCAAGTACCACACTCCTGAGGAGGAAATCGCATTGGGTCCTGCGTGCTGGTTGTGGGACTACTTGAGGAGACTGCGGACCGGTGGGTACTTTCTTCCATTGAGTGGGGGCATCGACTCGTGTGCCACGGCCACCATAGTCCACCTGATGTGCCGTCTCGTGGTGGAGGCTGTCAAAAACAACAACAAACAGGTGTTGGAGGACATCCGGTCGTTGACGCACGATCCTTCCTTCACCCCAACAGAACCGCTGCACGTTGCGCAGCGGTTGTTCTACACCAGTTTCATGGGCACCGAGAACTCGTCCAAGGAAACAAGATCGCGTGCCAAGGAGTTGGCTGCGAAAATCGGCGCGTATCACATCGACATGAACATGGACTCTCTTGTGAGCGCGGTGATTCTGGTCTTTGAAGTGGCCACCGGTAAGAGACCCATCTTCAAGATCTTTGGTGGCTCCGTCACAGAAAACTTGGCTTTACAGAACATCCAAGCTCGGTTGCGGATGGTGTTGAGTTATTTGTTTGCACAGTTGTTGCCATGGACCAGGGACCCTAAGAACCCGGGTGGTTTGTTGGTTTTGGGTAGTGCCAATGTTGATGAGTGTTTGAGAGGTTACTTGACCAAGTATGATTGTTCTTCTGCCGATGTCAACCCTATCGGAGGGATTTCCAAGACTGATCTTAAGAGTTTTATTGCATGGGCGGAAGTCAACTTTGAGATTCCAATCTTGAACGACTTCTTAACTGCCGTTCCAACTGCTGAGTTGGAGCCAATCACAGAGAATTACGTGCAGAGTGATGAAATCGATATGGGCATGTCATACGATGAGTTATCCAGATTTGGAAAGTTACGGAAAGTTGAAAAGTGTGGTCCTGTGGGAATGTTTGTTAAGCTCTATCATGAGTGGTCTCAACCTCCATATAACTTGTCTGCAGATAAGATTGCAGAAAAGGTGAAGAGGTTTTGGTTTTTCTATGCTATTAACAGACATAAGATGACCACGATGACTCCTGCTTATCATGCTGAGCAGTATTCTCCTGATGATAATAGGTTTGATTTGCGTCCATTTTTGATTAATCCTAGGTTTCCTAGGGCTCTGAGGAAGATTGATGAGATGGTTAGTATTATTAATGAGATTGAGGAGAGCAATAGGTCGATTGAGTAAAGAACTAAAAACGAACGAAGAACGAACGAAGAACGAACGAAGAACGAACTAAGAACGAACGAAGAACAAACGAAGAACAAACGAAGTGAGTAAGTTTGCTAGTTCATTCCTTTACAAATGGTTATGTATTGCATTCGTTCGTTCATTCCTTTACAAATGATTGTGTATTGCTTATTCAGTAAATCACCTACAAATTTAATTCAGAGTCATCTTATGTCATTATAAACATTTCCTTATTTAAACCTTCATACTACTTATTTATCTTACCTCCCCATTTAGGAATTATCCCTAACTCCTCCTCCATAAACTTCCCAGGATTCTCATTACGCCTCAAAAAATCTAATATCGATACAGATATTTGCTTGGGAATATCCTCATGTATAAAATGACCACACATTCTGTTGTTATTAAAAACAATCAATTGATACTTGCCCTGCATTTGACCAATAATTAACCCTTTATCTAGTGTTTCATGTGTAGACAATATAAGCAATTTCAGTACACTTGTCTTTAGAAACTTTTCCGATAACCCATCAAACCATGTGGGCCAGTAGTTCTGGGTCAACGACAAGTCCAACTTCCAGTGTAGGGTACCCTTGGGGCCGCGGGTGAATAAGTCAGGCACACTGAAATTGGCCAGCTCCTCGTTGTAGAGTAACAAGTTCATGTGCCATTGAACGGCCTCTGTGATGTGCTCAAAGTAGACGGGTCGCCTCTGGATGAAGGCCGGCATGACGGCCAACGACTTGACGGCCATCTCCTCCACTATGTCCAATAGCACCAATCCTTTGATATTGCTTGGCGAGTTTGCTGCCAAATAATTGGACATGACAGAGCCACCCAAAGAGTGACCGATAAAGTACACCGACGAATGGTGGTACTTCTTGTCAAAGTCATGCATTATAAAGGCAAGATCCGAAACAAAGGACGCCATTGCGAAGTCATTTGTGCTTGACGAATTGCCATGACCTCGTAAATCAATGAGAAACACCCCAACTTCCTCGCACATCACCTCCGAAAGCTTTGCAAATGTCATCGCCGAGGAACCTGCCCCATGAAGACACACAATGACACTGCTTTCCAGCGACGGAGGCTCCTTATAGTATGTCTGGATTTCATGCTGGTCAGTGGTGACCACTCTTTCAGTCTTTGTGAAAAAGGAGCTCTTAAACTGTTCATAATCGTGCCAAATTGGAGTGGAGTCTGTGCTTTCAGTACTCTCTGGACCATTCAATTCCTCCTCGGCCAATTCCTTAAGCGACTTGGACTCCTCATTGAGCGACGGCATCCCAAACTTGTTTGGCTTCTTAAGCATGGTCTTGTGGAGTTTAGACATTTTGTTTTTAATTCTCAAAGAGAAATGGATCTAACCACTCACTTCTCCCACATGGCCACGGCGCTCTTTGTGGGCTACAAGGCTTTGACCATCCTAGAAACACCAGTATCGTGTATATTTGTCGACAAGGACACTGGGAATATAGTACTGATAGGATATAACTATACTAATGTTTCTCTCAATGGAACACAGCATGCAGAGTTCTTGGCTGCAAAGAGACTTGTTGATCTGGGCGTAGACTTTAAGAGATTGGTCATGTACGTAACGGTCGAGCCGTGCATCATGTGTGCGTCATTCTTGAGGCAATTAGGCGTTGGCAAGGTGTACTACGGGTGTGGGAACGATCGGTTTGGTGGGAACGGAACAATTTTACTGATAAATAGCGATGATCTTCCCGACGACTGTTATCCGTCATTTTCGGGAATCATGAGGACCGAGGCCATTCAGTTACTCCGCAACTTCTACATCCAAGAGAACGAATCGGCACCACAACCCAAAGTAAAAAAGAATACTGACATCGACTCCAAAGAGTTTCCCGCAAACTTTTTTACCGTCTCAAAGCTGCAATTCATCGAGGAGTTTGGTGCTGAAAGGGAGCCGATTTTTAGTAGCAACTTAGAAATCACGCCAATATATGGAAAGGGATATAAGTTGGAGGATGTAGTAGACTGGAAAAGGCTACTGAAGGTGCCGTACCTAAAAGAAGAATTGGGAGAGGTTACGGAAAATGAGGTTTTGGACTTCTTTGCTTTGTTCTATAATATAGACGACGCTGGAAACGTTGATTACTCCAAGGATATTAAAAAGTACAATAGTAAGAAGCGGCGTTATGAATTATACGAATAAACGAACTTTATGGCCTGATGAATCACCTGATCCATATCATATATATTTTTGCAACCTGCAAAAAACACACCAATGGAAGGTGTTGTATATTATATTTGGCTGCAGCTTAACACGTTAAGCTCCGTCCAGCTTACGCTTCTCTTAGTATTGACCCCTCTAGTTGCCAATTTAGCATGGCAATACGTCTATTCGCAGAGAAAAGATCGAGTGCCGATGGTTTTCCACTGGGTCCCATGGCTAGGCTCTGCTGTTGCCTATGGAAAAAACCCGTACAGTTTCTTTGACCTGTGCCATGACAAGTACGGGGATGTTTTCTGTTTCGTGTTGCTTGGGCGGGTCATGGTTGTTTATCTAGGCCCCAAGGGTCATGACTTTGTGCTCAATGCTAAAGTTTCAAATGTATCGGCAGAAAAAGCATACACCCATTTGACCACACCAGCATTTGGCCGTGGGGTTATCTACGACTGCTCGAATCTGAAACTTATGGAGCAGAAGAAATTCGCCAAGTCTGCATTAACAACCAGTTCTTTCAGATCGTATGTTCCAAAGTTCACTGAAGAAATCGGAAAATACTTCAAGAACTTGGGTGAAACTGTCAATGTATTGAAGTCGCAGTCTGAGTTGACACTCTTCACTGCGTCCAGAACACTTTTGGGTGATCACGTCAGATCTAAACTTGACACTTCTTTTGCCGTGTATTTTTCCGATCTTGATAAAGCGTTTACCCCGATGAACTTTGTGTTTCCGAACCTCCCCACCCCCAACAACACCAAACGAGACGACGCGCAGAAAGCCATTTCGGGGCTCTACATGGACGTCATCAACGAAAGAAGACAAACAAACAACTTGGACCATGACGACTTGATTTCTTCTTTGATGATGAATTCCTCTTACAAAGATGGGTCCCGCATGTCCGACCAGGAAATCGCCAACCTTCTCATTGGCGTTCTCATGGGTGGCCAGCACACTTCGGCCACCACGTCTGCCTGGTTTTTGCTTCATTTGGGCGAAAAGCCAAAGTTGCAAAATCAACTCTACTCGGAGTTAATGCGAGTGTTGGACGGCCGTGACGTCACACAATTAACATACGACGACTTGGCCAAACTAACTCTCATTAGTTCCACCATCAAAGAAACAATGAGAATGCACCACCCCTTGCATTCCATCTTCAGGTACGTCTTGCAGCCAATGCCTATTCCCAACTCTCACTATACCGTCCCTGCAGGACATTATGTAATGGTCAGCCCAGGGTATGCAATGACCAGTGAAAGATGGTTTGCCCATCCTGAGAAATATGATCCTGAGAGATGGCTTGTAGATAGTAAGAGCGACTCCGAGAAAATCGATTATGGCTTTGGTTTGGTTTCAAAAGGTGTTTCATCTCCTTATTTACCTTTTGGAGGTGGAAGACATAGATGTATTGGGGAGCAATTTGCCATGTGTCAATTGGCTGTAATTCTTTCCAACTACTTGTTTTATTTTACATGGTCATTAAAAGGTAGACTTCCTGATGTTAGTTATGATTCTATGGTGACTTTACCTGTTGAAAAAGATGCTGAGATACTTTTAAAGAGGAGATGAAAATTTGCACCCAAAATTAGAATTGAGAGGATAGAGGGTTTGAAGTTGGAGTAATTTAAGTGTATAGTTATGAAAACTTATTAAGTTGTAAGAGATTGTACAGTCCAAGAAATTGTCTATACCAAGGGAAATTTCAACACAATTATCATTATCAATTATCAAATATGAATCATTATAATTCATCAACCATCATAAACCATCACCTATTACAAATCATCAACCATTCTAAACCATTATCAAAATCATCAGCCATTATCAAAATAATTATCAGCATTTTACAATTCACATCTCACTCGCAAACAAAAAAAAACCAATATGGACTCGGATGAGGAATACATTCAAAATGGATTAGGCTCAGATAGTGAGTCTGAGTTCTTGAAGGATGATGTAACCAAAAGAACACGTTCCAAAGGTGGACCACAATCTGAATCAGCATCATCCGAAGGTAAAGGCAAACTGAAGAAGAAAGGCGGAAAAGGTGCAATCAGTGACTTGAAAACAGCCAATGGGTACTCGTGGGAAGATCAGTACCAACGGTCATGGGATATAGTGAAGGACGACGATGAGAGTGGGCGTTCGCTTGAGACGATCATCCAGAAGATGATTGAAACCCGTAAGAAGAAGATTATGAAGAATCCAACAACACCGTTCCAGAGAGGTATTATTCGTACGTTGATCGTAGTGATCGATGGCTCTCTGACCATGGCCGAGAAGGACTTGCGTCCAACAAGATTTCTGAAAACATTGTCATTGCTCCAGGACTTTGTAGTGGAGTTTTTTGATCAAAACCCCATCTCACAAATAGGTATAGTTATTATGAGAAATGGGGTTTCACATTTGGTGAGTGAGGTGAGTGGTCTGCCCCAGTTCCACTTGGACAAAATCAGGCAATTAAAGGCCCGACAGCATAATAGATACGAACCAAAAGGGGATCCATCATTACAAAACGCACTTGAGATGGCGCGGTCGTTGTTGAAGTACAACTTTGGGAATACGTCCAATGATTCACGCAACTCCAAAGAGATCTTGGTTATATTTGGAGCCTTATTCACGAGCGACCCCGGGGATATACACAAGACTATAGATCATTTGGTTACAGACGACATCAAGGTTCGAGTGATCGGACTTTCCGCACAAGTGGCCATTTGCCAGGAGCTTGTGAATAGAACAAACCACCAGCTCCGTAACACCACGACGCCCAGCTATGGTGTGATCATGAACGAGACACACTTCAAAGAATTGCTTATGGAGTGCGTGGTGCCCATACCGATTACAGAAACAAAGGAAACGGTGGTGAGCAATGGAGTTCCGTTGATTAAAATGGGGTTCCCGTCGAAAATCCAGCCGAATCTTTCGTCTTCGTTGTCGAACCCGCAGTGGGTGATTGAGTTCCCGCAGTTGAACGCCAGTGACCCGGCCCAGGGCTTGGATGAACTGAAGGTGATTGAGATTAATAACAACTTGGGAAATGAACACAAGTCAGCTGTGGTTGGGTACCAGTGCCCACAGTGTCGCAGTAAGGTGCTCAATCTCCCGCTGGTTTGTCCGGTTTGTGGGCTCATGTTGATTCTCTCCACGCATTTAGCCAGACTGTACCACCATTTGCTTCCTTTGAGTCCCTACAAAGAAGTTCCTGTTGCCGAATCATATACAAGTACACACTGTTTCGGGTGTTTATTGCTCTTCCCCGAAGGATCTTCCAAGAGTACGCTAGATCTGCAGATCCTGTCGAGATACAGATGTCTACAATGTCTGAATGATTTTTGTATTGACTGCGATGTGTTTGTACATGAAGAGTTGCATAATTGTCCTGGATGTGAAAATAGATAGTTTTTATACTTTACACTTTAAATTACTATACATTAACTACCCCACGCCGAGTTACCTCCGCCCGAGCCCCAGCTGGAGTTTCCGCCTCTGTTCCCCCAAGCTGAGTTGTTACCCTTGTTGCCCCAGTTGGAGTTCCCGCCTCTTCCGCCCCAACTGGAGTTGTTTCCTCTTCTCAGCTCGCTGCCGTTGGAGTCGTTACCGCCACGGTTCCCCCACGACGAGCTGTTTCCGCCAGAGCCCCAGGTCAGGTTGCCGTTATCTCTGGAGTTCCATGCCGAGGAGCCACCGCCCCAAGTGGAAACTCCTCCGGGGGTCTTGCCTCCCCCTGCGGCTGGTGTCTTGCCACCGCCCCAGGCAGTTGCACCGCCCCATGTCGAAGCTCCACCGCCGGAAACAACAGGAGTCACCCCTCCGTTCCATGCGGAACGGCCGCCCGAGCTGAACGCTGGGGCCTGCGGCTTGTTGAAGCCGCCGTCTCTGTTGTGGTTGTTGTTGTCGGCAGGAGCACCGATGAATCTCAAGTATGGAATGGCTTCTCCACGCACAATCACATTCAAACTGTTTTTGTTCACCTTGATTTTCTTACTCTTTGTGTGGAGCTCGATCCGTGCGTAGACGTCGTCGGTGTCAGTCACCTTTCCCATCAACCCCTTGTAACTGCCTGAAGTGACAGTAACATCTTTGTAGATCAACTTGTCACGGCCACCAACCTTGGTTCGTAACCCAGCAGGTGCAGCTGCGTTTCCCGGAAGCTTAAGATTAGGATTCATTCTGCTCAAGTCCGGTCCCAAGTTCTTCAGCAACAACAGGTCCTTGGTTGTGATAGTACTGACATTCATTCTGTTGGTGACGAAAATACCCAAGTTCTGAGTGATTTCTTTCAGCTTAATGAAAAGAGAGTTTTTGTAGATGTGCAAAATGGCACCTTCACGTTTCTTGTCACCCAATTGTTCACGAACCGTGTCACCGACTTTAATGGTGAACCCGTTTTTATCTGTAGCGATTTGTTCACGACGCAGTTGCTGGACTTTGGAAGCGATACCACTTGGTTTAAGCGTGATTAAACGGGCATCCGACGTTAAAATCTCAAACGCAGACTTTTCCGCTTTGACAATCACACCAACAGTGCTTGAGTTCAACAGCACCAAATCGTTGATTTCGTATTTGGAGTTGACTGTATCTATGTTGTGGGAAGAGTCGGTAGCTTTAACCAAATAGTTTGCAAAAACACGAATATCTTCTTTTGTTTGGTCACTAACCAAGATGACGGAATCCCCATCAACCTTAATAACCAACCCGGTCTCGTCAAAGTGCTTACCTTCAACAACTCTAACGTGGTCACCCTCGTCAAAGATCTTGCGCAAGTCGGACATCGGCACTGTTAATCTTTCGTTGATAAATTTAGGATCTCCCGAGTCGGTAACCAGGATCGTGATTTCTTGTAAGGACGTTTCAACAACCAACCCCACAGTCTTGGCCTGCTCACCACGGCGGATTTCCACCTTGTCACCTGGTTGGAACGCAGTCGAGTTTTTGGACGCAGATGACCCCTTCAACAGTGACGCGATCGATGCCAAGTCAAACCCGTCCTCTTCAGAGTTACCTGTTTGGAAACGGTCCAACTCCTCCAAACGAGGGTGGACATCCTTGGTTTGGATGAACTGCAACTTGAAGTCCTTGAAAAGGAACCCGTCGGCGTATTCTTCCCCACGGTACACAAATGAACGTGCTCCGCTTCCTCTTCCTGGCTGCAAGAACTCACCATCGTACATCTTTGCTTCTTGTTCGGAAAAGAGACGAGGCATCGGACGCAACTTCAGCTTGATACGGCGACCTTCACGGTCGAATTCATCGTTCCGCCCATAGTCCAAACGAGGAACCAACTTACACCGCACATCCAACCCGTTCTCACTCAAGTTGTCAACAATAGCCAAGTCGTTCTTGTACTTACCTCTGGTGATACGCACGTAAATACCTGGAACCAACTCAACGTCCGAAGATTTAACCTGTTTAAGCAAGTCGGGGTACTCCTTAACTGGAACCAATAACTTGTCACGCACGTAGATATTCACCATACCAACCAACGCCCTGTCAATGGCATCCGGACGCTTGGCTTCAATGTAAACGTACCCCTTGAACGAGTCTCTCTGGAACACGGTCATGATGTCCAAGGGCTTGCCTTGTCTTTCCAAAGTACGCTTCTTCTCGTAAAGTTTACGCACCAAATCTTTTTCTCTTCCAGGAGTACATCTGATGGCATAAATCGAAGGGTCATTAATCGAAGGCATCAACAACTTCTGCGAAACGGTTCCGCTGGTTGCAGAGTCTCCCCGGTACACAGTGTGTGTTTTACGATAACGTTGTTTCAATGTCTCTGCCAATTGCTCGGCGTCCTGGTCTTCCGCCTCCTGTCGACGAAGATCATACTGTCTGTGTAAACGGTCATCGTTGAGTTCCTTACCATCCCCACCCAATTGGTCTCTATCGTCAGAGATAAACTTCTCACGGAACTCAGCTTCTTCGTCATCTTCTTCTTCATCTTCTTCCTCTTCATCGTCAACCTCAGCTTCCATATCAATGAACTGGTTGGCTCCTCTTCTTCTCTTTCTTCTTTTGGAAACACCATCGTCTTCGTCTTCATCGTCTTCATCTTCTTCTTCCTCTTCTTCTTCATCATCACGGGAACGCTTATGGTCTTGTCTCTCCAAAGCTTCGTCCTCCAACTCGTCGAGATCGTTGAAGGCAACGTCGTCTAACGGCTCTTGTTTCGTGGGTTCAGAAGACATGTCGCTGTTGTTGGGTTTTCGTTCTTTTTTTTTTCTGTACATGTATGTCACGTGAGTGTGTATCTTAATCTGCGTTTTCAAGTTACTCTTGATATTCTTTAGATCCTCTTAATCATTATTTTTCATCTACCCTCCAACAAAACAAATAACATAAACGAGGAGTTGTATCCATCCTTATCTATGTATTTATTAAAAGTTAACTATTCTTTTAATATAGAAATTCATAAACAAATCACAACGAATGATGTGTTTGTTATATTTTAACTCACTACATTCTGTTATATTTTAATTCACTACATTTTGTTTATTAAACAAAAGCAAGTTTGCTAACTCACACTTTATTAATTAAAAATTCATAAATCACAACTCACTTCGTTCGTTTTTACTCTTCAACTAATATATGCGGAAGATAATCAAGCGACCGGCGCACAGCTATAATATGCCACGGTAATATCCCAAAATCTTCTGCAGAATCACTTACATTCAGAATCCCTAGAATATCACCAAGAACAGCCAATTTCTTGTACTGTTGTATGACAATCTTCATCAAAGCATCTAAATCCCAATAACTAGAACAACTTAAGAGATTCACCTCTAGTATCAAGTGAATCCCATCATCACAAGTATTCAGCTTTATAATAAACCCAGTTTTCATTCCCAGTTTACTTGGATAGTTAAACAATGAAAGAGGAGCCTTAGGAACAATTCCAATCAAGTCGCCGCGGGGGTCGTGGATAAGTGAGTCGGAAACAGTAGCACTGGTGTAGTGGGGTGCACTGGTTACATTCATATCCAGCAGTGGCGAGAGGAAGTTCCCTGGAGCATTCAAGAACTGTTGAGGAGAATGGAAGTTGATGCCACCAGAAGGAGATGTGATCAAGGCGCCTGTGTTCGGAGATGAGTTGGAAGATGTAGGGAACGTTTTATACTCCTGTGTAGCCTGGTTAGCGAGAGACGATACGGTGATTGGCTGCGAAACCTCGTTTTCAGTCTTGACACCGGTGAAAATATGCTGAGGAGTGTCATTGACAGTAAGCACGATCATCGAGATGTCCCTGTGTTTCAAGGAAAGACGCTTCCAGTGGACCAACTCGTCATCAAGAAGAACATTGTTGACTCTCGTCAACACCAAAAACTTCTTTCCTCCGTGTCCTCCTCCAGATCCGTGGTTCTGCTGTTCTTCTATTAACAACTTGAACATTTCAGAGGAAATGTCCCAAACAGAGTCGCAGATACCCCCCAAGTCGGTTTTGCTACCTCCGCCAGCATACCACGACTTGGTGTGTGTGACGATTCCCAACGGGTCCGACCATGCCGCCAGGTACCAGTGCTTGTCGATACTTCTGTCGTATGCCAAGTGGAGGAACAAATCGTCGCTGCCACTGCCATCCTTCAGGTTCAAAAACTTGAACTGGATCCTTTGCGGAGGCTCCCGAACCAACTGAGTGTATGAGTTCCGAGTGAGTTTAAGCGATAGGTCATTCGGACATAAGTTGTACAATGTCATCGACAACCGTGCAAGCTTGTGAGAAGAAACATACTTGGGGGTGGGGAAAAATGGTTTGTGAGTTCCACTCTTATCATCACCCATACCCGACCCACGCTTGGCAATAAACAGACCGGGAATTACCTTGGTGAAGATGTTCACCAATGGAAGCTGGTGGTTTTTCAATGCAACGCTAAAGTTCCGGAAGATCTTGGCTGCTTGCAACGGAGCATTGTAGTTTTCGTTGAAATCCGCAAACAAAAGAAGTAGAGGTCTGTCGAACTCAAACTTGTTTGACTTGTTGATTAAATCCAATTTGATTAGCTTGACCAAAGATGTAAGACGGCGGTCTAATTGTACGTATAAATCCAGGAAACTCTGGGCGGGACCAATCAGCAAAATACCATTGCAAATAGACTCCAAGTCTGGTCTAGTGTCCACGGTTAACAAATTCACTTTTGAGATAAGCCCCAAGTTGCATTCCTGGTAGTTTTGGATGAGCTGGTTGAGGAAATCTTCATGGCTGGTGCCAATTTCTCCCACAAGCAAAATCTGGAAGTTTTTGGGTGGGGTGACAGGACGGAAGTTGAGATACTTCCAGAACCGCAACCCAACACTGTTTAAATTAACAATGTTTTCGTTCTTTATCACACGTGCTTTCGACACAGGTAACTTGAATAATTGATCTTCTCCGATGGTTACGTTGGCAGCAAACTGGGAGTTCAACTGGGTATGTTTAGTGTATGCTTCTTTGTTGGAGTCGCTGCTGGACATGGAATCCCATTCGATTGTCTTCAACTTGCGCAATTGTGCAGAAGCGTTGAGCAAATCGTCATCATAGGTGATGTCATCCAAAAAGTTCAACTGGCTATCCAACTCATTATCCTGTTCGCAACTCTTGAGATCAATCAACAACTGAGCAAGGGAGACTCGGTGTGAAAGTGGAAATTGTTGTTCAAACAGCAGCACAAAGTCATCGTTTGGAAGGGTGATTTCTCCATCATGATTTTCGGATTCACCGAAAACCAAGTTGGGACCCAAGTACTGTAAGAGATCGTCAAGATGGGCTAGTTTGACCACCAAGCCCGTCTTAGTTTCCAAGTCTGTTTCCTCGTCATCCGTGATGCTGTAGTTGGTGACACGTTTAGAACCGTAATTGTTTAGTAAGAAGTAGTTTGGAATGGTCATAACATTGATGCTTCTCAAAATCAATGGAAGATAGTTGGTAGATTCCGAGATGGCTTTGACGTCTTCGTCGTTGTTTGCAGATTGCGTATTGGTTGGGGTCAATGCACCCACGCTGGTGGAGGACTGCGCGGGCCATTGAGTGTTTGGAGTCGGGTGCTCAAACTCCATAGGAGATGCGGTCTGGTTGAGATCGCTGAAGTACGGCAGTTCTGATTTGTTTGTAAGTCTCATCAGACCAGGGGAAATGATTGAGACCAGGGGCCGGCCAAAGGAGGTATCTGGTGCATGGGCAGCTTGGTCGGTGACCATATCAGAAGGGTTTTCCAAAACTTCGTCCTCATCTTCATCCTCATCACTTGATTCACTGGAATCACTGGAGTCGACTCGAGATGTATTCATAAGTTGCTCTTTAAATTCTTTTGCCAAAGGTTCAAATCCGCTGACACTGGTAGCTCTGATATTACGCCTGCGTTGTTCAATATCGGTGCTTTCCTTTTCCACGTAGAATTTTCCTCCTTTACCATACTTTGTATCGATATTGCTTTTAATGATGGGGTTGAAGATGATCGGGGAGAAGATTGAAGTTTCGGGAGCTTCCTGTTGGTGGGACCCAGCAGAGGACGTGCCATTGGACGTCGAGCCACCGGTCGAAGGGGGTGCAAATGGCACAGCAAATGGAGTCGCCATCATAGGAAGAGGGGCACCCGGGTCATTATAATTCGGGGTGGACGACTTCTTCAACATCATTTGATCCTTGGGAATGCTAAAGTAAGAACGGTCAATCTTTGCAAATTTTAGTTTAGGTTCTTCTGGCTTGGGTTCTTCTTTAGGTATCACTTTTGCGATTGGTTCTGGTTCTTCGACTGTTTCTGGTTCTTCGGTTGGTCTTTCCTCTGGTACTTCCTTCGGCTCCTTTTCCATCTCAAATAAATCCTTTTCAGGCTCCTCCTCGGGCTCCTTATCACTTTCATCGCCAAACAAATCATCGATTTCCATGTCCTCATCTTTTTTGAAGTCGTCGCCTATCAGGAAAAGATCGTGGCTGGGAGTCCCCAACTCCATGATGCCTGTTGAAGCCGGATCTTTATGGGTATCTGCAACCGACGTGCCAGTCTGTGATACAGCGCTATGCACAGATTGGATTTCAGTCTGCTTGGAGATGTTGAAATCAAGAAATGAGGATATCAAAGAGAGTGGGTTTGGGTTTCGAGTGGAATCTTTAGGGTATTCGACTGGAGCCTTGAATGTTCCCAATTGAACCAAGCACAAGTTCCAGGGCCAAAGAATATACTTTTTGTTGTCGACCGAGTGAATAAACTTGGCGATGGGAGACGTTTGGTTGTTTAAATGCTTCAAGTTCGGAATCAACTTGACCCACACCATATCTTCAGACATGGTGGTGTAATCAATTCCGGTGCTTAACTTTATAAGCTTAAGAAGGTTTTCATTCATGGTGTGCTTTCGGGTAACCAAATTCTTCTGGAAATTGGAAGCATCAAACAAATGGCACCTGATGCCGCTAGGAAGAAGGAAAATCACATAGTCCTGCGAACTACTTAGCTCAGATGACTTCTGTAGTATAGACGAGTCATGGAAAATAGGCAGCTTCTTCAGCACAATGGCAAGTAGAAGATCGCCTGTGGGATGAAGCGTAGGCTCGATGTGGAGAATATTGTAGGAATTATGCCGTTGGACTATCGAATGGTTTCCAAAGATTTTGATCACGCCGTTTGCAGACAAGTTATAATGTACCATTTTCTTGAAAGCCTTCAAGAAAGAGAAGCTTGCAAATGGAGTGTGCTCGTCAGAAGGGTTGGATTTTCCGGAGGAAGCAGCCACCAGTTCGATATCGATATTTCCGGAGTGCTTTAGCACCACCTGTTCGTATTCCTTGGAGGGATCAAACTCCACCTCATCACGTAACGTGAAGATGTACAAATATTTGTTATGGTAGGTGATTAGCATTTTTGGGTGGTTGAAACGTATTAGTAGTTCTAGCTCCAACAAAGATTGATTATTTCCAGAGGCAGAAGTGTAGATGGAGTACTTGATGGCGCTTATATGCGCCATCTTGTAGTAGTGTGTCGTTATATTCTGTGCGTTCACCATTGACTAGACCCATATATTTTAAAAAGATTTAAATTCACGTCACATGTGGGGAGTCAGGTGACACCTCTATTTCGAAACGGCCGGAAACATTTATCGTTTAATCAAACATGTCGGATGATACTCGTAAGTGAATAAACGGACAATGTGGGAGAACTAACATAAATAGCCATTTTGAAAGCTTCGGACCTTGCGGAGGAGATTCAAACCAAGATTTTTGAGTTGGCCCAGCAAGCCAAGGAGTACCGTATTGAGAAGGACATAGCCACTTTCTTGAAGAAAGAATTGGATCAATTGTATGGTGCTACATGGCATGTGATTGTTGGAAAGAGTTTTGGTAGTTATGTTACACATGAACAGGGATATTTTATATATTTTTACATAGGGGAGTTAGCATTTTTGATTTTTAAGAGTGGTTAACCACACGAAGTGAGGCAAAGCCAGGTTTTGAGGTAAAGAACTTCAAAGCACTCCCATTTTGTTAATAAATATATCTTAATTTGATGTAAACATTAATCACAACTTATCAGTTTGACCACCAAACAAAGTGAAAACTGGAGCATCCAATCTATCTCTACCCTTCAAGAAATCCAACTCCATCACAAAGGAATATTGAACAATATCACCCTTGTTCAACTTGACCAATTCACCGGCACCAAAAGCAGAACCACCGGTGGCCAAGATGTCATCAACAATAAGGATCTTGGAACCTGGTGCAAAAACGTCCTTTTGCATCTCAAACTTGTCAGATCCGTACTCCTTCTTGAACTCAACTTGGTGGACTTGACCTGGCAACTTACCTGGCTTTCTCACAGGAACAAAACCAGCGTTCAAGGCAAGAGCCAAGGTTGGGCCGAATAAAAACCCACGGGATTCTAAGCCCACAACGTAGTCCACCTTGGTCTCTCCCAATTGCAACTTGAAAGCATCCACCAACTTTTGGAACAATTCCGGTTGAGTGAAGATTGGCAAGAAGTCTTCAAACAAAATCCCCTTTTCTGGGAAGTCTGGGTATTGCTTGAGAGCGGCCTTTAATTCAGTAGCAAGTTCGTTGAGGGACATTAATTTTTTTTATTGATGCGGGTATATTCCGATGATTTGTAAATGCATATTATGAGATGAGATTAGAGATGGGGGGGGATAATGGAGCAAAGTTGGTGGGACGGGTCCTCGGAGGTTAAGTATTGGGTGTTTATAGGTTGATTTTACTGTAACTAGATGATAATATGGTAAAAAGAGTGATTTCGACCGGATCGTTTCCGGGTATAGTACCAACGGAATGTCAACGGGTTTGATAATTTTCACAAAAATTTACGAATAAAAGAATGAACTAAATGTTTTAGAGATAAGCGAGTTATAGTATAGAATATAAATAGAAAGTATTAAATAATAGAAGTGGTAATAATTGAGTAAAGATACAACTATGAACAACTCGATATGCTATTAAGTTAGAATGATGAAGGACTAAACTGTATGATGTAAACTATGAGGAATGAAGTTGGCGAAACGAAGTCAGAATATAATAGTTATTTAAGGGTATATCTAGCAAACGTCAAGTAACAAACCAAGTCATCAATAGCTAAAACTAGCTCACTAACAAACTACTCACTTCGTTAGTAAGGATACTATTAATTTCTTTAGTTAGGGATAACTACTCACTTCTTTAGTTAAGGTTAACTAGCCACTTCTTTAGTTAAGGATAACTCACTAACAAACAAACTTACTCACACGCACTTCGTTTGAGTTGGTTTCGTTTTTTTTTGCAACACGCGTATGGAATCAACACAAGAACTACTAAACAACTACCTGTCAATGACAGATGACCTCAGCGTCTACAGCGAACCCGGCATCAACCTCTCGGAACTCTACGACATGCTAGACGACGACCTGCTAGAAATAGGACGATCCAAGTCGATGATGGAACCAATGAAAAGTAGTCCATTCAAAACACCCAAGAAGATGCGGAACGGATACGAAGAACACATCATTCGGGCACGCGGAAGTCCCGTGAAGAAGGAGGACACTACCGATACAATAGAAAGAAACATTGAAAAGTTTTTACAAAAGAATGGGCTCGTTGACGAGGACGACAAAACAGAGCTTATCATCAAGGAGACACACAAGTTGATCCAAGGGATTCCCGCCAGTGTTGTGGCGAGTGACGAAGGGGAAAAATACTCGAAGCTTCTTTCCAGTTCTCTCAGCAAGATGGTAGAGATGCTTGAAGAAAGTAAAGGACAGAAGGTTCAGCAAAGTGTTCAAAGAACCGAGGAATTGAGGGGAGAAAACAGACAACTCAAGGAAGACAACAAACAACTCAAGGAAGAAAACAACCGACTCAAGGAAGAGATCAAACAATTGGGCAGAAAGTTACAGCAACAGGTTCCACAACAGAATGCGCAAGTTAAAAGAGAAAACAGTTTATTGCGCGAGAAGTTGATAAAGTACAAGAAGTTGGCAGATGAGAGAGAGGAGGAGTTAAGAGGGGTTAAGGATGGTTCTGTGAGGGATTCGAGAATCCAGAGAAAGGAACTTAGGGACGAGCTTGACCTCAAGGAAAAACTTAGGGACGAGCTTGACCTCAAGGAAAAACTTAGGGAAGAGCTTGACCTCAAGGAAAAACTTAGGGAAGAGCTTCGTGATGAACTTCGGGAAAAACTTAGTGATGAACTTAAGGACAAACTTAAGGAAGAAATCAAGAAAAAACATACCGAACACTTCAAACACTTTGATGAATCCAATCAAATCATCAGGTTACAAACGGAATTAAACAAATATAAAAGCGAATTAAAAAACCACCAAACAGAACAATTGAAATCAAAATTACAAAGTGAATTGAACGAACGTCCAGAAATATCATTAAAATCAATATACCAAGAACTAGAAACGTTTCTCAAAAGAAAAAGCAGTGATGAGGATGATCTCCAAAAAGTTAAAAGTATGCTTAACCAAAATAAAGAGCAACCTAGTTTTGATGAGCAATTGCTTGAGATGCTAAGCAAAGTGCAAAATACGCGGACCAACCTGCATGAGAAGCTGCAAGTGAACCCACTAGAGAAGTCACATGACGAGGAACAATGGAAGGAAGTTGTGTTAAAAATAAAGGAGGGTAATCCGGAAAGATTGCTGCGAATAAGAGCAGTGCAGGAAGATGGCGCGGGAGATGGCGCGAAAGACGGCGAGAATCTTAGGAATGAGGCAAGCAGGCACACGGACGCGAAAAAGAAATGCAGTGTGTGTGAAAACGTCCATGGAGAATCCGATGACACCGTGCAGATGATGGGGTCATTTACATGGAACGGGTGAGCTTGCGATTTTGACCGGATTGGGGATACGCGTATTGCAGATGCAATTCTTGCACATTGTAATTTCATTTTGTCACGTTTTTAGCATTACTGATGTGTATTTACAAATAAACTAAATCGGGTAATTAGGTAATTTATAGACGCGAAAGTGTGATTGAATCTAGAGTAGATTAGTGAATATTGCCCCGAAATCCAGCGAGCGATTGTTTTTCAGTAGTGGTTATATTGAAAAATTTCAATATTATAGCATATTATTCCTGGCGTTGCCCGTTTATCACACGCACCAAAAAAATTCACCAAACACAAAAAGTGTGTGTGAGTTTATAAAATTTTTCTCTATCACACACACAAGTAACAAGGGGCAGTCTAGCTAACATGGTACAGGCCGCTGCATCCATCAACAACGAGAACGAGTACAGGCTAACCCGGTCGAAGGCTCAACAGACGAGCGTTGGAGTGGGAGGGGGAGTAGTTAATGGAGGGGGAGCAACTAAAACAACAACAACAACAACATCAACATCCACTATAAAGTCAGAGACTTCAGATAAAGGGACGAGTACAGGAACAGAAACCGCATCGGACAGTGAGACTGGTGAAGGTAAAAGCGTACCTAGTGAAAGATCGGACGAAAAGGAGGATCGTCAATACCTTGGCGACGTGTCGAACCAGTACGGAGTAACGGGTAGCAAGGCCGGGAATGGTAAGGGAAGCACATCTAACAACAAGAGAAAACCGTTGGGAGGAGACAATGGTCCTTTGCAACAAAAAACAAGCAAGGTTGTTGTTGCTGCTACATCCAAGGAGGGCGAAGTCCAAAGAATGCCTCAGAAGAGACCTGCTACAGAGTCGTCCACGAACTTGGTGGAGAAATTGCATATACCACAGACGACCGTACCGAGCCTCCAGAGTGCCCATGCACAATACAAGAAATCACGATTGATCGATTATGAATGGCAAGATTTGGACGAGGAAGACCTGGACGATCCATTGATGGCTTCTGAGTACGTGAATGACATTTTCCACTACTTTTACGAGTTAGAAACGCGTATGTTGCCGCATTCAGATTACTTGGTCAAGCAAAAGCACTTGAAACCGAAAATGAGATCCATTTTAGTGGATTGGTTGGTTGAAATGCATTTGAGATTCCGGTTGTTGCCCGAATCCTTATTTCTTGCAATTTCGCTCATGGATAGATTCATGAGTGTAGAAGTTGTACAAATCGACAAATTACAACTTTTAGCTACAGGATCACTTTTCATAGCCGCCAAGTATGAAGAGGTGTTTTCTCCTTCAGTTAAGAACTATGCATACTTTACCGACGGCTGCTACACAGAAGAAGAAATTTTACAGGCTGAAAAGTACATTTTAACAATTCTTAACTTTGACCTTAACTACCCAAACCCAATGAATTTCTTGAGACGAATCTCAAAAGCTGATGACTACGATGTCCAACTGAGAACCTTGGGTAAGTATTTACTTGAAATCACTGCCATCGATTATAAATTCATTGGTTTTAAACCTTCCTTGTGCTGTGCACTGGCAATGTATTTGGCTAGATTGATTTTAGGTAAACTGCCGGTGTGGAACGGTAACCTCATACATTACTCTGGTGGTTACAGAGTCAATGACATGAAAGTTTGTGTTGAACTCATCTTTCAATATCTCATTTCCCCAGTTGAACATGACGAATTTTTCAAAAAGTATTCAACTAGAAAGTTCATGAAGGCAAGTGTTTTGTGTAGGCTGTGGGGGAAGAAGTTTTATAATGAAAGAAAGGACTTATTTGATGAAAGATTGCTGACGCATAGGATAACTCTTGAGGAAAAGAGTCTAGAATAGGGAGGCCGAACTCCACCTTTGAAATTCTACATAAAATAGTCATTAATATAACCGATTGCTGTGCTTCGGTTCTGCATCATGCCACGCCTTTGCTTAAGCGTTAAAAGTCTTAGATAGTAATATGATACATAAACTTCGCGACGCGTAAAAATTTCTTTATGTTTACAGGTTCCATCTTTCTTGTGATAACCAGTCCGACCCTTAGTGATCCAGAAGAGATCGAGACCTTGGAGTCCTCGCTTCGCGACAATGGTGCTATGGTGATAGTCAAACCCGAGTTTGACAACCACATTAACCATTTGGATCCGCTCAGAACTGACAATCTAGTCACCCACATCATCACCACCAGTGTGGAGTTCATTGAGTACACAGCCGCTAAGGAGTGCATGATACCTATCACCACTCCTCAGTGGGTGTACGATTCGCTTCTGCTGCAGCGCCACCTCAGTCCGAAGACTTATAACCCAGACCCCAAGTTTTTCATGAAAGATGTGTTTGTCTGCGTGGCAGACAATCTTCCTGCGGGCGACAAGGAGGCAATCTACGGCGGAGTACGAGCCTTTGGCGGCTCATACTTGGATGTATTGACCAAGTACACCACACATCTTGTGGCCGTTGATCTCACCAACGAAAAGAGCATCATAGCGTCTAGTGCCATCGGCAGTGACGAAGACTCCAAAATCGACATCAAAATCGTGCTACCGCATTGGGTGGACCACTGTTTGACGGTGGGCCGGCGGCTCGACGAATCCCCGTACCTCTTACCGAACCCCCCGCTTCTTAAAAATGGCGTGGACAATGCTTCGGTGGACTTGCTTGAAAACCACCTCGATTTGACCGAATCTGCCTTCAGCGAAAGCTTCTTTCAAAACAAATCCTTTTTCATTCTGCCTGATTATAACCTTTCCGAGCGGTTGGTGGGGTCGATTGGCGCCATGATCGAGAGAATGGGCGGCTCGGTGTCTGCGTCCTACGACGCGGTTGATGTCTACATTGGTAAGTATAGACTGGGCGATGCATACTTACACTCCGCACGTTCCAACCGTGTCATAGTGGGTAATCTACACTGGCTTTATTCCATCGTGGTCAATCGAAAATGGCAATTGCCTGAAAACTCAAACATTTTACACTATCCATCCCCGAATGTGCCGCTTGGTGCGTTTAAGGATTTGAATATCCTGGTTACCAATTATAGTGGTGACGCAAGGACGTATCTTTCCAAGTTGATTACGATTATGGGCGGAAAGTTCACCAAAACCTTGACTCGCGAAAATCAATACTTGTTGGCTGCAAAAGCGGAGGGCAAAAAGTACGAGACCGCAACGCGCCGGTGGTTGGACGCGACTGGAAAGCCCATCGTCAAGGTCGTCAACCATTTGTGGCTAGAGGAGTGCTATGCACAGTGGAAACTTCTTGATCCTGACCAACAAAAGTACACCTTTTTGGGCAACGGTAAAGAGGGCGTGGAAATGCTTTTGGGTAGGACCAAACACACCAAACTGGACTTGGCTCCCTGGTATGAGGACCAAAATAAAATAGATAAGGACATTGATGACAGCATGAGCGACGATGGATCCACCTTCACTTCGGTATCTCCTCTGATTCCTAAAATTGCACAGAAAAAGGTGGAGGAGGCCGCGCTGCTGCGTTATGGAAGCCGTTCGGCTGCAAAACGTGCTGCTGAAAAGTTGCACGACAACATGTCTGACTTGAACGAGTATAAACAAATGGCCAAGAGCTCTCGTAAGATGAAGTCATATATGGACGAATTGGAGAGAAATATGGATGACTCCCGTAAAACAGACTCCCCTGAGCCAAAGCGCCAGAAGGTGGTTGCGGAGATCGTCGCCATCATGACCGGGTCCGAAAACGAAATCGTTCTTTCCAAATCAGACATTTCCAAGTTGGCCCTGGTGGGTATCAAAATCCTTGCGGACATTTCTCCTAAACTCCACCCAAACGCTTTGATTGCGCCTAAGATCTTGAGAACTGAAAAGTTCTTGCGTAGTTTGGGGCTGGTAGACAAGGTGATCCACCCTAAGTACTTGGTTGACGTCATGGCCGCTTTGGGTACGGCTTCTCAGGTCAACATCGATGACTATTCCTTGGATAAGGTGCGTTCTGTCGAGGAAATCAACTCCGAGTTGGGTGCTACAAATGGAAATGCTCTTTCCCAGCTCTTGAGTTCTCCTAAGAGGGGCTCGTTGTTTGATGGTGTAGTGCTTAATCTCTCTGCAAACTTGAGAGGTGGGCCCAACTTGATTGCACGTATACTTGGTGATCATGGGTTAAAGGAACATCAAGTGATTAAATCCACAAAGACGTTTAAAAAGCAAGTTCAACTGTCTCCAGCTTTGGATGGGATGATTGTGTTGGTATGTCATAGGGAATTGGATGTTGATTTGGTGAGGAATTATAAGGATTGGTTGAAGAAGGAGGGGAAGCCTGGTGTTGCTATTGATTGGGATTGGTGTGTGAGGTGTATATTTCTGATGGAGCTTGAGTCTTTTGATGGGTATGAGATATGAACGATAACGAACGAAGTGAGTGAGTTGAGTCGAAGGAATAGAAATAAAGCACATTAACGATAACGAACGAACCAGTGAGTGAGTTTGAATTGAAGGAATATCACTAAAGCACACCTATAATAACGAACGAATAACAATAACACACCCATCATTAATTTTGAATGAAATTCAATAATAGACATAAACCTTTTGAATGAATATCAATAATAGACATGAGTTGGAATATCAAATTAACATATAAAATAATTGTAAAAGTAAATGAGTTCGTTCGTAGTCGTAGTATAAATTCACTTCGTTCATATAATTATAACAAGATCTAATAACCAAACCGATACATATACATCACTAAATGTTTCGTCGTTCATTGCAGGTTATAAAAGTATATACTCACCATCATTCGTTCGGGCAATTGAAACTTAGTTCGATCTTTCGAAATAAGAATTCAGATTGATATTCACATCATGTGTTTGACTCACACATTGTTAGAGTCGGTTGATTGTTAAACTCACACAAATTGTTAGAGTCGTTCAATTGATATTTAAACTCACTCACTACCTCACTCACTCACCTCATTCGTTCGTTCGCTCGTTCGTCGCTCGCTAAATATCAATCAAACTAGGACCATCCCTCCCCTGCTGTGCATTCCCAAAACCATACCCAGTATGAGCAGGATTAATCAGATACGCAGGCTTAGGCAAAAAAGGATTACCCGTAGCATTCGAGGCAATTCCCGGCTCATCAGGCTTTTGTATGTAACCAGTACCACTAGAATTAATAAAGTTTTGAGTTTTGGTGTGTTGATGAGGAATTCTGGTATCACCCGTGTTACCAAAAGTATCCAATCCAGTACCCTGGGCTAACAAATTATTCAATTCACTATGTGTTTCGTTAAACTTGGAACCGGCAGTATGTTGAGCCTTGAGAGGTTGCGGAGATGGCTGGAATTCTTGAGGAGATTGAAAGCTTAAATCATTCAATGTAGGTTGAGTAGGACTAGAAACAGGTTTGTCGGATTGCAATGCAAAAGGATTGTTACTACCAGTTTTCAAGGGTTGAACAGGTTGACCGAAACCGGTAAACACAGGTTGTTGTTGTTGTTGTTGAAGCAGTTGCATGTATTGTTGTTGTTGCAAGTTAGCCAAGTACTGTTGTTGCTGCTGTTGTAATAATTGTTGTTGTTGCTGCTGTTGTAATAATTGCTGTTGTTGCTGTTGTTGTAACAATTGCTGTTGATAATAACCCGTAGCCATTGGATCTTGTATAGGATTGCCAAAAAGATCATATTGTTGTTGATAGTAACCGGTAGCATAATACTGTTGAGGTTCATCATTCAAATCCAACAAGTTTTCATCTTTCGGAGCGTTTCTCATGGCATCCTCTTCCAAAGATAACTTAAGAGCAGCCTGCAACTCCGGATCATTTTCTTCCTCTTGGTTTCTACGTTTTTCTTCTTCTGCCGTGATACGGGACATTTCCAAAGCACGTTCCAAGTCTCCGTCGTAAGGAGCATCGTTCTGTCTTTCGGAACGTCTTGGTTTGCGGCGCTCGCCACGGCCGTTGATATTGGAACGTTCTTGCTTCAACCGTTCATCATCACGCAACAAGTCCACCAACTCCTTAGCCTTGACTCTGATGATAGCACCTTGGTCATTATTCGTCTCATCATAATGAATAAACTCTCTTAATGTTTTGATGATGTATAAATTGTCCTTCAGCCATAAAACACACTTATCGGAACCGAATCTAACCAAGTAATCCAACACAGTCAAAGATTTTGCAACATGGCGCCAGTTCTTACCCTTATCGTTCAAGCGGCGATCAAGCATGTCCATAATCTCCAAGAAATCAGTTTGGGAGGTGAAGGTGTTGGAGGCGATCTCTTCCATTTCATGGGTGGTGGGACCTGAGGAATCATTCAGGGTGGCGTTTCTAACAAGTACTTGAACAGATGAGTACCCATTAGCAACGTTCTTGATGGAACGGACTATCTTAGACATGGCGGAGCTATAATTTTTATTTTTTTTACGCTTGGGATTTCCCCCTATAAGTGGTGCGGGCGTAGAGAGGGAGATGGAAAGTGTGGATACATTTAATAAGAAGGAAAGGGAGTATGCTTTGGTGGGGATGTGGAAAGGAGCACACGAAGGAAACGAATACAAGGATCTGGGGGGCCCAGAACGCTTAGTAAGCTTTGGTAAGTTCACGTGATCCATAGAATCATCAAAAAAAACAAACGTAAAATTTTTTATTAAAAAAACAACCAAGCAACGACACTGTTGGAGCCATCAATCTATCGAAGCCAGATCAAACGTGCGTACCACCTTTGATTATTTGACTGCGAAACGAGAGGATTTTTATTTAGCGAGCATAGAGAAAAACAGTGAGGGTTCGTGGGGAAAAAACATGGATGAACAGAGAAGATGTCGTCGTTGTAAGAGGCGGAGACTTGAGGACGAGCCGCCGGAGGTGATGCAATATAAGACGTGTGCCAAGTGTAGAATCATTGAGAGAAATAAGAAGAATTCCCGGCGGCCGTTGGCTGACGAGACCATGTTGTATGGGCTCAAGCAGTTTAGAGAGCAGTCTGCTACAGACAACTTTATGGAAGAGGAAGGGTTGTTGAATGATGAGTTTTTCCAGAGGTTCCACAATAAGCCGTTCAATTATGAGGCGGAGATTTCGGAGGTGTTGTCCAATCCCACATATGTGACACCACTTGCGGTTTCGCCCGGTGCGCTTGCGACCGCGACCGCCGCGGTCGCGGTTGCTGCGGCTGCCGTCACCACCAACACTCCGGCCGAGGTTCCTGCGGCTGCCGACCAACCTTCCCGATATACCTTCAAACAGATGAAGAGACCGTACCAAAAGAAGTATGCCAGGAGATTGAGCCAGCCGTACATTGGGCAGACCACGCAGCCGGTGTATAACCAGTATGGTGGCATACAGCAGCAGGTTCGCCAGCAGCAGCGTCAGCAACAACAAATCTATGAACAACAGCAAAAGAACCAGCAGGACCAAGAGGATGCGGTGTTGGTGGAGTTGTCCAAGTTGGGGAATCCCGGTGAGGAGCTCCAGCAGGGCACGGCGTCTATCGACCCGTACGCATACAGAAACGTGTATGCAGACTTCCAGCTCTTTTTGCTGACCATCTTGGAAAAGAGAACGGATAACAAGAACATCCATAATTTGGTCTACTTGAGGGAATTCCCTGGTGAGTTTACCAAATTGATGGGGCAGTTTGACGGTCTGTTGGACACGCACACCCGGCAGGAGCGCCAGATCAAGGAGAACTTGTATGCTAATTTGAAGTCGTTCTATGTGGACCCGCTTATAGCGTTGATGAAGGTGGAGTACAACCAAGTGATTTCCAATGTGTCGGACGTCAAAAACTCTGTTCTGGTGCGTGGGTTCCACAACTTTGTGGAGGATTCTGCGAAGTCGGATATTAAGCAGTCTAGTGTTTATATTAACTTTGACCGCACATACAATTTGCTCATTATTAAGGTTAACCACTTGACATTCAAGCCAAGCACAAATACTTATTCTTCCGAGGTGAAACAAAAAATCAGGGACATCTATGCCTCAATCAAGGGTGGTGATTATAATGTACACACTGCAGGCTTGGTGTACGATGCATTATTGAAGCTGCAAGCTCATCATACTATACTGCGTGACGAGTTTATATCTGATTTTATTAATTTTAACCTGGTCTTTGGTGATGAAGAGGATGAAGAGGATGAGGAGGATGATGAACCAATGAGTGAGATTACTGATAATGAGGGAAGTGATGATGATTTGGAGGATGAGAGTGTTTTGGAAAATGTTCGCAAGGCTGCTGCTAATTTTAAGGTTGATGTTTCTAAGGAGTCATCGGTTGAGATTTTAGATCCTGTTTTGAAGCCTGGAGAATGAGCGACTCAAGAATGAGTGAGTATTACATAGTATTTAGAGTATGAGTGGGTTAATTACATAGTAAAACATTATTTCAATGATAGGGCATTAAAGTGGGTATTATAAAGAGTATGGGTACAATGATAACAAAAACAGTATTCGATGGGTATCTTTCAATAAGATAACCGATCCTTCCATATTCCCAAGCAGTTCACGATATACCACAAACGACTTAGAGCGTGATGTTCTTGCGTAATGTCTAAACTCAGGACTACTTGGAAATGGTGCAAGATTAAAGTTGTCCCTAACACTTACAGTATTAGATAAACTGCACGGTATAATGGTTGATAAAAACGAATCTCGGTAACCATATTTATGTAAGATTCTCATGGAATTGTATTTAGTAACGTTTACAGAAGATTATGTAGTATTTCATCATTGTGGGAAATACGGGTTTTCTAGTTATGACGTAGTTAGTATGTGACGGTAGCATGACGTCTGTCAGTATGTGGTATAACAGTTTCTATCTTGTAAAACATTTGACAACATGTAAAACAGTATAACACACCTTGTAACCTTCCAAGAATACACAGGCTGAGGACAATAAATCTTGGAATCTGGACTACAAAAAAAAGAGGCGCATATTCTAAAAAAAAACATAGACGATCATTATCATGTTACCCAAGCTTATTAGTGGGTGTATTTGGTTGATTGCAACGGTGAGTGCAATCAGCCTTGATACCAACAATTTGTCGTCGATCCAGGCGGCAACCGGGTTGATTTCGACAGGGTTGATGGATTATTACGATGGAAACAGAAAAGGTGGGACTGTGGGGATGTTCACCTGGCCGTACTATTGGTGGGAAGCCGGAGGAGCATGGGGAACGCTCATTGAGTTCAGCCATCTCATGGAAAACCACACCTTTGACAGCACGATCTTGGCTGCGTTGGAGTACCAGACAGGAGACTACTATAACTATATTCCGTTGAACCAGTCCACCACGGAAGGTAACGATGATCAGGGGTTTTGGGGGATTGCGGTGATGGGAGCCACGGAAAGAAACTTCACGAACTCCAAGGACCCAAAGAAGGCGTGGTTAGCGTTAACTCAGGCCGTTTTTAACACGATGACCGCCAGATGGGATGAGGCCGATTGCGGCGGAGGGCTCAGATGGCAGATTTTCCAGTGGAACTCGGGTTACGACTACAAGAACTCCGTTTCCAACGGGTGTCTTTTCCACATTGGGGCCAGATTGGCCAGGTACACCAGCAACGACTCGTACCTTAACTGGGCAGAAAAGGTTTGGGAGTGGATGGAGAGCGTGGAATTGATCTACTCTAGTCTGTCGTTCGGCGAACCGTTGTTGTTTGTGCGTGACGGTGCGGGTGTGGCCGGAAACTGTAAGAACCTCACCCCTTACCAATGGAGTTATAACCAGGGGTTGTTTTTGTCTGGTGCTGCGTACTTGTACAACTACACGAGTGATCCAAAATGGTTGAACAGAACACTCCTCATGCTCAACGGTGCCCAAGTGTTTTTCAGAAACCTCTCATATGTTCCTGGCTACACTTCCCAGATCATGTACGAAGCTGCTTGTCAGGGTGCCAACTCATGTAACCAGGATCAACGTTCTTTTAAGACTTACTTGACTAGATTCTTGGGTTTGACCAGTGTTATGGTTCCTCAAACCCAACCTCTCATCCAAAAATACCTTCAAGACTCCGCTAACGGTGCGGCAAGCTCTTGTACCGGTGGTACCGATGGCCACACTTGCGGGTTGAATTGGTTTAACGGAACTTGGGATGGTTATTATGGTTTGGGTGAACAAATGGCTGCTTTGGAAGTTATACAACAATTGCGTGCTCCTTTTAGACCTGCTCCTTATACTGCTAACAATGGTGGTTCTTCGCTTGGTAATCCTGGTCTGGGTTATCAGGTTACTACTTATAGTAGTCCTTTGCAGTTATCTGGTAAGGATACTGCTGGCGCTGCTATTATTACTGCGTTGATTGCTGTTTCTTTGATTGCCTCGGGGGTTTGGTTGGTTATATAAGTGACTACGAAGTGTTTAGTTGTGTATTTATCGATGTACAATAAGAACGAGCGACCGAACGAACGAACGACGTGAGTTTGTGAGTTTGCGAGTAAGGGATTAATATAGGACGACTCACTTAATTTGTGGGTAGAATTACCCAGAACGAAACTGACTTCATTTGCGAGTTAAGAGATTATGATAATCTTTCTTCATTCGTTAATATATCTAGAACCAAAAAATCCGTTCGTTGAATTGTAATTGATTTCGTTGAGTATCACGTTATACATCTCTTGGTTATTCTTTGATTGAATAATTGACTAAATCAACCTCTTGAGCATTGGCCTCACTATAAATAAACTGTTGTTCCTCATTAACTCAAACTTAGCATAACACTCTGTTCATAAAGTTACTATTCTTTTACTATACGCCAGTAAACCACACTAATCGATTCTACTCTTAGTTACTAATACATTTGTAGTTACCGATTGACTATATTGATACTAGTTGCACTACTCGTACTTCTCAGAATACCACACTACTCTCACTACTTACATTACTCTCACTACGTACACTACTCACACTAGTGTTCGCAGTTCGCAGTTCGCAGTGTTCGCAGTATTTGTAGTGTTTGTAGTGGCGCATTTTTATTCAGGGATAAACATGTCAGACGACCAATTCTCATCAGTCCAATGGGACAGAGACGACATGACACTCCACAGCCAAGCAAAACAACCATCAGATTCAGAAACAAACCACCATCCACCTGTACAACCCCCGGCACAACCCCTCGAAAACGTAGAAGAAGATGAAGATGATTATCCAAGCGCCTCCCTTCTTTTACAACCAAAAGAGCTGCCCCAACCAGAAGAACCCGAACAAACAGTGAATGAAACCACCGAAACGTTCGTAGAGAGCAAGTACGCGTTGGAAACAGGCGTCACGTCGCCAATCAGGGACTTGGATACAAACTCCAAGCCGTTCATCTCGTACCTCCTCACAACTACAACCAACCATCCTGGGGTACTCAAGCTCTCATCGCAAAAGGGCACCGAAGACTACGTCACCATTCGTGCCCGCAGAAGATATGGCGATTTCCGCACGTTGTACGAATGCTTGAACAACGACTATCCTACATACCTCATTCCTCCTTTACCTCTGAAACTGAACTTCAAGTACTTGACCGGTGACACGTTCAGTACGGAGTTTGTGCATAAAAGACTCCATTCGTTGAATCGGTTCATGAAGTTTATTCTCCAGCACAAGCAATTGCTGCAGCTGTCGATTTTCCACTTGTTTGTGAGTGATTCGGGCGACTGGACGACGTTTGCAAAGAACTTGAAGCTCAATTCCGTTGATGAAGGTAGCTCGAGCTCGGGTGGGTCCATTGGCGGTGGTTTTGTGAATAAGGTGGTCAATGAGGACTTGATTACAGAAACGGTGATGAACTTCCTCACTCCCGCCAAACACAAGCGCGAAACGAACAAGGACATCTTGGAGATTAACGATAAACTAAAAAAGTTGTACGAGAACTTGTCCAGATTGGATAGGATCTTTGCCAAATTGAACAAGAAGAACCACGATTTAGCATTGGACTATAGTAATTTTTCCGGCCAAATTTTGAAGTTGTCTATTGTGCAACTGAGTGAGGCCCAGGGCGAGTCTGAGAATAATGAAGAGCTTCCACAGACACCCACCAAGAAGGCCCCAACTTCTGTTCCTGCCACTCCGGGTGCCGAGGAAAAGGGCATTGCCTCCAACTTTAAGATCTTTGCCGAGTCCTTGGATTACTTTCTGAAGAGCTGGAGCTCCTTGCACGCATACATCGACGAGCTGTTTTTGGTGGCTTTGAAAGACTGCTCCAAGTATATCATCAGTCTAACAAATTTGATTGAGCAGCAACACAACAAGAAAATCGATCTTCAAGTCTTGCAGGATTATCTCCTCAAGTCAAAGAACGAACTTACATCTATCGCGGGTGAATCAAGCTCTGGCAGCTCCACTCACGCTCCGCCTCCAAACCCCGTCTTGCAAAATGCTCTGGGGGGTTTTGTCAACACTACCACTCAGCTTATTAAAGATACTTTATCCACATCTGCCACCCCTCATATCGGCTCCAATATTAATGAGTCGAAGGTGCTTAGGTTACAAACAAAGATTCAACTGTTGGAGGCTGAGATAGAAGAGCAGACTAAGTTGGTTAATGAGTTGACCAATCGTATTATCAACGAGGAGTATCCTAATTGGGACCGCTTTAATAGGAATGAGTTGAAGGAATCGATGTTGGGGTTGTGTGATGAGCAGATTAAGTTTTATGGTGGACTTGTTGAGAATTGGACTGAGATGGAGGAGAAGTTGGTGAAGAGGTTAGAGGAGATTCTGATATAACAGGAAAAGGTATGCAGAGTAAATGTACGAAGTGAGCATAAGTATGAGTATTAAGAAGTAAATATACGAACGAAGTGAGCAAGAAGTGCAAGAGTGTAAATATACGAACGAAGTGAGCAAGAAGTGCAAGAGTGTAAATATACGAACGAAGTGAGCAAAAAGTGCAAGAGTGTAAATATCATGAAGTGTGCACGAATTACTAAAAATAGTAACAGGTAAATTAGCTCATAAATAATAATTATGATTAATGTTCATTCTAAGATTATCAGCTGTAAATCAAAATGCCCGTTCATCTCTACATCACTTCCAATATTAATTCATCTATTATACAAATCTAGAATACTAATATCAAAGATATTCTCCCCTTTCCCACCCTCTTAAGATAAACCGGTAAATGGTTCTGATAGTACAAATGATTTTCATTCTTTTATGTGAAGCGTGCTCGTGTAACAATAAGCTGTTAAATGTAAAGCTTGGCCAGGTTTTACCCGCTTTTATCTTAATACCGAGTGTATTCTTAGATTATTCTTGCAAGTATGATGATTTTTGCAAGACTATGAGTAATGACTCTTATTTTGACTCTTGCAAGTCAATTGTCCAGTTTTGTTGCTGGATCAAAACATCCAAGAGGCGCAATTCCTTTGCAAATTCATCCGCCTGTTTCCTCACGTCAGACACCGAAATAACCGAAACATTCTTGATTTCACTCCGAGAGTACGAGTTGGTGTTGATTTGCCCCAGTGTCGCCATCTCCTGCAACATGCGCACTTGAGCCTGCAAGTGCTCGCGCTCAGCCAACGCATGAGTCATTGTGCGCTGCCCACCTTGTGTGCCAAAATCAAACATGACTTTGGAGTTGGTCAAGTTTATGTTGATAACCAAATCAGTCAATTGCCTTCGGATTTTCATATACTTTTCCTTCAACTCTACCGGGTTTTCATTGGGCTCGTCTCCTTCCTGTACAATACAGTTGGAGCTTATTCGTTCCTCCAAGTCCCGTAAGTTCTTGGTGTATTCTTTCCTTAGTATAAGTGCTTCTGCTAACTTCATTGAAGAATTTGCATGAATAAATCTCATGATTTCGCGGGGTTTTATAGTGATTTTTACTATTGTGTAATTAACATCCGGTTGCTATCCGATTGCCTTCCATTTCCTTTATGGTGGCAAATGGTTGTGAGTCAGATATTGATTGTATTAATTTTGAGTAATGACTCTTAATCGTATATTCATTCCTCTTTATTTACCGAATTTGGTAACATTAATACGATAGTTACGAATAAGGTGACTAATCTTTACAAGAATTCTAATAATAACCTATCTTGGGACTTTCTCAATGTTGAGTAATAGTTCCAGTAAAGAATTTATTATTTGAAAGTTTAATCTGCAATTTGTGCAATCTTTAATGGAAAGGTTCGGACATTTTAATACGATCAAATATCCATTACCATATAGAATGGAAATTTAGAAGTATTGTTTCTATAATTGTTTTTTTGCAACATTAAGTTTCACCTTTGTGATTGTGACGAACAATACTTTATAACGTGACTCCTATGTAATAGCTGTTTTATATATGCTTATAATATGGAATTACTTTTAAGTGTTGAAGTGAATTCCTAAAAGTTGTGAATTCTACAGTTCTCGTTGATTTTCACTGAGTTCTCCAGTCTTTATTGATTCTCTGAGAGTTGATTGGGCCTTTTTAATTCTTTATCTAAAACGACTCACTGAAACATTTACATACTTCGAGTCTGGACATGTTATACTACAGATTCTACCTTTGAATTCGATTTTCTAAAATCTATTGATACACACTAAAACTAAGAATTAAACATTTTGAATTCAAATTAGATCTATTAAAGCAGTAAATTGAGATAAATAATCAATTTCCTTAATATTTTAAATAAATGGTTATCACAACTGTTCTTTGTTCTCCAAGTGACATATCAAAAAATTGAGTAGATTCATCCAACAAGAATAATTTATCAGAAACTTAGTAATTGTCATTTTGAATCTTATCCCCAAGTCTTATCTGGTATTTGGAACTGTTGATAAATTAACATCTCCTTGCACTGTCATACTTCTATGTAATATTTAATATAATGCCCCTATCCACAATGTTGTTTTTCCATTTTCATAATATTATAAGGTCTAATTATGGTTCCTATATTTTCAACTGTTGAATATTGGTTTAGGTAAGCTGTTACTAAATAGCTTGTTATACTTGATTGTATAGTGTTTACTGGTTGATAGACACTTATTTATTTGTTCCGTAACTAAAAGGTACTTTTTTCGATCTATTCAAAGCGCTAATGCCCTACTTTTTATACGTCGGCCAAAATCCTGCCTAGATGAGCTTAACGAGTTCTTGGTGTCAGGATTGTGTTAGTCACAATCTGAACTACTACTCCGTATCAAGCTCGGTCAGAGCTGACGTAAGGTTTAAGCTGACATAAGGTATCACAAACCTCGAGTCCCTAACATCAACCTTTGCAATTTAAATATTGGTTAAAATAATCAATTTGTCTGACACTGAAGACATTTTCTTGATTTTGTGCAACCCACTTCTTTGAAACTTAACAATACAGCACTATATTACCAAAGTTCACCTCAAAAACTTAAAGTGGGAAGTCTGGTGCTCATATTGTCTCACATCGGAGGATTTCAAACAAATGTACACAAAATACGCACATAACCCCATAAAAATTGTGAATTCCCTTTTAGCGTTCATGACTATTCTTGAATTCTTACTTTTTTAAGTAAAGCACCTAATTTTGTTCCCAAAGCAATTACGTTTGATGATGTTTACTTGCTAATGAAACGGGTTATCTTAATACTTTGATAAATTGTAAAAAAGTTGAAGATATAGAACAACATAGGCACTCCAAAGCTGAGAACATGAAAGTTTTGTATGCAGAACCATGCTACAGTACTGAATTGAGCTATTATTCGTCAATGAACATATATTGGCTGCAAATAAAATTTCCGCAGCTTTTTTCTCTTACTATGATAACGCAGGATCATTTAGAACCGTTCAAGATCATCTGAATACCACACTCTCTGGATTAGTTGATACTCCCATCAAACATATATCTTCGATATTATATACCTCATGAAGTGCTTAACTTTTCCAATTTACATAATTTGAGGAAATTGGACACCTATTTATCGGTTCCTTTTGAGACACATGTTAGCCACTCTTTAGAAAAATCACGCATTCAAAGCAGCGGAAAAATTCATCACTTAGACCTTAGTGCTTATACTATACTCAATAACTTAGCCGTCACACGAAATGTTACTCATTTCGAGTTTCCCAAGAACTTGAAATTTCTTCAAATGGAGAGTTACTCTCCAACTTCAGCCACGTTTCCAGAACTAAAGTCGTTATATTTAAGGAGATCAAAAATGCTTGAAGATCTTAGATTTCCAGACACATTGCATGAGTTGTGTTTAGATTCCATGTATTTGAACCACACTTGTAAATTTCCCGAGATGCTCAGAATAATTCGATTGGTGTATATGCTGGAATCTTTAGAAAACTCCCATTTGACCCAGTTCTTACAAACATTGGAACTAGAGTATAATAAAATCTGGCTATATGTGAGAGCAACTTCGATCAATTGAAATATTTGAGGCATATTCGGGTGGTGCAACAATTGGACCAATACTGTATCACTTCTCTTCCCTCGTCTCATCAGAAGTTTTCCATTAGAGATACTTCATCAAATCCAAACAATAGGATTGCCCAGAGGTATATAGATATGAATAATGACATTTACCGCGCCCGCAAAACTTTTAAAATACTCAGTTGGTCAACATTTTGAATTCTGTTGATATATTGGGTTCTAATTGAATTTGTGAGTTGGAACGTGTGAAATAGTTTGTGTAAGAGCTACCAAGTAAACTCATTTTAAAGGCCTCATGACTCCTCATTAACGATGAAGTAGCGATTTAAGAAGTAGTTTACATCACAAGCAACGTCTATTCAATGCAGTGAAGAGTTCATTTATTCTATAGCAACTTCCAAAGTAAGTCGAACAAGTTATGCGCAGTTTAAGTTCACACACTACAACTTCGTTCTTATATTCGCAGCAATCTATTATCTATCAACTATCCCCAGTCTTAAATCTATATATGGAAAAATACTTTGAATCCGGAATCACCTCTATATTCTCATCAGTAAACCCGGAATGGGGAATATCCCAATCCTTACCCAATCTCTTACAAATATAAGTAGCAATGGTATCAGTCAAGCCCAATAACTTCAAATCAAAAGGTAAATCGATATCATCTCTGTTAATCAAAATCCGAGGAACGTCCTTGGGTATCTTATTAATAATTGATGCTACAGGGTTCACCTTGAGAGAAGTTCCGATAATTAAAACCATGTCACACAGCTTCGAGTCCGGGGAAACGGACTTGTGGAAAGACCGAGGCAAGTCCTCACCAAAAAAGGTGATATTCGGTTTAATGACGCCGTAGTTGAAAGGAACCTCCTCTTCTGGGCTCACCTTAGTGTAACAGTTGAGACATCGAGGGATCTGCTTTTGTTTTATGTGATCAAAGATCTTCCAACCCGAAAACGTCGTTTTACAGGTGATACAGGAAGCATTTCTAAAGGAACCATGACACTGGATCAAATGGTCATCAGTTATACCAGCCTTCAGCTCCAAATCATCGATATTCTGGGTGTAATTTCTCAACAACTTCTTTTTATCCTGGAGTAACTTGAGAAATGCATGCAATACCGAGAAATCCAGTTTGGGCGGCAACACCATGTGGGCAATAGAATAGAAGATTTCTGGGTTTTTCTTGAAGGTGTTGATGTCAAACACCTGTTGAGGATCTGTCAAATTGAGATGCTTCAATTGTGAATACAACCCTTCAAAGGAACGAAAGTCCGGGATCCCCAAAGACGTCAGGATTCCCGCTCCTGAAATAACCATAATTCTCTTGGCCGACTGCAAGTCATTCAAGAACTTGTCAATGTTGTAAGCTTCGTTCTTGGAGCCGATCTTTTTTTGGAGATATGGATTGAACTCATCTGTTTCCTCCTCCATATTCTGATCTACAGTTAACGTGGGGTCCGTGGCTAGGTTGTCCACCAATATCTGTGCCAACTCGCGGGCACTCATTTTGTCTGCGTCTAATAGTAAGTTTTTGGAGTACCCCAAATTAATTGTCATATCAATCACGTCCTGCTTGGACATCCGGTCACCTATGTAATTATTTAGAAACTTCATAACGCCGTGTTCTTCGAGATATTTGCGGTATTCTCGAAATATCTCCTTTTGCATTTCTTTGTCAAGACTCACGTTAGGAAATTTGTCTCCGTACATCAGTCTAGGGATATCCTTCCGTCCAATGCGCGGCTTACTTACCCTACTGTCGGCAGATGTTCGTACGTATGGACTACCCATAACTTGCATTCTTGAAGTTTTTTTTTTTGGTTTTATTTTTCCCTTTTATCTAACGAGATGCGGTTTGAATAATCTACAACAAGGTACAAAATGGATGCGTTCCATTTGAATATTTCACTACATGTTTTTTTCATTCGTATAAATTTTTGGTTTGACTGGCAAAGTCACGTGGGTCCAGTTTATACTGATTCAGAAACTTCAGAGAACAAATATATGAAGAAGCAATGTTAACTTCATGGATATCTTCAAAAGTTTCATGAATATCATTAATGTTCATATTCAACCTTATGATATTCACCAGTTATTCGTGGTTGTGTCAATCTCTTATTCACAATGAACGAAGTGAGTTAATCTTTTACTCACAACTCACTTCATTCGTTATTCGTCTTCGTTCTTTGTTCGTCTGCATTTGTAGCCAACCTAGTATCTTCATCCTCATCACCCACATCAAACAAAGTATTATTCTCCTCAGTCTCAAAAGGATTGGACTCAATTTCAGGCTCCTTGGTATACACAGGAGGCTCATCGTTTCTCAACTCAAAACTATCTCTCCTCTCTTCATCACTAATCAATGAAAAATCATCCAATTCAAATTCAGTACCTTGATGGTAGCCAGTACTAGCATCAACCACGTCGTCCTCATCATCATCTCCAGTTCCAGACAATTGCTGGGAAATAGCCAACATATAACTAGTCTCAGTAGGCCTCCACAAATAGGCAATTCCAATAAATACAAAGAAAAAGATGACACTGGGCCAGAAATCAAACACAAAGTATGCCGATTTCCAATGGGCCTCAACCATCTCAGTGTTGGACATGCTCAAAAACACAAATGACGAAAACACCAAGCCACCACCAGTGAGAACAACAGTCAAGAAGATGATTCTAAACAATCTTTCGTATAATTGTAATTTAATGATTTGACGTTGTTGGTGCAAGTTAGCGGTGGTTGCTCTGATGGAAGCCAAGATGAGCACGTAGTAGATGGTCAAAGTGATGGTGATTGGGATCATGGTGATCAAGCCGATCCAGCCGGGGTCGTTATCGGATTCAATCGAGCCAGACAGGTTGGCGGTGGTGGACTCGCGGCCCAAGTACCGCGAAATCAAGTACACAAGCGACGCCACAAAGTGCACCCCCGCCAAGATCTTGCTCTTGGTCATGGTGCTCTTCTTCAACTTGAGCGACACAACACCATACCCTAACGAGATACATAAAAGTAAGAAGAACGAAAAACTGATTTTGGCAGCATTCAACAATGATAAGAACACCATGTATGCAAGAACAAACCCGTTGCTTTGGTTCTTAGTGCGGTTGACCAAATCATAGTACGACCACACCACAATGGTGTCGAAAGTTAAAAACCCTAAAATAGCCAACAAGTATCTCTGTAAAGGCAAGATCTGGTTTTCCTTTCTCTTTTTGAAGAACTGGAACCCAAAGAGGGATAATGAAATGGCGTAACAAATAGCAAGAATCCCATATGCCGGCAACTTAGGGATCTCACTTCCGCTCAATTCCCCGAATGCGTTCTGAAAATTCACCCGTCCCTGGTACTTCTTATCCAGGACTGTAAACGTCGACAAACAGTAGTATCCTGTTTGATTTACCCTGTAGTCAAGGTGTGCCAACCCAAGGCTGCTCAATTGGCCGGTTCTAATGGTACTATTGGCTGGTTTGTTATGTACAATAAACTGATTTCTCTCTTCTTCCAGACACAATTCATTGGCAATTTCCGTGCTGTCACACACATAGATCATTGAGCCATTATCATCCACTCCAATATTAGGGAAATCTCTATACTCAAAGATGACATAGCTTACTTGAATGTCCAGGTTACTGTTTTCTTTACCTTGTTCGTACTTTTGGTCTCCGTATTCTAATAATGACACTTCAATGTGCGGTGTGTGAGATCCACCCCAATCATGTTTGGAGTATATACCAGCACAGACCTGTGCTTGTGCCCTATCGTTGAAGGTTAATCTATTGGCATTTGCCACAGCCCCTAGTAATAGGAGAGTGCTTAACTTCATGTTGATTTTATTGTGCGAAAACGAACAGCGAATAACGAACTGCGAACAAAGTGAGCTGGGAGTGGTAAGTAGGGAGTAGTAAGCAGTGAGTAGTGCTTTATGAGGGGGATGATGATTATCAAGTAGATTAGTTAATAACTATAATACACAAATATAAAATCGGAATATTCACATTACACTTCAATAATAAGATAAATATTACACAGAAACCCTACGGCTAACTCTATACACCAGCCCAAACACTTCCTCCATTCTTATAAACTTCAGAAGTTAATTGATCAACTTGACTATCCCAATTACGTAAATGAGTAAATAAAGTATTAACCTGATCCAAGTTCAAAATACGAGGTTGCAACCAAGTAACAACAAGCAACTCATTAATTTGATTGATGTAGCCCTTGAATAAGTTCAAGGATAAACACTTGATGATCAAGTGCTCCACATCATTGACAGGAGTACCGGTGAAGTCTGAGATTTCCTTGAATGTTAACTGCTTGTTAGTAGCGGACTGCAAAGAAATCAACTCCAACAAGGACATGATGATGATCTTTTGCTTCAAGAAGACCTGGGAGTTGGCCAAGAATGGAGACTTGACAAAGGCCTGCTTGAGCCAGTTATTAAATTCATTCAAATTACCGGAATTCAAATTCTGAATCAAATTGTAAAGCCAGTAGTACTGATTGGTCTCATCCTTGATGATGTTCAAGATGTCGTGGAGAATCAACTCACCAAAGTTGTAGATCTTGTCACCCAACAAGGCGGAAATACACAATTCGTAGCAGAGTTTGATTTTGGTAGCTTCACTCAACTTGGTCAAGTCCACCGACGACAAGTACAACAATCCATTGGTGTAGTACAAGTTGTAGTTTTCGTTGAGCTTGTACAACTCGCACTTACACAAGTAGTAGGCAGCCACGATCTTGGAGTCGCCGAACTCGGTGCCACTGTTGGTGCCGAACTTTTCATTCAAGGTTTCCAAGATTTCTTCGGCCTTGTTGAGCTCGTTCAACAACAAGTAGTGGCGAGCGATCTGTAAGTTTACGTAGATGATGGATTCGTCTGCATCCACCATGCTCTTGAATTGCTCGTCGTCAATGCGGACTCTCAAGTTCTTCTTCAAATCAGCAATGAACCGTTCCTTCAACTCCAACAACTTGTCCAACGTTTCTTGCACGGCATTTCCAGAGTAACTTTCCAAGAGGAAGTCTGTGATCTTGATTGGGTTCAAGTTGGAGCTAAACCTGGCGATGAAGAGGTTGTATATCTTGACTTTTAATTCTTGCGTGACTTGGGGAATGGAGTAGTAGAACTCATCCAATGCTTGAGTGAGTTGATGCCATAATTTACGCTCGTAGTAGTCTTCGAGTTGGTAGATGATGTTGACGAGTTCACTGGATTCGGTTTCCAGTCTGATGATTGCTAAGACGGTGGATACGTCGTTGTCTAATTCCATGGTAGACATTTGTTTTTGGTGGCAAGAAAAAAGTTCCAATCAGTATAATGAGGGTTCGTACAGATTGAGAATGAATTGTAGTACTCTTTTATTCTGACTTGTTGTATTCAGTACGTATGTTGTTTCGGCGCTAGGCGATTATTGTTGTATTGATAATTCGTGCCACGGTAGAATGACCATGACAGTAATTCGTACTATAATAGAATGACTAACAGAATTCGTACTATGATAGAATGATAATTCATACTAAGATAGAATGGCTATACAGTAATTTGTACTACGATACATGATGTGTTTACTGAATATCGTTGATATTGACTAGATGAAGTTGATGACGTTACAATTCATCATACGAGATAAAATTCATACAAATGATGCTACATGTAATGCCTAGATTGGTAACATTAATATTCACTCACAACTTCCTTATTAACTTACAGATTTCTTATTGAATATAGTTTTTTCTTGTAGTTATTACTTAGATCCTTTGTTAGTCCATGGAAAATTAACTCACTCACAAAGCTAGTCGCTCGTTCGTCGTTAATTCACTCGCTAGTTTCTTGCTCACTCACAAAATCCCTAAACTCAGACCAATTATTCAAACTCTCAGAAAATAAAACCTTCCCATTCCTAAGATACTTAATCATCAACACCAACCACTTCTTCTCCATCCTCACAAGAAAATCCTTATACGTTTTTCCCAATTCATCAGTAAGTTTAATCATATCTCCATTGGCCAAGTCAATCAACTGATTCAACTTATTCAATTCCCTCTCGATCTGGGAAATCTTACATTTCAATTGATTCGGAAATTGTGCCGAGGAGATTTCCTCACCCTGAAGTAATGCATTAGAGTAGTTTTTAGCCTGACTATTAGTCCCTCCAAATAACCCGTACCATGAGTTCTTTTTGGTGAGGCCATTAACTCTCTTTTTATTAATTTCCATTTTATGGATAGCTCTATTAATGCTTGGACTATTCAAATCCTTCAAGTGGTCAAGGTTTCCTTGCGTGCTATTATTGGGGGTTGACTCGTCGCTTGTGGTGGACGTAATGGACGTTATATTGAGTAATTCTTGCATTTTGGTGAATTTCAATTTATACAACAATTTAAATTGAAGTATTTTATACTTGTAGAATTTTATAAGACTCAAGCCTGTGATGTAATACTGGATCATTTGGTGGATAGGCTCCTGCCACTCGGGAATCAAGTGATCTTCAACAAAGCTTTCAAAGTTAAGAAAGTTGCTATCAATTGTTGAGCCAAACTTTTCAATGCATAAACTGAGGGATGAATCGCGCGGCTTGCTTCCCCCAGAGGCTTCGTAGATTTGCAAGGAGAAATTATTCAAATTACCTCCAAGCTCGATTAACGAATTGACCACGGATTTGTAATTCTTGACGGATCTGGAGTTAAGTTTACTCAAGTCGTTTAAGATCTTGATTATATGAAGAAATTTGATTTCAAAGTGAATCAATGGCTTGGGGATCTCGTTGTAGAGTTCATGAGTTGACGACACAAAGTCGTAGTCATAGTCGTCATCTGTCTTGGTTTGGAACTTTTTCTTCATTTCCGCATAGTCCTGTCCTTTGAGGTCAAACAAGTTGATTTGTTGTTTCAAAAGCTTCAAATCATCATTAAGTTTGCGCAACGAGCTGAGGTTGTCGATCGATGAGTTCATCTCGAACCCATTCACCAACGGCAACAATGAGTAGAGCCCGTTCTGGTCCGTTGGGTTCATTGGGTTCGCCAACAACAAACTATTTGGAAGTAAACTCACCGGCGGCTCCATAACTGCCATGTACCAACCAAGCTCGTAATTTGGGTCAAGGAATTTATGCAATAATGCACAGTTTCTCAATTCAGGGTTGGAGTTGAAGATTAAGTCGTTCAAAAACGCCTTGAACGATCGCCGTCTCATCTCAACAATACTCAACTCGTTGTTGTTGTTTATGGAGTTTGCTAAAAAGGAAAATAATGAATGCTTCTCTGGAATAGGGGGTATAATTGACGTGGGATACAACCGCACCAAGTTATCACGTATCGACTTGAATTCACTGTATCTGCGCTTAACTATAATCGATACAATTGGTTCCGCCTCTTTCCCTGTTATTGCTGTGCTAGTGTCGTATTCGTCGTATAATGCCAATTGAATGAGGTAAACAACCACTGATGAGTTGACTAAGTTCTCACTAGAGATTACATCCACCTTTAGGTTGGGATCTTGGATTAACCGGTGTATTTGGTTCAGTAACCCAATTTGGCTATTCACAAGATCATTGCCTTGTTTGCTTTCATTTTTGCGGTAGCTTTCGTTGGCTGCTTTTCCGTATGGATCGCTTAGTATAGAGGGGGCTCCATAAAACGATGGGTTATTATCTTGTTCAATATCTTCAAATAAGTTATCTGAAGACATGGGTGTTATCAGGGATTTTTTGGTCACTATCTAATGTTTACATGTTGCGGAGGTTGGGTGGGAATATTACAGGTTAGAAAGGATATTTTTACAGGTTGAGAGATACATCTTTTACAGATTGGAATGGAAACTTTTACACATTGGAGCAGTACTTTCCACATGATCACAAAATGAATTTACAGGTTAAAAACATTAAAAATCTACCCTAATGGTACCCACTTGCACATTAGATCGGTGTTTTTGGCAAATCTTGCAGGTTGGGATTTAGATTTTAGTCGATTTTACAGTTTTGCCTAAGGAATACTTTTATATCATTATCGGGCCCACTATCTATAGACCATATTTTTATAATTACCCAAGAGCTTACATTACTAGTATTTCGGAATCCTAAGTAATTTATCTACCCCTTGTCAACAATAGCGCCCCTCGCTTACTAATTTTGAGTTCGAAAGTGCGGTTAATTTAACATTGAAGATCGATCACCGAAAAGAAATTTATTTCCGAAAATAGTTCATCATGACTGAGGATACCAAGGTCCCAAGGAAGCGTATCCGGCTTACGTTGGTTTGCGAGCCTTGTAAAAGAAAGAAAATCAAGTGTGATAAGGAATCACCATGTGCTTCATGCGTCAAAGCTAAAATCAGCGACTCATGTATCTATAATACGTCGTTACCATACGCCTCAAGTGCTGGAAGACCTATCTCCATAACTATAAACAAGGATGCTTCAGAGGTTAGGGATAGTATGCCCAAGTTTTCTGAACAACAGTTCAAATTCCAACAGGAAAAGGTTTCTCCAATACTGCTGCTGGTGCTGCTGGTGCTGCTGAGCCATCTGGGCACGGCGCTAGCTGATAACAAAGGAACGGAGATTCCCCCAATTAAGGTTCCCAAGTATCCTTTAACTTCCAACAAGCAATATCCCAGCATTCATGCATACAACCCTCAGAGTCCATTACCTCCTTTCCAGCCATACAGACCGTTGCCGCATGAGCCTGGGTACCATGCCTCGAGTTATGTCGGGTCAATTTCACCTAACATTAGTCTTTCATCCCCTATAGTCCCTACACAGCAGGCTATATACCAGCCTATAGGTGATTTTCCTAAGCGCCTGAAGCAGCCCAAAAAGGCAAACGCCAACTTGATGTTTTCGTCGAACACCTCGCAGTTCAGAACTATTGCTGGTGTAAATCCAGTTGGTTCTAGTGAAGATTCCATTGATTACTTTGTGAACTCAGACAAAGGACCGTTTTCGTGGTCATATATTGTTAAGACAGACCCGGCTTTGAGTTGTTTCCATCAATACGTCCATTCACAGGGCCAGTTGAAGCAAAAGAGAGATGAATTGTCCATTCCAAACTTCAACAACGAACAGCTTGATATTATGAACCTTGCTACAATCAAGTATAAGAATGGAGAGGCCGTGACGACTGATGTCTATCAAAATATTATCAAGCAATCTTTCCAAAAGAAATACTACGAAGACTTGGACTTGATTCTGAAAATCAAAAATGCTTTGCCTTCAAAAGATAAGGTATGGTTGCTTATAGAGAGATTTTTCCGGTATGCTTATCCTTTTGTTCCTATTATTGATGAACAGGAGTTTATGAATAAAATCACCCTTCTTATTGGCCAAAAGACAACTACTGATATTTCACCAATCGACAAAATTAACGTTTCATGCAAACTTGACTTTATCATATTGGGACAATTGATGGTCGTTTTGAGATTGGCGTACCTTTCTCTTTTCAAAAATAACGAAGCACAAAACCTGGAGCTTGTGGAGGTTGGAAGTTCCAACCCTCATCTCAAAACCCTTCGTTATCTTATGTTGAACCCAATCGATATCGGTGTGGTTCAAATTACATATGATTGTTTGGAACTCTTCAGAGAAGATCCAGAACAGGACTTCTCGATTATTCAGCTTATGTTATTATTTAAGATTTATCTTAAGTATGCTCCAGAAGACTTTTACAGTGCAGATGGTGAAGGAGTAATGACCATTGATAGTGATCTTTTAACAAGAGCTTACCATTTGAGATTACATTTGGACTCAACACATACAAACCCAGATGAAAATCCAAATTTCCTGCACTTGAAAAAGAAAATATGGTACTGTATTATGTTGATTGATATCTTCCAGTCGTATTCCTTTGGTATGAAACCAAAGATTTCAGCGTCTTCTTTCGACACTCCATTACCTGAACCTTCGGCGCTCAACAGTAACTTGATTGACTACGAAAGAGATTACCATATCACTAAAATGTTGTTCCGACAATCCAAATTGATTGAAGCTTTTAGAAATCTCACTTGTGTGATTTTAAATAGACAGAACAAAAGCAAAATTGTTGATATATTAGATCAACTTAATCATTTTGAGGTGTTACTCTATGATGAAGTGGACAGCATTGGAACAATCATAAACGCAGATATCGAAGGACACGGAGAATCAGATGCAGCTCTTCTTTCAATTAGTCGAAATTACGGTATCAAGTATCACCTTTCCATGAATTACTTGCTCATGATTATTCATTTTAGTTTTTACATGCATTACTATTCGATAGAAATGCATAATATAGCTTTCTTCTACTTGAAGAAAACCCTTATGTTGGTCACTGACATCACTCCTCATTTCAACAAGTTACTCAACTTGTCCAACACTTATTCCGACTTCATCTACAACCCAAGTTTGCAGTCGATTATCCATAAAACAAACCAAATCATCTTATCCTTGATTATAAGGTGTAACTTCATTCTTCATCATAATAGAAATAACAATAACGTTAGAGAAGAAGAACAGGATTATTTCAGAGTCTTGACAAGTGTTAGAAATAAATTTATCAAGCATGTCGAATACTCTATTCATTTGATTTCAAAACTTTCCCACAGATACTACTATAGTTGGAGGATTTGTAAAGGTGACAAGTTCAACCTTCAAATAATCAATAGTGAAAAATTCTATAGTACAATTATGGCAAGCAGAGAAAACAAATTTAAATCTTCTTTGGTTAGCCCTCAATTCAACAAAAGACAGATAGAAGAGCTTGATGCTTTGTTACACTTCTACCTGGATGACTTAATAGCTGACTTGGATCATATCGGCCCCGATGTTAAAATTTTAGACCCAGCGCCGACTCCTGCTACCGCTCCATCCCCAATTATATACGACGATTTTGGAATAGACAAGCTTTGGTTAGATGTTCTTCCAAATAAAAACCCAGAGGATCCAAATAAGGACACCACATTGTTTGACTTGTTTAATGAATTCCAATTGGAGGAAATGTTCTAGTTTAATATAGAAATTGATGTGCAATTTAATGACTCGTGTATTCTTTCTTTTGATTCTTTTCAATGCCTCAACTCCATAATTAAACTTTACGGTGTATTGTTTTTCATGGAACTCTCTAGGATGGGGCATAACTTTTCTATTCTGGGAAATACCGATTGCCCAGAAAATGAATTTATTAAATTCACTCTTCTCAAGACTTCCAGTATATTGAAGAGGGGGGAGCTAGAATATTTCTTGGGGGGATCGGGTGGTCATATAATCCTGTTATGATCTCTTCGAGTATATGAATAACCGTTTAAATGAAGACTTTAAAAACATACACTTGATTGAATTTGCTCTTGGTCGATCATCCAGTATTGGCTTAGAAGCCTTTTATACAATTAATGAGAAATATCATGTAGCGAAATTAATAGAGAACATAATTCTCTAATCTCAACACCGAGTACTGATCTACTCGCTTTTACTATTGATTCACATTTAAACTCCACAATGGACTGGAAAGTCATGTTCAACAATTTCAGATGGATGCAAAAAATCTTATAAAAGTGTTGAATAGTCAATCTTAGATGATGCTGTAGTTGAAATTTTCCAGTTCTGAAATAATAGTAATATGAGCGTACTATGGCCCAGTGACAGGAGCAGTGTATTGAATATAATGTTATGCTAATGTACCACTCATATGAATAATTAATATGAAATATGAGTATGCCACCCGCAACTCATGCAAAAGGTTCAAACGGCATCTTCTTTAAACGAAATCTAAGAAACCCATGCTAAGTATAGATTCTTTAAGACCTTACATGGAGTTCATTTTCATTCTTATGACGATGGGCATTTGCCAGGAATTAACAAACTTCAATTTAAAAAGCACTCTCCGAATTATTCGAATGCCATCCCTATATATATGAAAATACTAATTTCACAAGTTTTACGGATAGTGGATATACCTTCCCAAATAACAAGTTATTCGGAGGAGTGTTGAGAATATCCGTTCCGAATTCACTATTAATGGATTGAAAGGAAGGTAAATGAACTTCTCTGTGGCCATATTGTGAGAAATGGTTATCAAATTAGTTCAAAAAGTGATACTCAAGTCTCAGTTTATGTTAACAAGATTTAATAATGATTTTGTTACTGATTGTTACTCACAAGTTTCAACTATCAACACAAAATCGTTCCACAAAATATACGATAAGTAGACGAGAAGCGCATTTTCAATTTCCTAATCGGCTGCAAATTTCAAAAGTTTGATGTAATATTAACATAGATTATCATAAACATAGAAGTGTATTAAACAACAAACTCACAATTTCTGTTCGTTTCTAGTGATTAATTGACGATAATATGAAAGATCTTTGGAATTCGTACATGAACCACCACAAACAACAACCACAACGATATCTTCCTCCTTCAAATGCCCAAAGTTCTTGTATAATAAGTCAATCTTGTTAAAAAGAACTGAAATGGCTGCACCACAAGCGGGTTCAATGATCTTATCAAAAGATTCATTATATGCAATACACGCTTTCAAAGCGTCCAAATCATCAATTAACTCTAGCACAGAAGTTATAACAGAGTTATCTTGGTAATTCATTATAGATTGTGAGGTTGTATGAGAGCATGCGAGTGATGTAGCCATAGAATTGACAGATTTCAACGTGATCAAATCATCAGCTTTAATGGATTCGTAGAGTGTAGGTGCCTGTTGGGTTTCTAAAAGCAAAACAGACAGATCTTTGACGTTATTTCTGATTAAACCAGAATGGATACCGTTGTATAAACCACCTCCACCAACTGAGCAAACCATCCCTTTTAAGTTCGGGATATCTTCTTCACTTAACTGATATTGCACTATTTCATCAACCAAACTAGAATGACCATCCCAAACATATGGGTGCTTAAATGGGTGACAGTATATAGGGATAGTGTTTGAAGTATCCAAGGATTCAATAATATTTTGCAAGTGTCTATCAGCTTCATTGATATTTTGTCCAAAGCAAATAACTTCGGCATTGTAATCAAGTAACTTCTGTTTGACCGCTTCTTTAGCAATAACTGGTAATACAACTGTACATTTGAGCTTGTAGAAGAAGGACAGATACGCAGCAGCTAAACCAGCATTACCTCCACTGGATGCAAATATATGAACCTGCTTTGTGGGATACTTTTGCTGAGCTTCTTCTATAGACTTCTTAATTAACGTGCCAATTCCACGAAGCTTGAAACTTCCCGATGGTTGCTCCAATTCATTCTTTAAAAGAATCCGACAAGGGGGTTTGAGTGGTAGCATTTTAGTCACATCGGTAAGCGTAGTCATGATATAAGGATTAGGTAAAGTCTGTGCCTCGGATTTCATTGGCATGGAAACATCTAACATACTGATTTAATTTTAAATATAATTGGGAAATTACAGCTATAAATGGCTTTGCTTATCTACTAACCCTATTATTTTTACCACTCCTGTTGCAGTCAAAAGACGGAGTAAAATCGAGGTTAAAAAAGAAAGAAGAGCAAAATATTTGACTTTTGCTTAACGTAACCACATAATTACTGAAGCGAGCAAGACTTTCAAGTAATATGATACAAAAGTGTTCAATAGCAGTAATTGATTACAAGACACCTTAGAATTACACCTGATAGACCCTGATGGATATCATGAGTTCAAATGGTTTTTAGGTGCAATGAGGGGTTCAAAGGAAAAAAAAAAAATTGACTCGGTATTTCGAAGTCAGTTCTACATCGTGGTATGGAGGTATACTTCCGTCTTGATTACTCACCAAAGAGAATCTATTGTTCATTTGTGTTAGATGATTGTATCCTTATCATGATCTGCATTAGATCATCATAGGTAGCCGTGGGAATTCTAGATGATAAGAAACATCTTACTAATGTGTCCAATGTTTACTAGAGAAAAGTGTGTGTCGATTGCCACACTTTAAGATTTGAATATAAATATTGGTTCATTTCTTAGTTTGATAGGGTGATATTTCTTAATCCGCTTATTAATGTGCTTACATATTACTTCATGCGGATTGGATTTCTATAATATGAATTCCTATGATTCCAGAGGATTTAAAGGCTTAACTAGAGCTATTTTAAAAGGAGCATTTTAAAAAAAGATAAACCGTAATTATGCTTTGTAATTTACAGTAGTACGATTACAGATTTAAGGGTAGAGTGGGTAGGGTAGATAGGGTAATATGATAATTATTTCTGTTAAGATTCGCCAAACAGGTAACCTGATAAGAATACGAATGTTCAGATGCACAAAAAGTAAAGATAATTGTAGTTAAGCTGTTGAATAGCTATTGTTTAAAATTCTCTGTCAATTGATAGATTAATCCATTGAAAAATAATACTGAGCCACAGACTTGCATTGAATTGTTTTGGACTTGTGTCAAAATCCTGGTATAACGTGAAAATAAAAATGAATATTAAATTTCAAGTATTGAATTCATTGCTGAACAGCATTTTTCAAGTCTATAATTTTATTTTACTATTGTTATTATAACTGTTTCAAATTTTGAAAATGGCATTATCCAATTTTTATGTAAATTACTTGAAATTTTAAAATAATATCTAACTTGTGGTTCTTACTTTTAGAAATGCTTACAAAATACATGATTTCCAATGCATTCCTGTTCGAATTTAAGGTAAATGACTTTTGTAGCGTTTGGGTTGGTGTTTTGCAGCCAATTTTTAAACCGCATGCAGGTCAGACTTGATCATGTATTTCACAAGATAATCTTCTTCAAAAAATGGCAAGACATTACCGGGCCATTGTATTAAATTCGTTGCCAACTTCACTTTTTTGTTCGAGGCTTAGCTTAACGCTTGAAACATAAACGTAAGAAAAGTCTATTGCATAAACAATTTTTTTCAGAAATAATACGGCCTGAGCCGATACAGTATTCAATAATGCTCGAGTAAAGTGTCCGAAAATAGCCCTTTGTAACAAAAGTAAAAGAGTACGTTGGACATTTCCAATAGAAAAATGTTAGATGGTATCAGAGTATGTAAATGAAAATAAGTTTTTGCAGGAAGGCTTTTGATGATTATTAATAGCAGAAACATAAGGACACAATAAAAATGAACGAGCTGAGAAAGCCTAACACAAAATAATAAGGATTTGAATTTAAATTTAAGTCTGAATATTAGTCACAATTGTGAATAAAAAATTCATCCTTCTAACTCTTGACATTATCTTCCCATTTTACTAAATTCATATAATTTAGAACCCTAATTTTTTCAGCACATTAAAAATTGGAAACAGTTTATCAGGGAACGTACTATAGATTTTTCCAAGGTATTCTTTCTATGAATATTCATTATTTGATAGCATCGGTTATCAACAAAAAGAAGTACTCCTGTGATAAACTAGATAGAGAACTAAGCTTGAAAATAAGCACTTGATATTAAGAATTTTAATTTATAATCAAGTTTTAAACTATTTATTTTGGTTATTTTCTTATTATTAAACGATATTTTCGGTTTCAATGATCATAGTATTCTCACTATCATTTTTCTTTGGAGGAGGTGGAACAGCATCTGTAATCTTTTTATGAGTAATGAAAAAGCAACAGAACATACCCAAAGTACCAACAGCAAATGCAAACCAGTAAACAGCTTTGAGTGCCTTCATTATTTCCTTTAAAATTTGAAGGGCAAACCGAGGTGGTAAACTTGCAATTACACCAGGATCAACAACATATGCGATGACAGGTTCTGCATTGAGGAGGTTGTACTCAGGACTACCAACAGGATATGATTTAACCATAGAAGTAAGATACTTCTCAGCAGTAGTTCTGTAGATGAGTTGTGCGATAACAACTCCAAGTGCAGTAGCAGCAGATCTAGTAAAGTAGAAGAAAGTTGTGATCAAAATAATAGAGCCTTCTTTTTCAACGGGAGCTTCAAGTTGACTTGCAATGATGTTTTGGAATTGAAAACCAACAGCAATTCCGGCAACAATTTGGATTCCGATTCTTTCACCAATGGAACTTCCAATATCGAGAAGTAGAAATAATCCAAATCCAACTGGACATAAGATTGAGGACACGATGATACAAAGTGTCACAGATTTTGTAATTTTTGCAATCACTCCAGACGTGATGGAAGCAAGGGTTATAGTAATAACCAAAGGAAGGATCTGAACACCGGAGCCCCAAGAAGAAGCATGCTTAATAACCTGAAAGTAAACTGAAATATAAGTAAGCATAATGACAAAGGCTGCATAATTGAGGGCACCGGCAAGAACAGCCGTTATAACTTTGGGTGTTGTTATGGCTTCTGGGATTATGATAGGGTTTTTAGAATAAATAAAATTCCAAGCAGTGAAGGCCACAATTAAGAGGACTCCAAAAAGGATACAACATATAACAGCAGCGGATTTCCAAGGAAAATCCACCCCGCCAAATGTGAGGCCCAACATAAATAAAGTGAGACCCGCACTTATCAAAAATGTACCGAGATAATCAACTTGGGCCATCTTTTCCTTGAAGGTGCCCTTTGGTTTAGGAGGATTAAATGCAAATACCATTAAACCCATGGCAGCACCACCAATTGGTAAATTTATATAGAAACACCACCGCCAACTTACATTGGTGGCCAATGCACCACCAATAAATGGTCCAAGAACAGAAGCGACTGCAAATGTAATAGACGTTGAAATTAAAATAAGTGGTCTTCTATGAATTGGAACAGCTTCATTTAGAATAACATTGGTCATCATAGTAACGGCACCGGCACCTACACCTTGGATAACACGACCACCAATCAACATGTCCATCGAGTTTGCCAATGCACAAGTTAAAGAGCCAGCCTCAAATATAACTAACCCTATGATCATCAAGTTTTTACGGCCAAATGCAATTGATAATTTACCATAGGAAGGAGTCAAAGTAGCCATTGGTAAAAGAAACCCAGAAGTCAACCAACCAATCTTTTCAAATCCATGGAACTTACTACCAACCTCTTCTAGGATCGTTGAAATTATAAGTTGATCTAATGCAACCACAAATAAAGATGTAGTTGCACTTATAATAGTCAACGCAAGCTTCCAACCTGTAACGTACTCAGTGGTTGAAGTTGACCCATCAGTAATTTGATTAAGTTCATCTGTTTTGGGTTCCGATAAATGTATTGATGCTGTATCTACAATGTTTTCTGAAACATTGGTATCAGAAGTTATTGAAGTCATGGATTTCAGAAACAATTAGATTCGTCTTCTTATGTATGTTTTAATCATCTCGCCAAGACCCGATCAAATGCAGCGGCTGACAATATGTAGAATACACAAAATGTTCAATGCCCTTTTTGGCAGATCTTCATATGAAAGCTCGAAAATTACTTTTAGTACATTATTTCTAACAGATACGAGTTCTTATTTTTCATATATAAGGTTATCAGGCGTGATATTCTAATACATTATTACCGTTGATATTGTAAAAGTTTATTGTGGTATTACGAGTGTATTGATATTTATGAGTGGTGAAACACTTTCTGTGTGCAGATCTCAATTTGTAGTTTTGGATAGTTCCATCCTCATCGTATTTTTTCACTATCCATAGAAGAGGAAGCCAATGAAGTGTGCAGGCACTAATAATAATATTTAAAAGTATGTCAAGATTTCATTTTAATTTTATCAGTTAGATCTCAGAAAAAATAAATTAATAATAAGTTAATTTAGAAATGAATTAAATTCATCAGTGAATACAAGATACTTCTAAGATCTCACATTCAAAGTATTTTGAATGTTAATCTTATAAATAGGTACTTTTTAGTAATTATCTTTGGATGAGCTATTAATTTTTTTTTTCTTGATATCTAAGACAACCTCGGTAATGGTTTCACTTGCAATTTTTCGTTCAATCCGGATAAAATGAAGATTTAGTAGTAATAGAAGTAAATGGTGCTTAACTTGTTTCTAGCCAAAACCGCTCTTTTGGTTCCATACTAAGTATCAGATAAAGAAATCACATGAGCAGTTAGATATGCAGATGAATGAGTCAAGGTTCAAATAATCAAACAATTATACGAGACCTAATTCTTCAATGTTAATCTCTCATCGCTAACTTAATGTTGTCAGATGAGCACGTGAGATAGCTTACTTCAAGTACAATGTGCAAAGAACGGCTAATGCTAATTAAATTTTGTTATTGACACAAATAGGAACTAAACTCTTCGAAAACAATAATTTGACTTTTAATCTGATTTAATGTATACATAATCATAAGGACAGAATTGGCTAAGAAATACAGTATATATTTTATCTAATAATTTCATGAGGTTGCCGGTGTTCCATTGAGAAACAGTTGATTCTGAATGTGAGTAATCGGAGATACTATCAATATCAACGCAACAAGGTAAATTTTTAGGGTTATTAAACTGCAAAGATACAATTGATGTAAATCTGATACTCTGCCTTATCACAAAAATACATTTCTACCACTCATCAACTCCTTGATAAATATCTGCCTTTTTCACCTTTCACATATATCATATCGCGATATTTTCTTATAATGGTCTCGCGCCAAGGATAATAAACATACTTAATCCGAGAGCACGAACTCTTCAAACCTTCGCATATATTTGGTAAATAGATGTTATTATATATTCCGTGCTTGATGAGTTATCAGATTCTAACAAGAAAACTTAACTGCTTTATAATAGTTTTATCTAATTAAGAGAAATTTACATAAACAACATATACTTGCAGATACTTGCATTTGTTGTAGCAAAATCCATTTTGGATTGTTTAGAGAAACGAGCGGTGCATTTTCAAGTAAGAAATTCTTAAGTCTACATTCTAGCATACATTCTCTAAAATGCAAGTGCGTAAAACTCAAACACTCAAAAACGTTTCTTTAATATGTGATAAATTAATTGTACCTATGATTAGTATGCGTCAGCTATCAATTCTGATATATATATTAACTATTTGTACACCTGTGAGGGACTCGAGGTTTGTGATACCTTATGTCAGCTTAAACCTTACGTCTGCCCTGACCGAGCTTGATACGGAGTAATAGAGTTCAGATTGTGACTAACACAATCCTGAAACCTAGAACTCGTTAAGCTCATCTAGGCAGGATTTTGGCCGACGTATAAAAAGTAGGGCATTAGCGCTTTGAATAGATCGAGAAAAGTACCTTTTAGTTACGGAACAAATTAATAAGTGTCTATCAACCAGTAAACACTATACAATCAAGTATTACAAGCTATTTAGTAACAGCTTACCTAACCCAATACTTAACAACACCATTTTGACTGTTCTTGTGCGGACTCAAAAGAAATTAGTAGCCAATGGGCTGTTCCTATCAATTGATTGATCATAATATCTAAAACCAAGTTGTCTGGTAGCGGTGTATACTGAATAACTGTGTATAGTAGATGGTGTGGATTATAATAAGATTGTTTTGGAAACTATAGTGTTTACCTTGGTATAAAGAATAAATGTAGGTTGAATCATGGAGTACTGCAATCTTTCAAGCTAGGTCCCTGGCATCACACTGAAAGGCCTAATTATATTTGACGTACTCAAGGAGCGGAAACACCATGGAATGCTTTAACAGTTATCATTGCCAATGAGAAATGCGTACGGAATTCTTACAACCGAGAAATGCCAAAAAATGAAAATAGAAAGAAAATCCATGATTTTATTAGCAGAACAACGTTTACAAACTCTCAAAATTATAAGGCATATGTTTATTTTTATCGCACAAAAATACATTTTTGCAACTTCCTTTATGTCCAATAGTTAGCTATGTTACCATGTAGATGGACCAAAAGACTGACCCTTTTTTAAAGGAACTCTAATTGCTTTGTTTTGAGAATCCAAAGTTGTCGTAATAACTGTAGTTCCCCACCAATCTGGAAAAGGCTTACTCTTTAATTGAAGCGCCAAAAATATAATCAACATCGCCCATGCCAATCCGATATCTAAACCAGCAGATAAAGAGTAGTTATACTTAGTCCACCAATGGAACCACCTCTTTTTAATCCACCAATTAAAAGTCAACCCAACTATACAATAAGATGCATATGTGTATGGTGTGGCTGGTGGAATAAATCCTGATCCAGCAAAGAAAACAGGCCAATTAATCCATTTGACAAACGAATTTGGCCATTTCTTCAAAATAAGCCATGAAATAATTGGTAATATCGCACCAACAACAAAGAAGAAGAGTAATCCATAGTAGATCTGACCACTTGAAAACTGTCTTTGGGGTCCAATGACACCCCAAATGATGGAGGCATTGAAGAAAACCGTCCCGTTTGGACATGTGTAGTTATCTTTTTGATCAGAAGCACATAAATCTTCAATAGAACCATATGCCCATCTTAAAACTGCAATCTGAACAAGACTCCCCCAGATGGTTGCAATTAATTGAGAAGTAAATAACATTCTAGGTGCAATTTTCATATAGTGCCCCAACTTCATATCCTGAACGAATGCAACAGCTTGATTGTTAGTGATGTAACCATATGTTTTAAAAAGCATCATTGCCAATGGTTTTCCTGGAACCATATATCCAATTATAAACTCTGTAACCACGTTAAGACCAACATGAATATTGGTTCTAGAGTATATGATTGCAACCGGCAACAAAAAGAAAATTGCAATAATGAGCGCAATAACCAAAGCATACACAGGCAATTCTGTTGGCCATGCTCTAATGGTTGCAACTGATAAACCAAAACAAGCGACAAAAAGAACAGCAAACCACCAATCTGGAACCTCTTTATAGTTCTTCATTAATCTAAAATGAACATCTGGCTTATCTTTGAGTTTCATCAGCTCAATAATTTCTTGACCATGAAATAATATGGTATGTACAACTGTAGCTAATATAGCTGCAAAATTATTACCGTAAGAAATTGCAAAGGTAGTAGGTAAAAACAAAGGAGAGTACTCCTCGTATGCCTTTTTGTTGAAAGTCAATGTATCAGAATTAATGATTCTGGAAACGTTGTACTTTTTTGCAAATCGATCGTAGGAGATGTTGTTACTGATAGGTAAGTATTGAGAGTACCATGTGTTGCTATAGTGCAAACCAGGGACAACTATCCAAAAGATAATAACAATAGAAGCAGCGATGGTACCAATAGAGCTTGCTGGTGGAACTAATGGGGATCCAATATATGCAGCTATTTGGTTCCAATCAAATGCTATAGAATTTGGGAAAAGCCCTAACCCCGTGGAGCTTCCAAAAAGTTGATTGATAATAACGTTATCTGGTTTAATCCAAGTAATCCAAGAAAACTTGGATAACGCTGGGAAAATATAGCCAGGAAACCAATAAAAAAGAAAAGAACCCAAGAATGATAAACCAAAGAACGCTAATCTAGATATTTTCCAGCCATTGGCTTCATGGTTAGCATTAATGTGCATATTTGTCAAAAATGTAGCTGTGACCAAGTTTGAAGGCCAGATTGCAGAAGCTGGATAGACTACAAATCTTCTTGCCAATCCTCCAAGTGCAAATCCAATGATCTGAGTGGACCAAATAGCTACAAGATCAAACCCCCAACCAAAGTCTTTACCATAGAACCTGTTTAATGCAAGTAAAATATCGGTAGCATATGCTGCACCTGTACCAAATGACACATTAGCCATGATAATGATGATGGTATGTTCCTTGATGTTAAATGGACCAGGGTTCAATGGTGCTCCAAATATACTGACATTAGGGACAGCCCAATGCCAAAATCTACCGAGAGGCCAAGCCAAAATGGAAGTCACAAACGTAGAGATTACTGCACTCGGTCTATGCAAAGAAAACAAAACGTTAAGACCACATCCTATAGTGGTAAGAATCATTCCAAGAACCCACACCCTAATTGTGTTTTGAGGCATGGTGATATCATCAGTGGATGGCACAGCGGCCCTAACTTCTGCATAGGGTGAATCATCTTCTACAACAATCGCTGCATATTCATCCTCTAATACTTCTTTAGTTAAATTAGAAGTAATTGGATCAAACTCTTGAGTTTTGGATATAATATGGACACTGGTATGCTCATTAAATGCTGTATGCTCTCCAAATGTAGATACTTCCTTTTCTGAAGTTTTCATTTTTATGGATTCTATTATACTGGAGAATTAAATTATCTACTATTCTTCTCTATTTATGTTAATTATGGTTTCGAAATCTTGACCGAACAAATAACCTTAATATTTTTGTTTCAAATTGTCTCTACTGTTAGTAAATCTAATCATATGATTGCATTTTTATGATATATACCATTTATTATTCTCAATTATGACAAAAAAAGCTGCGATTATGTCAAATGAAGCTGTTAATCAACTCATGAAGTCGTACTCTAATCAAGTTGAACTGCCAATACGTTGATCCGGATTTGAAAAATGAGTCAGCCGGAGCTGACATTAGTGCCAAAAGAAGAGGCCAAATAATAAAACCGGCATTATCTAGTTATCTAGTGACACAAAGATGAAATCATCCAACTGTTAAAGCAGATCGAATATTTTCATAATTCACATTGATAATTTACCGCGCTTAACATATCGGGGGTAGTGGGGGTTTCTTTTGTATACAGTGGAGTTGAATATCTTAAAGTAAAGCAAACGCTATCTATGGTGGCATTAGATATATGTTTTAGGAATACTGCATGTTTAGTTGTTACAGTGGCTGTCCGATTTATTTATTTATACTTTGAAATACAGGCTGATAAAGAATTCTCTTAAAATTGGTTGCAAATAAAAATATGCCGGGTAGAGAAAATTATAATCGTATTTTGACATAACCCCGCATTTCTCTTATCAGTAAAACCGAAGTAATCAGTTTGATTGATTGTTCTCCACACAAAGTTTCTCTTTTATGTTGGTTTGTACTCATTTCATATGTATCATGCGCCGTCGCTTATTCAATTTAGCCTACTGGGGCTTTGTTTCGTTCCGCTCATAGTATTCTTTTGAACTGGGCTTATTTAATAGAACACGATGAAACTCCACTTTGGACGTTCTCACCACGAGATACCATAAAATTATACTTTTTATAAATAATTTATTTGTGATGACATATTTGAAATTACATTTTACAATAACCACCAGAATATACAGCAGTTTTGTACCTGTGAAGCTGCTGGATATTTTATCAACCAGTAATTGAACATTCAATTCCTTAAGCATATTAATATCGTTACCAGTTTATTTGTCGTTCTCTATGAAACCAATGTAGCTCTAGTATATTAAATATTCAAGTCATTCTGTTTGGCGAGTCTACATTGGCCATTGTTTGGAATCCAAATCCCCAGTTGATCAAAGCTAATAGTATGATGATTCGTTTTTTTTTTTTAAGTATTGGGTGAGGTAATATGTTACTGAATAGCTTGTAATACTTGATTGTAAAGTGTTGACTGGTTTATAGACACTTATTTCTTTATTCCGTAAACAAAAGGTACTTTTCTCGATCTATTCAAAGCGCTAATGCTCCACTTTTTATACATCGGTTAATATCCTGCTTAGATGAGCTTGACGTGTATTCCTAGTGTCAGGCTTGTGTTAGTCACAATCTGAACTCCATTACTCCGTATCAAGCTCGGTCAGGGCAGACGTAAGGTTTAAGCTGACATAAGGTATCACAATCCCCAACATCTTTATTAATGAGTTAATTAACATTACCATAATATCACAATACTTCTATTGACACAAGAATAAAAACCTCTATATAATTCAATATTAAGGGCTATTTCGGCGAAAATGAATATATGCTTATTAAACAATCTTTTCATTTTCAGAATTCCCATTATGATTGGATGATGTCTTTAGAGAAGATGGAACAGCATCTGGAATCTTTTTATTAGTGATGAAGAAGCAAAAGAACATGCCTATGGTTCCCACAGCAAATGCAAACCAGTAAACAGCTTTGAGTGCCTTCATTATTTCCTTTAAAATTTGAATAGCCAATAGAGGTGGTAAACTTGCAATCAAACCAGGATCTTCAACATATGAGATTATAGGTTCTTTCACAAGTTGGTTAAGTTCGGGGCTATCAATAGCAAGCGAATTGAGCAACGAAGTAAGATACGTCACAGCAGTAATTCTGTAGACAAGCTGCGCAATAACAACTGCAAGTGCAGTAGCAGCAGATCTAGTGAAGTAGTAAAAAGTTGTGATCAAAATAACAGAATCATTCTTTTTCACTGGAGCTTCAAGTTGACTTGCAATGATGTTTTGGAATTGAAAACCAACAGCAATTCCGGCAACAATTTGGATTCCGATTCTTTCACCAATGGAACTTCCAATATCGAGAAGTAGAAATAATCCAAATCCAACTGGACATAAGATTGAGGACACGATGATACAAAGTGTCACAGATTTTGTAATTTTTGCAATCACTCCAGACGTGATGGAAGCAAGGGTTATAGTAATAACCAAAGGAAGGATCTGAACACCGGAGCCCCAAGAAGAAGCATGCTTAATAACCTGAAAGTAAACTGAAATATAAGTAAGCATAATGACAAAGGCTGCATAATTGAGGGCACCGGCAAGAACAGCCGTTATAACTTTGGGTGTTGTTATGGCTTCTGGGATTATGATAGGGTTTTTAGAATAAATAAAATTCCAAGCAGTGAAGGCCACAATTAAGAGGACTCCAAAAAGGATACAACATATAACAGCAGCGGATTTCCAAGGAAAATCCACCCCGCCAAATGTGAGGCCCAACATAAATAAAGTGAGACCCGCACTTATCAAAAATGTACCGAGATAATCAACTTGGGCCATCTTTTCCTTGAAGGTGCCCTTTGGTTTAGGAGGATTAAATGCAAATACCATTAAACCCATGGCAGCACCACCAATTGGTAAATTTATATAGAAACACCACCGCCAACTTACATTGGTGGCCAATGCACCACCAATAAATGGTCCAAGAACAGAAGCGACTGCAAATGTAATAGACGTTGAAATTAAAATAAGTGGTCTTCTATGAATTGGAACAGCTTCATTTAGAATAACATTGGTCATCATAGTAACGGCACCGGCACCTACACCTTGGATAACACGACCACCAATCAACATGTCCATCGAGTTTGCCAATGCACAAGTTAAAGAGCCAGCCTCAAATATAACTAACCCTATGATCATCAAGTTTTTACGGCCAAATGCAATTGATAATTTACCATAGGAAGGAGTCAAAGTAGCCATTGGTAAAAGAAACCCAGAAGTCAACCAACCAATCTTTTCAAATCCATGGAACTTACTACCAACCTCTTCTAGGATCGTTGAAATTATAAGTTGATCTAATGCAACCACAAATAAAGATGTAGTTGCACTTATAATAGTCAACGCAAGCTTCCAACCTGTAACGTACTCAGTGGTTGAAGTTGACCCATCAGTAATTTGATTAAGTTCTTCTGTTTTGGGTTCCGATAAATGTGTTGATGCTGTATCTACAATGTTTTCTGAAACATTGGTATCAGAAGTTATTGAAGTCATGGATTTCAGAAACAATTAGATTCGTCTTCTTATGTATGTTTTAATCATCTTGCCAAGACCCGATCAAATGCAGCGGCTGACAATATGTAGAATACACAAAATGTTCAATGCCCTTTTTGGCAGATCTTCATATGAAAGTTCGAAAATTACTTTTAGTACATTATTTCTAACAAAGACGAGTTCATATAGAATTCAAGGTTATCAGGCGTGATATTCTAATACATTATCACCATTGATATTGTAAAAGTTTATTGTGGTATTATGAAAGCATTGATATTTATGAGTGGTGAAACACTTTCTGTGAGCGGAATTCAATTTGTAGTTTTTGTCATCCTATCTTATTTTTTAACCATAAATTGAAGAGGAAGTTGATGAAGAGTGCAGGAACTAATAATAATATGAATATTGAAAAGGATGTCAAGATTTCATTTTCATTTTAATTTTATCCAGATAAAAATAAAGGAATATTAAGTTGATTTAGAAATGAATTAAATTCATCAGTGCATACAAGATACTTTTATGATCTTACAGTCAAAGTATTTCAAACGTTAATCTTGTAAATAGGTACTTTATTAGTAATTATATTTGGATGAGCTATTAATTTTTATTTTCTTGATATCTAAGACAACCTCAGTAGTGGTTTCACTTGCAATTTTTTGGTGTAATGCAACCACAAATATGTTGTACTTATAATAATAGGCAAAACAATTTTTCAAACTGTGACGTATTCAATGTTAAGAATCACTTGAACTTATTTGATGGTCTGGTGTATGTGCAGGTATTTTGGAATCTGAATCTATCTTGGTACTAGCAGATTGTATTGTTAATAGCCTAATCGTAATCAACAAACTAACACTAAAGATATCGGTAAACTCAATATTTGATCACAAATGCATGTTTAAGTGTAGAAACTTAAAGAACCATAAAAATTAGTCTACTTGACGGTCATATTGCCTTTTAAGAATAAAAATGTTAAACAAGTATGGATTGCATGGTATTATGTAGATCCATAAATTACTCATATATCATGATATAATCGAGATTCTATGGATCAACTGTTGATATTTTCTATTATTTTTCATATTTACTCAAGAATATAACAATTCCAGTTTCTAATTACAATATATGTTGCAACCATGCCAAAGAGAATTTTTTGTATAAATTCGTCTTTCCTAGCGAGACGTCCCTAGCAGTCTTGTCAATTAAGGTATCGTCTGCCGAGACCCAATGTTAGGGGGTTTATCCTTGACTATGCACCCACGGGGTTATTCTGATGTAGCATCACGGAATATGTGTTTTCTGAGTTCCGGCCGATATGAGATATTAAGTTTAGTTATCGAGAAGAATCAGAAGTTTTGACGTACCAGAGATAATTAGTACTTAGATAAAGAATAAACAATGACCCACAGAGATTGGTCCATATAAGTTAAAAAAAGATATACATCATTTGAGACGTCAATTCCCCGACATACATTGGATTATATACTAGACCTCTCCGGAACCCGGCGCAATCTCACGAGGTTAGCAAAAGATACAATTATAGTCAAAAAATTTAAAGTACGAGGCAACTTGTCCGAGTGGTTAAGGAGAAAGATTAGAAATCTTTTGGGCTTTGCCCGCGCAGGTTCGAATCCTGCAGTTGTCGTTAATTTTTGCTAGTCCACACCCCTACATGGATATGTTGTTTATATTTAGGACCCTCAAGTTTAATGCGCTGAAATCAGAAGTAATTATGATCCACGTGCAAGTCATGTAAAAACTGCGATCTGGAACCATGTGTTCTAAGTGCAAAAATAAAAAAGTGATACTCAAATGGCATCACCGATATTTTTATCCAACCCCTCGGAATCGTTTTCGGTATGGATTATACTACGGGGTATTCAGTTTGGTGTGTTAAGTCTTTGGAGAACCTTACAAAATCCAAATTTACTAAAGTACAAATCGAACATGCTAAACATTTTATTGCTATCAGTGAGCATGTTCATTATTATAAGAATGCCACTTTGGTTATTGGAGACGTATGATGCCGATCCTGATTTCATATTCCTTGTGCAAACACTAATCAACCCGAATATTTTCTTTCTTACATTCGTGTCGTTCTTCACTAGAGCGTTCGATGACATCTTCATAGGGAATGTGAAGTATGTCGATTCCATACTAGGAACACATTATTACGAGAATTTGAGTAATTTGGAGAATGACGGTGTTATGGAAATCTCAACGGGATATGTGGCTATCCCTCTGTACGACCAATTTAAAAAACATCTTAAGAACTCTTCGCAATTCAAGGTGTTTCTTGGGCGGTATACCAATGCAGTCTCATACAACCTTATTTTATTTATTATGGTGTATTATCCTAACAAAATAACGTCTGTGTTTTTAACGTTGACGTCTATTCATACCTTTTATGACAAAGTGGGCTCAGTTCCTTCACTTTTGTTGATTGCCGCATTGAGCGTGCTTCCTTATAAATATACGGTTCTCGTATTAAATACCTTCCATGCTTCGTCTAACTTGGCCCATGATTTGTTGGTTCCATTTTTTAACAGAATCAATCCAACTAAACTAGAACACAACCACTGGTGGAACACTAGAAGCGGGGCGCTCTTTGGGTTTTCCTTCGTTTATTACAGTTTGATAAACTACTTTCCGACGTTCTCAGTTGTTTTTTATATCTTGGCTCTTATTAGTCTGTCATATTTGATTACAAAATTATCTAACAACTCTCCTCCTAGACGGAGCAGAGATGTTTCTAAACAGTCCAATCTTTTAATGGATTGGTATTCAAAGCAGTTGTTGTGGAACAGCTCTGCATTTTTGAAGGCTGAGTTTTTGAATGATCCCTTCCGGCCCATTCCAGGTTCTTTTATATTGGAATAGATTAAGCATTTTTGTTGGCTAGGTCTTGTAAGCTTTATTACCTGTGATGTAACAGTATTGTACCAGTTCTAACAACTGATAAACAAGACTAGTCTCGGGCATGATAGCCAGATCAATTAAAATATAATTATACTCGTTTAACTCATCCTTCCTTGTTTTTAATTGCATCAAAGGTAAATTGGTTAATTTACATTTGGTCCATTTATGGTTGGAAGTGGACTCGATTAAGTTTGCATCACCATCGATCTCGATATCAGTAAGAGTAATCAGAAATTTCTCATGGAAGAACTTTGTTCCGATCGAGATATCTGCATGTTCTGGTAGCACAAACCCAACATTGAATTCAGGAGCCTTCTTTTTTAATTCTTGAGAATACTTCAAAATCAAGAACTTGTCTATAGGATCAGAAATCATAATTCCACTAGTCTCTACGAACTTGAAAAGTAGTTTCATCACCAACAATTCAAGCATTCCTTGAATTTGAAAGTTTTCAGTATTCAATTCTTTAAGGAATAAATGCAACTTTTCTGTGTCTGAGTATTCGGATAACATTATCGAATTGATTAGGATCTTATTAAAGTTGATCAAAATTTGTAATTGCTTAACCAAAGTATTGGAGTGCAAACCTTTCAATAACAGAGTTTTGAAGTTGTTGGTGTTGACCTCAATATTAGGGTCTATTGATGTAACGTCAATGAAATATTGCTGTTTGAATTGTTTCACTTGCTCGATGAACCATATATAATCTTCAAGCTTTGGATTCGAAGGAATGCATGGAATCTCAGCAACGTTTTTGATCCAAAGATTATTAAGACTTGCGATTGGAGTGCTAAGATTATCCTCCACTGTGAACTCCTCAATATCCAAGAAAGCCACTTGAAGAGTGCTATTAGCCGCTGTTTCATAGTATAACATGTTCTTTGGGAAGATCTTAAACACTATAGTTAAAATCCCCGAGTTAGATAGCACAGTTCCACAACTTACAAAAGAACCCTCGATTACCGAATTCAAGTACTTTGTTCCAAACTCAAGAGTTCCATTTGAAGCGACTGCGCTTTCCTCTTTATCGTCGTCGTCTGCATTTGTGGAGTTTTCCAATTGGAACGACTGTAAGCATTTTGAAACGAAATCGTTCAATTTCTTGTCAACAGATGTTGGAGAGATGGAGGAGGACAAAAGCAAAGACTCGAACTTGCCATCTTCGTAGTTGATCAATACATGATTCGAGCCATCTTTGTTTGCTTTCACCATCAACCCAGATGCATGTATATACGATCCTAAGCTGTACTCCTGCGATGCTCCTTCAAGTGAAATGACTCTGAGTTTGCCTGTGAAAGTCGCAAACAAGAGGTTGGGAAGCCACTCAAGCTGACTATTCAAGAATCGCGAAGGTTCCACAACCAACCTAGTATCAATCTTATTTATACTATCATCGAACGTGTGGACAATAACAGAGTTGTCCGCAAGCACCACTGCCAAATGACTTCTACCATCAACCCAATCGCTCCATTTAAGCTTGACCGCGGTCAAATCATCGGTATGGAACTTTAACCGTAAGATCAAATCATCATCACCAAACTGGTACACTAACATGTCCCCACTATTTGTGATGACAGAAAGAAATATATTTCCCAACTCGTCACTATTCACGTCAAACGCCTTCACAAACAATGAGAGAAAGTGCTCGGTATTTTCAATCAAATACTCCGAGCCATCTTGGCCCATCTGAAACTCCGAATCTCTGATTAAATAATCGAGAAGAACAACTTTGACCAGGTACTTGTCTGTAAAAACCGAGTCTCTTTGTAACACCAACACTTCTCCAGTATTAAACTGCACCACCAAAAGATTATTCCTGTTTGTTATATTCTCAGAAGTCCATTTGTGAGAAACAATAAATGGATCATTCAAATTACGAAATCTAAAAGGCTCTTGCAAAGTCTTGATAGTAGGATTGTTAAGTTTTCGAAGTGGTAACGAGTCGACCACCTCAGGGTGTAAAATATTGGTTGTTTGGAAGAGCATTTTGGGGTCTAATAATTTGACATCATCGATATGTTTGATTGTATCATTATCGAATATTGGTAATTTGGGGTCTAAGATAGTTAATTGTGTACCATTATTTATAGCCAACTGCAGGTTGCTTGACCATTGAATAGGGTGGTGATGTGATGAGGTACAATTAGATCTTTGAACTATAAAGTTTCTAATTAGTGATTGTGATGTCATTATTTGTTTATTTGTTCGAAAGCGATGTGCGAATAAACGTCTACACGCGAATATCGGAGGTTTGTCAGTACGCGATATTGGAGGTGGGTGAAAGAGATATTGCAAAGGAGGAAAGTTATATTAGCAATGAAGTAAACTATAGGAAGATGTAAAAATATAAATATTACGCAAACGTAAACGTCTATGTCACTAAACGTTAAAACATGAAAAACATACATACTCCAGTAGAAGATGCCAAAGTGCGATATAACCATCCATACAGTCCCTACAAGGTACAGGTTGAGTTGATGGATGCAGTATACAACACCATAACCAACAATTACAAGATCGGGATGTTTGAAAGTCCTACAGGTACAGGGAAAACGCTATCAATTATCTGTTCGACAATGACTTGGCTACGGGATTTTAAGAGAAATAACGGAGAATCAACAGAAATTGAAGAGGAAGATGAAGATGAAGAGGAATGGGTCAAAAACGACTACAAGCATAACATCCTTTCTAGAAGTAAAGGGAAGTTTAAGGATTTTGAGTTGTACTTGGCTAAAGTCAGAGAAGATTACGATAATAACGTCAGTGAAGTAATCAACCTCAAGGTTAAGAGGCATAAGAAACAGATTCTTGAAGCAGATTTCTTACCAGATGATTACACTAGTGACACCGAGGTTGTTGATGAAAATACCAGGATCAAGAATGAAATCCACCAGCTATTGAATAAAGATGCCGTGGAGAACGAGTCGCCGATGAAAATCTTCTTCTCTTCGAGAACACACTCGCAGTTAAACCAGTTCTCTCATCAGCTCCAGTTGACTAGTTTCGACTCTTCGTTCGATGAGAACTTGGAGTCTACCAAGTATCTTCCTCTTGCATCTAGAAAACAGCTCTGTATCAACCCCAAGATACGTAGTATAGCAAAGTCAGACGCTAATATTAATGATGCGTGTCTTGACTTGCAGACCAAAAAGGCCGAGTCGTGTGAGTTCCTTGATAAGGAGTCCAAGAGGTTTGCGGATCTTAGTTTGTCTAAAATTCATGACTTGGAGGATTTGAACAACTTGGGTACGTCTTTGAAAATGTGCCCGTACTATTCTGTTCGTCAGGGTATTCTGCAAACAGAGATACTTTCTCTTCCGTACCAGATGGTATTACAGAAGTCTACAAGAGATGCTTTGGCTTTAAACATTAAGGATTGTGTGGTTATTTTTGATGAGGCTCATAACTTGATGGATACAATCTCGTCGTTGTATTCTGTGTCAATCTCTGTTGAAGATCTTAAACTAATCATAGCTCTGTTGAAGACGTACCTTGCCAAGTTTTTGAAAAAGCTCAACAGCGGTAACAGGATCAACCTCATGAAACTTATCAAACTTTGTCTGTCATTAATCACATTCATCAACAATTATAAAGATATAAAGGTTGGTAATCAAATTAACATTCAAGATTTCCTTATTACATCGAACATCGACTTGTTTAATGTTCACAAGTTGGAGTCCTTTTTGAACTCCACTAAAATTGCGTACAAAATAGAAACATACTTGGATACAGACGAAAAGAACAGGTCCAACCCATTGCTTTTCAAAATCGTCAAGTTCTTAAAATCGTTGAATAACCCATCTAGCGAAGGGAAGTTTTTTTGGGATAAAACTAGTGATGTTGTTTCCATCAACTACATGCTACTTGATCCAAGCATGATTTTCAAAGATGTCGTGGAAAATGCCAAGTGTGTGTTGTTATTTGGAGGCACAATGGAGCCGGTGTCTGATTTCACAGACTTTTTATTTCCCTTTGTTCCAGACTATCAAGTTAACTCTTTCACTTGTGATCACATTATTCCTGATAAAAACCTCAAGGTTTTTCCTATAGCAAATTTCAAACAATCTAAGTTTGACTTTCTGTTTTCTAAAAGAAATGAACTTATGCTTGAATTGGGGGAATTTTTGTATGAGATATGTCAAAAGGTTCCGTATGGCGTTGTTGTATTCTTTCCAAGTTACAAGTATTTGAAATTGGTACTCGAATCCTGGGGTAAGGGCATTCTTGAGAAAATACAACGTCACAAGAGGGTCTTTCAAGAACCTACAAACTCTTCTGAAATCGACACTCTTTTACGAGACTACACTAACCACATCAATGAGAAAAGTGGCGCTATTTTGCTATCTGTTGTTGGTGGGAAGTTATCAGAAGGTATCAACTTTTCTGATAATCTTGCTAGAGCAGTAGTGATGGTTGGATTGCCATTTCCAAATGCATTTTCGGGTGAAATCGTTGCTAAAAGAAAGTTTATTGAGGAAAAGACCATTGCTCAGGGGGGTTCCAAAAACGATGCCATATCCAATTCAAAGGATTTCTATGAAAACATCTGTATGAAAGCTGTCAACCAGAGTGTTGGTAGAAGTATTAGACATATAAATGATTATTCTTTGATCTACCTAGTGGATTATAGGTATCAGCAAGAACGCATACAAAAGAAGTTGAGTGGTTGGGTTAAAAAGAGGTTAGATAATAGAAATTTAGATATAAAGGGTATTCTTGAAGAGACGGAGGAGTTCTTTTTGGTGAATTCTGTTGGTATTCAACGATAACTTGCAAGTTTATTATAATATACAGACCTCACAACAGAGATTCCAAGCTTATCAACAAGCTATAGGTTTCTCTAGGCATCTTATATTGAACCATACCAGCGTAAATCATACAGTTCTTGGAAATCTTCTTCAACTTTTCCAATTCTTCTCTTTCATTTCCTAAGGTTTGATATCTCTTAGTCAAAATTGTGTAGTTCAATTGCGAGATCGATGTCATGACCATCACCAACAAGGAAGGAATTACCTTGATCAAACTATCATCCATGTTGTTGTTTTGGATCATTTCACTTAATCTTCTTATCTTGATTAAGTCGTCGTTGTAGTCAACAGGAATTAAGCCCAATCTATTCACTTGGTCAATAACCTGCAGCCAGTCCTTCTTCAAGAAAGAATCTCTGATATCAATGATAGGCAACAACAAATCACATGTGGTTTTCTTCAGTAAAGTAATCTTTCCTAAAATAAAACTGTTGTTTTTGAAAATCTTCATCAAATGCTTTGCCAACAAGATAATGTTATTGTCGATTGTGTCAACACTATTTGAATCAGAGTAACCAGAAGACAAAACTTCGTAGTTACCATACTTAAGAATTGGTCTATCCAAGTCAGTCAGAGCTAAGATTTCGGCCAACAATCTGTTCACTAAAGAAATGACGGTATCAAATTCTTCGCATAATTGATATAACAACAAAGCGTCAAAGATTCTACCCTCTTCTTCACACTTCTTAGCACTTATTTCAATGATTTGATGTTGGAATTCGTTCAAGTCTTCTAATTTGATCAAAGATCTTTGTCTTTCAAGAATACCTGAGATTTTGGAGCCGTTAGATTGGTCTAATTCGCCCAACAACATGACGAATTCACGGGAAATCAAAATTAATTCCCTTAATGCCTGATGACACTTTGTTATTTCTTCCTTTGAATTACCACCTCTTGACATTGCAATCAAAATTAAATATTGAGAAGCAACCTTTGGATCACTGATTTTGAAGGTTCTGGTGTAAGAACCCAATAACCTGCTGAAGTTAATTTGGTATTCTGTGCCGTTTGCAATAAGCAATTCATTCTTTTGAGAGTTGGACACGTTCAATAACCCGTAGTAATTGAAACCAATAGCCAAGTGTACAGCATCGCATTCATTGATATTGTCAAATGCATACAGGACAGCCAATTCATACAAACCAAGTAACACCAAAGTCTTGAGATATAATGGGTTATTGGATGAAGTGTTAAAGTACTTTGGACCTAAAGAAATGACCTTGCTTTGCAAGTTCAACAAGCTGTAGTTCTCAAAGATCAATGCAGATTCGTTGTTGAGCTGAAATTCATTGATGATAGAGAGGTGGAACCAGACCCAGTCTTCAATACTCAAGTTGATTGCTTGAGGCAACACCTTTCTACCCAAGTCGCACTTACCAATAATCTTGTAAACCGAATACTTGTAAGGATCAAAGTTGAACGTGGTGGTATTGTTGATGTCGTTGAGAACAAATTGGAATTGTTGGTTGAACTCAGCTTGTAATCTCTCGTTTAAGTCAGATGGCAAATTGTGATTCTCGCTTTCCACAAACTTCTTGATATAGATGGGGAAGTTGGAGTCAAACTTGTTGAATAGGTCTCTGTTTCTGACTGTCAATTCCAAAGCCTCGTTGTATAACCCAGCTCTGATCAAGTAGAAAACCAATGCCCACACAGGAGTACCGTTGACACAAAGAGTCTTGTTCAAGAAGTCAGAGTCGTTCTTTAACACAATTTTGTTAATGAAGTAAGAAACCTTGTTGACGTTGGTAGCAGGAACAAACTCTGGAGCAATATTGTTATCCTTCAAGTAAATCTCTTCGATGTAATTGTAGAATTCCTTTTCCAAGTAAGTTTTGCTGCTCTTGATGATTTCCTTGTTGATTGAAGTAGACTGGTCATAGAACTTTTGTTCTTGACTGAGTTTGGAGAACTTTTCATTGGTGAGCTCGATTAAAACCTTCCAAGACTCAAAGACTTGTTTTGACTTCAAGTCGTTTTGGAACTTGCTCAATTCAACAAAGTTGAGACCCAATGGGAAGTTTTTATTCTCCAATCTAGCTTCATTAAGTTGGTAGATGACTTTAGCGTGGTTCTCGAACTTATCTCTTGTCAAGTGCTTTAAGGATGAGATATTACTTTGACTTCCGGTTGACTTTGAGTTCAATGGGGCCAAGATGTTGTAGTTTCCAGGAATAGATTGGTTCCAAGTTAATGACTTCTTCAACTCCTGTGGAGTGTGAGTAGGAGAAGATTTTAATCCAACAGACTTTCTCAATTCATCACGTCTGACCTTCCAATCAATAGTAACATTGGCACTAATGAACTTGTCAAAGTCGGAGGACACCAACGACAAAGATTGTTCGATGGTGTTCAAGATGTTCTCATGCTTCTTAGAACTCAAATAGCTGTCGAGGTTACTTGGGACATTAGCAGCTTGGGGATCACGAGGATGACTGGATGTAATGGAAGAAGGTAAGTCGATGGCATTCAACTCGTTTTCGATGTCTTCAGCACTGATTCCACTGGCAGCCAATAAATAATGAGCCTTGGTGAAGTTCACATCCTTATCTTTATGTCTTCTCAATTGTTGGGACTTTCTTTGCAATTCATTCAAAGTTAAGTTGATGGAGCCCAATTGAAGGTTATCAGGTTTGGGCAAGTTACTAGCAGATTCCAATAAATCCTTTAATAAGTTGTTTGAGCCGGCAATCCCTAAACTGTTTGCAGGGATATTTGGAATACTAGTGGCATTTTGAGCAGGAGCTGCTTGATTAGCACCAAAAAGGGCACCAGTTGCAGGTTGTGTCGAGTTGGCAGCACCACCAAAGAGACCACCAGTAGCTGGTTGTGCAGTGGTTGATGCACTTCCAAAGAGGCCGCCCGTGGTTGTAGTTGCAGGTTTCGCACCAAAGAGGCCCCCAGTGGCAGGTTGCGTAGTGTTGGATGCACCGCCAAAGAGTCCTCCAGTGGCAGGAGCTGCTGGAGCTGCTGAATTGGCACCAAAAAGACCGCCAGTGGCAGGAGCTGCCGGTTTAGCACCAAAAAGTCCGCCAGAAGCAGGGGCTGCAGGAGCTGCTGAATTTGAACCAAAAAGTCCACCAGTAGCAGGTTGTGCAGTGTTAGAAGTACCACCAAAAAGGCCACTAGTTGCAGGTTGTGCAGAATTGGAAGCACCACCGAATAATCCTCCAGTGGCAGGCTGCGCAGTGTTGGAAGCACCACCGAATAATCCTCCAGTGGCAGGCTGCGCAGTGTTGGAAGCACCACCGAATAATCCTCCAGTGGCAGGCTTGGCTGCATTATTGTTTGCACCGCCAAAAAGACCGCCTGTGGATGTAGCATTGGTAGAATTGGCACCAAATAAACCCGATCCTGTGTTGGCAGTGGTGGAGTTATTATTTCCAAATAAACCAGAAGAAGTGTTTGCAGGAGCCGCAGCACCACCCGCGTTATTGTTGGCACCTCCAAAGAGACCTGTACCACCATTGGTGTTACCAAATGCACCAGTAGAGGCTGTATTATTTGTTGATCCAAAAAGGTTTCCCGCTGGTTTGGCAGCGTTATTTCCACCAAAAAGACCGGATGAAGCGGTGTTGTTGGTAGCCCCAAAACCTGTGTTGTTGTTGTTGGTAGAATTGGAACCAAACATCCCACCTGACGTGTTAGCCAGATTATTCGAAAACATTTGGTGATGAATGTAAACAGAAGCACCAAAAAAAAACTTAGAAGACCTCTGGTTGAAAAAGTTACCCGGATTTGAAGATGTATAAAAGCGAGATTAAAACAAAATTTTTCAATTAACTTTGTCCAAAAGTTAAACCATCACACAGACAGTGCGAACGAATGGGTTATGGACTGTTGGAAACGTTGTGTGTCCGTTGTGCAGTATCAGTTCTTGATATTGTGGGCTATTGATCGGCGTTTTCATTCTAGGCCATAGTCACTTCAATCATTTAGATTCGCGATATGTCGATGGAGAGACGAATAAGGGTCTATTAGAGCTTGCTTGGATTTTTGATGAAAAGGAAGTGTCAGAAGACCCTAACATGTTGTAGAGATTTAGTAGCCGGAGTGTTTGTATGAATAAGATTTTGAGAACTTGGTTTTCTGCGATGATATGGAATTGCCTGTTAACGATGTGACTGTTATCGATTTATCGATGCATGAAGAGTTATTTTATTACCTAGAAATTGTTACTTTACCCATGTACCTTCAATCTAAATCCCTCAAGAAGGATATATCTCACAGAAATAAGAACTGAGTTTTCTTAGAACACAAGATTATGTGAGTCTCCTAGATTGTCTCTTACTATGTTCATCATTTTACAACTCACAACGAACACAGTTTTGACTCTATTTCTACATGCATCATTTTACAACTCGCGATCCACAACTCACTTCGTTCGCTGCACGTTGCTCGTTACTCGTCTACACCCAATCCTTCCTTATCTATTCTTATCCTAACCCTAAAATGATTTCATCACTTTGTTTAAATTATGTGGTACCTTCACACAATGCGTATTCGACCCTGACAGAAACATAGGTAAATCTTCTACTAAAGCATCCTCTATAATCCGCGCACAACACTCTTCTAAATCTCGTAGCAGATTGATCAAAACACTTGAAGTTTTGTTTCGTATTGTAACGGACAATTGACCAGGAATTATGGCCCCATCATCCTCGTGAGGATTATAATTAAGTCGTTGATTGTTGTGATATGTAAGTTTGATGAGAGAACCGAAGTCCACTATGTTACCCTTGTGATCTTCGACTTCTCCCAAATACCAGCTAACGGCGTACTTGAATGGCATCTTGAAGAAAGAAAGCAATGTTTGATATTTATATAATGTGTTTGTTTTTTTGTGTTCGTTACAACACTCGGAATATTGCGATGGCTCGCGATGATTATTCCATTGTTTTCGTGAAACGAGGGATCCTGATCATGCCTTGTGATCGGTGGTATTTTGAATGTACAAAATGCCATCACATGCAAGAAACAGGGAATTGATTTCCACATTAGGAATGTCGTTACTATCTAAGGTTATTATATAACGTTGCACGTTTGCTGGAATTCTAATATATTTAAAACTGGTCCAACTGGTATAATGATCCACGGCTAAGTGTTACACATACTCCACGAAATTTGGTTTTGAGATCAATTTTGACTGCAAATCGTTGTCAAGATGGAAGGTGTGATGCTTCTAAAGGTCAGATCAACTTAAGGCGTGGGCAATAGAAATATGCTTGTAAGGGAATGGAGAGCATGATGATTGTCAAGAGCGGACAATTCTACAAGATAACATACTCAAAATTCTATTAATGCATATATATATTACAAATCGGTTAAACAAACCTCAGGAAATTCAGTTTCCTCGTTGTTATCCAAACCACCGGCAAAGTTGTTTCTACAACCATAATATGGAGACCACCAGTATGCAAGAGTCCAGATCAAATAAACAGCCATCACAACAGTGACATAGTTCATGTTACTTCCAGTGACAGGTTGAACTGGAGGGAAGGAAAAGAAGACCAATTCGAAGACAGCCCACAAAATAGTCAAATAGTTACAGACCATGCCAATCTTACCGAACCAAACAGGACCATGCTTGATGTTGTCTCTACCTCTGTAAAGCAAGGAGATGGTTGGAACCAAGTAAGAAAGGGATAAGAAGGTGATACCACCAACAACCATGGAGTTGAAAGCAGCGTCGGAAGCCAAGTAAAGACATCCAATGAGGGCGACCCAGAAGGTGGAGAACATGTGGGCGTTAAGAGGAACGCCCAATCTTGGGTCAACGACAGATAAGTGCTTGGATAATGGTAAACCGTTGTCTCTGGCAAACGACCAACAGAGTCTAGTTTGCCAGGTGTGGGCACCGATGGTGCAACCAACAGAGGTGATCAAAATAAGAACACCCAAACAGATGGTACCAGCTCTGTTACCAACGGCTTGTGAGTAAATGTCGTAGATGGGGAAAACACTTGTACCCAAAGTGTCCAAGTCTTGGATACAGAAGAACATTGCAATGGCGTATGTGAAAGCGGTACCGAAACCAATAGCAACAGTACTGAAAAGAGCCTTTGGTATATCGGTTCTAGGCTTTTCTGTTTCTTCAGCAATGTGACAGGCAGAGTCCAAACATGAAAAGGCCCATGCAGGGTTGATCAACCCCACAATAAAGGCAATACCAGTGGAGGACCAACCGGTACCGTTTTTGAAAGTGGAGAAAACGAAAGAGGCATCTCTGTACTTTCCGCGAGAACAAACCAAGACTGTAGTGGTGATGGCAACGTAGGAAAAGAGAGAAACATACAAGGAAATGTTACCCAAGTGAGGTAACCACTTACCGTAGGTGTTGAAGAGACCGATGACCACGTTAACAATTTGGTAAAGAATAAATTGTTGCCATTTTTTGACCTCAAAGTCTGGGTGGGCCAAAGACCAGAGACCCATGACGGAGTTTGTGACGGCGACAGCCATGGATGCGCAGGTGAAGAGCGCACCACCCCAACTGAACGCACCACACAAGTAGGCCAAGAACGAGGCGTACTTCTTTGGGGCAACCACACGCGACCACACGTACTGGCCTCCGGCGGAAGGAATGGCAGATGAGAACTCAGCGAGCGTAACAGCCATACAAATAGAGAAGAAGACGACAATAAGAATACCATACACAATCAATAACGGGCCTCCGGACTGGATACCCGTGATTAAACCGGCAGAAATACCATACCAGGAGTTGGTCAAACTGAACCCAATCGAGATGACAGAAAATGTGGAGAAGGTTCTCTTCAAGTCTGTTGAGTTGATGGAGCTCGAGTCCGTGATGCTCTCTGGAGTCTTACTGGTGAGGTCTTTCTCATCCATATACTTGTCTTCGCTCATCTTGGTCAAAAAAAGATAGGATATTGTCACCTTTTATCTATAAAGCCGTTGGGAAAAATTTTCACATGCAATTTCTTTTATACCCAACAGTATAGTTTGTGTTATTCCCCAGATGCGGTATTATGATAAGATATGTTCTTATGCCGATCACAATCTACCTTTTGTGTTTCCTTTTAGCCTCAGACGACCCGCCGGATCAGATGTTGGTAGTGTTTTGCATAATTTACGATTGAATCTAATGGTACATACATCTTGTCGCTTATGTAAGGACACGATGGTTTGACGAAATGTCTTTTTACGGAAATGCGAATTTATGGCTTATAAGTTCGGATATTGCGTGATTAATGTTCTATTTTTTATATATAAGTAACAGTGTTTTCATGTTGAAGGTTTCATGTGTAGTTTCCATAAGTGGTTTTCATAAGTAGTTATAGTTTTAAAATCAACTTTTAATCTTTATCATCTATCAAAAAAATAGACTTTTCATTTTCTTGCTTTTAATTATCTTTATCATCTGCTTATAATCCATTGTTATCTTCTACTTGTCCTTTTTATCGTCGACTTGCCATTATTATGTGCTAAAAATTAACATCTACTTTATCATCTACTTTATCGTCTACTCATCTACTTTTATCGTCTACTAAAAATTTATCATCTATCTATATCTACAAATTTATCTCAAATTCACGGCAATATACCCTAAAGTTAACCTTCTGAGGTAATTTATCAATAGCTGTAGCGCTCACAAACGGAGTTTATTCGTCATTTGTTCAATCTGAGGTAATTTAATTGACCAACCAATTTTCTATACAAATGAGAAACTCACTCAGCTCCTTTTCTCCATTCGTTTTCCCCATTCGTTTTCCCCGTTCGTTTTCTCCGTTTTCTCAATTGCTCACTTGTTCAGGTTTATATGATTCACCTGTCAATAGGCTTACGTAAGCGCCCCACATTTTATCATAGTTTTCACCCCGGAGAGTTCGCAACCTTGTAACATGACTCCACCCCCGTGTTCTTACGGGCAAAGCTTAAGTTTAAATGAAAAGAGGGGATCACGTGTAGTAATACAGCAACTATTAGGCATATTCAAGGACAAAGAACCAATGATATACCCCTTTATGATGCTGGCTAGGTACAATATATATGACGTCTATATGTACAATTTAAAAATTACAAGTAAATTAATTTTCTGTAGTTGGCTTGTTCCGGAGTCATTCAAAACATCCAATAATAAAATTTACCAGTGAAACCGACTTTTTTTTTCTCCCGCATCTAAATATTTGTAAAAATATATAAACAAGGCGGACAGAGTTAGAATCCCTGTTGATATTACCTGTGGAATAGAAGAAGGATTGGTCATTATTCTTCTGGAACACTGTACTTTTTAATATAATATTTGAGCAAGAAGGCCAAAATCACAAGTTTCGTAACATATGGAAGGAGAAGTATTTACTGGCGGAGCAACCACATCACAGCATGTGGAGGCAGAAGACGATGATCATTTCGAGAATACGACTTTCAAGTTGAAGAGAACCAGATCATTAGGATTGTTGGATGAATTCATACAAGGCGAGCCCTCGAAAGGGGACTTGTCATCATTGCTGAGTGTCAGCGAACCTGAAAACATTGTGTATCCAAACATCAAGATGGAAGAATTAGTGGATGTCCCTGTGTTTTCTACACATGGAGGGGTTGCAGGGGAAGTGGAAGCAACCGAAGAGGAGGAGAACCAGGAGGAGAACCAGGAGTTTGAGGATGAATTGGCTCCCCACGACGACACAAACTTGATGGACAAACCGAGAAATTTGGTGGATTATCTCTCGCATCAATGGGATGTGGGGGATATTTCGAAATCATGGCGATATATCATCAATAAAAGAAAGGATGTTGCCAATTCGTCAAGATTGGAAAATGCGTCGTGGAGAACGTGGGCACAAAGAAGAGGGAATCTTCAGACAATTAGTCCGGAAGTGTTGAATTGGGCCAAAGACACAGACACGACGTGGTTGTATGGGCCTATATTGAAGGATGAATCGGATATCGAACCCCCGCGCGTGGCCACTTCGGTGGTGGCTGGTGATATTTCAATCAACCCCAAAAACAATCAATCGCTCCCCAAACCAATTCTCAAGCATAGAACCGTCCAGGATATCATCATTAGCAAAACCAACTTGCTTAAGTTGGAATTGGCTGAAAATAAGTTGTATCAAAAGCATAGAGAAAAACTATTGGCTAAACAACAACAAGAGAGAACATCGTCTGATAAGCATCCCGAGTTCTTTGATTATGATTCTATATCTGCTAAGTTGAACAAGCAGTATAAAAATATGGCCACGCCATCCGAGCTGTCGCTGCAATCGAATTCATTGGTTAATTTACAAAACTTGATCAAGAGACACCTGAATAGTAACTTGATCAAGCATGATAAAAAACCTGCGGCATTTAGTATCAATGAAGATGATGAGTCAATTAATGAGGAGCACCAGTTTGTTGTCAAGGCGGCAGTTTTGGGGCCGGATGGCTTGCAGATACCGTCTGCAGACTCGACGTCGCAGGATGACCACTCGGTGGTTCTTTCGATAATTACACCGGTCACAAGTCCTCCGAACGACGATGTTCGTTTCGTGTCTCCGGGCTTGTATGAGCATGATACCGATAAGAAAAGTAGACACATTCATTTCAATGATGTTGTCAAACAGTGTATGGCGGTTGACCCCACTGATTCCGACGACTACAGCGACGACGAAGCTGATTATGATAACGAGTATAATGATGATGAACACATGTATGAAAGTGATGCCAATGATGAGGACTATGACGATGATGATGAGGAGGAAGGAGGTTTCTTCCTCAAAGTAAAGTCGTTGGGCACCCCAGCTAACTCACTGATACCTCCGTTGCTTTCCGGCTCCAAAAATAACTCTCGTGAACAAGATAACACTGAGGATACTGAATCTATTTCAACAAACAATTCAAAGGTGTATCGTACAATTGAGTTGTTGCCGTCCACGCAAATCAATTATGGATCGTCGGATGAATCCAGTGATGATGAAAACCCTTACACTTCGTCGGAATCTCACGGAAGAAGTCATTCAAGCAAGGGTTATGATTACTACTATGACTACAATAGTGTGTACACGGTGGATCCCAACCATGCCATATACGGAAAGAAGCCGGATGTTTGTGATGTTCCTGCCAATATATCGATTGGGTCGAATGTGGATTACGATGTTATTAGCGACTCTTCCGATCACCATGATACAATGCCGATAATATTTGATCTGAGGGCTCATGAATCCAAGTCAACTGTTCATTTGACTGACTCCACCATCAAGGCTAATGTCGACGACTCAAGCGATGATGAGAATTCAGAAGATGGCTTGGTCATGAGTACCCGTAGTTCATCTCAATCGTTGGCCCAGCTGGTGTTTGGTATGACCAGAATGGATTACCCTGAAAAGCCACTGGAGCCGGTGGCAGCGCCTGTCACCCAAATTGTTCCTGAGCATTCATCTACTTCGCTTTCTAAACAACCATTATCTTCAAACTCTTTATCCAGCTCGTTCTTTATGGGAGGTGCCCCAAGTGCCTTGACCAAGCTGAAAGCATCCTCCAGTGCATTATCTCAATCATTCCTTGGAACGTCTTCTTTGGCAAAGCATAAGGAATCTTCTGGTTCTTTAGCTCAACTGTTTTTTGGTAGTTCAGTTAATATGATGACAAAGCAATCTTCCAGTGCCTTAGCTCAACTGTTCTTTGGAAGTAGTGCCAATATTACAAAACAAGATAAATCTTCCAGTGATTTGTCCAAGCTGTTTTTTGGAAATACTGCCAGCAGTGCCAATATTACAAAACAAGAGAAATCTTCGAGTGATTTATCCAGGCTGTTTTTTGGTAATAGTGCCAGCAGTGCCAATATTACCAAATCAGAAAAGTCATCGAACGATTTATCCCAACTGTTCTTTGGAAGTAGCGCCAACATTGCCAAATCTGGAAGATCTTCTAACGACTTATCTCAACTGTTTTTTGGTAATAGTGCCAGCAGTGCCAATATTACCAAATCAGAAAAGTCATCGAACGATTTATCCCAACTGTTCTTTGGAAGTAGCGCCAACATTGCCAAATCTGGAAGATCATCAAATAATTTATCCCAAGTGTTCCTTGGTACAGCCAAACCAAAATCATCGAGTGCTTTATCGCAGCTGTTTTTCGGTAGCTCAGCCAATATCACACCAACCGAAAATAAGCAATCTTCGAATGCATTATCAGATCTGTTTTTCAATTCTTCACCTTCAAGCGCGCTGATATCTCATCAACGTTCATTATCCAACACTCAACCGAAGGCATCCCCGTTGCCTCCACATACAACTTCAACAAACGCATTCCCATCTTCTCAGTCTGATCAAGCACCACTCAAGAAGACTCCTTCCAGAAGTACCTTTAGGTTTGACAACTCAGACTCTGAGTCTGACTCCGAGGACGAAGCCCCAGTCTCCAAGCCTTTGTCCTCCGGAAGCTTCACCCCTAGTTATACCACTCTTTCGGAGTTTGCTGGGAAAACAGGTATAACGAGTACTTCTCCAATGGACCTGCCTTCTCCAAAGGGGAACTTGGTTGGTCAAGCCCGGGGCTTGGCTAGTTCTCTTTTGGGTGGTTGGAAGAATAATAATGAAGAAGAAAAAGATAGTTAGTTTGTATATATTAAATGGTTACTGTCCTACACAAAGAATAACAACGACTTGTGAGTTGTTATTTGTAAGTATTGTTATCTTGCAAACTGATGATGCATTTATAGTGAGGATTATGTTATTGTCGGACGCGTAATTGATGGGTTTGAGGCTATAGAGAAGATAGAGAGTGAGGTTACTGATATTGGTAAGAATGGAAAGCTTCTAGAGAAATGGAGTACTCATGATTGGGTGAACAATGTTGTATGTAGTAATCCATTTCTTTAGCACGAATGGATCAACGGATAAATGATGTGTAAAAATGGAGCGAATGCTCGTACACCTACAAACAAAATGAATAGCTCGTAAGCACTAAGTATAAACGATTAAGTTATTCTCTTTTTTTTTTCAGATAATTCATAAAATTCATTACAATCAAACATCTTATATTCTCTAATAAATACTCCTCATCATTCAGGTTTTGTCAAAATTTAAACAATCCCTAAATTTCAAATTAACCGGTAATTTGGACCACCAAAGAGGCAAATCATAGTTTCTGATTACACCACAAAACGAATTGCCACCAATATTTTAATATAAAAGGGGACGATTCGCTCATAAAACTTCAAGTTGTTCACTCAGCTTCCACATGATAATTAATTGAAGATGCTTCTTGGTACTAGAGTTATGAAGGTGGGCATCCCTACATTTTGTTTGACGTTCCTACATGGTAAATTTTTACAGGTTCAGGGAAACACATAATATAACAAAACAATTAGTCACCAAATGCCTGTTCATAATTCTAGGAGGGCGGGAAAGGGGAGACCGCATTGTATAATTTAATATATCTAATGTGAAATAATGTAGAATGAGCTAATTGGCTTTTATTATGTTGGGTCGTTATGTTTACTCATTAATTCGCCAGTGATTTAAAATTTTAAATCTTGTTTATTCTAACTATAGTACATACTTCCATTGATGCCATTGACAACAATCCATTAATGGGAAATTCACAACTCACTTCGTTAGTTGTTCTTTGTTCGTCGTTAGTTTATATCTCTCCAACCAAACCTAAAACCTCAGCAAATTCCTTCATAGTAACATAAGCTCCAACCTTTGATTTATCAAAATCATAGGTTACAGGGAGACCAGAAGAATCATACATACATGCATCAAGCATATCTATCAATAAACCATCATGAAAGTCCAGACCTAAAGCTGGAATTTCCTTAACCTTCTTTAGATCAGGTAAACTCAATTTGTAAGACTCAATTTCAGTACCAGCCCCGCCGGCAGCATTCACAAACAATTTCCAAGTGTGCAAAATCACATCATAGTTGTCACGGAACCTGGCTAGTGGTAACGAGAGTAGATATAGCTGGACGTTTATATGTCACGTGTTGTAAGTCACATTTGCTACTTGGAGTAAAACATCAAATCAACCATTGAACTAATAAACTTAGTATTAACCATCTAACTTAATTGATATTACCCTCCTAATCAAATAATATTACCCTCTAATCAATTACTGTTACTCTCCTAATCAATTGCAAAGAATTATTGCCCTCCGTTGGCTTACCATGTGGGGGTTGCTTTGATGACCTAAGCAAAAATCCCAAAAAAGTTACCAAAGATAATGATATCATGTCGAAATGTTCCGTTTAATCAAGTGGTTAGTGTTCCATTTGTAATAATATCTATGCTCCTACCTAGTGGGCTAGGACCGAAGGACGGGTCCGGAAAAGATGAGGATGACGGCAAGTGTGAGTTGGTGGGGACGTTTTCATTAATGACGCAAGCAATTCTAGGGCTCCTATGTCTTTCTACGTTGATTCTCAAGAGATTCTATGAGTATCCACTCAGACGAACGTGGCCAGTGTGGAGCTTTGATGTCCTGAAACAGTTGATTGGGGCGTTAGGTGTCCACATCTTTAACGTCTTGTTATCAATCTTAAAAACTAGAAAGAGTGACGGCGTGTTTGCATTACAGGACGACGACGACACAGATGACCCGTGCGACTGGTACTTTGTCAGTATAGTCTTTGACTGTACTATCGGGGTGTACGTATTGTACCTAGTGTTCAAAGGTATGAACTACGTATGCCAAAAGTACTTGCATTTAACACAAATAGAATCAGGCACATACGGACCAGATCCAAACAAGCCTTCCAAGAGAGCGTTCCTCAAACAGCTAGCAGTTTATTTTGTATCGTTGATGATTACCAAATTCTTGCTCTTCTTCTTTGTCGAATGTTTCGAAACCCAGTTATTATGGTTTACTGGCCATGTATTGTTGTTGTGGTTGGACGAATATCCCGAAGAACTTGAGATCTTTGTGGTCATGTTCATAGTTCCAATTGTCATGAACTGTTTGCAATTAATTTTGATTGATAGTTTTATTCAGAATCAGGTATTCCTGAGAGTAAACTTTAAGGTTCAGAATGGTGAGTTGAATCAGTCCACCGAGGAGGATTTCACTCAACTGGTTCAAAATTTGATTGATGCTGAGGGAAGGGTGGATATTAAGGTTTGCAGAAGAAATTCGAGTAGTGGTAGTGATAATAGTGAGTCCACTCTTACGAATTATGGTACGTTTTCTGCATAGAATAAGCGAGAAAACAAACGAAGCAAACACTGCGAACCAAGTAAGTGAAGTGAGAAAGCAATCAAACTTCGTTCGTCATATATAAACGAAGGAATCACTGCGAACGAAGTTAAGTGGGTAAGCAATCAAACTTCGTTCGTTAATCCAAACGAAGTTTTCAGAACAACAACGTTAAAGTAGAAAATAGCAATAATAGATAACTATCATCTCGTATAATACTCATTTGCCCTACAATCCATAGTAATACATTTATTTACAAGATTTTAAACTATTTCTCTAAGCAGTTTCAAAACCGAAACCTTTCATACAGACCTTATATTGCAGAATGATATCATTACACTTGCCACTTTCTTGACCGTTGAACAACAAACATTCATCTCTCTTCTTCTTTTCATCCAAGCAAACACAACATGGCTTTGGTTTCGATTCCTTTGGAGCAGTAGACATAATTAGTAATGTTTTATAATTTTTTTTTTCTTCACTCATGTAACGACATATCCACAGTTTATGCATTACGTCTATTATGACATTTGAACAAAATGCCGAATGCATAAGATGTAGATTCCATATGGGTGTAGATGTACTAGATGTAAATAGTAGGTGCCATTAGACACGACATTTGTCTCACCTCCAACAAAAAATAATAAAAAGACAACACATAGATCGGGGGTAGATATGGTGGAAGATCGATTCACCGCCCACAGCACGGTGTCCAACCGAAATTCGATTGAAGGCAGCATCAATCTCAACGATGATTTGACCAATGGGTCGGAGTATTCGCTGAGTTCGTTCTTATCGGGCACCCCGACTCAGCAACACTTGCTGAAATTTCCTGGAGTGAACCGAAACAGTATGGATATCGACAGTTCAATGCTGTCGTTGCATTATAACATACTCAGCAACAGTAGTTTTGCTGAAGGCGAGGCATTTTCTCCTTTGGGACCCAATTCCATATTTGAATTGACCGTAGCACTGGATCAAGCAAGAGCAAAACGTAACCGACCCGCTAGAAACTCGGTGACTATAAATGGTGGTGTCACCACTATTAGCAATCTTAAAACTCCCACACGAAAGGATATTCCTCAAATCCATTTGCTGAAGTTGGAGAAGAAAGTTTCCAACGACGAGTTGTCATTAAGATATGTCCAGAATGTTGCCGAAGAGTATCGTAATTTTGAACTGAGCTCCAATCGCTTAACTGAGGATTCTTTAAACCGTTTGGGAAAGCAAGAAGACTTGAATGGTTTGGGTAAGAAGGATGACTTTTCCGCTTCTTCTTCGATATATAATGAAGATGATAACTTGTCACAGATTCCAGAAGTATTTTTGACAACTAACTTTAGATTAGATGACCCCCGTACGTTTAAACAGGTGATTGAGGGTTCGTCAATTTTCTCGTTGGTTGACAATACCGATCTTCAAGAGAAACTCTCCAATTTCCTCGATATCGTCGAGGTTAATCTAGTGAAAGAGATCTCCAAATCTTCAGAGTCTTTCTTCTCTACAATTAATGATATTGAAACTATAAGAAACAATTCAAATCAGTGCGTGGACCTGTTGAAAAGCATCTCTCATCAACTTTCAGTTACAGAAATTGAAACTACCGAAAAAGGGTTGAAAGTATTGGAAAATATGAAGAAAAGACAGGAAGTGGAGTCTTTAGAAAACACTCTTATCCAGTTGGACTACATCGTCAAGTTATTCAAGTCGGCGCAGGGCCGTTTCTCCGCAAAGGAATATTCCAATTGCTTGAATGAGATCATCGTTGTTGAGCACTTGATCCATGGTGTACAGCCCGACAAATCGCTTATAGCGTTTGAATATCCAACATTCAAGAACCCTTTGGTTGACTTGTCCTCATTGCCTGCATTGGTGGAGTTGCAAAATGATATTCAAAGCTTGAAGAACGAGTGCTCCAAGGGCTACATCGACAACTTTGTCAACCTACTCTTGGACGATTTGCGTGATCACTACAACAGTGTCCCTCAAAAGGATACCTTGAACAGAATGTTCATTGCTATCGACAAATCAAGAAAGTACTCGTCCAGGCCCATTAACACCTCGTATATGAACATCTCCAACGAAAAGAAAAATCAGTTGACGGATTTCATCAAGAACTTGATTAAATCTGGTCATTTAACTCAAGCATATTTGGATTATCAAGATAAAATCTTTGTGGAGATCAAAAACATTATCAAGCATAATTTACCAAGTTCCGATTCAAAATCTACCCAGGATGCCCCTCAGACATTATCCAATAATATTAAAGCCTTGACTGGATTAGAGTTTGAGGGAATGTTCTCTAAGATTTGTTCGAATTTGTCTGAATGTCTACGCAGACTCACTGCACACCAAAAGGTTTTGTTGGATTTAGCTCTCACTGCTGTTCCTGCCTCTTTGGCTAACACCATTGATGTCATGTCTTTGGATATCACCACTTCTATTCACAAATCCATTGAATTGACCCAGATAAGATTGACCAAGGTTATTAACGTCAGACTGGAACAGTCGGCCGATTTACCGGTTCCGCAGTATTTGAAGTTGTACTCGTTAACGTCGGCTTACTTGCAGGAATGTGAGTTGATTAACCCAGGTTATGTTGGAAATGGAGCAGGTAATTCATTGAATGAATGGTTCAAGCACCACATCAGTTACTACCTTCACAGATTCCATCTGAATTCAATGAAGCTTTTGGTTGCCGATGTGGATAAGGAAGTTTGGAAGGAAGTCACCTCCGTTGAACAGCTTAATGAAGCCCAACAGCTTGCCGATGAAATCGTCGGATACGCCTCCTACGTGGATTCCGACGGCTCTCTGGGCTTTTCTGGTGAAAAATGGTTGCAAGTTCTTGATTTCTACCAAGACTCGCAACCTGAACAACAAACAACATTAAGCGCTGATGACAAAACAAGAGTGTCTGTTGGTGACGAAGAATTCATGATTCCTGCATTGACATTAAAAACTCTCGAGCAGTTCAAAGGGTACCTTACCCTCTCCAAAATGTTCTCTGGTTCTCAAGCTACTATTGAGAAAAATATGTTGCATTACTCAAAGTTGTTAAACTCTAAAACTTCTCAAGCTGTTTTAAATGCTGGTGCAACTAGAACTGCTGGGTTAAAACATATCACAACCAAACATTTGGCTCTCTGCATTCAGATGGTTGAATTCTGCATCGCTTTATTCAACTCCACAGGCGCATTGTTCCATGTAAAAGAAGCCAATTCTGATGAAATTACTTATTCGAGTTTACTTAGTAACTTTAAGGATCATGAAAATGAGCTCTTTTCCAAATTGGTTTCTATTATGTATGATAGAACCGTTGGACACTGTGCATCCATATTAAAAATCGATTGGTCCGATCCTGTCAAGCATCCAAAACAATCTCATCAGTACATGGAAACTTTGGTGAAAGAAACTTTGACCGTTTCCAAAGTTTTGTTCAAATACTTACCTTTGTTGAAAAGTTCTTTGATTTTGCTGCAAATTTTTGATAACTATAAGAAATTATTTGTTGAATGCTTTTGTACGAAGCTTCCACAATTCAAAGATTTTAATGAAAAACATTCTTTACTTAAAGATATTGATTATTTTAGAGTCAAATTATGTGAACTTCCTGGTTATGGAAACTCTGGTCAAGTCATTTGGGAAAATGTAAATTCTCTCCCAACTGTTGAAGATGCTGCAATGGATGAAGTCATGAGAAATAATATAAATAGTGAGAGACAAAAATTGCAGCAGGAAGAGAAGGCTGAAGTTGAAAAGATTAAGAAGCTTGAAGAAAAGAAGGACGGTGAATCTCCTCAAGCTGAAAAATTGAAAGCTGATTCTGCTGATGATTCTGCTGAGGTATTGTTTGAAGTATCTCCCAATGTTACTCTTGGTAATACAATAGTGAAAGATTCGGGTGTTCTTGAAAGTGAAAATTCATCGACAGATGATTTAATTTTAGAGAATAATAAGGATGAAGTTAAGGATGAAGTTAAGGATGAAGTTAAGGAACAACCAAAGGATGAAGTTAAGGAACAACCAAAGGATGAAGTTAAGGAACAACCAAAGGATGAAGTTAAGGAACAACCAAAGGATGATTCTAAGGATAAGCCAGTCGTGAAAGATGAACCAGTGGTGAAAGATGAACCAGCTGTAGAATCAAAAGATGAACCAGTGATACCTTCAATAGATGAACCGGTAGAAAATTCCCTGGAACAAACTATTGAACCAAAATCACCATCGCTCAAAGCCATCCTGAACGACATTAACACTCCAGAGAAGAAACAACAATCACCCCAGAAGAAAACGTCAAAGAAGAAAAAGTCTGGTAAGAAAAAGAAGTAAATACCTAGTTAGCACAGAGCTTTATTATAGATCTACAGCTCTAAAAATTGCATAATATAATTAAGAATCATGTAAAATATTCATAGTTTACACTGTCAAATGGAAATTACCATCAGTGTCTTTGATATAAACTTTTTCAGTTTCAGTGACAATAGAGTCAATCAATTGATGAGGAGTTACATCAAAAGATGGGTTCCAGACAGATATACCTGGAGTAGCAATACCCACTGTTATATCGATACCAGTTGTAGAAGATAAATCTGTCTGATTTAAAGCGGGACCCTTCAAAGTAGTCAATTCGTTTGCAGGACGTTCTTCAATAACTATGTCATTGCCGGTTTTAGTTTGCAAGTCGATAGTTGTGTGGGGAGCAGCCACGACGAATTTAATTTGCTTTTGTGGTTCGGCTGCAAATTTATATTGGTTGAAGTGATTTGCAATTGCAGCCAATTGATATGTACCGATTTTGTTTGCCGAATCTCCATTTTCGACCACTCTGTCTGCACCAACAATAATAAACTTTACAGGAGCAGAGCTTGTTTTAACTTCTTTCTTGGTAGAATTCAAGGTATTGACTAAAGAAGTAACCATACTGTCGCAGATTAAAGTGAACGGGATCTCTTCATAATTCAACTCATATGAGGTTAAACGTGCGCCCTGATTATATGGTCTTGTCTCACAAGGGTAGACGTGATCCAACCAGAAATCCGTATCAGTTGTGGATTTACTCAACTTTTGGAAGGTAGATCTTATTATCCCCAACGCAGTTCCATGTCCGGAAGTAGCAAGAGACCCTGTATTGCAGATAGTTAAAATTGAAAAGGGACCCTTAAACTCCTGCTCAGTTAAGGTTTTCACTATGTACTCAAGACCATGATCACCAATAAGTAGGTTATTTTTCAAATCGTTGTCGTACAAATTGATGGAATAGCCTAGAATTGAGTTGTAAATGTCTGCATTGACGAATTCCACGGATTCGTATAATTCTTTGATATCGTTCAAAGCATTAGCCAAATTAACAGCGGTTGGTCTGGAAGAAATCAAATGATCAATCGAAGCAGTTAATTCTTGAGTAGTGTAAGGAGATTGGTTTTGTAACTTTGCGTAAAGATGTACAGCCACAGACAATGCACCAACAATAGCTATTGCAGGAGCACCTCTCACGTGCATGAGTTTGATCGCCGTATATGCATCATCTATTCCATTGATAGGAAGGTATTTTGTGGAATAAGGAATTAGAAGTTGATCCAATATCTGTAGAGATATCAATTCTTTGTCGAATCTTATAGCTTGAAGGGTTCTCTGAGACATGATTTTAATTTTGACTACACGTGAATTGATTAATTTCGTTGGGCCACAATATGCATAAATACTAATAATTTTCGCAGTAAAATATGTACAGGTTAAGAAGTTTCGTATATCCTTATCCAACAAGTTAAGAAGTTTTTGAATATTCTTAATATCCAAACAATTAGGAAGTCTTCGTTGCCAATATCCAAACATGTCTAGATATTGTCTAGAAGATAAGTCTTCGTATTCCCTCAATATCCCATTCCTCTTTAATAGCATTCCATTTACATCCAAGTAATTTCTTACCAGTGATAGGACATCTTCCACCTTTGTTAAGATCTATGATAGTAGCCTCTGTTTTTATAACAGGCTTTTCTCTAGGGACATCTTCTGAGTCGGAGTCATCGGAATCTTCATCATCAGTCTCAACTTGATTCTTGGCCTTCTCAGAAACAATGATATGAGACTTTTCAAGATAGTTATATATACATTTGTAGTCAAAAACATAACCAGTTTCAATGATAGCCGGGTTTGAAAGTTCCTTCTTGCACAATGGACAGAGTTTTCCGGATTTGAACTTTTTCTGGGATAAAGACTTTTGTAATACAGAAGGAGGAGGTAAGGTAAAGTCAAGCAGGTTACCCTGGTTCTTTGACAACTTTGCGGAGAAATTGGAGTTGTTCCACCATTCCAAAAACTTCAAAGAAAAGATTGCAATTGGGAAGAAGGTACCTAACAACAACTTGACGACTCTCCAAGAAGGCTTTGTGAAATTCTTGGTGAGGAATTTCAACAAGTATTCAAGAGTGGATGGAGGATTGACTCTTCCAGGGAATCTATCGTCCTTAACCTTTTGCTTGGGCTCGTTTTTGGAGTAGTCATACTGGTTTAATCTGGAGTAATGAATTCTAAACAAGTATGTGACCAAAGAAGGTGATTTCGAGTGGCCACTCAAGTATAACAAAGTAGTGATAAGGTTTCCAGCACGCAAAAGACTTTGTACGTAAGGGAAGACCCTCACAAATGCAATTTTGAGTTTGATTTTCAAGTTCTCCTCCTTTGAGTTTCCCTCCGATACAACCAACTGTTGAGTGACGTACTTTGCGTACCACACTTCGTATGAGTAGTTGAGTTTCTCAGAGAGATACGCAGTTCCTGTGATTTCAAAGATAGAAACCCATCTTTGGAAAATGGACAATGTGCGGCGATCTTCAATCATCGATGGGACAAGCTGCGTGAGTTTACTGCTGTTGAATTTGGAATTTGCAAGTGGGGTCTCATTAACTCTTTTGATACCATAGAAGTTTTCGGTAAACGACCCTTGCCAGTATTTGAGAAAGTACCATTCTATGAAACTTCTGAAAACCAAGTTGATTTCATCAAAGTTGTTGGTGATTCGGATTAAGTACTTGGGGTACTTACTGGCGTAATGCACCAAGATATATCTCAAGGACGGCGAAAGCAATGCTTCCAATTGGCCTGCAGAGATCAACTCAAAGAGGGTGGGCACCTCCGAGTCCAACTGCAGAGCATCTAACGAAGAATAGTATTCCATTACTTGTGTAGAATTTCCCTTGCACTTTTTTACCTCGGATTAAGCTCGGTCGTGCGAACACCGCTTTACCCCATATTTTGGCAGCCATCTGATATATAACATTCGATTAAAGAATATGAAATCGTTGGATAGTGTCCTTGAAGAGTTTAAAATTAAGAAACATGCATTAGAATTGTTTGATTTGGATTTGAAAATTCTTAACAGATATAAAGAGGTCGAATATATTCCAAACTTCTATAGTATGCCCATGATTATGGATGGTGACAAAGTTCACAAGTATGATAATGGGAACTATTGTACTGAGTTTTCTGAAATATTAGATTTACTGTCTGAATTCAATTTACTTTATTCTGAACACTCCGAGTATGAGCCAATCGAGTATGAACAATCGAAGCAAGTTCTTGAACTGGATGAAAAAAACCAGGAGTCGGAATGGATTCTTAATTCAGAGAATAATGATAAACTTTCATCTGAAATTGATGAAGTTCAGTTAAAAAACAGTGAGTCGGAAATACTCTACTCTGAACCATTTAAGTTTGATGATATTTCTGAAACAGCAAGTGATTTTCACACACAGCCTAATGGAACGCTTCCTACTTCTATACTTGATTGGGATTCACAAGATAAGTTAATCCTATTATCTTCCGAGATTTAATTAAACAATTTTTTGTATACAATTTTTATATACAATTTTTTGCAACAAATACAAAAAATAACAAACTACATTAATGACAAATCATATATATAGCAAAAGAAAACAATTAAAAAAGAACTTTAGAAGGCTCAGCTTGACTTAAATCATATTCAAAGCTGAAACCAAGCTTAACAAAAAATTCCCAAGTTGATAAATCAAAAACTTGGTAATCACCAAAGGCAATTCTTTGGTCATCGCCAGTAGTAGAAGTCAACTTAATACATTTGAACCAATAGACGAAATCCTTGTTATTCATGGAGTTATTATTAAACCTAACGGAACCGATCTGTTGAGCACCAACACGGTTTCTGTAAGGTTTCCAGCCCAATTTAAACAAATAGAATTCAGCTATTAAGTTTTCGATAGGGGTCAAGCCATGGTAGTAACCAAAGAAAAAGACTGAAGTCAATTCATTGATAATTTCAGACTGAGGTTGAATTTGTTGCTTTTGTAAAAGTTCGATTTCATTTGACAATTGTTCAAATTGATCTGTAGCTCTTACTTTATTCCAATACGACTGTAATTTAACATATTGTAAAGGAATCTTGAATAAGGGCTTCCCATTCAAAGGCTGCACTTGAGCAGACAAATAAGGCTTGTAAATCGGAGACACATACTGATTGAAGGAGTTATTTGGCTCATACAACAATGAGAAAGGCTCGGAATGTTTTCTTTTAGCGGTGAATGATAGTATCAAATCCTGAATACCTGGAGGCAACTTGTGTAAGTTAGGATCGGTAAACAAATGAAGTTCTGATTTTGACAAGGAAGAGTTTTTCAACACTTCTGTATATCTAGCAATTGAGGATGAGTCGAAAGTGTCCGGGTGGCTTGCGGTGGAAGGCGCTGTTGACAGCGATACGCTTATGGGGGAGCTACTATTGAAGACGGTTGAAGAAGTTGAAGAGGGCACAGAGGGCACATCGGTTATGCCACCTGCAGCTGCGGTGGACCATTTCAAGCCGCTGACGGGCTTGGAAGGGGTCGAAGCAGGCTTCAAGATCTTGATTATAGCCGGACTGGCAATCTCCGGACTCGACGACGGCCTATGAGGCAGCAGGGATATGGTTGGTTTATGGGATTCATAATGTTGTGTGGATGGAAGTATCGACGTCCCACTTAGCAGAGGAGCTGGGACGGTGGTGGACTCGATCACCTCGGAGTCATTGAAGTCGTATTCATCATCGGCCGTTATCAGATTGAAGATTTCGTCGTATAACGATCGGTCAAAGTCGCCTCCGTCTCCGTTGAGATAAGTGTTTAAATCCTCCTTTATAATCCACACCAAGTTTAAATCCGGTATTTTATTAGCCTTGAGTAGCTTAACAATCTTAGTTATCTTTTTGGAGTGGAATTTGTTAGACTCTTTTGACGACTTGATCTTTTCCTTCTTTGCTTCGATGGTATTTAGATTGTTCTTTCTCAACTTCTTGTGGGCTAACTTTTCAAACTCACTGTTCAATTTCTTTGTCAGGTCATTGATTTGGGATAATACATCCACCAAGAACTTGATTACGTCTACGGACTCTGGGCTGAGGGAGTTGAAATCATCTTGTTCGTCCTCGTTTGCCGAGTCGAAGGCCTCCAAATCGTCTTCGTTGAAAAGATCACTATCGTCGTCGCTGTCATCTTCATCGAATGTATTTTGTTGATCCATGGACGCCATTAAAATACTCTGGTTACTGAATGTCTTCAATTTAGACGACCTCTCGACATCTTTATACACTTCCATTGCTTCTTCGATCAACTTTTTGTTTTCACCCAATTTATTGCTTAACGTACTGGAACTCAACGCCATACTCTTGATTACTTCATTCTGTTGCCAGATCTTGATCTGTTCTCTGAACTTCTGTAGTCTTTTGATTTCCTTCTTCAAATCATTTTCTAGTTTCTCCTTCTCACGCTGGTTGTCGCTATCCTCATCGGTGTTGATGCTCTCGTATCTATCGTAATGGTAGTTGAAATCATGAAGTCCTTCTTGGATTTTCTTGAATATTATATCAATATCCTTCTGCAACTTTCGATTAGCCATCAGCGTAGGTGTCTATTTTTTTTGATGGCCTTTTTTCTCACTTTTTCATTGGGATTTTTTGATTCTTTGCTCTTTTACTGGTCTACTTGATCTGTCTCAGTATTATTATTACAAGTATTTAAATATTTAACTCTAGCTTACAACTCATCGTGCTCGAATTCATCATCGGAGTCGTTGTCACCAAATTTGGATCCATCTTCAGCAGCACCACCGTACAACTTAGAGGTAATTGGGTTGGCGACGTCAATCAACTTTTGCTTTTGTTCGTCAAATTCTTCAGAGGTTGCGGTGTCGTAGTTGTCCTCGATAAATTCCAAAGTTTCCTTGACAGCGTCATCCAAAGCTTCCTTGTCGTCGTCTTCCAACTTGGAACCCAAGCCAGTTTCGGAGTTGTCGGCCAATTGACCCTTCAACAAGTGAGCGTAGTTTTCCAAAGAGTTTCTGGATTCAATCTTAGCCTTCAATTCAGCATCTTGTTGAGCGTACTTTTCAGCATCTTCAACCATCTTGTCGATTTCTTCCTTAGACAATCTACCCTTGTCGTTAGTGATGGTGATAGATTCGGACTTACCAGTACCCTTGTCCAAGGCTTCAACCTTCAAGATACCGTTGGCATCCAAAGAGAAAGTGACTTCAATTTGAGGAACACCTCTTGGAGCAGCTGGAATACCAGTCAACTCAAACTTACCCAACTTGTTGTTGTCCTTGGCCAAGGTTCTTTCACCTTCGTAAACTTGGATCAAGACAGTTGGTTGGTTATCAGCAGCAGTAGAGAAGATTTGGGACTTCTTGGTTGGGATAGCAGTGTTTCTGTTGATCAAGTTGGTCATAACACCACCGGTGGTTTCAATACCCAAAGTCAATGGGTTGACATCCAAAAGAACAATGTCATCGACACCTTCTTCACCGGAAAGAACACCAGCTTGGACAGCAGCACCGTAAGCAACAGCTTCATCTGGGTTAATACCCTTAGAGGCCTTCTTACCGTCAAAGAACTTTTCCAACAATTCTTGGACCTTTGGAATTCTAGTAGAACCACCAACCAAGACAATGTCGTCGATCTCAGACTTCTTAACACCAGCATCTTCAAGAACTTGTTGGACTGGCTTCAAGGTCTTCTTGAAAGATTCAATGTTCAATTCTTCAAACTTAGCTCTGGAGAGAGTTTCGGAAAAGTCGATACCTTCAACAAAGGAGTCGATTTCAATTCTAACACTCATTTGGGAAGACAAGGTTCTCTTGGCCTTTTCAGCTTCTCTCTTCAACTTGGAGATAGCCTTAGGGTTGCTGGAAATATCAATGTCGTGCTTCTTCTTGAAAACCTTGGTCAAGTGTCTGACAATCTTGAAGTCGAAATCTTCACCACCCAAGTGAGTGTCACCAGCAGTAGCCAAAACTTCGAAAACACCGCCTTCAATGGTCAAAAGAGAAACATCAAAGGTACCTCCACCCAAGTCGTAGACAATGATTTGTCTTTCACCATCAGTCTTGTCCAAACCGTAAGCAATAGCAGCGGCAGTTGGCTCGTTGACGATTCTCATGACATTCAAACCAGCAATGATACCAGCATCCTTGGTGGCTTGTCTTTGAGCATCGTTGAAGTAAGCTGGAACAGTGACAACGGCGTGAGTAACCTTCTTGCCCAAGTATTCTTCAGCAATAGACTTCATCTTACCCAAAATCATACCGGAAATTTCTTCTGGAGAAAAGGTCTTTTCTTCATCTTGGAAGTTAACCTTAACAACTGGCTTACCATCCTTCTTTTCAATGTTGTATGGCAAGTGCTTGATTTCCTTTTGAACAGTCTTGTCGTTGTACTTTAAACCAATCAATCTCTTGATGTCGAAAATGGTGTTTTCAACATTGGAAGGTGCTTGGTTCTTGGCAGCATCTCCAATCAATCTTTCGTCCTTAGTAAATGCAACATAAGATGGAGTGATTCTGTTACCTTGGTCGTTGGCCAAGATTTCAACCTTACCGTTCTTCATCACACCCACACAAGAGTAGGTGGTACCCAAATCAATACCAATAACGGTACCGTAATCTTCGGTGGCATTGTCTTCACCAACTGCAACTGCAAATGGCGATGAGTTGGCGCTCATGAATGGAATCATAAGAGCAACCAAGACATAAAGAAGACCAACACGTGGCAACCACGATGAAGTGTTTCCAATTTTAAACATGTCGAATGGAGTTGAAAGAAAAAAAAAATCACTTTCTTATATACTTTTGGAAATCTTGACAGCGTTTACAAATAAAAGAACACAAAAACTGTTCAACAACACGTATTAATTAGCCAATTTAGTGTGCAGGTATATTTTGCACCACAAGAAAAGTAATGCGGGGGATTTCGTTCTTACAGGTCCCAACCGTCGATCTACAAGGCTTTAATCTACATACTTGTGATAGAAGAATTTGTCATTTTTCAACAGCTAAAAATTTCACTAACAATAAAACGTTTTTCTTACAGTGGCAATATAGTGGCAATGGATTTGTAGTGACGTGGTCAAATCGGAGGGAAAAAAAAAAAGATGTAGAATATCCATCTAGTAAGCAATCATGTGATTGTTCGCGTGATATACCTCGTGACTCATTGTAAGTTTTCTCCTCCCTTTGTTCCAATCTCCAACATTTTGGAGACCAGCAACAAAAGATAAAACGACCAAAATGTCTCAACAGAAAGCATTTGTAACAGAGGAGTTGAATCAATTACAAAAGGAGATCATTGCTCAAAGTCCTACTGATATATTACAATTCTGTGCCAACTACTTTAACACTAAATTACAGAGTCAAAGATCACAACTATGGGCTCAGCAACATCGGGCTCAAGCTGCAGGGTTGAACTTGTTCCCAAGTGTTGATCACGCTAGTTTTAGCACTTTCACTGATAGACAGCCATCTTTCAAGTCTCCATTTGCCGACAACGACCCACATCTGAACCACGACGACAACGAGGGACCACCAGCTGGTTCGGAAGATCCAGTTGTACCTGCTGCTGTTGGTGCTGCTGCGATGGAAGAAAACTCCTCTGGCTTGTTTAAGTCGGGCTTTAAAGTGAAGGCGGCCTCCAATGCCAACAAACAACTGGACGTTGACCCCAACGAACCTACGTCCTTTGCATCCACCCTTCCCAAGCCTTCCAAGATCCCTTTTGCATTCAACGCAAACAGAAGAACTTCCGTCTCCGCAGAGGCCTTAAACCCTGACAAGTTCAAGTCAGACTCATGGAAGCCCCCAACCAACAACTTAACTGATGAACAAACTGCGGAGTTAACAAAGACTTTGGCTTCGAACTTCCTCTTCCAACAGTTGGACACCAAGTCCAAGAAGACCGTGGTTAGTGCGTTGTCTAAGAAGGACTTCTCCAAGGGCACCGAAATCATCACTCAGGGTGACGAAGGTGACTTTTTCTACATCATTGGCTCCGGTACCGTTGACTTCTACGTCAATGGATCCAAGGTGAACTCGAGCAGTGATGGCTCGTCCTTCGGTGAGTTGGCCTTGATGTACAACTCCCCAAGAGCCGCCACCGCCACCGCCGCCACCGATGTCACTTGTTGGGCATTGGACCGTTTGACTTTCCGTCGTATTCTTTTGGAAGGTACCTTCAACAGAAGATTAATGTATGAAGACTTCTTAAAGGATGTCGAAATCCTTAAATCCTTGTCCGGTCATGAAAGATCCAAGTTGGCTGATGCCTTGAGCACTGAGATCTTCCACAAAGGTGACAAAATCGTCACCGAAGGTGAACAAGGTGAAAACTTCTACTTTATCGAAAGTGGTAATTGCCGTGTTTATAAAGAAGGTACTGGTGATCTTAAGAACTTGACTAAAGGTGACTACTTTGGTGAAATCGCCTTGTTGAACGATTTACCAAGACAAGCTACTGTAGAGGCTTTGGATTATGTTATTGTTGCTACTTTGGGTAAGTCTGGGTTCCAAAGATTATTGGGCCCTGCTGTCGAGGTCTTGAAGGCTAAAGATCCAACTTCCCAACATTAGATTTTATAATTTTGATCGAAAAAAAAATAGTAATGTTTGATTCAATCGCAAAGTACCTTCCTGCCACCCCAAATGGTGGTAAGCTCCCATACTGGTTATTGTTTATATCAGTTGTTTCTATCTTCAATTCTTCTCAAACTTATCTTTCCAAGGATCTTACTCTTACAAGAAAGGTTTACGAAGAAGAAGCAAACGAATCTCACGGTTCCCCACAAGTCACCAACTTAAGTGCTCGTACCTTTGGTACTTGGACTTTCATCACTTCTATCGTCAGATTTTACGCTGCTTATCATGTCACCAATCCCCAAGTCTATGAATTGGCTCAATGGTCTTTCTTGGTTGCTGGTGTTCATTTCATTTCCGAATGGTTATATTTTGGAACTTGTAAGTTTGGTAAGGGTCTTTCTGGTCCTTTGATTGTGAGTTCTTCCTCTATTATTTGGATGTATTTACAAAAGGATTTTTACGTTTATTAGTATTTCCATTGGACTCTGAATTATTCCAATAAATCATGTATGACTAAATGAATATTCTATTTTGTAGCTGTATTTGAATGTATCTCTGTAAGAGGGTGTTACGTAGCAGCTTGTGGCTCTTTAAATTGTGGGTTTCCTTTATTTTTTTATTCAATTTGAAGAAGATACGTTCATGGAATCATGTAACATTACACAAAGAAAACGGCACATGCCGATCATTACTTCTACCAGAAGAATCTAGAAAATTCAAATGAATAAACTGAAATCTTCTGATATGTTATACTTCAGATAGTTACGTAGTTTTATTCCGTCTATAAATTCGTCAGATGTATATACAACACTTCGAATTCGAATAAAGGCTCTTTGGCCGAGTGGTTAAGGCGGTAGACTCAAGTTCTACTATCGTAAAGATGCAGGCGTTCGAACCGCCTAGGAGTCATTATTTTTTGATATTTATGCTATGGTTATTCATTAATGTGTATTTAACTAGCTAAAGCTCATCATCAAGTTGAGATCCAGGAGCAGAACTTTGAAGTAACTTTTTGTGTATTCCTGTCTTTATTTTGTCCACAAGGGCCAATTGATTGGATAGCAACGACAATTGAGTAGCAGTCATGGTCAATTCCGTGTCCTCATTATCAAAAGTCTTGGACCTCAATAAATTTAACTTGTTAGATAAATGGGTGATTAAATTATTGACCTGAATTCTCTCATCAATAGATTCACTTGGGGTTTCTAACAGTTGTAAGATTTTCTGGACCTTATCTCTTAATTGAGCGACAGATGAAGACAAAGCTTGTTTGTGCTGATCGATAGAAGTATCATTTGAGTCATCCAGTTTTTTACTATTGACATCCAACTTTTGATGATTTAAAACGGTATTTGTGGCAATTGATTCACTTTCATTTGGAGAAATCACAGTTCTAACTGATGAGGATGAACCGGCTTCGAATATGTAACTTTGGTAGTAATCTTTCTTCACCTTCTCATCCAATAACTTGGACTTGTCAAATACAGTAACCACCAACGTCTTGTTGTAACTTGCAAGTTGTTTGATTACAGTATGCACGGAAGGATCAATTTCCAAAGATGATGCAATGAAATAAACTCCAACCAAAGAATACTGAGGGTAGATTGTTCTAAATTGATCGTATCGTTGTACCAAGTACTCCATGTCTAACGACTCGTTTGATAAAGTTTCGAATGAATTGTTAACTTCTATCGTTTGGTCGGATCCATTTCCAATGAATATGCCAAAGGGATTGCGCAGGTTACGGCTGATGTGATCAGTGACATTGAATAATGAGACTGGGTGGATTGCAATCAACATAGTGGCTAGAAAAGTTGTGAGGTCCTTCGTTCACGTGATGTCACCACACTGCGTGCGCACACCAATTTTCACAAAATCACCTCATCTCAAACAAAAAAAAAAATAAGGATAAGGGAACTACAATGATAGCACAAGAATCAAGGAAACGTTCCCTACCACAGCCTAGTACGATCGAAAGCAGTTCTAAGAAACTCAAATCACAAATCATATCCGCACACGTTATTGAAGACTCTTTAGAGGATCAATCAATGTTCTCTGAAAAAATGTACTCGGCCTATGTTAGGTCAGCGTTGGAATCATTGGACAATGTAAGTATTTTCTGGTTAATGGGATTCGAAATGCACATGGGTTAGGGTATACAAAAGGGGCGAGACAATTTTTAACGATTACTAACAATCTTTTAGAATGATCCAACTCCTATTAATGCATTATCATCAAAAATTTCGTTACCTTTGGCACACAGCGACTCCATATCACTTGCCCACTTCAACATAGTTTTGAACGGGTTGATTTCTAATATCGGTAAACTAGATGATGTGCTATGTCGAGGTCTAGTCACTGCTGTTTTAGAATATAAATGGATGGAAGTAAAGCATCTGGATGATGCATATAAACAGTTTATAAGTCTTTACTCAAGATTCTTGAGTGTTCTCGTATCTTCATTTCCAAAGTATATACAGGAAGTGACAAGGAAACTTGTCGGAGAATTTAAATCAATATCCCATTCTCAGCAAGTAACCTTGCCCCATCATGAAATTTTAAACAAGATTATAAGGTATACACCTACTTGTATAAATACGTTTCCTGCCACATTTCAGTCATTTTTCCCACATCATTTATCTTCTAGTTCTTCTGAGTTGACTAATTATATTGACAATCTCATGAAAATGATCACTTATTGTCCTGATTTGCAATTCAACATCTGGCAACTCATTATAGAATGTTCTATTAAGTTGGATGTTGAATTGCAAAATGAGTTGGATGATTTAGATGATGACGAAATCGATGAAGTTATCAACGGTGAAGAAGAGGACGACGATGAAAGTGATGACGAAAGTGATGACGAGGATATGGTGGATGATGCGGACATTGACTCCGACGAGGAAACAGAGAAAAATGACGGTGAAGCTGAGTATCTTTTGGATCCAATCACCACCACACTGCATATTAAAAAATTGTCTTCCAAATTGGACTCAATTGTTAATTTATTGTTGCTCAACACCAAGGACTCCTTTACCGAGGAAAAGGTCAACAACGGCGAAGCTATCAGCTTATTCAACACTGTTGCTTCTTTGTTCAACACTCACATTTTACCTACCCATTTCACCAAATCCATTCAATTTATCTTATTTCATGTCACCCAATATCAGCCGGAACTTGCTGATTCCTTTTTGGTGTCCATTATAGACGTTGCTTTTAACAATAATGAAATCTTGGAAAAGAGACTTAAAGCTATGCAATATTTGTCTTCTTATATCGCAAGAGCTAAAAAATTATCGAAGCATCAAATTGTGTTCGTTGTCAGTTATCTTATTGGTTGGTTGAATAAGTATATCTTGGAAAGAGAAGCAGAAGTTTATGATTTCGATTCAAAATCTAAGAATGTTGGTGGAATGGAAAGGTTTAAGTTGTTCTACGCTGCTTTCCAAGCTTTATTGTACATTTTCTGCTTTAGACACGATGTTCTTTTTAAGCGAGTCGCCTCCACTGATCCAGTAGATGAATCAAGTAGTGAATGGGAATGTGACTTGGACAAGTTCTTTCAAAGAGTCATCTTGGTCAAGTTCAATCCTTTGAAGTTTTGCGATGAAACTGTGGTTTCCATCTTTGCAAAATTAGCAACCAAATTGAATGTGTGCTATTGTTATTCTATTATAGAACATAACAAGCGTGAAAGAATGTTACAAACTAGTGGTAATGCTTTACCTTCTGCTATTGGTAATTTTAAACACAAGCAAGAATTCTTGGATTTTGAGGCATACTTTCCTTTTGATCCTCTTGTATTACCTATTTCAAAGCAGATCATCAGTGCAAACTATGTTGAATGGTCTGATGTGAACCCCACAAATGATGAAGATGATGAAGATAGTGGAAGCCATGATGCTGAGAGTGATAGTGATGAGGAAATCACTAGTGAAGAGGATGACTAATGATATACGAATACATTTTTAATATTATAACGTAGACTTTTATATTAAAGCATTTATTACTTCTCTATTATACACATCTACAACTTAAAGTTGTTAGAAGTTTGTGGCCCATTATTCTTTTTAAGATTACCCTTGACATCAGTCAATTGACCCTTCTTACCAATCACAGTGATATTCTTAGCCTTGGACAAAGTGTCAACAACATCATTCATCTTTTGACGTTTAGTAGGATGAGCTTCACCTCCTTGTTGTTTCTCCCTGATAGATTTTAATTCTTGTTTTTCGTTATATGCCTTAGTCTTCTTTCTCTTGTTTGCTCTTCTTAATCTTTGCTTCTCATCTGTTGATAATTCATCCTTAGAGTAAGACAAACCAGATTTCAATTGCACTTGAGATCTTCCATGCACACCATTTGCAACTGGTTTATCGTCACCAATCTTATAAACTTCTTGTGGAGCCAACGTAGACGCACTGTCAACATGCAATGGTTGTGCATCTTCCATAGAAATGGAGGCTGCTGCATTATCACTGACTTTAATTTCAATGGTTTTATATTGGTGGGGTTTTGGAATGTAATGAGCAGAGCATAAAGCATCCAACTTGTGGTTGACCTTTTGGAACAACTCGCTTATCTCGTCATGCTGTTTTTGTACTTCTTCGTTGACTTCTTGGTTGGAATCCACCTTATTGTAGTCATCTTCATATAATTCAGACAATGACTTACTTGACTTTTGCTCTGATAACTCGAATTTCAGTTTCTTGTGGAACTTGGAAACATCAGTAATAAGTCTCTTTGGTAAGTCATTAAACTCATCAGTCTTGATTCTACGTCTTATCAAATCTTCTAACGATTCTGTGACTTCTTGCGTAATGATAGGAACAGGCTTCGATGTTCTGTCAAAGTCTAAGGTGGCTGTCTCTGGGTCATCCAACAAAGAATCTTGTGGTCTACTCTTGGCATCCACTTCACCCTTCATGGTCCACTTCTTTTCAGAAACCAACTCAGCTTCCAACTTGGCTATTTCAGCTTGGATTTCTTGTTGCTGCTTTTCAAATGAAGATAATGGCTTTTCTTTGACGTCTTCATCTGCAAACATATCGGTGAATGCAGAACCAACTGCGTTGTCATAGTCATCTTCATTAAAATCACCGACCTCTTCTTCTTCGTCCTCGTCTTCTTCATCTTCATCTTCTACGCTAGCTCTAGATTTTCTGAATTTTCCTGGTTTATCAAAAACATCCTCGTACTGAGGCATTTCTTCTTCATCGCTATCATCGCCCAAATCTCCAAAGTAATCCACTTCTTCGTCATCATCTTGAGCCCCATCGTTTTCTTCTAATGCTAACACTTGCTTATTGAACTCATCGATATCAAAGAACCCATCGTTCAATCCAAATGCATCTTTCTTGAATCCTTCATCATCGGATGGAACATTGGTGTGATCTGACTCAAAGCCATCAAAGTCTTCGTTTAATGTTTCTGCGTCTTCCCCGTCTTCTTCTTCATCGACTTCTTCGTCGACTTCTTCTTCATCGTCGTCTTCCACGCCTACTTCCTCGTTATCTTCTTCCTCATCTTCTTCTTCCTCATCGGCTTCTTCTTCATCTTCTTCTTCTTCGTCTTCTTCAAGACCACTTTCATATTCTCCGTGCTTCTCCTTCAATTCAGAAATCTCATATCCTAACAACTTCTCCCCGACACCGTCTAAAACCATCTTAGTCTGGCCAAATACCTGTGTTGAATCTAAACCATCAACATAGATCTCATCTAATACTGAAAATTCCTTGGTAATTGGATCTATAAAACTTTTAGCTAACTTATTGAAGTAGCCTTCATCATCAGAACCCTTGAATAACTTGAAAACATCCTCAGGCTTCTCTTGCAAGACCTGTAATATGTCTTTTACCATGTTTAAGCTCTTCTCTTAAATTCCTGCGATGATGCGAAATGAAAAAAAATATTGAAGCAAGTTATATGCACACTATGAGCTTACTTAGAAGACTTCCTAATCTAATAAGCATACGGACTAAATCATCCAAGTCATGGCTCGATAGACAAGTTAAGGATACTCACACCAAGCAGGCTAAAGCTGCCAACTATAGATCTAGAGCGGCATACAAATTAATTGAACTAGATAAAAAGTTTAGACTATTTAACCCAAAGACTAGAAATATATTAGACTTGGGCTTTGCCCCTGGAGCTTGGACGCAGGTTTCCATAGAAAGAACGAAACAAGTTGGTACACCAGCCAAAATTTTGGGAGTTGACTTAATTAATTGTTCTCCCCCAAATGGCTCAACTTTCATTCAAGGTGATATACTCTCCAAAAAAACACATCAAGACATTAAGGACTTCTTTACTACTGAAGTTGACTTAATTATTAGCGATATGATGGCAAATACTTCAGGGATAAAAGATAATGATCATTTTGCAAGTATGGATCTATGTGATGCAGCGATTATCCTAGCATGCGAACTTCTTAATCCTGGTGGAGCTTTGGTGATGAAGTTTTACACAGGTAAAGAAGAGAAATTACTACTTGAGAAGATGCAAAAGCTTTTTGAAAAAGTGCATCGATCTAAACCTGACGCTTGCAGAAACGAGCTGAAGGAAATGTACATCATTGGTATCAAAAGAAAGAGTGGAGTAACAATAAATGATATATTTAATTGATAAAAAATACTGAAGAATCGTCTTTAGAATTGACTGCAAAAACATCATGATCTTCCCACAATCTTTTTGAGAATATCCCAAATAATGTATCTTCCTTCGAAAATTGGCAATAATATAACAAATGAAAAGGATAAAAACAACCAAACGATCATAATCAGTATGAGTCCAGTGAAAAACTTTGGGGAGAAAATATATGGAGCTGCACTTAATGGTACCGGGATAAGAATGGTAAATATAAAGGCCACCAAAACCACTAGGATAGCGTACTTTTTAAATTGGTGATCAAGCAATTTATGATCGATTTCAGGATCAGAACTCTCGACATCATCAGAAATCCGGACGCTGTCATTAACTGATTTTTCTTCAGCTAACCAATTGTTTTTGCCGTCGCTAGATTCTTCAGTCTCGCTACTCGAAGACTTTTCATTGTTGGTTTCCTTCGATTGATTGAATATAGTGACATTTCTTGTACGGTCAAAATCAAAATTTGCAGGCTTAATCAATGATGCGGTTATAGAAATAACTCCACCCATTATCAATGCAGTAGTATTTCCAGCAAATGAAACCCATTGGTTGGATAAGTTTGTCAAATTTATTTCACCTGTGTAGGTTTTACAAGTGATAAGCCAAACAATCAATGCAAGAGCCATTCCGCCAACTGATCCGCCAACGGCACCCACTTTATTTAAATTCTTCCAAGTGAATGAAAGTCCGATTGGGAAAACACCGCTAGCAGTTGCCACACCCAAAAAGTTAAAAAGCCAACCCATAGATATCTTTGCTGCACCATAGAAGATAGATGCCAATCCGGCTGAAAAAATAGCCCATCCAAAAACACTAAACTTTGCAACTCTTACGACTTCCTCGGGTGTTGCATCTGGTTTAATGTATCTTTTGTAGATATCATAAGACACTAAGGTTGAGGTTCCGATCAATTCCCCAGACATTGAAGAAGTAACAGAGAAGAAAACCATCACCAAAATCATTGCAGCTCCGGTCTTATCCATTAAGTAAGTTGCGGCGGCTGCAGATGGTAATCCAGCACTAACTTCATCAGCTGTTAATCTTGGAAAATCAGGATACACGGTTAAAGCTCTTGCAGCCAAACCTAAAGAATCGCCCATAGCAAAAGGAATAATAAACCAACATAAAGAAGCAGCAAAATAAGCCCTACTAGTGATTTTGGGATCCGCAGCGACAGCACGAGACAAGTAAGCTTGGTCGTTAACAACCAAACCGAACCCAGTAATTATGCTAACAATTGAAAATATCCCACCTTGTTGAGATCTAAACGTTGCATATGAACCATGGTAGTTTTCTTCAACTTTGGTATCAACTTGAGCCAATAATTCTAACATCTTTGCAGGAGACCCAATCTTATCATTGCGAACATACACTTCAAACATAAAGACAATAATGAAAATCAACAAGACACAAGTATGCGTAGCATCAGATATAAAGGTGGCTCTCAACCCACCAAAAGAAACATAGACAGCAACACCTAAAGGAATCAACCAAAGTACTGCATAATGGTTCATGCCGGTTACATCCACAAAAATAGCACTACCCGCCAACAAGATGCATGCACTGACAATTGCATTGCAAATAAAGCCGCACCATAAGAAACTTAAGTGGCCTGCTCTTCCAAATCTCAAGTACCCCATCTCTGGGAAGGTGGTCACCAAATTAGCATTCTTTTTTATTTTGCTGGAAATTATAGAAAATACCGATACCTGAAGTAACCCACCAATTGCATACCAGTAACTACCACTAAAACCGATATTGTAAACTTTAACACCGGGCTCAAGTAATGTCAAACTCCAAGTCCAATTCGATAAAATACCACTTAATAAAAGACCAAACCCGACAGATCTACTACTAGAAACGAACTCATCAATGTTAGTTGAGCGAAATTTAGTATACTTGTTTTGTAAATAAGTTAATCCGTTCATAAGGATAGCAAAAAATATGCCCCCACCTATGATAAGTCCGTAGCCAACTCCTTGGGAAAATGTTGCTTCACCCATTCTTAATTATAAAAAAACGAATGAAGAATAGATCTATTTATCATTGAAGGTTGTGGAAATTGACACGCTTTGAGGCTTATTGCAACTTCCTTCCAAGATTATATTTCATGAATAAACCCTGTATGGGGTGCCATAGTTTCATTTTGTTCACGTGATATTGCTGCAAATAACAATATATCGGCATAACGGTATGCGCTGAAGCGATCAATAGAAAAATATGGGTGAAGTGGTGCCTATTTTGTGTTACCATGGCACGCAATAAGTAATAGATCTTTGTTCTGAGATAATTAGGTAAATTATGAGGAGCAGCAAGTGTGGCTGCAACACCCACAAATATATTAAAGTGGCCGTAAATCACCTCAAATTATTAAATAACTGATGCTGAACTTGAACGCCAGTGAGATTGACAAGAAGTACAACTTGAGACCATTTGTTGAAGCAGAGCCTTCCAAGTCCAAAGACTTTGAAGTGATTGAATTAGATTCAATTGATTTATCGCTTTATAAGGAAGGGCCAGAACATTATGAGGCTAGAAAGGACTTGGCATCTCATTTAGAAAAAGCCATATCTTCGTATGGATTCTTTTCGTTAATTAACCACGGAATTGATAAGCAAAAAATTGATCATTTGAGATCAGTTGCACAAAGTCTCTTAGAAATTCCGAACGAGGAGAAAGCAAATTACACTGTTAGTGCCAACACAGCTGATCAAGAAGACAGGTCCAAATCGTTGGGGGCAGAGAGAAACTATGGCTTCAAGCCAAAGGGATACTGGAATATGAAAAATGGCGTAAGGGACTCAATTGAATTGTACAATTTTAGAGACTTGCAGCAAAAGGAAGTTTTTGAGGAACAAGACAAAAAGTACCCAGATATTGCTAAAGTTCACTTGAAGGAAATCACAGAATATTACAGACATTTACATCAAGACACATTAAGGAAATTGACCAATTTATGTGATATTATTCTCGGTTTACCTGAAGGACACTTGTGGGAAAACTATTTCAAGGTTATTGATGGTGATTCGTATAATTCCGGTAGTGGATTTGGTAGATTCATGTTGTATCACCCAATGAAAAAGGATGATGAAGCTAAAACTGACAAAAACTGGTTAAGAGGACACTCTGATGGAACTGCTTTTACATTTATTACTTCGCAGCCAATATTGTCATTGCAAATTAGAGATTATTTTAGTGGAGAATGGAAATATGTTGGACACACCCCTGGAGGGCTTATTGTGAACATTGGAGATGCGTTGGAATTTATTACTGGTGGTTATTTCAAGTCGTCTGTCCATAGGGTTATATCTCCACCGGATGATCAAAAACAATACAAAAGATTGGTGTTGATTTACTTTTGTGATCCAAAGTACCCTTCTATTTTGGATCCAGAACCATTGAAGTCACCCAAGTTGGAGTCTTTGGGTATCTCAAAGCCAGACGAGTGGGAAAAGATCACATTCCAGCAATGGGATGACGAAAAGGGAAGATTGTTTGGTAAAAAGAAGGTTAATGATTCGTTAACTGAAGAACCAAACTTAGTTTTGTTATACGGCAGACTCCATGAAAGATGGCACCAGGCTGAAGCCAACTTTTCTTTGACTGAAGCTAGAAAGAACTTTAAAATTATCGAAATCTAAGCTTGTTTATTCTAATGTAGATATAGCATATAAAAGTTGAGCGGCAGATGCATTGTCCATAAAGTTCTTGATATGAGACTTTGAAGGATCGGAGTTGCAATATAAAGTTTTGTCATCTTTAAACTTACCTGAGTTGAAAGCTTTGAAATACTTTTGGTAGACATTTTGAGTTGATTCTTCAATTGTAGTGTAATAAAGACTTGTGTCCTCGTTGTCTTGTAAGTAGGTATAAATGTATTGTCCTTGACGAATAACTTGAGATTTCAAATCATTATAAGAAGGTTGAGAAGAAGTAAGTGTCAATAAGTCAGAAAATCCTGTGAATAATAATTGAACATACTTCAACTCATTATTCCAGAATCCATTAGAAGTGTAGAAGGCATTTCCTGGAACAAATGTCTGCTGAGCGAGTTGCACTGCTTTATTTATCCAATCTTGGTTGCCTGTATATTTGTTCAAGTAAGCCAACGCACTGATTGTAGTACCAACAGTGTAAGTTAACTTTCCTTTATTGAGTGAGCCATCGTAGTTGCCCGTGTTGAAACCATCGTAGAAAAAGTGGTCCGAAGGATCTTGAAATTTATCAAACATAAAGTTCACACAATTGGTTGCAAAATCAAGATATTTTTTGTCCTGTACAAATTCGTACACCTTCAAGGCCGCCAAAGCAGATTCAGAAGTAGAGATAGATGCAACGTACTTGTCATCCTTCTTCCAGATAACTCCACCAATATACTTGGAGTCCCATTGTGTTAACAAATAGTCTGTCAAGCTGGTAGCTTCTTGTAAATAAGCATTATTCTTGGTTGCCTTATAAGCTTCGATGAACGACCAAACAACTTGGGCATTGTCATCATTATAAATATCTCCATCCTTTGCAGTGGATGCCGAGTAAGCACCAACCTTTGCATTTTTATAGTTGGCTAATTGGTTAATGGCAATTGCTATATTCTTTTGGTCTCCAGTATGTACTACGGATCTAGATATCTGTGATTGTGCCCAAACAACAGGATCTTTGAAATTAGCATTACCACAAACCTGGTCATTATCATTCCATTTCCCTTGACCTTGATTCCAAAATCTAGTCCATACTTTCAGAATAGTATCTTGGTGAGCATTTTTTGGGACGCTGCTCATAGTTGGGTCTGAGAAAGAACTCGTTTTGCTTGTAGTGATACTAGAACTAGTTGACGTAGTTGACGTTGTAGTTGGCTGAGTTGTTGGCTGAGTTGTAGTTTGACTTGTAGTGGTTTCACCTGGAGGTGGACCATAAATAGTACTGATGTGAGTTGTTGTAGTAACGATCTGTGTAACAACTTTCACTTCAGGATTTATTGGCAATGCATTAACGCACAGCAATATTAAAAAGAGAATGGATATGTGCATAAGGAAAGACAGTAGTTAGTATAGAGTAAAGGAAAGTAAGGCAGCCAAGTCAAAAGCCACTGAAATTTTACGGAATAACGTATGGGACATCTCATTATTAAATATATTTACGCTATGCCTTACACCCCCTTGTTCCTATTACTACCTGCATTAAAGACGCCATTTCAGTTTGTAACTTGCGTAACCCTGCTAAATATCAAGTTTCAGATTTAGCAAAAATACAGAAAAAAAGAAAAGGAAAAATAAATGAAAGGAGTAAAACACCCATTATTAAAGCAACCGTTGTCGAAACTCAGGGTACGTAAATGGCACAACCCTGAATTATACGAGAGGGGATTCTATAATACGGACAGCTTGGAGAGCAATCCATTTGGAATTCAGCTTGAGGAAACAAGAGCCAATATTGTAAAACGATTTCCCAAGGGAAACTTGTTAAAACTCACTATTGATCTGAAGCCCGAATCCAACACAGCATGGATTTTGCCTGTGATTGATAATTCCGTTTCATTCGGACAGTTTTCGCACGCATCACTGTACATAATAAACAACCGCAAGTATATCGAGGCGATCAAACAGAGTGGGCAGGACCGTATGTTTGTGCCTAGAAAGTATCTACAGTATTCCAACATAGACAAGTTGGGTGGCTTCCTACCTGACTTGAGTACAATAGTCGCGGACCTTTATAAAAAGTTAATTCAAGAGAAGCTTTCTAAATTAGACGTGAATAGAGAAAAAGAAGGCATGCATTTGGTAAATACAGGAGAGGTGCTAAGCTTCAGGGGAGATGTTCCTGTGATAAATATGAAAAAGGTTTTAGGAACCAATATTAAAGAGCAGTTTGTACCGTACAAGGGTAATGAAAACCTCAGCATGTTGATCATCCAGTTGATCAACTATCAAAGTTGAAAAAGGATATTTCCGACTTTTTTTATGCCATATGCGGATGGTAGGTTAGAAATTTAACTTTGAAACACGAAAAGAAGAAGCCTCGTGTAGCTCATCAGGCACGATATTTAAAGTTTGCTGTTTATATACATGCTCCTTTAAACTATGTTATTGTAGTTTCCTAAATAGATTGTTTAGTTTGATTGTTTAGGTGAATTAACGCGTTCGAGTGGCTGCGAATTTAATTAAACAGATAAATAATTCGTAAAACTGGTTTCAACGTTTATACCTTACGTTTGGATTACAGTCTTTGTGCTAGATGATGATATAATTTCCAGTGTATTGTGTGTTTGGTAGCGCGAAGGACCGCTCTTGTAGCTTACAGCTGTAAGGGTGACTAGGCAGTCCTTAAAGTCCCCCTGCCCTTCCTCAACTGATAAGGCTTGAGCTGTGAATATGACATCCGAACTGTATTTACTATGGCTACTTGGCATTTGTAGGTATGTCCCTACTTAATATCTGCCGTGAAATTCACCTGCTTCTACCATCAAGACCTCCATAGGTATTAAAATAAACCTGTCCGTGCAATACTAACGAGCTATGTGATTCATTTATATCATCTAGGTCGGGGCCTAAGCTCCAAAAGTGGGCTGAATCTGCTCTCGCTAAGGCGCCATTTGACCAGGTTTAAGAGACCCAGTCTGGCAGACCCACTGGTGAGCCAGCTACTGATGGTTCAATCACGCTACCCGCCTGCTGAGTGTGTGCAATTCCATCTTTCGTTTGCTTCAAGATACTGTGCATCATCTTAGTCGCAGTGATCCCAGCAGTTACAGCGGCATGCTGACCAAATTGACAAGTCCATGACACCACCTTAGGATGATTGGCCAATACTACAGAGCCACGGCAATGCGTAACGCAGTAGACCCCAGTTAAGTTGAGCCCAACCGCTTCGAAGGCTTCGTCCCAACTCACAGAACTGCCACTTTCTAACGTTGTCGGCGTGCATGTAAACCCCGCTATATTCAGGCTCAACTGGCTCTCACCGAGTGCCACGCCTTTCAAACCTTCCAGTACAGCATACAGCACCACAGCACCCAACATTGGGAACCACGCACTCCCAGCTGTCGCCATGCAAGATGCTGCATATACGGCTCCTATGATAGCAAGTGCTGTAAAAAGTCCTCTCGAACCATGTAACGCAAACAAGCCCCATCTGCCTAGCCTGTGTTTATGACGTACCATTCTGCATCCCGCATTGGGCTTCTGATTAATAACGTTGTCTGCAGAGCTCTCAGCCGCAGTAATTGGTACTGCTTCTGGGTTAGTTAGACTGTATGTTATCAATACGAGTATTCCATATTTCATGTTTCAATTCTTGGTAACATATTTCTATTTATTGGGAGACGGCAGCGCAGCTAATCATCGATTGCCCAGTAATTTCAGTAAAGAGTTGATTTTATGTATTAAACTAGCCAGTCCCTAACAATATCCCTAAAAAGCCCAAATAAATACACCGAAAATACCAGCCAATACCAGAGAAAAGCTGGACTTGAAAGCAACACCATCATTCTTCTTCTTTGGAGAAGCAGTGCTGGCCCCGCTAGGAAGTGGGACACTGGCGGAAGCCAACAGGTCGGATACTGCGTTACCAGCGGCGCTGATCCAGTTGTTTAAGGAAGAAGCACTGATTGTAGCATCGAAAGTAGTTGAATTGGAAACAAACACAATAGCATTACCCTTGACATCGAAAGTAACACCGCCAGAGTAGGTATTCACGGTATTTCTTGGAATATAGCCTTCAACTTGAAGACCCATTTCGATGTCTCCAGTCCCTTGGTAGTCATGGATGGTTGTGTACAATTTGTCAACTTCAGCAGCAGTGAAGTTCTTGACTTCGAAAATATCGAATTCACCGCATCCAGATCTCCAACAAGAACAGTTGACGTTGTTGGAGTATTGGGCAGTTCTTGGGATGTTAGCGTTCAAAAGCCAGATAGCAGGCATGTTGAAGTTTGCAATGTCGCTGGTGTTTGTGTCGTGAGGCATCTTGAATTCAAACAAGAAGGTCTTGACTCTACCGTCGAACCCGTGATAAGCTGGAATGCCACTTCTGTAGACACCACAATCATTACCAAGTCCGGATTTGCCACAAGTGACATTGGAGAAGATAGAGTACTCGGCATTGGAGTCGAGAAGAGTGTTTTCGGCCAAAACGGTAGCTTTGTCAGCAGCACTGACACCATCGCTTCCAGCAAAAGTCAATGCTTTCCCGAGACATTTGGAATCAGTACCGGCGGTGGTCAAGAAAGTGACGTTTTGGGCGGTGGAGCTAGAAGCATCATAGTAAGCGGATCTGGTCCAGCCGGAGCCCAGGTTGACACCATGTTCGAAGTCCGGAGATGTATAGACGGCGAATTTCGACAATTGTAAAGGACCCCTAAAGTGGACGGAGACAGGTTGGTCCAAAGGAGCATTGGCACCGGAGAAAGCAACCACTTCCGAACTGACCGAACAAGAACACAGGTCTGAATCGACGTTGTTCAAGGAGTCCACCATGCTGTAGTATCCGCTAAATCCGAAATTCTCGAACTGCAAGACATTCAGGGAGGGTGCTCCATCCCTCTTGTATTGTTTGATGTTGTTGGCATCCTTCTTAATAGCAGCCGCACTTCCTAAAAGCAACAATGCACTTGTAAAAGTATCAATTTTCATGTTTACCTTTGTTTTGGAAAATTAACAAAGTATATATATATATAGAAATCAGGGCTATGTTGGGCTGCGAAATTTTTTTTTTCCGATGGCTGGGCGAAGTGATATAAATAAACATTTAGTTCGAATTAGGCGATTGTAGACTGAGTAGCTATATGAATACTGTAACAGGGTTCTTTTTGTCTTATGTTTACATTCAAATCACGATGCTGAGTTCGCAACCAAAAGAAAAAATTAATGATGTCAGGGGGAATAATGCGCAGTATTCGTTGGAGCAGTAGTGTTCCTAAGAAACCGGTGACGGTGCACGTAAGTGTTTACTATTTGAAGTGATTATACTAATTAGTAGAATGCATTATATAGACTGTTTGGTAAGCCCTTTGTTAAGATATGTTTTGTTTCCATCGGAACATTCTATTCTTTGAACGGATTGCATAGAATATTGGAGAATTTTGAGTAATTTCTATCAAAATTGTAAATATTATTCAAAGTGATTGTACATGGAAGGTGGCGGGTATATAGGAGAATACAATACAATAACACATGATAAGCATAGTCTTAGGCGCCGAAGTCAGCTTATAAAAGCAGTCAGAAAATTTTCTGACAGAAAGTCCGTGATAGTTTAGTGGCTAGAATCTCCGCTTGTCGCGCGGAGGACCGGGGTTCAATTCCCCGTCGCGGAGCTCTTTTTTGGTTGAGTAATTTTCAACCATCGCAAGCTAAAGATATTTTTTTTGGAATTAATGAATAAAAGACATGAGAAGCTTTCTTCGTCTATATAGTACGAGGAGTCGAGTGACTACTGAATTGTTCAAGTCCACCATGACTAGAATTTCTTCGCAGGCGATGATCTTAACATCAGCATATAAAGCAGGACCCTCACCAATAGAAGTTGGTCAATTGCATGGTATGACACTATCGTCAGTGTCATCATTGGCTGTTCAACCCAAACCATTACTTCAGTTTAATTTGCATATTCCGTCGATTACATCGTCGCAAATACATAGTAGTCAGTACGTGGCGATCCATTTATTGCCTCCGACGACGGAGTCCGTGAAACTCGGGCGGGTGTTTTCGAGCGCAATCAAAATGGAAGTGCCGAAGGGAAAGAGCCCGATTTTCACGAAACCATTTACCCATTTAAACAAAGAGGATTGGTTTGTGTATGATATTGACGAAGAAACCAAAGTGCCGATAATAAAGGAGCATGAACGAGTGATGGTTTGTAAGGCAGTTAAAGATATTCAAGTAGATAATCATGAGATCTGGATAGTTGAGGTGATAGACATAATAGAGAATGAAAAGTATGGAGAGGATAAGAGTGGTGGGTTATTATATTTTAATCGTCAATTCCATAAGATTGGCAAGCAGTTGTAAATGAATAAGATGGTTTGAAATATATTGGTTGAGTTCATAGGTACAGTGGATATATATTGGTGAGTTCATAGGTACAGTGGATATATATTGGTGAATTCATCGGTACAGTGGATACATATTGGTGAATTCATAAGTACAGATGTAAATAGGTATTATTTGTCAATTCATAAGATTGTGAAATAAGATTTCCAGTTGTAAATAGTCATTAATATTGAATATCTACTAAGACATAAAACGAAATTTACGAATAAACCAATATGCTTAATGTTATCTATAAACTATGCAATACATCCGTTTCCTTATTAACCGTAGGTAACACCAAATTAAAATTATCATTCAATTTTTTGATTCTACGATTCAATTTAACGGTAACTTCCTTCTTAGCAGATTTCAAATTGGAATGTAAAAGAGTTAAATCTTCTAATCTAGCTTGTTGCTTTGAAGTTAGTTTTGAATTTTTCAAAGTGATGGAGTTTATATCAGATTTGACTGAATTTAATTTTTGGTTATCAAGGACCAATCTTTGGTTATAAGTTGAGAAATCCTTTTCCAAAGTTTTAATTTCATCATTTATTTTAGATTGTAAGCTCTCATAGCTCGTGTTTAATAGGAGTAATTCTTGGTTTGAATTTTGAATTTGAAGGTTCAAGTTTTTGATTTCATTCTCCAATTGGATCACCGAATGTTTCAAACCTTTCAACTTTCCCATAGCTCTTTGATCACCAGGAACCACGTTATTATGAGGGATGGAGACGGAATTATATTTTGATATTTTATTCTTCAAGGTGTCGATGTTTTTGGTCAAATCGGCCAACTTCTTATGTTCATCCTTTTTGAATTTTTTATTTCTAAGACGGATGTTCGACAAGTTGGTATGTTTGGATGCAAGGGAGATTTGTAAAGTTTCGATGGAGGAGGTTTGCAGGATGGATTTGTTTAAAACTTTGGAATGATCATCTGTTGTATTTATGATGAAATGCGAGATGATGACATTGGAAGACAACAAGTTGATTTCGTACTGAAACAAGGGAGTTAAACCATAAATCAATAGATAATTATCGTCGATGATTTTAAAGTAAGACCAATCAATGTTGTTCAAACGGATATGAAGATCTGGCTGTGGAATGGATAAAAACTTGAACAAGATTCTTGAATCTTCAATCAACAGGATAGACAACTTGTTGGGGGTATTTACAAAGGATAGGTGCCCGCCATTATTTTTGTGTGTCGTAGATTCTCCAATGAATAAGGTTGGTTTTTGAACGATGGCTTTGCATGCAGCCAAGAAGCTCCAAAAGGGTTGAATGTACGGGGATCTTGTGATGAAGTTTTCAAAGTTGTGAAAAGCTATAGACTTGCCGTAGACTTTATTTTCAAGAGATTGCGACAAATCGATGTCGAGAGGCTTTGAGTCATCGCAGTTGACGTTTGAGAGCAAGTGGTTAACTTCGGGGACTTTGGAGGACGAGAACAACAACGACGAGAGAATCACATGGATCAGAAGGAGCACATACAACTTGTTCTGGGCAAAGTTATATTTGTTGATTGTCATGATGGAGTTGTAGTAGGAATCATTGAACCAATTGATGATATAGCTGATGTAGTTGACTAGCAAAAAGCAAATGAATGAGTTCAATAACTTTGCAGGCGAGCTGGTGATTATGTCCCAAGATATCAAGGTTTTCAGAAAGATGATGATGTAGTTAAAGTACAACCTCTGACGGACTGCCATTGATAATACAGTGTAGATGGTTATGTCGAGTGCAAACACAAGCAAGAAGTTTTGATACGAGAAAGACCATTTCTTGGGCAATTCGTTGAATAGAACCATGTGAATAAAGTACTTGTAACCTGAGAAACCATTTGATCCAAGGATGATATGACCGACAAGGAGGTAGATGGATAGGTTCGAGGGAATCGATAATAATATGAAGACTAGCGAGATGATATCTCTGATGAACGAGGAGGATGGGAAGCGCCTATCTGTTGCCACTGTCATTTGATTATTCACCGACGCCTGGATGCCACCAGAAACAGACGTCAGACGGTGCATGTCACGGTTGTTCACAAAAAAATTGTGATGCGATTATGTAAGGGCATACCGGGAAAATTACATAAGCGCTACAGATCACATGACGCTTCACGTGAATACACTCGATCACCTGACGCATCATGTGCATACAATAAATACAATTAGCCAGAGATAGTCACATGCAAGATGCACAATCTTGTCAAAACCATACAACAAAGATGTTGCTGGTGGATGACGAAAAAAATTTACGACAAATGCCCCTTTAATACGCGGAATAACCAAGAAATGACACCCATCACACAAGACAAAGGATCTGGGTATTTATTTTTTTCGATCATCCAATAGGAAATGTAGAAATTTGTGATCTACATGGTGCGGCACTTAGAAGATCAAAAAGAAAGGAGCAGCATAGATACGACCCGTAATAAATGCTTCTTTTTGGTTCTATCCACATTAGGCGCCAAATAATCTGTCATGGCCGAGCACGGATATATAGACAGGTTTTAGGGCATGTGGAAGAAAAGACACGTGACGCCATTTCTTTTGTAGCCAACTTCCATTTTTTTTCTTTTCGAGCACGTTTCTTTTTTTTTTTGACGCTTGTTAAATAATAATAATTTTTTTTTTTTCGTCCTTCGCAAAAAAAAAGTCAAAAAAAAAAAAAATAAATCACAACGAACGTCCACATCTTCTCATCATCTTGTACAACATTTTGTAACGATAACAAAATTTTTCACCACACAAAAGAGGGATAGATGATATGATGTCTATGCCAGATGCTTCTACACTTGAAGACGACAGTAACGGTAATATTTTAAACAAAGCAGGAGTACAAGTCAACAGTAACACCAACAGTTCAAACACGCCAACGATCAAAGAAGACCATATTTCGTACCATTATCCCCACCATCATCACGCTCAGAGTAACATGATGTACTTAGGGATGAACCATCAAGCCGTGGCCGGAGGGGCCAGTGGAAACAACGGGGGCAGTGGATCCAACGGGGCCACAGCCAACGGAGGAGCAGCAGCAGGAGCAACAGGAGGGAACAGTAACGGAAGCTCCAGCAACAGCAACATGCCGATGCCTCCTCATCCATACCTTTTTCAACCACACCTTCAAGTTGATCCTACACCTCACCACGGAGAAGACCATATGAACATTCCTCCGCAGTTCCAACACTTGTACCACCAGGTTCCTCACCAAAGTTCGCAAGGTACCCCCGGGCAGCCACCACACATGCAAGGCGGCAGCAACGGCAACCAACCATTGCTCATCAATGGTCAATTACACAACATGCACATGAATGGCCATCTCAACAACCACTTGAGCTATAACCAAAGCCAGGGCCAAAGCCAATCTCAGATGTACAACTCTGGACCTTTAAGTCTTCCGCAGGGACTTCACATGCCTCCCAACTCTCAGGTGATGCACCAGCCAAACGCACACCAAGTTCATGTCCAGCAGCAACATCACCAGCAGCAGCAGCAACAGCACCATCTCCAAGGGCATCACCAGGGCCACCACCCACAGCACCACCAGCAACAGCAGCAACAGCAACAACAACACCACGCTGTTGGGAACCCGCACGGGATCCCCCACCAAGCTCACCATCTTGACATGCTTTCCAGCAATGAGGGCACCCCAGAGATCATGGGGGACAACTCCGCTAGAAAGGTTGCTCCACGTTCCAGTGACTTGTTCCGTGTTGGTCCTCCATTCCTGGAAACAAGACAACACCTAGAAGTGTACTGCAAACAAACGGGCTTGGACGTGGTTCCCCACTTGGACGCGCGTATCGACAGAGGGTTCGAGTTGGGCGAAAACGGCAATTGGATTGGTTACAAGCGTAACTACTTTACGCTTGTTTCCTCGTTCAACTTGGAAAACTACGACTACAACAAGTTTTTGCAAAGCAAATTCTATACTTTTGACAAGAACGGTGGCCACGGCACCGGGGTTGCACCAAAGGTGGACATTAATTACTTTGCCATCCGTCTTGTGGCCAAGTGTAGCGATGACGATGTTTCGATTTCTTTGATTCAACACACTGCAAAGAGAGACAAGGGCCCTCAATTTGCTCCTCCAATCTACCCAGCTGTCCCAGGTGATTTGCCTGATCATGAGACTGTCAAGCTGAGTTGTAACAAACGTAACGGCAATAAAATTGAAAACATGAACAAGATTTTCTATTTTGATCGTTTGGACCATTATAATGAGAATTCTTTGGATAGAATGAAGGATGATTCTATTTTAAAGAACTATCCTTCGGACGAAATTGCCAAGGTTGCCAGATTCGAAAGAATTCAATTTACATCTTCTATTAGAGTGAAGAGTACCACTGTCAACTCTCGTTACTTTACTTTGAATGTTGAGTTGTTGGGTATTATTGAAGATGAGAACGAAATCAAACCTTTGGTGTTGAGTTCTATTGAAACTCCTCCTTTGATTATTAGGGGTAGAAGTCCATCTAACTATCATAAAGACAAAACCTCGGGTTACAGAGCTAATTTGAGATGATTAGAGATGTAAATAAGTTGATGTATTTCTAGATTAATAAATATTATAGATTAAACGAGCAATGAACAACGAACGAGATGAGTTGTGAGATGTGAGTGGTGTAATTTCCGAGCAACGAACGAAGTGAGTGAGATATATGAGCGGAGTAATTATCGAGGAACAACGAAGTGAATATATGAGTGGAGTAATTATCGAACAACAGCGAAGTGAAATATATGAGTGGAGGAATTATCGAGGAACAACGAAGTGAATATATGAGTGGAGTAATTATCGAACAACAGCGAAGTGAATATATGAGTGGTGTACTACATCATTGAGTTCCTCAATAACTTATTTTCATTATTACAAGTTCATCCATTGTAAAATATGGAGTAATCATCAAACCACTGCGCTATAATTTATTTCAACAAAAACTCACTTCGTTAATTATATGAGTAGTAAATGCAAATCATTAAACTACCGATACACAATATCACCAGGGGTGCCATCACAAAGATTATCATCATCCACAAAAATCATTCACTTAAAATAAAAATTCCCAAGTAAAAAATACTACAATACGATATGCACAAAAATCAGTGCCTAGACTTCCCCAGACTACCCCAGATGACATTTTTAACTTACACCCCAGCAATTTACGAGTTGATGCTGGAACAATTTTTTTATCATTGTAAATTTTTGTGCGATAAAAAAACCAACGATTAATGTCGAAGAATGAAAAGGCGATGAGGGCTGCAGAAGAAGCTCCGCACGTCATCGATAAACAGAGTGTGGAGTACATAGTACGGTCGAGCATTGCTGGGGGAGTGGCCGGGTCCGCGGCCAAGACGCTCATTGCGCCGTTAGATAGAATCAAGATTCTCTTCCAGACATCCAACCCCGACTTCCTCAAGTATCGAGGCACGTTCACGGGTCTTTTCAAGGCATCGCAGCAGATCTGGTTCCATGAGGGCCCCGGTGGTCTTTTCCGTGGGCACTCCATCACGCTTCTCCGGATCTTCCCCTATGCTGCGATCAAATTCGTTGCATATGAACAAATCCGTACGCTTTTGATACCGTACGACGACTACGAGACCGCAGCGCGGCGCTTCCTTGCAGGCTCGCTCTCGGGCTTGGCGCTGGTGTTCTTCACGTACCCCTTGGACTTGGCCCGTGTGCGCATGGCCTTTGACACCCGCGAACACTCGCTGCACCGCGGCCGCTTGATGGCCACCGTATGTGACATATACAGAGAAAAACCGCAGCCTAGAGTCGGCGACCCCGGCTGGCTCAAATGGCTGCGTCTGGTGTTGCCTCAACCCATTGTATCGGTACTGAACTTCTACCGTGGGTTTGCCCCAACTATCTTGGGAATGATCCCGTATGCTGGTGTTTCTTTCTACACACACGATATGATCCATGACATCATGAGACTGAAGTGGTTGGCCCGCTATACCGTCAAAGCCCTGCATAAACCAACTCCTCCAACCGTGGTTAGAAATGGCCATGTAAGTTCGAGAGACACAAGAGCTCCGTTGAATGCCCCATCCCAGTTGATTGCTGGTGGACTTGCTGGAATGTTTTCTCAATCTTCCGCCTATCCTTTTGAAATCATTAGAAGAAGAATGCAAGTTGGAGGTGTTATTAACCAAGGTCAATTTTTATCATTTAAACATACTGCAAAACTTATATATAAGGAGAGTGGATTTAGAGGTTTTTTTATTGGGTTGAGCATTGGTTATATGAAGGTTGTACCAATGGCTGCTTGTCTGTTTTATGTGTATGAGAGGGCAAAACAAGCATTAGGCATTTAGTATTTATTAGAGATGTATTACGAGTGAGTAGTGCGAGAGTTTTATAGTTAGAGAATGATAATTATCCGATATTTATATTTGTGATGTATGATAATTATATGATATTTATATTTGTGAAGTATGATAATTATATGATATTTATATTTGTGATGTATGATAATTATATGATATTTATATTTATATTTCTAGTTGTTTTATAACTGGGTCAGGCCTTTCTTAAGTCCTTATTATTTATACCTATGATGATAACTGCAAGAGTGATCAATACTAAGTGTCTACTATGTAAGGGAGATTGGGACCTCGTAGATGTATTGTAAGTGTCTACTATGTAACCTCGTAGATGTATTGTAGTACCAACAAGTGAGTACTAGTGTTAGTTATAGTCGATAAACAGAGTGATAGACTAATAACAAGTTGAGTGCTGATTGTGATAAATCTCAGTCAGAATAATATATTGTAATTCTATAGATATCAATAAAGATAATTCTAGTATTCCAATTGTTAAGTATTGGGTTAGGTAAGCTGTTACTAAATAGCTTGTAATACTTGATTGTATAGTGTTTACTGGTTGATAGACACTTATTTATTTGTTCCGTAACTAAAAGGTACTTTTCTCGATCTATTCAAAGCGCTAATGCCCTACTTTTTATACGTCGGCCAAAATCCTGCCTAGAGGAGCTTAACGAGTTCTAGGTGTCAGGATTGTGTTAGTCACAATCTGAACTCTATTACTCCGTATCAAGCTCGGTCAGGGCTGACGTAAGGTTTAAGCTGACATAAGGTATCACAAACCTCGAGTCCCTAACACCAATACTTCCAAACCAACTTCCAAAGTCACGTGCGGTTGTTATATTAGCCCGAGACATGTGATATGTCAGGTGCTCATAACAGGTGCTTGGCATAAGAAAGAGGGCTAACAACACCATTTATATTTCTGATAAGCGTTGAGTTGATAAATATTTAGTTAACCCTCTATACTTCAAATGGAGACGAAAAAAAACGAATCAGAGCAGCCAAAAGAAAGTGGCGCTTATATTAGCAGCTTCTGGGATATCGAAGCATCAAAAAGACGGATAGTCGACGAAACGACGGCAATCAAATATTTATACAGAACCACGGGGATCTTGGTGCTATTGTTGATACTGCCAATCGTTTACAGTTCGGTGTCCGGTATATTCACGAAAGATTTCGCGGGCAATGGCGAACTAGTGGTAATGAGTGATGAACCTGAAGCAGAGTTGATGCTGAACAAGTCTGGGAGCATGGGCTTATCAATAGATAAGCGTGCTACGTGGCTAGGAGATGCGATCGGCGGTGCCATTAGTACTAGTTCATTGGTTGTGACCGGGGCCAACGTAGTGTTTGCGACTGCATGTTCTGGCACCTTTGCAGCTGCTGTCGGGTTGGTTTTCCCCGGCGGGCCCTTGAGTACCTTAGCTGTATGCAATGCTGCTGGTTCTACCTTAGCAGTATCGAACACATTGTCATATGCACTATGCAAACAAAGTGAAGAATGGTGGGGCTGCCTCAAACAGAGATCGGGGCACGACTTCCAAATTAGCTTGTTTTAGTGAAGTGGGATTTGCTTAAGTAACACGTTATGTATTAGTTTTGCGACTAGTAGACGTTTTTCCCTTGTCCTTTCACCATTCTACCTGAGCACTTCATATACTTTTTCGCTCCAATACCTTCCTTCCACTAGGTAAGTTTCAATCCAGTTGGGAGGCAATAAATTGGTCCTAGACTTCAATTTTAAGACGGCTATATCGGATACTGCTTTCTTCCTCTCAAATGAGCCGTAGCCAGTCTTAATTCGGCTGGTTCCTTTCTCGATTGAGGTTTACCGTTTCATCTTTTTAGTATCAGAGTCCAAATAGCCGCTAAATTAGCACAATGAAAGGCTCAATTCTCTGCCAATGCCTCCCATCCTACTCATTGGAAGCTGGCATAAGGCATCTCTAACACCTAGTCCCTACTTTTCTATTTATCTAATATATTGTCTATTCACACTACAAGAAGCTGACATAAGGTATTACCAACCTCTAGTCACTAACAATTTCTATATATATTTCTATGATACTACGATAATATTGTCTATTCACATTAAAAGAAGAATGAAAACCACTTTCTCTTCTTGGTTGCCTTGCTTCCAATAGCCACCGGATTAGCAGCATCCTTTATAGCTCCCTTGGCAATACTAGCAGTCTTGGCTAAAGAATCCGCACCAATCTTAAAACCCCATCCTCTTAAAATCTTAACAATACCAGGTGTGATGGCCGCACAGACAGGAACTCTAATGAAGATGAGGGACTTATGAATACCGTAAGCAATGGCAAATTCTGTCCAGCTGAAGTGGGATAAGATGGAATGAAGGAGAGAAGTGTCTTCCACGTTGACATCGACCTTTTGTTCGTTAATTTGCTCTTCTATCCGGCTGATTTCTTGCTTCTTTGCGAGCTCCTCATCAGAGAGACCATAGCCAAACTGCTGCTTGACTCTGTTCTCGTAGTATTCGATTTCGTCCTTGCCCATCGAGTGGACCAAGAGATAGCATAATGGCAAATCGAGGGCGGATAACGCCATGTACACTCCCAATGCGGAATACCCATACTCCTTCATCAACGCCTTCAACCCTTGCGGCTTCTTGGCCGTGGTGGAGTTGAACCGCGCGTTGAACCGGAAGTTGTTTCTAATGTTACGGGTGAGTATTTGCATTGGTGAGACACGCAAGCCTCTAAAAGCTTGGAACCTGAACATGTTAATTTTGTTCGAATTTTTCGGAATATTTACATCTAACTTTACAAGCGAGGTGAAGAATTAGAGTGATTAGTAGTAAGAAGGAATTGGCTGATTATAATTCTGTTGTTGACTGAGTTCATTCAGTTATAGTTTACTCGCTTACTAACTCGCTAACTCGCTAACTCACTAACTCGCTAACTCACTAACTCGCTAACTCACTACGTTCGTCAGTACGTTAGTTCGTTAGTCGCTAGTCGTTAGTCGTTAACGAAACTGACTATAATAACGATCCTCAGCAAACCTCTTCTCAACCAACTCTATAACATCCTTTGAATAAAGATCACCAATACTCTCTCCACCATTTAAAATTCTAGTTTCATGCGCCTTTTGCTCTTCCTTAGTCATAACAACTATATTCTGAGTATCTAAAGGCTTTTTAGGATCCCATCTACAAAGCGTCAACCTGGTGGTAATTCCAGAAATAGGCGACTTCCCACGGTACAACTCTTCCAAGATGTAGTTAACATCCAGTAAGGTGATTGGAGTTCTGTGGTCCTTTTCTCCGGTACGCGCAAGTTGGCCAGCCAAACTCTGGATCAAGTCATTGTAGGTGTGGAAACGGTTCTTGCTTTGGATAGGCTCAACCGGGTAACCTGATACAGTGGTGATGATGTGCGTGGCAATCACAAGCCCAAACATAGCAGGCAAGGTTCCTAAAACAGGTAAGATCCGCACACGGAAGTTCTGCAAAGCAGACAATTGGTCCACCAGGCCCTTCTGGAACTCTTCGTCCAGGAGCGGCAACAACTTGGCTTTACGGGGATCAGGCTTCTCCGTGGAGAACACAACAGGAATGTTTTCGACAATCCCACGCTTCTTCAACCGGACTCTGACTTGGCGGGAAAGTGGGTCCTCGTCGGTCTTGGAGATATCCGCAATGTTGAGTCTGGATGGGTCCGACTTGCATGACGCACCTCCCAGCGACACAACCTGCAACTTGTGCTGGTGGCAGAAGGTCAACAAGTCCACCTTGGTGTCCATGTTGTCGATGGCGTCCACCACGTACGTAGGCTTGAAGTCTCCACCGAAAATCAACTCGTCTGCGGCCTCCATGTTCCACAACTGGTTACGCACCTCGAGCTGCACCCACGGCGCGATCCGCTGCAAGTGCTTCTGGATACAGTCCACCTTTGGCACTCCCACATCCGCCAATACCGCACATGCATTCCGGTTCAACGAACTCAACGTGACCTGGTCAAAGTCGATGACCCGGATTTTTTGGACTCCCGAACGAACCAACATCGTGACAACCCACGATCCAACCCCCCCAGCTCCTACAACTACCACGTTTTGCTCACGAACCTTTTTCATTCCTTCTTCTGTCAAAAACGAGTAGTTCCGAGAAAGCTGTTCACGAATCAACTCTTCGGGGTATTCGCTTTGGGTGTGTTTGGTTTCTTTAGCCTGGGCAGGGGTGTGTGTGATGTACCTGTGGTAGGCATCAACTGCTCCTGCTGTTGCCACTGCTGTGGCTACTAATGCGAGCCACCAGTTGGTGTTGGTAGTCATGAGATGAGTTTTTTGGGTGCGAAAATATGAATTTACTCATTTACTCATTTACTCATTTACTCATTTACTCATTTACTCAGAGTGAAATTTTTTAGGATTGTGGTTAAATATGAATAGTTCTGATGAGTTATGTAGATGTAGCTCATAATTTATTAACTTCGTAATAAGGGCACCTAAAGATCAATGTGAGCGTCTTTCTTGTAGTTGTGCTTTATTCACTATTCACTATTTACTATTTTATGTTTACTGTTCAATGTTTACTATTCAATATTCAATATTTACTATTCACTAATCACTTTTCACTTTTCACTACTCACTACTCACTCAGTTCGTAGTGAGGATCGTAGTCGTAGATCTACAACTTAGACTTAACATCCCTAGCAACACTAGACTTAATCAAACCATTTGGATCTGGCGAAGGATAGTACAAATCAGAGTTATCCTTAATACCCTTCCATTCCAAATTGAATAAAATATAATGCTTGTTTGGTAAAACATAGTCAACCTTAGTAACCTCTGGAACATCAGCAAGGATCTTCTTGGACATGTTAAACATGGTAGCTTGGACAGATGCAGAGTTTTCCAAAGCAAACAAATCCAAAGTGACTTGTCTGGCATTGTTGTAAGCTCTATCATAAACATCACCAGCGCTCAAAGCAGAGGACAAGTCTGGAATGTACTTTGGATCAAAGGTCCATGTGGCGTCGACATCGGTGGACAATATTCTGTCAGTGGTTGGCTTCAAGATGGTGTAATCACAGACATTAAAGCCGTAGAACATCGAGCCAGTCGATTTCAACACGGTCAAGTCCTTGATGGAGGAAGAAATGCTCAACTTCTTGGTCAACTTGGAGTAGTCCAAGTAGGTTCTTCTGGTTTCGGGGCCCTCGTGCTTGAACGAGTGCAAGTGTTCTTTACCGTCGCTCAACTTGTACTTGGTCCACTTGCTCTGCACAATGGAAACCTCCAATCCTTCAACCTGCTCGTACTTGTCTGTAAAGTGCTTGGCCAAGTGGGCCGCAAATTTCTCGATTGGCCACACATCGGTGTTCTTGGCCTCCACCAAAATGGTGTTCTTCACGGTGTCGGTAGGCACAATTGGGGAGTTGTCCGCGTGGGTGTATGAAACATCGAATTGGCCTCTAAGCAACACTTGCACATTGGCTTCCAACACTTCTTGTTCTTGTGGGTTGGATGGGTTCTTCTTGACCTTCAAGAACTTGACGTTTCCTTTACCGTATGATGATGCTACTAATGACATTTTTTTATGCTGTCTATTGATTCTTTATGGGGCTTTTTATAATCTTCCTTATCTCCTGCACTTCGGAAATCACCGATTAGGAATCCAGAAAATGCCTTTAAATTTGACTTTTCGCTCTTCTGCGACGGACATCGGCGTGATGCGTCGCCGTGTGTTTCAATGGGATAGATTATGAAGTGATTAGGGTATGAAGCGATTAATGTTTTTCTGAGATATTTTTGTTATCTTGACGATCCTTGTTGATGCGGCGATATGCGTTGGTGGATTGTGGCGACGAACGACAAACAAACAAACTCACTTCGTTCGTTTGTGATTAGTATTAGAAATTATTAGCTATAATTATCTTGTGTGTGAGTATTATTAGAATTAGCTATAATTATCTTATTTGTGAGTATTATTAGCTATAATAATCTTATTTGCAGCCAATAAAATGATCCAAAAAACGAGGAAAGATAAGAATACGTAAAGATTAGTAGATTAGAGGTGATCAGGAGATTGTGATTATTTTTCAGCCCACTACGATGGAGCTTGTAATAACAATTGATAATAAGATGATAGAGCTTATTACTGATAAAAGGTAGTAGAACGTAACGCAATTGATAAAAGATTGTAAAACTTAATATATAGAATCATAAAAATACCCAAATTGATAAAGTTATAAAAATAACCATTACAGGAATTAACACACACTCACTTCGTTCGGAGTTTGCAGTTTCAAAGTCGTATCGTATCATTATATACACTCTAAACATCCGGCTCAGCAAAACGTAACTTCCTATTCTTAACAGAATTCGACCTAGAAGCCGAAGTGGTAACAGAATCACCACTAATACTCTGAAGAACCTCCTCATCAGTATCAACAGGAGATGTAGTAAATACCAACTCAGCAGTTCTAATCCATCTTCTTCTTCTGGTATACTTGGAAAAAGTATCATCAGTGGCAGGGTTCTTCCAAGTGTTATCAGTATATATGAACCCCTCATCCCAAGTTGGATTTGCAGTTGTTTTAGAACGCTTATTACTAGGCAAGGTAAGGGACCCATCGTTGGTCAAGTCCAATCTCCAGGTCTTGTCCACCCATCTCCAATTGGCGTTTGAGTTTGAATCCAAAGGATTGCTGAAGTTGGAGTCGTCGGTAGTGTTTGGTAATTGGAACGACTCAATCGAGGAACTTTCATTAAGGAACTCATCTGTCCACGCTGTTCTCTCGTAAGATAAAAGATTAGAAGTCCAGCCAATACCCAACCACCTTCTTTGGTTCTCATAGATGACATAAGTGAATCTAACTGGCTTGCCATTGGAGCCCAACCCTTCGTTCTTTTGCACCTTGGCAAAGGCCGCAGCAAAGAGCGAATGGTTCTTGGCATGGGAAAAGTCAAGACCAGTGAGATAGAAGCTTAGCATGCGGACGAACTTGAGTTTCCATAAAATACGTCTAGTTACACGCGAGTATGAAGAGTGGTAGGTGAAGAGAAACAAACATGTGAGAAGAAGAATGACCCGGGGTCTAATCACCAAGAACGTGAGAATTAAGTAGATTGGAGTGAGGAACAATGTGGTGAACAAAAGTCTCTTGATGTCATACGCCGTCAACGATAACGAGGTGATTGGATTCAACATCATGTCTGCCTTGATGCTGGCGGCAGTCAATTCTTGCACAACGTCATCCAAGGTGGGACGTGCCTTTGTTTCTTCCACAATCTTATTATTCACAAATGAGTATAATATAACAATCAAGACTATGATTATATGACCGAACCACACAATCAAATCTTCAAAGTATAACACGCCGAGCGAAAACAAACTGATGACTATGACATTAATCCAGTAATCGTCATTAGTCCATGTTACGATCGACAAGAGCTTGTTCACGATCAAAAGATATGGATATGCCTTCACCAACGCTTTCGAAACCGTTGGTGGGGTTGCAGACAATAAAGGGGACGTCTGCGGCTTGGTGTTTTCAAGAGGAGATTTGTCAGTAATGGAAGGGTTGGAATTGACAAAGTTGGCCCTGACTTCCGGGGCTTCTTCCTCTTCGTCACTGATTTCTTCTTCGTCGGCTTCATCATCCACCACACCTGCTGCGCGGGCCAATTGCTCCAAGCTCTCCAACGCCTCCGAAGGTTTTGCGCTGGGCGACGTGGCTGGCGATCCAGCGGCCCGCGTGCTCCCTGATCCGGATGGAGACCCTACCGGTGACACACCGTCGTGTGCTTTACTAGGGGTTACAACCATTTGCTTTTGGATTTTTTTTTGTTCATGTGCAATGGATTTTCTGGCTTTGATAGCGGGGGAGATCAATAAAAAGAGGACCCTAGACGATGCTAGAAGTGTTAAGAAGGCCAAGGGTGTAGAACCTGAGACGGGTGTTGACAGTACAGATAACCATGTAACAGATAATACAAATCCAGAACAAACTGATGATCAACGTCTCATCAATTCCATCACCGATGATCAACTAGATAAACGTCTCGAACAATTTGATGCCCTTCATCCCGAATCAAAACTAGATAAAATTAAACGGCTACAACTGATTGTACAGAGTAACGAGAAGAAACTCAAGTACAAAGAAATCCTCGAACAAGAAGCACACATTAACTCCGACCCCAAACTTAAGATTATCCCGTTAGATTGGATTCTGCATGTGGAATCTCATAAAAATGATCTCTTCACCGTGATCCGAATAGTAATCAAAGATCTTCTCCGCGAATGGGAACAGGGTCTGGAGAGCCCGATCATTTACGAAACAAAGAGAGATATGGTTAAACTACTCTACAAGTTAAGGACCAAGAAGTTGAAGGACGACATGCTTTCGTCCTTGGCAACCATCATCTACTACCTTCAGAATAACAATTACCACTTGGCAAACGAAAGCTACATGAAATTAAGTATCGGGAATGTTGCATGGCCGATAGGAGTAAAGGACGTGGGCATTCACGCTAGAAGCGCCTCTCTGAAAATTACCGGATTAACCAAGTCTTCAAACATTATGATTGACGATAAAACAAGACGGTGGATAACTGGAGTCAAGCGGTTGATAACCTTTAAAGAAGAGGCGTCACGTGCTAAAAACAAGGGCTAAACCCCAGAGCACATGTCTTTTTCAGCAGCACTATCTGCAGTCCGTCCAGAGGTCTGCGAGAAATCTGGCAAAAAAAATGCCTTTATAATTTTTTCAGTATTATCAACTACACTCAACCATGGCTGTATGTACACTGATGAACTGTTGAACGATGAGATACTAACTGTATAGCGTGAAATCAAGGACATTAAGGAATTCGTTGAATTAACCAGAAGAGCTGACATCAAGTCTGCTGTTGTCAAGACCAACAAGAAGGTCAACGCCAAGGGTAATGTTTTCAAGCAAACCAAGTTCAAGGTTAGAGGTGCTAAGTACCAATACACCTTGGTTGTTAACGATGCTGCTAAGGCTAAGAAGTTGCAACAATCTTTGCCACCAGCTTTGAAGATTGAAACCTTGTAAGTTTGATAGAGATAATGAATACATAATTTACTGTTGGAGTGTAAGGGGTGGAGTAATTGTAGATTTTTGAGATGATGTACCACAATAACGACTAAAGGTAATTGCAAAATATGTCTTCTAAGTTTCATCATGTATGAGAGTAATATTTTATGTTCTTTTCGTATGACTTAAATGTTTCATATTCATTATATACTGAATAAATTACTATATATGTATTATTTTGTTTTGTATTCTTGTAAACTCCGATAAATTAGGACCTTTAATCTTCACTGAATAATAAAAAAATAGAACCCACTACTCACTCACTTCGTTCCTTTTAATCTTCACTGAATAGTATTTTAATAGAACTCACTACTCACTCACTTCGTTCGTTCGTCGTTCGTCGTTCGTTAGTCGTTCAAACAACATCCTCCATCTCATCCTCATCCTCATCCTCCTCCTTATCCTGCTGATTAGAATCAATTCCCAACCTAGCAGCCCTCTCAGCATCCCTCAAACGTCTATACTCCGGCTTCAAATTATACTTGGACGTATAAGGACCCTTTTTAATCAAATTGGCAATCGACTCCAAAGACTCCTTCAAATAGGATTCAGGCTGTCTAGTTCTCTCCTTTAACCCCTTCATGGACCAATATTCATACTCCTCAAATAATCTAAACAATAAATCCAATAAATCCTTCTTGGGCATTCTAATAGCCCTACCTTCGGAGTGTTTCAGTTTATGAGTGGTTTTAAGAAACACCGACGAATTATTGCCTCTAAGTGAAGGCCCCGCGCTCGATTGAATAACCCCCGGAATATCCTTCAAAAATGTAACCTTCGGCCTGGCAGGCCCCTGTCCAATGCTCTGTCTCTTTAATAATATCTGGCCATACTTGGAATCGCTCTTGGATGGAATGATCTGACAGTCATGACACACCTTCCCAACCAAGGCCGTCTTCTTGGGTATAGTCTTTACAAAGGGAATGAACTTTTTCTGGGATTCGTCGTCGTCTCCTCTGAAGTATTTGCCGGGTCTGGGGTCTTGTATGATTTCAGGACCCATCCGCTTTTTATCAACCGAGGGCAACTCCGGTTGTTCGGGCATTTGCCCTATTTCTGTCAACTCTTGTTTAAACTTCTTCAAGTTCTCCTCCTTAAATACAAACGAATTGCGGACTTGGGTATTCAACATCAGAATATCATACTCATGAGGGATGTCTCCGATATTCTCTTGAGTTTCGTCTAATGCAAGCTTAACCTGAAGCCTTCCGCCGGTGGTGTTATTCTTTATTTTAACCGTTGCTATCTGTCTGCCGTTTAATGAATCGATATTGGACCATTTATCAGCCAAGTATCTGGGGAGTTTTACAAGCCAAATCTTTTGGGATCCGTTCGATAAGTTCATGTCTAGCGATTCATCCTCCTCCAAGTAGTCCTCGCTGTCTGACAACGGTTGGTAAGCAGGCTTAACCTCATTCTCTTCTTCTTTAACTGGTCTGAACATCCCTATTATTTCTTTGAAAAATACGAAAATTATAATTTGTTATACGCACGCCATGACGTTGATAAGATTGCCACCGGATCCGATAGTGATGTCTAGAATCATCTATACCAAGGACGTTCCCAACTGTGCTTACTGCAAAGGCGAGAAGAAGGATTTTTGCGCTATTGAGGGTGTTACAGACAACCTTCCCGAGAAAGGCCAGTCCTTTATCTTTGGTGCTCAAGCTGCGGTGCTTTCATGCAAGAATTACGATGATATGATGAATAACGGGTTTAGACGGTCGGGGAATTTCGTGTATAAGAATGATTTACTTCGTGGTTGTTGTAGATTGTATACAATCAGAACCAGCATGAAGTATTTGAAAGTGGATAAGCAATTTCGCAAGGTGATCAACAGGTTTGTTCGGGAATTGCAAGTCGAGCCTCCAAAGCACAAGAACCAGAAGAAGTACGATGTGTATACATTGATCAGAGCACAACAGAAGTCGTCTCGTTTCCGTACGAGGTTCGAGAAGGCGGAGTTTTCCAAGGAAAAGTACATGTTGTATAAGAAGTACGAAATGGCCATACATAAACAAGATGCATCGAAGCTCTCTGAGTCTGGGTTTACGCGGTCCATGTGCCTGACGCCTTTTCATGCAAATGAAGTGGAAGGAACCCCCGAACAATGGGATCAATTGAACAGCTGGGTCGACAATTGGAACACCGGTCATAAGTATAACCCCGAACATAAAAGAATCGGACCCACGCATGAGTGCTATTATCTTGACGATAAATTGATAGCATTTTCTGTGTTGGATATGCTTCCTAGTGGAGTGTCATCGGTGTACTTTGTGTGGGACCCTGACTATGCCCATTTATCTCTTGGGTTTGTATCTGGGCTAAGAGAAGTGTTGATGTGTAATGAGTTGGGACTTGGTCACTACTATTTGGGCTATTATGCGGTGGATAGCCCCAAGATTGAGTACAAGGCCAGGTTTGGAGGCGAACTTCTCGACTTGTGCAACGGAATATACGTTCCTATCGAAAAGGTTGCAAAGTTCATTTCAAATGGAAAGCTTTTTGTTCTTGGGAACGAGTCCACGAATGGGGAAATCCCTCTCCTGTTTGATTTTGAAGATATAAAAGCTTTTGATGAGTCTAGACTAAAAGATTTGCCTATTTCCAATGTTGCACATAAGATGTTTGGCGCACTCTACGAAACGGATCCCAATGATAATACATTTAACAGTGCAAACCATATTGCCGATGCATTTAATAATATTCTTGACATTGACTTGAGATTTGGTCCTTTTCCGATTCCTTTAGTTGTACCTGGGATAATGCCTATCTTACAATTGGGTCATTTCATGGAATCCCATATAATAACTCCAGAAACTGAAGTATCTATAGCTTCTCCAACCACGAGTGGAGAGATAATCCGGGTTGAGTTCGGCAAATTGAATAAGAGTATTCGGTCTGAGTTTATCAATTTTGTGAGGATTTTAGGGGCCGACAAGGCGTTGGATATGGTTATTATGATATAGAAGACCATGAATCGACAAGGCGTTGGAGATGGTTATTCGACACACTAGAATTAAATATACAAGAAATTTTGACGGTATTCAAATTATTTTATATTTCTCAATCCCTTTATCCAAATAATAAGGTAACGTTAAAGAACAGCAAATTTTGTAGCTATATTATTGGTAAGATGATATATAAAATCCTGATTATAAGAAACTACACATAATTTTGCAGCCATTCCATCACCCCAGTTTCAATTTGATGTGGACCCTTTTCACTCCAAAGTGGCGAAGATATCAGTAGATGTATGATGGTAGGAAGAATAGGAGTATCATATTCGCCAAGTTATCTTTGAATGTGGCAAAAATGACTGTATATGGGCACGCTTGATAAAAGAGTATGATAGATAAAATTGATGTGACAGTAATAACTTGCTGAACAATTCATACAAATATATAAATAGAGTAAAATTCCTTGATATTGAATCCTACTCCAGTATCCAATATCAAGTCTACATCAGACCCAAGTAATATATTGATGTCTAGTCTACTTTATTTGGAGCATCTTGGCGAGTGACCTACTGCAAAAGTGAGAAGAAAGATTTTATCTCAATCGACGGCCTCAATGAGAATCGTCCCTAGGGAATCAAGTGTTTTCTTCTTGGGCCCGATTACTAATGATTGGAAGTTAATATTCACGAGGCCAATTCTCTGATTCGAGCCGACCTTTTGAATTTAGTCAGAGTTTTGGAAAAAGGGCAAAATATATTTCTAGCGTGATTCGTAAAGAGAAATAGAGAAATACTTTTGTCAGCGTATAAGGGTTTCTCTAGCAAACACTCAAGGAACGGCATTGCTCCACATAACATTACACCAAATAATAACTAGGAATCAGAATACGCCAAATTGAGACTGGGTTTGGTTCAATAGATGCCTAATGGCCGGGATGAAAAGTTGGTATTGGAACATTGAGTGTAGGATAGACTAACGTAGAAGAACGGAATCGGATGCAAAAAAAGAAAAATGAAACACCAACCTGAATAAATAATACGATACTTCTACACAAACACAGCTTAGCAGATTTATTAAGCGCTAAAGTAATAAACCAATAAAACCAGCAAATGTAGCAGCCAAACCAAGATGAGTCAAAGGAGACCCATTTTCACTGATTACCGGATAATAGGAAGATGTACTGTTTGTATAGTATTCGTCATCATCTTCATCATCCTCTTCATCCTCTTCTTCAACCTCAGTTGTGTTTTTGGAAGGAGTCGAAATAGGCTTATCACCATCAAACTCAAACAACTCAGATCTAAGTCCTTCTTCTTCGTTAAAAGTATAACCCAAGTTTCTCAAGTCTTGCAATTCCTTAGTAGTGAGAAGGTGGGTGTAGTTATAAACCTCAGTCAAGGTTTTGATTCTTTCGTCTGTCGCAAGCTCGATATCGGCACAGGCAAACTTAGAGTTGTTTGCATAATGGAACGAGACGGAGCGGCCGATAATGTATGACCTGGAGAGAGAGTTCAAAGACAAGAACGGGTCGGTAAAGTTTGTTTCGTAGCACGAGGAGTTAAACCAGCCGTGCTTACCCGATAAATCGCCAACCTGACAATAAGAATCGTCCTTCAAGTAGTCACAGTGGGTGGACGGGGCGCCATAGGGATTAAACCGATCGCCAGACTTGGAGCAAACACCGTCATGACCAACCAAGTTTTGATGGATGTGGTAGTGGAAAGGGCCGCCAACCTTAGGCAACCCAGTCACGTCAACATGAACATTAACTTCATGACCGTCAACAGCGCTAAAAACAACGTTTCCAAACTCAAAGTCAGCATGGCCAACCACAGTCTTGGGGTTCTTCTTGATGATTGGGGCCTTACCGGCACTAGCAAGTACTGGTAAAACTGTAAGAAGGGGAATGTATGACACTTTCATGATTGTTATAGAAAATGGTTGTAAAAAACTTTTGAGGTAGTCAATTTATAGTGTGAGAAACCTGTAAAAGTGACCTCCAGATTTAGGCTGCAAAAACAGGTTGGTCCAAAAAGGGTAATTGTGTGTACAAAAACTTAAAGAGCACAAAACAGAAGCTGTCACCCCCGCATTTCAGAATTGGCTGATAAGGATGAACAAATGACTGACCCCCACAAACCAAAAGTATAAAAGGGGATGAAAACCAACAAGAATTGAAATAACTATGACTAGAACAAACAAATGGACAATCCACGAAAAGAAATGTGAACCAAAGTGGTTTACTGCAAATGGCCCCGTTAACACGGATCCAAACAAGGTGAAGAAGTCTGGTGCTGGGAATAACAATTGGGGTCAACCAGGCGATGAGATGGAGGGTGAAGAACGAGATCAATTTAATTTCTTTGGTTCCTCAGGTAGAAGAAATTCCAACCATGCTGATAATGAGCAGAGGTATAAGATGAAGAAGGAGGTTATTGAGAGGAAGTTGGTATGAAATATGAATAGCTATGAATTATGTTAAATAAAAATTATTATGTGTAAAATATGTTGTGAATCGTATTAAATCTAAAATATGAATAGTTGTGAATTGTATTAAATCTAAATATGGATAGTTGTGAATTGTATTAAATAAAAGGTTTTATAATAAAGTCTAAAATAAATATCTATCTAACTAGAAAACTTCTTCTTCTCCTCCTTCTCCAATTCAGCCTCATTTTGTGCCTTCCACCCTTTTCTCAATTGTCTCTCCTCATAGGCCTTTTTGTTACTCAAAACCCTATTAACAATGAATTCGGTATCCATATGGTCATACTTGTGGGGACCAATTTCTGCAAATAAACTTTTAACATCATCATAAGTTCCATCCTCCACAGAAGTAGGTCCATGGAACACCTTCTTCACATTTCCAGGCAATTTAGATAAAAACAGCTGGGATGGAGCAAACGGAGCACCCACAACCAAACCGTCTACATAACGACATTGCAAAACACACAAGGATCTCTCAAGAATGTTCATGATTGGGTAGTTCAAGCCCTTGTGTTTGTTGATGACCATATCGTCGTGGATACCAACAACGACGCTCGCGCCGTTCTTGATGGCCAACTGCTTGACGGCCTTCAAGGCCTCGATGTGGCCCGGGTGGAACAAGTCGAAGCCCCCGTCAACGTAGTAGATGGACTCATACGACTGCTCCACCTCCGGCGACGCAGCTACAAGCTTGTGGAAACCGTGGTCGACATTCACGTACACACCGGAGCCGGGCTTCAAGCCGGTGTAGTCGGTGGCATACCGTCTGAACTTCTCGATGTTGTCGTCGGTCAACAACGGGTGCGGCTTGTCCAAGGACTCAATGGTCGACAAGTGGTGGATCTTGTTCATGAGCAACATGCGGCCCACCAAGTCGGTGGTGGAGATATTCGGGGTTCTCTTAACCACCACAAACATGCCCAAGTCCTTCACCTCCTGGTAGCAGTCGTTTCCGTTGGCGTCCGTCGTGATGTCGTCCCCGTGCACGACATATTGGCAGTCATACTTGGCCATGAAGTCTGGGCTCGTCACGTACGGTGCGTGCGACACAGCCTCCGTGGACCACTTGCATGCCTCAACTGCCGTAAGCCTCTCATCAAGAGTCATCACAACTGGCCCTTTGTTGTGCAAGATCTCTTCGTCTGAGTGGACTCCAACATATAATTCTTTTCCCAATTGTCTAGCTTGCATCATAGCACCCGAGTGTCCTGAATGTTAGATGTGATTGTTTAATAGTGTATACATACCATGATGTGCGAAATCAAAACACCCATCTACCCAGATCTTGCTGTCTTCAATTCCTTCTGGTCTTTCGAACATTACACGTTTTTTTTATTTGTGGTCATTTTTTCTCATATTATTATATATTAGATCTTTAGGATTAATAGGGTGATTTAGGATCAATAGGGTCAGTTGATTTAGGATTAATAGGGTCGGATTAATAGGTTCAGTTCATTTAGAGTCAACAGGGTCAGTTGGTTTAGTATGAACTTTAGGATCAATTTTATCTGTAACTAATGAACCTGTAGTATCTTTATCTTTTACCTTTTGGTCAACTAAAGATTCCTCTTTTAAAACATCCTTTTCATTTATATTCTCCTTTAAATTAGAATTCTCAGAATTAGAAATCTTCTCAGATTCATTCTTTTTAAACTTTCCCTTCATCCTGTCAAGCCATGCTTGTTGAGGCTCACGCTTACTCTTATAATCAGCTTCATCTCTAAGAACTCCATCACCAACAACTCCATTCTCCCCAAGCGCAAGTTCAGCCTCTTCCTTCTCCTTCTTAGCCCTATCCTCAGCTAAAACAACCATGTATTTATAAATAATAGCAGCGTTTCTAGTGGAACATCCATTCAACCAGGCCAAAAGAACACCAATCACAGGAGGCATACTAACAAGGAAATCAAACACAACTTGAGCTTGCATTTTAGCTTGCATGCCGGTGGGGATTTTGTACTTTGCCAGAATATACCTAATCAAACGTTGATGAACAATAAACATCAAATAAGGACCAACCACAGGAATTAACACCACCAACGGAGCCAAGCCAATCCCCCAGTCCATGGCAAGACAACACGAGCCCAAAACACACTTATCTTGCATCCAAGCTTGCAGTTGGACGTGCTTCCATATTTTTTGTTCCTCTTTTGTGGCCGAGTCCGGCAAGCGGACCCTTACACCTTCGTCGTCGTAGTAGGGGTTCTTGGGGTTGAAGTGCTTGCCGGCGTACTCGTTGAACTGCTTCAAAACATAGTCGTACCCAAGGGTATGCAAAAGTAACTGAATAGGTGAACCCATGTTATTTTTTATTTCAGCAACCGCACTTTCTTTTATGTGTCACCGAATTGGGATATTGACATTTCAGTTTTCGGAAGATTGCTGGTCCAACGGCTGGGACACTGGCAACATAATCCCGTTTGTTTCTTTTTGGCAGATGAAACACGAATGTTTGTTCTTCTTGTACCTTTCTAAAAAGCACAGTTTGCAGAAAATATGTCCACACTGCGTTTGAATTGGGTTTTTGTAATCGGACTTACACAATACACACTTGAACGGTACTGGATCATCTTTTTTCTCTAGCTTCCAGTCCTTTTTGAGTGGAGTTTTCTGTCTCAGTTCATCTCTGATATGGATAAATTTACAAGTGTCACCGTAACCACAGTAGCCTGTCTGCAAGAAGTCTTTACACACGTCGGGTTGGAAGTCTGTGATGGTGATTGTTTTTATTGTATCTGAGGGTGGTTTTAGTTTAGGTTTAGGAGCCTCAGGTTCTTTGTGTTTGGGAGTATAATCTAGAGAAGAAAGGGATTTTGTCAGTTTGATGGGCACGACGGATTGTTTCTTCTTAGAGATGACGATTTCCTCGTCGTCAGAGACCTCCTCAAGCTTGCGCTTCGGCTTCTCTGCCTTCAACGCCCGCTTCTTGAACATTAGTAATTTTTTTCTTGAAAATTAAAACGATGAGTTTGTTAAAGTCCGGGGTACGCACGGCCATTCGGTGCAAAAGCACCGTCAACTCGTATTTCGAGCTTTTTCCAAAGACCTTCCCTCACGGCGGGCCTCCTCATGATGCGTTTATCGTCAAACAGAAAAACTTGCGTCGGGAGTACCGACTTCTCCAGAGCGAGAACCACCCCGATGTGCTTATCGGATCGTCGCTTCTTAATAACACGCAGCGCGATGACAATTCGGTGTCCTCAGCTATAAACAGGGGGTACACCGTGTTGAAGAACCCATACTCCAGAATCTCGCATTTCATACAATTACACCATCCCGACCATCTAGATATTACCCAGGACGATGTTTCCAAGAAGCTTATAAGCTCTTTGCAATCGGTGTCGCCCGAGGTGTCGATGGAGTACAAGGCGATGTTGATGATGGTTTTGGAGGTGCACGAGTCGCTTGAGATGGCGGTACACGAGGATGAGTTGGATGTTCTTGGAGAGGAGAATGATGTTCGTATAGAGGAGAGTGAGAGGCTGATAGGGAAGATGTTGGAGAGTTGGCCTGATTTGGATTGGGATGGGTTGATGCTTGAGGCGATTAGGTTGAAGTATTGGGTGAATATTCAGAATGGGATTAGGGATTGGGAGCCTGGGAAGGCTGTGCATTTGACGCATTAACAACGAACGAAGTGAGTTGTTCAATCAGTATAAAGAGTAAATATAAACAAGTTTTTAGTTATTGATTTCTCGAAGAGTCACCAAATAAGTAGTCAAATAACAAATAACAAACAACTCACTTTGTTCGCTACAAACAACTCACATCTCTGTTTGTTCTACAATAATAAATTAAAGCTATATTTAACAGATGATTTTATATGTATACATTCCAATGACATCAATCGATGCCTTCTGGACGATTATTCTTGATTGTAGATCGATAGTGATTGTTGAATAATCAGATATAATGGTCATTCAATGTTGAATGATGATAGAAGGTTTGGTGATCCTTCTAGTGAGAATAACAAGTAAACTTATTATTTGCTCAAAGAATGAACTCAAGAGAATTGGTTTCTTCTCGCTCGCGCTCGAATGGCTCGGCACGAATAATTCTCGCATCGAATCATTCTCTAGTTCTCACTAGCCATCGTCTTATCATCATCATCAATCAAATGTTCATCATCATCCTCCGAATCAACCGGAACACTAAACTCACAACTCTCATACTCAGCCTTCTGATCATCCGTCTTGGGATGCAAGCGCAACCACTTCATTCTTGGGCCACACGCACTCAACTCGTTCACCTTGAATCCAAACAACTTCAACCCAAACTCATTCTGGTTAAACTTATTTATTCTGATGCGGCATTGGTTCTCAATCTCCGGAAACATCTTCACCAACAACCCCGGAAAAGTGGTGCCAAAGAAAGCACCGTCGATGTTCAAGTAGCGCGAGCTCGAAGGCAAGTAGATATCGTTACAGCATGGGCAGTACAACCGGACAGTTTCCTGGCCTGGGATGTCTGTAGATCCCACGGGAATCAAGTGCATCCCGTCACAGTAGTATCTGGGGCACGACCCAAACTCGTTTCTCTCAAACTTGGTGGCCATGGCCGTCAACCCGGCCTTGGACGTTATGTATCTGGCGTGAATCAACCCATATAGTAAGTCGGCCGAGTTGGATAACAATGCTTTATTGGGCAACTCAGACTTGGGTGTTTTGGATGTGCTGTTATTATTATTATTAGTGGTGCTGGCCGAGTCGTCAATAGGATCGTCTGCCGTACTGACCTGGTAGTCTAAGATCGTGTACAACGCTTCTCTATAAAATGGAACCTGCAGTGATAATCCGGTCAAGTTGAAGTCATCTTCGATGAAATCGTGTGGGACTGCAACAAAGTAATCATGCGCAAACGCATCGCAATACTGCTGGATCCATGGAACATAGTCTTCCTCTTGGTCTGATGGCATGTTGTTGTTGTTAAAATCCCATCACCTTTTTTTTCTCCCTCAAAATTTATTGAACGTGTGCGTTGTTGTGAAATGTTTGACTTCCAGCCATACACAATCTTAATCTCCATCTTCTTCATCCTTGCAACGAAGCACTTCGTTGCCAAGTTTGGGAAGTCCAATGTCCAGGATTTGGGCTGGGCTTTGTACCTTAAATTGGGCTCCAAGGCCGGCTTGAGCCTGTTTGTTGAACTTGACGCTAAGAGGTCCGAATTGTTCCTGCTCAACAAGGAAAAGCGTGCCATCAGTGCTCAGGATGAGTATGCCAAGTGGACCAAGTTGAACCGTAAGGCTGACAAGTTGACTGCTGAGATTTCCACCTTGGAATCGTCCATTTCCGAAGACAAATCAAAGGTTAACAAGTTGGTTGGTCTTTTGCTTACTGTCGTCACTACTTTACCTGTTTGGTTTTACAGACTCTGGTTTAGAAAGTCGGTGTTGATTTACTTGGCTCCTGGGGTGTTGCCTTACTATTTAGAGTGGTTTTTAGCTATTCCTTTTTTTCCTGTTGGAGCTATTGGGTTAACTGTGTGGATGACTTCGGTAAATCTGGTTTTTGAGAGTGTTCATTTGCTTGTTTCGTTTCCTTTTGAGAAGGAGGTTGTGAGGCCGCTGCGGAAGGTGTCCAAGGTGAATGAGGATTCGAAGGATAAAGGAACGGAAAGAAAGTAAATATTTGTATCATAGAGATTACATGCATATATAGTGGTTTTGAGACTTCTAATAAACTAGTGAACGAGAAACTGTGGATGGATAATGAATTATGGGGGGTATAATGTAAGGGGAATGGTTGTTTGGTAGTTAGTCAGAGGGTTAGTCAGAGGGTTAGTCAGAGAGTTATTCAGTTATTCAGTTAGTCAGTTACCTACTCAAATCCTCACATCCTCACATCCTCACATCCTCACTCACTCTTTCACTCCCTCACTCACTCACTTCGTTCGTTCGCTTGCTCGTTCGCTTGGTCGTTCGTTCGCGTCATCTCCCCAAACCTCTCAACCATAACATCATAAACCTCCCTCATAGAATCATCCTTCCTATCATAAACATTAATAGCCAACCGCAGCGCATCATCCCGAAAATCTTGATACGTCTTATACATCAACTTCTGAAGCTCAGACCGCTCAACATTCTTAGGCTCAGTAACCAAATAATACCAAGAATCAACCACCTTAGTCCAGCAGTCCATATCTATGGAATATCCATAGATATCGTTTGTTTTCTCTATCACCACATAAGGAGATCCATCCTTATCTAATTCAAGTGCCTTCACCTCTGGTAAAATACACGAAGTCATCTGTTTCTTACTGGCAGTAGCCAAGTCGATTTCAACCAAGTTAACGATTGGAGCTATCGATACCCCCCGAAGAACACCTTTGATTCGAGATCCTCTATGCAAACGCCACGAATGGAGCATTCCCGTGTTGGTAAGAATTAAAAAGTGGCCTTCCTTTTGTCTGACACTCACCACGTTCTCTCCAATCTCCATGGCAGGACAAACATACTTTCCACTCAATGCACTAACTATCTGGACCGTTCCGTGGAACGATATCAACGCGATATACTGCAATTGACGGTCCATCACTATGCCCACCACATGTTGAATCTTATACGGGAAATACAATGTATAGTTGCGGCCACCAAAGTCAGAGGAAATCAAGACTCGGGTGGGGTCGTTGAAGTCTATTTTGTCCTGAGGATCGCTGTCCACCACGATATCCTCGTCGTCGACCGGCCAGCTGGAACCATTGCGCACCTCGATCGTGGTGCGCACATTCAGCGGCATTGTGTCGAAACCGTGGATGAGTTGGTGCCTGGAGTCAAGCACATGCAGCACGCCGTGGAACACCACGGAAAAGAGCGTTTCCTCGTCGGTGTCGATGTTCGAAAAGTTGGAGATTTCCGCTTCCTTGCTTGCAGCAGACACCTGCGATGACGCTGACCCGCTCAGATTAAGCAACCGGTTGGCCTCGTTGTTGACAATCGCAGGGTTGTAGAATAGCCGTTCAGGGAGATTGGAGATCAACTTGAAACAGTTGGGATATCTCATTTCCAACACTGTGCGCCGGATCTTGTTTCTCTGTCTTTTTAACGATGCTTCAGACACGTTCTGAGCAGAATTGTTGAGGTTGGCGTTGATGGTGCCCATGTCGTCATTGTCGTTATCTTCCTGACCAAGCTGCTCACCTTCCACCTGGCTGATGGCGCTTTTCAACCGGAGCCCATGCACTGACGTCTGCACACCCAATCTCGGCAAAAAGTAGTTGGTCAGCGAGATCTTGGTGTTATTGAACACCTTCTTCTTGGAGATGATTTTGTCTGGTATTAAAGCTTTGGAGGAGGAGGAGATCAAGAGCGGCGCCACACGTTTCTTTCCGTTTTTAATCGTAACACTCTGCACCATCTTGGTCATCTGCTTTGGCGTGAGGTTATTGATTTTGGGTGCCAATGGAGCCACCTGAGCCGCTGGAGCACTCACTTTGACGGGCTCGGGCATCTTGGCCACCGGCGGAGGAAGCACCACCTTCACCTTCGATTCCAAGATCAACTGGTCAACGCTTTCGGGAAATATATTGGACTCTCGATCTGCCCCATACTTGTTCAACTGAAGATTAATCATGTCCTCACTCACCACCTTCCCAAGCTCGCCCGCCTCAAACGTAACCACCACCACCGACCCACTCAAACTACACAAGAAAAGCGAGTTGCCGTCGGGCGACCAGCACATGTCTGTGATCGAGTTGTCCACGATATCCTGCGCAACCACCAACGGCCTGCTTGAGTTGGTGCGCCAGATCGCCAACGCGCGGTCCTGGCCGGCCGTGGCAAGCACTGTCGAGAAGCTCTGCTTGTCCTTTGTTTTCTGGTCCAACTCAAAGAGCCGCGGCAGAAACGCACACACCTCGCACGGGGCCTCGTGTCCAATCAACGAGATGTCTGTCGTCCAATTGCCTCTGTTGATGATCACCACCGACGAAACCGGCCCGTTCGTGGCGTTCGGCACCGCTATGTGCTGCCCGTCAGGCGACCAACTCATCCGCCGGAAGTACGACGTCAACGGCGACTTCTTGAACGGGTCTATCACTATATGCTCCATCTGGAACTCGTAGTTGTTAAAATCATTAAGCTTCTTGTAGTACCTAAACACTCGCACCGTTCTGTCGTCAGACGCCGTAGCAAAAAACTTGTTTGCTGGGTCAAACACTATTCCCTTCACCATCGACTGATGCACGTCGTACCTCTTGATTCTTTCAAAGTTGATTGCGTTCCAAATGATAATCAGTCTATCCAACCCCACCGTCACCAAAAGTAGCCCATCCGGCGACCATGCTATGTCTTGGATATCGTTATCATGCGCAACCAATCTCTTTCTGATATTCCAGTGTTCCAAGTCCGCTTCCGCCTCGCCAAACTGCTTGGGACGGTTGGTTTGCTCCTCGTCCTTTTCCCAAATAAGACAGATCTTGTCATCAGACCCTGACGCTAGAAATCTACCGTCTGGTGAAAACTTCACCGTAGTCACCACCCCATTGTGTCTGCTCATCGAGCACAACGGTCTCCGCAACGAAACATCTGGCAACCCTTCCTCGCCTTGTTTTCCTTTCTTGTCCGTCGCTAGTTGGTTGAATGCTAATATCGTCTGTGTGTCCCATATCTTGACATTTCCATCGAGTCCTCCAGAAGCTAGTCGACTTCCGTCCGAGTTTATTGTGACTGAATAGCATTCGATTTTCTTATCCTCGGCTTCATGTTAGTAGTGTTTACTTTAAGTTAATAGACTTACTTCTATGTCCAAACCATGGTAGTTTTAGAACTTTCATGTTGTTTTTGATTTTATGGTGAGAATAAAAAATGTGAATTTTATATCTTTAATCTTTCCATGAAATTTGAATAGTAAGCTTTAATATGAGAATAATCTTTAATGATGTGAATAGTTGTTGATAAATGTAAGTTCTATATATTTCATGAGTCTGAACTTTATGAGAAGGAGCATTCCCACTTTATACGAAGGACTTTCCCACTTTATACGAAGGACTTTCCCACTTTATACGAAGGACTTTCCCACTTTATACGAAGGAGCTTTCCCACTTTATACGAAGGAGCTTTCCCACTTTATACGAAGGAGCTTTCCCACTTTATACGAAGGGGTATTTACATTTTACAAAGTGTATTTATTAAGCTTACTTTAGTTTTATGTTATATCTTTTCTTTATCTTCAAAGTATAAAATATACCGTTCATGTTTTTAACGTTGACATAATCATCTGTCAATATTACATCAAATTTCGTCATCTATCAAATTTATCTTTTTAGTATAATCAAATTCATTTGTAATAACTTAGTTAACTACGCTCCTCTGATTAACCATCTACATTTTCCTATTCAAGGTACATTACCACTAGTATTAACCACTTAACTCACTTTGTATTTAAGGTATACAATATTACCATCAAACTAGTTGTATAATTTTCCACTTTGTATTTAAGAAACAATCAGAACAAACTCACTTCGTTCGTTTGTTCTTAATTCTCCGTTCGTTCTCAAACACCAAACTCCTCTCTAACAGCCTTAGCAAACTTCTCAAGACCAGTTCTCAACTCGTCAGCTCCAACAGCAGCATATGTACCCCTAAAGAAAATAGTAGTACTAGACTTGGTAGTTAAATGCTTCTGTGGAGGGGTGGATTGACCCCAAGCTTTGAAAATAGAACCCTTAATCATCAAACAACCAGCATTAATGGCAGCTTGGTTAACCGCCTCTTCAACCTTAAAAGGATCACTGTTGTATTCGGTAGCAAACTTTGGATGCTTTGAGGAGTCGATTTCAACAATAAAAAACATACCAGCGACCGGAGGAGCCCAAGAGGCCACCTCCTTAGGGAAAAACTTTTCGATGGAATCAATAGCAACATCTCTCTTTGCTTCGTACTCACGTCTCAAGCCAATCAACCAGTCCAAGTAGCCGTCCTGGCCCCATCTCTGCAACAAACCGTTGATGATGGTTTGAGAAAAACCACCTGGGGCTTGGGAGCTCAATTCCTGGTGAGCCTTGAACTTGCTGAGAAGAGCCTTTTGACCCACAATCCACCCAAGTCTACTTCCTGGGGCAATCACCTTGGAAAAGGTGTCCAAACGAAGCACACGGCCTTCAACATCCAAAGAAAGGAAAGATGGCACCAAGGTTCCTACAAACTCCTCGTGCGTGTACTTGGCCTTAGTTCTGGACGCAACGTCGGTGGTGTATGCATCCATCTGCAAGAAGTAGTATGGGTCATCTTCCACAATCAAGATATCGTGCACTTGACACAACTTGTAGATTGCCTTTCTTCTTTCCAACGTCAAAGAAGACCCGGTAGGGTTTTGACCGGTAGAAATCGTGTACAAAAACTTTGGCTTTGGCCCAACCCAGTTTTCCAACACATGTTGCAAGTACTCAGGCTGGATCCCATCGGAGTCGAGGGTCAATGGAATAGTGTTAACACCCTGTGCGTCCATGGCCTGCAAAGCACTGGCAAAACAGTACTCTTCAACCAAAATGGAGTCTCCTCTGGTTGCAAACAACCGCAAAGCTGCATCCAATGCTTGGGTGTTACCTGAAGTCAACATCACATCCCAGTCCTCGTATTGAACCTTGTGAATAAGTTTGTTGTGCTCTTTGACAAACCCACGCAATTCAGCCTGCCCCTCAGCCATACCATACTGCAATGATCTAGCCAACTCGATGTCAAAGCTCTCGTTTTTTTCCTTCTTCTTGTGCACAGTGTACGAGGTCTTGTTTTGCTCGGTCACTGGCGCACCAATGCCCTCGGAAAATGGTGCTGATGGAACATCCACACTAATCTTATCAAATGGAAAGTAGTCTGGTAATGGTAACCCACCTCCCAAAAATGTCACCTCCGGGTCTGTGAAGTACTTGAACACAGTTTTCAAGTAAGATGGCGTTCTTCCATCGGCTTCAACAGAAAAGTGGTGGCTCAAATCAAGTGCTTTTGGTTTACTCATTTTTGTTTGCTCAATTTTTTCAGGCTCAAGCTCGTAATTTATATCTTATCTTTGCTTGACTCATAATAACCCAAATGTGCCACAAAACCGCGGATAGCAAATTCCGTCGGAATACGCCTTGATTTACACGCTGACTGCTCTTGTAGCCTTATCTATTGTCGTTTTTAAGTGAATGCTGGAAAATTGTCTGTTGGAACATTGTTTAGAAATGGGTGTTAAAAATAGCAATGATGTGCACGGCTGTATTTAGAGTATTTTCTTAAGAATATGTACGGTTTATTTTCAACATTTTGATACTTATTCGAACGTCCTCCTGCCATTTATAACCATCTTTTGACGTCCGATTAGTAATCCGTCTTGCTGCAAAATTTGAGTAATTCTTGGCTAAATCGTACAAAACCAAAACGAAAAAGCACGGAAAAAGCAGGCACGTCCAAAAATGCATCATGAAGGTTGTTAAAAAACAACGTTTCTTCAAGAAGCGAAATGATATAGCGGAATCTCAAAATGCTGTACAGACAGATAATGCTGCGGATAAGGTTCTGGATCAAAACTCGTTGTTTGTTGTGGATGATGATATCGAAGTACTAACAGATGTTGAAAAATTTAAAGCACAACTCTTCAATACCGTAGGAAACCTTTCTGATCGGATTGTCGAGTATCTATTTAATAAGTACTTTGGTACAGAAAACCATGTTAAAAATGCCATCGATGAATATCTTCGAGGAATTGACCAAGATGATTTGGAAGATTTAGATGGGCCACTAGAAGGTTCAGATAAGAGACCTATAGAATTGGATGATTCACATAAAAGAACTTTAGAAATGGACGAAGTGCTGCAAATGCATAAACGTCTTCAACTTCATTCAATGATGATTAAAAAAGAACTTGAAGCACTGCTGTGGCAGAAGTTCATTGGCTCGATTCCCGTCCAAGCCTGGGCTACCAAACCAACCATGCGGCCTTTCCAATATGGCGACGAGTTGACATTGAAAAGACTCATTCCTAGAAATACTACCATTAGCGACACTTCGATTATTAGACTTTTTAATGCCAGTGAAAGAGAAATTGCTAGAATCCCGGAGGACTTGACGAGAATCTTTTCCCCGCTCATTGACTTGGACATGGCTGCTTTCAAGACAACGGTGCTCGAAACCACCAAGCACCGAGTTTCGACAGGTGACTCTTTCTTGGTTCTGATCAATGTTTACTTGAAACACACGGCGTTCCGTCTTATTTCATCCGAAGACGATTCCACTCTTCAGAAGTTCACTAAATCCCAGTCCAAGTCTACCTTCAGTTTTGGTAAGGAAACAAACAACGAGGCGATCCTCAGATTGCGCCAGTATGCATTATCCAAGTTATTCGAGAGGTTATCGATCCGTCCCACAAAAAGTTTTGTGGATGATGACGAAGAAATCGAAGAGGAGATTATCATTGAAGACGACGAGGCAATAAAAGATACGCAAGCGGACGTGAAACCTCCAGATTATGTTGATTTGGACCAGTTGAAACAGTTTTACCAGGCAAACAACCAATCCAGTCTTTTGAGTAATTTACCTGAAACGACGGCGCCTTCTCCCGACAACTTTAAGATCCTGTTGAGGCCGTACCAAATGCAGGGGTTGTCGTGGATGTTGACGCGAGAAAAAGAGGTGGGAGTGTTGGAGACATTGAATGCGGGTCTTTCCTCGCAGTCAAAGCGCCTCATTGAAGAGAAAGACACAGGCATTGCCAACCCGCTCTGGCGCAGGTTCAAGTGGCCTAAAGAGGACAATCAGCTTACCCACGACTACTTCTACGCCAACACCTTTAATGGCGAGCTTTCAATAGATAAGCCGGTGCTTCAGAATACCCTCCGTGGAGGAATCATAGCCGATGAAATGGGGTTGGGCAAAACCATCTCTTCCCTAGCCCTTATCAATTCCGTTCCTTATGATTCCGACCCTGCTCCCCTGTCTAATAGACCGTATGCGTCCAAAACTACCTTGATTGTTGTGCCAATGTCTTTATTAACCCAATGGAAGAGCGAGTTCGACAAGTGCAACAATAACCTAAATCATTATTGCCATATATACTATGGTGACTCCACGCTGACCAGCTTGGCCCTGTTACTATGCAGCAAATCAGGAAAGATACCCTTGGTTGTGCTAACCACATATGGCACAATCGTAAACGAGTTTGCTAGGCTTTCTAGGAATCGCGCAAGCAACGGGGAATTACCACTAATTGGGTTATATTCTGTCGAATACTTTAGAATAATCTTGGACGAGGCACATAACATTCGAAATAGAACTACTAAGACCGCAAAATCTATCTACGAGCTTCATCTGAAGAGAAAATGGGCTTTGACTGGAACACCTATTATCAACAGACTAGATGATTTGTATTCCTTGGTAAAGTTCTTACAATTGGATCCTTGGTGTAACTTTTCATACTGGAAGTCTTTCATTACGCTTCCCTTTGAGCAAAAGAAGATCTCCCAAACTTTAGAGGTGATCAAGTCCATTCTTGATCCGATATTGATGAGAAGAACCAAAAACATGAAACAGAAGGATGGTTCTCCAATAGTGAATCTCCCTCCAAAAGAGGTTGTCATCGAAGAAATCGAATTCAACGAAAGAGAAGAGAAATTGTACAATTGGTTCAAATCAAAGGCTAATGAAACTTTCAAACAAGGCCTTGAATCCGGCCACCTCTTAAAAAAGTATTCCCAAATCTTGACTCATATCCTAAGGTTAAGACAGATCTGTTGCCATATGGATTTGGTGGGGTCGGTAAGTGACATGGAACTCGAAGAAAACTTGGATAAGCTTGGAAATGACGAACTTCAAGAAATGAGCTCTATTCTTGACGACAAAAATTATCTGTTATTCAAATTTGCCAACGAAACTGAAAGAAAACAGGCCATGTATCCATTGTATTCAAAGGTAGACTTGACCGACTCAGAGTGTTCCATTTGTACCACATCCCCAATCCCCATGTCTGAAATGGTGTTGACTACATGTGGCCATTCTTATTGCTTCTCTTGTTTGATAGAGCACATCAACTTCCAAAAGAAAGCAGATCTCCTGTGTCCCAATTGTAGGACTAAGATTTCGAAATACAGGTTATTTAAGGTGAGATCAAAGGAAACTTCCAAAAAGGAAATTAGGTTCCACACTCAGGTAGAACAGGATGATCCAAGTGTAAACTACAAGTTCCAGTTATACTGGTATGATCCTGATAGATCTTCATCCAAATTGGATGCATTGATCAGACATTTGAAGTTGTTGAAATCCACCAGTCCTGGAGAGAAGGTGATTTTGTTTTCCCAATTCTCTTCATATTTGGACATTATAGAGAATGAATTAAAGACACAGGGATCTGAGGACTTTACCGTTTATAAGTTCGATGGACGGTTGCAGTTGGCTGAAAGAGAAAAGGTTTTAGATCAATTCAACGAGAAAGCAAAGGGCCCTAAGATCGTGGTTCTCTTGCTATCTTTAAAGGCGGGTGGTGTTGGATTGAATCTTACCACCGCATCACGGGCATTTATGATGGATCCTTGGTGGTCTCCTAGTGTGGAGGACCAAGCTATCGACCGTATTCACCGGATAGGTCAAAATGAAACGGTTAAGGTGGTTCGATTTATAGTTAAGAATAGTATAGAAATCAAGATGCTTAAAATCCAAGAGAGAAAGAAGCAGATTGGTGAGGCGGTTGGTGTTGAAGAGGAAGAAAAGAGAAGAAGACGTATAGAGGAGATTCAAATTCTTTTTGAGGAATAGATACAAATAGCAAGATTTGAATTCTTTTTATTTAAAGAGTGTAGGAGATTCAAATTATTTAAGAAACGTATAGAAGAGATTCAAATCCTTTTATTTACAGTGCGTATAGAAGATATTCAAATCTTTTTGGGAATAGATGAAGATTCAAATACAATAGATTCAAGAGATCGAATTTTAAAGTTAAAATCGCATAAAGATAACCGAACCAGGTAGAAGTATACCGTTTACACGTAACTTTTTGAGGAAAATGTGGATGCAAATCGGAATAACCAAACCTTTTTGTGTTGTAACAGTACATTGTGTAAACTCCATTACTCAGCTACTTATTCTCCAATCGGAATTGTCAAGTCATAATTTCAAGATATATTAGAATACAAACATTTACTTAAGTTTGGAAGTTTCTCTCTTCAACCATTTGTAAGTAATAGAAGAAGAATCAAATGAAGGGCTCAATTCATCCCAGATGGTTTGATGGTAGTCATTAATCCACTTGATTTCTTCTTGGTCTAACAAATTGATATCAATCAAACGTTGACAGTAAGGAACTCTGGTGACAGTTTCAAACTGGTAGAAATCCTTGTTAAGGTACAGTTCACCGGTTTCCTTAATGAAGAAAACGTTTTCAATACGAATACCGTAATCACCATCTTTGTAGTAACCTGGTTCGTTAGATAACACTTGACCTGGCTTCAATGGGTATTGTGCAATATAAGGTCTTGGGGAAATACCCATTGGACCTTCGTGAACATTCAAGTAAGCACCGACACCATGGCCAGTACCATGGCCGTAATCCAAACCATATTTCCATAAGCTTTGTCTAGCAATTGAGTCAATCAAGTTACCAGTAGTACCTTCAGGGAATTTCAAGGTGGAAAGACCAACATGGCCCTTCAAGACCAAAGTGTAGTTTCTGATTTCCTCTTCGGTTGGGGTGCCGAAATGCAAAGTACGGGTAGTGTCAGTAGTACCATCTAAGAATTGAGACCCGGAGTCGTTCAAGTAGATCTTGGAAGGATCTATCACAGCACAAGAACCCTTGACAGGTTGGTAATGAATGATAGCACCGTTAGCACCAGATGCACTTATAGTTGGGAAAGACAACCCTACAAAGTCATCTTCTTCTTGTCTAAATTCAGATAATTTTTCATCAGCGGTCACCTCATCAATCAACTCATTTTTTTGCACCAATTCGTTTTCCAACCAAGCGAAGAACTTGATGAGAGCCCTACCATCCTTAAAATGTGCAGTTTTCGAACCTTGGAGCTCGGCCGAGTTCTTGATAGCCTTGAAATCTTCAATCTTAGACACACCTTCTGCAACCTTTGATTTTATGTTTCTAATCACCTCCCAGTTAACGTTGCTTGGACAGTAAGTTTTCTTATTTGAAATGCTCAAGTCTTTAGTTAATGCCAGTAAGTGCGAGTAGAAGGTATGGTAAGGGAACACCTTGATGTTGTTGGTAGCCAACGAAGCAATCACAGAACGAGGGACTCTGTTACTTTCGATAAACAAAAAGTCCCCGCTGTTTTTGGTAAGAATCATGAATGAGTGGAAAACTGGGTTGTAGTCAATGTCACTACCTCTCAAGTTCAACAACCAAGCGATTTCGTCCAAAGCTGTCACAATCAAGGCTTCGATGTCACCTTCAAAGGTGGCATTCTTGACCTTTTCGATCTTGGAAGCCAGAGCTTCCCCAGTGTACTTTAAGTCTAATTCAACAATTGGGTTTGTGCTTGGAGCAGCCAACACTTCGAATTTTTGCCAGATTTTATCAATCAAGTTTTCAGTGATAGGTAAAAGTTCAACTTCAGGTTTGGTTTTCTTTTCCGAGTACTTTTGTAAGGAAACTTGGATAAGCTTTGTGAATTTCAAGTAACCGTCGTGCGAAATTTTCGTTGGGTCAATACCAATGTTGACCTTCAACCCAGTGTCCAAACTGGATTGAATGGCATTGTCGATTGACCATTGTTGCCAGGTGATTTCCTTAGTACTTTGCTTCAACAAAGTCCAGTTAAAGTCCAATTCGTTCTCCGCTTGTGTAAAGTATCTCGAGTCAGTAGAAAGAGCAGCAAGTCCTTCTGGGGTTTCGTTCATACTAGCCAAATCTCTAGTGATAATTGCAATACCAGCACTACCACTAAAACCACTGATAAAACTTCTCTTTTGGTCTGCAGCTGAAACGTACTCACTTTGGTGCTGGTCTTCGGAAGGAACAATGTAAACACCCAAATTGTATTCGGCCATGGCGTTTCTTAAGGCTTCTAATCTCTTGGAAGTGTTAATTTCCTTGGAGTCTGTGTTCTCCGAAATACACAACGTGCTTGCATCGATGGTGAACACCGAAGCCTTTCTAGATCCAACTCTTGAGCCCACTACCGCATTACTGCTTCCAGTTCTCTGGATGTTGATTCTCTGCGATAACAAAGACGACCTTCTGTTGGTTCTGGACAATAACCCAGGCGAACAGTTACACGTAGCACACTGGCCTCTAATTCTCGATGACATGGTAAGCTGTTTTTTTATTTTTCTGTTTCTTTTTTGGGGTAATTTCTTTTTCGGTATTGTAATTACGTCATGTGGAGTGGGTCATGTGCGCCGAACACGTGACACAGCGCTCCCGTCACATGACGACAATCTGCAGCGATGAACACACATCATGTCGGATCTCAATCAGCTTGTGGATAACATCGACACGCTAGTGACGTCGCATGACAATGCCACGGTCCAAAGTATACAGAGCCAGCTCCAGATGGTTCAAAGGTCCGAGCAGGGACAGCATCTAGCACAATTGCTCTTGAATCATTCTTCAAAGAACAGTCAGTACTTTGGGGCATTATCATATACAGTGTTTATTAATACCCATATCAAACTGTTTGACGAGCAACAGGTGAGTTCCATCATGGAGGATCTACTTACACATGCGTTGAGATTATCATTCAAGTTTGAATCAAATGTGTTCATCATAAAGAAGCTTTTTAGTAACATGTGTATTCTCTACCTCAACACGAAAACAACTGATCCTGTGACATTATTGATGGTGGAGTTCAATGCGGATCTTCCGGCCCTTAACCACTTGCAATTGACTCTTTTATTGATGCTCTACACGATAATGGCTGAGGATGCATCCAAACCACAGAGTATAACGGGTTCAAGATTAAAAGCCTTTGAAGCTGTCTATTCTGATGTGTTTGTGAAGTATAATCAAACGCTAGGGTTCTTTTTGAACACGGGCGTGGGTCCTCTTCAAACACCTCTTTTGGACTCGATCAATGCGTGGGTGGTGTACATTTCCAACACAGAATCCAACTCGTCTCAACGCTACAACGAATCTGACACCGAGAATTTGATGAAGTCATTATTAAACCAGTTTGCATTTGGGCCGGATCTCGATGAGTCGTTAGAAATCTTAAACAAAGCATTCACCACTCTTACCGAGGTGGTTGAACTCAACTCCAGAATGATGGCACCCTTCAAACAAGTCATCAACACCATTCTTTTCAAGGAATTTGGAATTGAGTTCATCAAAGGAATAGTGTTTGAGAAGTTTGACGAATACAATTCCCAAATCGAAAACTTCATTAACTTACTATGCGCCTATTTGAATTCAAACATAATACAAATCCTGCGCAATTTGCTTGATAACTCGTCTTTATTGACTATGATGCTAGAATTGACCAATTTACCAGGAAGACCAATTGCTGATGAAAGACTAAGCGAGCAATTGCTCTCTTTCTGGGAAGAACTAATCAACGTCTTCTCAGACGATTCAGAACTCTTACCTGATATTCTCCAAGATAGATATGATTCATTTGTCAAGTCCAGAGATGAGTTATTGAATAAATTATGCTTTGTGTACTGGAAAAAGGTGCACTTCTTTACGGATGCGGCTGTTCAAAATGAATTCAAACATTACAGAGAGCAGGTTGCAGACTTATTTATTTCTATGCATTCACTCATCGGGACCCCTATTATTTCGTTACTAACCCAGGGAGTAGTTGAGAAGTTGAACGAACACCACCAAACCCCATCTGTTGAGATTGTTATTTCATTGGAGGCATACTTGTTTCTTTTGTTGAGGATCACAGACGACTTGACCTTTTACGACGACTCCTCCAATGAGAGCTTCTTACCTCTCATTGATGAGGTTTTCCAGCACAAACTTCTCGATATTGCTGGGGAGGTCGAACAGTTCAACGTGACTCTTTTAAACTTTTTAACTAGTATCCAGTTCTTTTTCAAGAGCTCAGTAGGTGCTTGTTACTTGACTCCCACATTCAACTTTTTGTTTTCCATAATACTAAACGGGAACTCCAAAAAGAATGTCTCACTCGTTGCATCCAATACCATCCTTAAAATTTGCCAAGGGTCCAAAGAAAACTTGACTGTATTCCTTCCAAATTTGCAATTAATCTTGTATCAAATGGTTGAAGATTATAAAATTGATAATCTTATCAGAGAACGCATGACCAATGCTTATATTCTGATATCTATGACTCTTAAAGACAGCGTCAAGTTTGGTGAAATCATATCAGATCTTCTTCTGAAATTAGATCAAGTTCTTGAAAAGGTTTCTAATGATCTGAACACTTTCTTTTCTGATATAATTACCCAGTCAGACTCGGCTTCAATCATTGAAGACTACTGCGTCAGTCTTTTGGCTTGTATTGCAGAAATCGGTAAAGCTTCCCAGCTTCCGGATGAATTGGAAGAGTATCTCACCCAACAGCAAATCAAGGATGTCGATGAGTACTGGAAGCTCGATACCTTGAACATAAGACAGCGGATCTTGGCCAAATTAAACGACTTCTCTTTAAAGGTTGATGTGTTGTCAAACAGTTCATTGGTGACTGAAAAGTGTTGTAATATATTAAAAAGTGGATTGAACGAGCCAATTTCTGGCCCGTTCAAATTCAGCATCGACATGATTGTTTCTTATGTCATTGCAAAAATGCAGAATTACAATTCCAATTCTATCACATACATCTACAAGCTCTTGGAAAGCTTGATTGTTGCCAATGGAAAATCGTTAACTTTGGAGTGGATGAATGACTTGCTAACAAGCGTGTTTATCAATTGGGAGCCTCAGATGGCCTCCGACCTTGATCTCACCAAATGTGTCATTGATCTTTTCACCACCATCTTGGAGAAGTTTCCGAGTTTATTGATCAACTTGCGTATGTTTGAGTCAAAAATCGTTAACTTTGCTCTTCAGACTTTCAAGTACAACGAAACCTTCATGGTCAAGTCTGTCACCAAGTTTTGGATAACCTTGATTGGGATGAAGAGAGGATCCCAGGAAAACCAGACTTTGGTCACTTCAATAATGAATGAATTGGTTATTGGTGACGCCACTTTAATCTATCACTTGACTTATAATGTATTATTGGCATTTTTGAACAACCCAAGGTCGCATCTCGATCATTTCTATATATTGTTCAGAAATTTGGTGAGTAAGTATCCAATCAAGTTCAAGGCCTCACTTGAAGCCGTATTGGAAAATTTCAAAGGAAAAGTTGAACCAGCACAGATGAAACAGTTTGTCAGTCAGCTTATGATTACACGAGGTCAACGTCAAGCTAATGAAGTTCTCAAGAAGTTTTGGCTTGAGTATAATGGGTTGGTTGGGTTTTCAAGTGTATAATAATGTACTATTACCGATAATTGAGTTGTAGTGAGAAGTAAATATGAGTATTAGTATTAATAGCTAGTAGGATAGGGTGTTGGATTAAGAATTTGAGACTTCATTGTTCAGTTTATTAGTATTCGCTTCATTTGTATTAAGTCCATCGTCATCTACAACTGTTCTCAAATTTACAGATATTCATTATTATACAAAGTAGGAGGTCAACTCATCTACCAACAAGTCCGATTCCTTACCATAATCAACCGGATCCACCCCTATAGCCTGATACCTAACTCTAGTCTCATCATTATAAGAATCTTGCTTTGCCTTGATTCTAAAAATATGCTCGGTATACATAACACTCTTAAGTATCTTGTCAAACTTCTCATCATTTGAAAACTCTGATTCTTCCTTAATCTTCATTAACAGAGTGGCATCCACACCAAGCAACTTCTGAGCATCTTGATCGAACAAAGTAGCAAAGAATTGGCCGGTATGATCCATAATAGTGACAGTGAATATATAACGGTACGTAGGTTCATTATAATCGATATCACATCTTTCACATCTCCATGAACCACCATTATCTATAAGCTTCTTATTACATGTCATTGGAGGTCTACCTTCAATTTGTTGGTTTTGTTGAGGAATATTTGTACAAGCAGGATAAGCAAAGTTCTCCTTCTTGACAAACCCAATACTGCCTCTGAGATTGAAGTAATCAGGCTTATCTGAGCTTCCCAAATGTTCTTCTTCGGCCTGAAGAATGGTTTTACGGTTGGTGTCGTTACTTGCCTTTGATTCGGTCTTCAAAGATTGGAATTTTTCATTGTTACCACCGTTGTCAAACCACCCCTTTAAAGTGAAGCATTCTGGGGTTTCCGGGTTCACCACCATCGTACCGGTGGATGTTAAAGATAACGATCTTCCGTTGAAGTCTTGCACCTTACAAGCCTTGAACGCAACCACAGACCCTTGCGGGGTGCTGAAGTCAAGAGCAGTCTTGTTCCACAACCCAAGCTCGATTTGGAATCCGGTTTGGTCAACAATGGTGATGTTTCTTCTGTCGAATGCTTTTCCGGTCGACTTGGCAGTGATTTGGTACGCTGGGTTGACCTCCTTCAAAGCTCCAATCACATCAATAATCGCATTGGGCTCGAGATCTTGGATCTTGTTCAACGGAACAAAGTTGAAGTTGATGGTAGGAACATTGGCAGTATCGAAAGATTCCTCCACAATAGTGTCTCTGTCCAATTGCAACTCGTAAGGATGGGCCAATGTGTTGAATGGCTTCTTGGCACCCTGAAGCTTACCTTTACTGATGTAATACACCTTTCCTTCCTGTAACAACAGGTAAAGCTTTTCAGCAACTTCATTGAACGCAGTGGCTCTGATTTCATCAGACTCGTCCAAGAAGTTGACAGAGAAAAGCTTACCTTCTCCACGGGCATTCGACCAGTTCTTCAAGTCTCCCTTGAACGACACTCTAGCCTTGATCTTCCATGTGTGTTGATAAGGAGATAACGACTCAATTGGTGAGATTTTTCCTTGGTTGGTAGCTCCCACTGGGTTGCTTGCAGCTGGGTACTTGGTAGGCTGCTTCTTTTCTTCCTCTGCGCCACCAAAGAACCCAGGGCCGGTCGTGTCTGGTTGTTGCTGTTGTTCTTGTTGTTTCTTCTTAAGGAATAAATCATCATCATCTGGGTGTTCTTGGAAGTAGTCATCAATAAGAATCAAATCCTTCTGCTTCTTCTGGAGCGCTCCGCTCCCGAGAATCTTGATGTCCTTGATTAACATCAACCGCTTTTGGGTTGAAAACAACGAGAATTCGTTGATTTGAACATGGCAGTTCTTGGATAAATTGTTGGCACTGACGTATGGCACACATACTTCATCAATTAACCCGTGGCCGGTGTACACCCCATCGGTGAGCATCACTCTGTATTTTTTCAACTCACCATCCAAATAAACTGGTTTGGTGGCGGTGGTTTGGAGGAAAATGGGTACTTTCACTTTATCCTTGTTGGATTTAGAGAATATATCTCTCATAGCATTGGGCGTGAGCTCGAATTCTGACATTGGAATGATTTAATTTTATTTTCACGCGTCGCGTAATTGATGTGTGTGAAATGTCGTGCGAACTTACGAACAATGTGCACTACGAATCGAGTGAGTCGTGTGAGTAGTTTAATTGGAGCATTGATTAGTTCGAGGAATTTGATTAGTTCGGGCAATTGTCGAGCAATTAATTAGTTTATAGCTTGAGCCGTTTGTGTATGTTATGTAGAATCGTGACATAAAAAACCTGTATTTACTATTTCAAGGACAATCTTCTAACAATCTTTAACGCTATTGGTATTCAAATATGGTGTAGAGGGAAACCATGTAGTTTTTGTTTAATCATTCTATCTTTCAACTCTATGTCTTCTATTTCTCTTGTTGAAGTCTGCAGGTACAGATGAACTTTATGGAAACTTTCCAGCAGACTTAAAGAACTAGGCACTGAAACGTTATTCACATTCTAATTGGATTCTCTTGATGGTAAAAAGTAAACAACTATAGAATTATATAATACATTAGGAGTATTTTATATAACCGAAGAATAAAGATTTATGAGACAGGACACTTGAGTTGTTGTTTTTTTATGACGATAAGGTACTCACATACATCAGAATATAACTGTAAATAAGTGTATTTTGTGAATACAATTAGATACCTGCTCACTTAGAGGTGTTTCGAAATTATCCATTGTTATTGTGTGTTTTGACGATGGAGACGTCAAGCTGTCTCAACGGTGATTTCCTGATGGCACCTGCAATTTCCTTGGTATGAATTTGTTAGCCCATCGGTGTTCTTGGAGCCAGTATGCCAGGAAAGGAGTTCATATGGGTAGTATGAACGATGCCACCATGAGAAAGGTCTATTTAGTATTTGATATTTGTATATTTAGTAATGCTACTTCGAATAAATACGACAAACAAAGCGATTTGTGGGATGTGAGCTTTAAATTTCGAATAATGAGTTGTGGTTCCCTTAAGTTGGGGGTTTCTTATGAATTACGAGTTGGGGATTATTCTGAGTCATGACGTTAACTAAGTTTTCGTAAATAATTATCGACATGTAAGGTGTGGTTTGTTATTTCTTTGGCTGCAAAATGAAAGAAAGGTGGATTTTTTCTTGGCACTTTGTGAGTTATTATTTAGCAATCTGTTAAATGATAAGTTTTAGTGGCACTTACAAGATTGCTGCTTTTGTACTCTTCAAAGAAGTTTGTAATTGGTGGATTTTCTTTTAAAAGTTCAATCATTTGTATCGATTGCGAGTTTCTCGAGCAAAATAACTCTAAAAGTTGAGCGACTGACTAAATTATTTTCCTACACATTGATCATGTTTGAGACTGCAACTGGTAAAATAGAACACCGAGTACAACGCCTTAAGTTGCCACAATAAGCGTTAATAGTTGTTTTTAAAGTTCTAGGATACTGTGTTTATTATTTCGGATCAACTTAAGAAACGATAACAGGATCATTAAGCCGTATTTCAGTTACATCAATGTCACCTCGAAAATCTTAAAGTTTGAAATCTAATGATGAATAGATTTTTAGATACAAAAAGACGGATCGGCTCAAAATCACATGTGGATAAATCCGAACCTTCAAGCTTGGATAGCTCATGAATAATTTACAGATAATCTCATGATACCCATTCTTAATGAGGCCTTACGCCTCCTCTTTATTTTCAGGCTTCCAGTTACCGCATATTTTAACCGCTGAGGATCCAATAAACCCCCACGGAATGATACCCAAAGTTTACGCCATAGCTTTATTGCGGAGATTAATGGATATTTCATCAGCCAAACAATATCAATTCGCAATATCAAATGGATTGGTAAGAATAAACGGTTGAAATCCCGAATTTAACTATGCAGGTTAACGGATAGGATTGTAAGATGTATGCCACTCGCTGTACGGCTAATATGCCATAGCAAGTAGATATGAGGGCTTAGCAACAGGAACTGCTCAAGTGAAATGTTTAGTAATGCGAGAGCAAACCTTTGGCTCTTAACATGTGCATATTTCAAACTCGATCAAGGAAAAAATATTCGGCTGCAAAATGAAGATAACTTCCGATAAGGCCACAGAAATTATAATTATTGCAACACAAATAACGAAGTGGTCGTGTTCACAGTGGTATAAGTACAGGGCGAAATATAGGTTTATTGGACATCAATGGTTCTCTTCAAAACATTTACTTTTATTACTTTAGCTGCTCAAGTGCTTGCACTTCCTACTCTTTCTAATCTCCAAAAAAGAGATGGTGGAGGTCTTAAGCTTGACTTTCAGGTTATTAGACCAGAGATCGATTACTCTAACCTGACTGACTCTGGTCACAAAAGAGATATCACGGAATCTTTGTCTAATGGTGCTGGGGCTTACTTTGCAGAAATTGAGATTGGATCTGGCAAAGAAAAGGTTTTGTCCCAAATTGATACTGGAAGCTCAGACTTGTGGGTCATTGGTAAGGGTGCCAACACTGAAGGTTTGAAAGTGAAGTCTCAATATATCTACGATGTTTCAACATCTTCCACTGGTCAAAAAACCAACAATGCCTTTGACACTAGTTATGGAGACGGTTCTGGTGCTAATGGTCCACTTTACAAGGATAACATTGGAATTGCTGGTGCCAATGTTGAGGCATACTTTGGTGTTGCCTCAAGAACTACTTCTGACACTGGTGTGTTTGGTATTGGGTTCCGTTCTCTTGAAGCTACCCAAAACAAGTATCCTACTTTTACTGAATCTTTGAAATCTGCTGGTCTTATTGAAAAGAACTTGTACACTGTGTACTTGGACTCTCCAACTAGTGAGAGTGGAAGTATTATTTTCGGGGGAACAGATGAGTCCAAGTTGAATGGGCAATTGGACACTCGTCCTTTCATCTCTTCCAATGCCCTTATTGTTAACGCTGATGGTATTTCTACTCCTAACTCGGGCAGCGTCGGTCAATATTATGCTCTCTTGGATACTGGTACTACTATCAGTCACATCCCAACTCCATTGAGAGATGAAATTGTAAAGTTATTTACAGTTCTTGGCTATGATAAGCGTGATGACGTTTATATTGTTCTGAACGAAGACCCAATTCCAGAGGGTGGCTTAAACTACAAGTTTGGTGATGTTGAAATTTACGTTCCTTTCACTGACTTGGTTCTTAAAAACGATGATACTTCGAATGTTCTTTTCCTTGCTGGTTATCAAGTTTTGGAAGATGGTACTAACTTGGCCATTTTGGGTGATAACTTCTTGAGATATGCCTATGTTGTTTTTGACCTTGATGGTAACAAAGCTTCTATTGGTAAGGCTGCTTGGGAACAGTAAGACTTTTATTGTTTAGTTATATAACATTTACAGAAAATATATTAGATCCGAGTGGAATTATTAATGCAGGTGTATGCTATGAAAACTCATGCGAAGATAAATCATTAGAAGGTTTCTAGTGTATGAATCTGTGAGTTAAGCAAGTGGGTTAAAAACAATTAATTTCCAACACTTTGCAGCCATAAATGATTGTGGAAGACATTTTGTTTCACTGGATAGAAGATAAAACTTTGTTTCACTCAATAGCTACATAATGTAACACTTTTTCTTCACTCTGGATTGCTACAGAATAACACTCAATAATTTTTGAGTTCCACTTTGGACCATCTGTTCTTTGTGTACTATATAATAATTCAAAAATTGCTCCACAAATTTATATTCACAATTACGGCTCATAAGAACTCTACAACACAAAACCAACAAACTTCCATTCTATATACTTTTCAATGAATTACAACTTTGGTTGCACATTCACTGCATTAAACAACTCATCCTTTGCATTCACCTTGACAGCACCACTCTTCAATAATGCCTTTGTCAAATCGTCAATCAAATCATCACAATTCTCAATACCTATGCACAATCTAATTAAATCTTCAGGGAAATCACGCTCCTTTCTAGTCTTCTCATCGATGGAGGCATGGGACATACGGCAAGGCATGGAGATCAAAGAATTGACACACCCAAAAGACACAGCAATACCAAAAATCTCTGTACCTTCAACAATCTTTTCTGAAGTGGCTATACTACCAGTTTCAAAACTTAAAACACCACCAGAGCCCCTACACATGGAGCTATGCAACTCATGCTGTGGATGAGACTTCAACCCGGGATATCTGACCTTGAAGCCGATATTTTGCAAAAACTCAGCAATTCTTTGACAGTTTTGCTGTTGTCTCTCCACTCTAATAGCCAAGGTACGCAAACCTCTAGATAACAACCAAGAGTCGAAAGGTGATAATCCGCAGCCAGTCGAATTGATCACATAATACAACTTTTCACCCAAATCCGCTCTTCTTGTGGCAAGAATACCAGCCATGATATCATGGTGACCGTTCAAGTACTTTGTGGCAGATTCATACTGGATATCCACGCCCAAGTCTAACGGGGTCATGAGAACTGGCGACATCATGGTGTTGTCAAACACCACAATTATGTCAGGATTTATTTCGTGCGCAAACTTGGCAATGCTTTTTACATCCACAACTTTAATGAGCGGGTTGGTGGGAGACTCCAAGAAGATCATCTTTGTGTCCTTCTCTATCTTTGACTTGATTAATTCTGTATTTGTGGTATCATAATGACTCACGCGCAAGTCACCCTTGTTATTCAAATAAGTCAATAAACGTTGTGTACCACCATATAAATCATCACCAGCAATAACCTTATCTCCCGGTCCCAATAACCGGATAATAACATCAAGACACCCCATCCCTGAAGTGACTGCAAATGCATGGTTGGCTTTCATAATCTTGGCCATGTGGTTTTGGAGATAAGTTCTAGTTGGGTTCCCCGATCTAGTGTAATCATATTCCCCCATGTTACTTAAAGAAGGTTGCTTGAATGTAGCAGACTGGTATAAAGGGGGCACAGATGCATTATACTGGTCATTGGATTTGGAGAATACCAATTCCGTCTCTAAACTATATGTTTTATTTGGTTTGGTCATTGCTTTGAATTTTTCGGCAAAAACAATCCTTATATGGACCCCTGTGAATGAATCATCATGGATGATGCAAGATATGGAGTGTTCACGTGAATATGGTCCCGTGAAAAATAAAGTGATTTCACGTGTGAATCTGTGTCATTATTGACAGATAAGGAAATAGTGGATTTTGTAATAAAATACTTTTCCTAGAGATTCTATGAAGAACAGCTTTTTATTCTATGACCATATGATCGAACAATATGTTTTGATGAAATAGTTTTAACTACGGCTCTCATGGAACAGCTGAATAGGTGTTTTCTTGAAACATCTCAATGAATCTCTTACAACACCTCAATGAATCTCTTAAAACACCTCAATGAATCTCTTAAAACACCTCGATGAATCTCTTAAAACACCCTATAGATAGTTCTCATGAAATAATACTCCTCATCACTGAATACTCTCTTGAAACTGGTTGATATATTCCGATCTTTAAAATGATTTCGAAACTTGATCTAAATATTTTACAATTACACCAATGGTCTATGCATATATTATTGTACAGTGATTACAAATCAGCTCTGGTGAACTTTCTAATATCAGTTGGCTCATCACCCTTTAACACCTTTGGACCGGAAAATGGTTCACAACTTTCTCTACCACTAACTGGGCCGATCTTGGCCAATTCCTTGCCCGCTTGTAATTGCTTCAAGATGTCGACAGTAGCTTCAGGAGTCAAATCCTCGTGAAAGTCATCATTAATAGCCAACATTGGAGCATTCACACATGCACCCAAACATTCAACTTCTTGTAAGGTAAATAATTTATCTGGGGTGGTTTGACCTGGCTTAATGTTCAAGTGCTTTTGGACAGCATCCATGATACCATCGGATCCACATAATTGACATGGAGTGGTGGTACACACTTGCAAGTTATACTTACCCATTGGCTTTCTGTTGTACATGGTGTAGAAGGTTGCAACTTCGTAAACTCTCATTGGAGGCATGTCCAACAACTTAGCAACGTAGTTCATCACACTGATAGAAGTGAATCCAAGTTGACGTTGTCCCAAATCTAACAATGGCATGGTGGCTCCCTTCTTGTATTGTGCTGGGTATTTGGCTATGATAGCTTCGGCCTTCTTCTTGTTCTCGGCACTGAATTCAAATGGAGTGGCCTGGTTATCTTCGGCACTGTCTCTGTGGACAGAAATGATCGAAGAGAATCTCTTGCTGATCACTGTTTGCTTGACGACTGAGGATCTAGTGAAGGAACTAAGCATGATGAGTGTCTAAACAATTTTTTTTTTCAGTGTAATAATGAAGATTTGTTGGTTGGTGATTGGCTGGTGTATATGCAGGTTGCTGCAAATTGTAAATCCTATGAGGGCCTACAGTAACGAAAGTACTTAGTGTTTATTTTGAACAGATATTTCCAGATTCAAACACGGTAATTGTGATTGTTGTTGGAGAGAGTGTAATTGTAGTAGTGCCGCTCAGCAGGTTAATTGAAGTGGATGAAGACAGGGTGGATGTGATTGTAGAAGTTGATGGATGAGAAGAAACTGAGGTGGTAGAAGAAGAAACTGAAGAAACTGAAGAAGAAGAAGAAACTGAAGAAGAAGAAACTGAAGAAGAAGAAACAGAACCAGAACTCACAGAATTTAAACACCCAATCGTAGTCTCAGCACTAGGATCATACACAGTTGTATAAAGCTTATTGATTTTTGGAGCATCAACAGTCTGTACCGGATAAACAGAACCTTCAACGGCAACAATATTATCAGGAGTATAAACACCTTGAGGAGATAAAGGAGCAATATAAAGATTGTTTGCATCCAAATCCCAAGAAACATAATACTTTCTTAAAATACTGTTTGGTAAAGTACCGGTATAGATATCATCTTGAGCCATATTCAAAGGAAAAATAGCCAACAAACCGTAGGTTTCGCCATTGATTTGATATGTTTCGCCAATGACGTCAGTCAACAGAAAGGTAACAGGAATCCCGGTGATTTCAACCTTGATTGTAACCTTAGACAAATCAGAGACTTTGTATAGAGGATTGTCACCTTGGTCTGGATCATATTCCAAGGTGTTATACGGAGAATGACCCAAGAGCGCGAAGACATTGTTGTAAACTTGAGTGGTAGTTGCCCAGACGTTAGCACCCGAGTCTATTTCATAAGCACAAGGTTCGATACCAATAATATTATCGTTAAGGTTGATTTGATTCACGGTAACACCAGTAGTCAAGTAGAACAGTCTAATGGAGGCCTTGCCCAAGACTTCCTTCAAGATTGGAGTTCTCAGCAACGGACCCACATACTTGGAGGGATCGATTCCTCCAAACACAATGCTACTTAGACTGGCAGGAGTGGAGGTTTTATCAATAAGAGGGCTGGAGTAAATGGAGAACATGTTTTCTGCAATTAAACCTGCGGCCTTGAGCGAAGCAGGAAAGTTGACCGAGTTTCTTATTCCAGTATTTGCAGCGTATCCAACTCCTAGAATGTTGTTTTCGACATTCACATTAGCCAAAGCAAACTCTTGCGACAGAACATTCCCTCCTGGGAAGTTGAAAGTGTCTTTGACCACCAGTGCAGAGAAATTTGGAATCAGACCGTAGCCCAAGGTTACGGTTTTCTTTTCGTCTTGGAAGGACTTGGAGCTTTGAGGGAAGAAAGAGCCTTTTGATACCAAGAGACTAGCAGAGCCGGTATCTAACACCAATTGGCCCAACGACTGGCCGGGAGTTCCCAAGGAAGCCTCCTCGACGAGAAATAACTTGGATGGTTGATCAAAGGCAATTGGAATGCGGACATATCCTTTGGCGAGAACGGGTACAGCTAGTAACAGAATGAAGTATGCTTGAAAAAACATGATTTAATTATTGACATGTTTGCAGCCATCACCTTTTATGTTTTTTTTTTGCGGCAATCAGTTTTAAGAAACTTCCATATTAGGCGATTGGAATGGTTTCAAAGTATAATGGAAGACAGATAATTATTTGGATATTGTGAGGTATTGGGTATGAAATTTGACATGGGTTATGAAATTCCCAAAAGTTTTGGCGCATATGAATTCATAAATGTTGAAGCCTAATAGAGAGTAAAGAAGCATAATATTGAGTAACGAAAGCGTGGTAGAGAACAAAGAAAGCATAAAGCATAATAAGTACAGCAAATCATGGATAATAAGGAAAACACTGTCTAACATAAACAAGATAAGATTCTGTCACGTGATAGAGTCTTTCGAAAAATCATAATCAGCAGCATTAATTTCCAAACAAACCCTTTAACACAATCCGAGAAACAGTAAAGAACAGAAGATATAGATGAGTGACAGGAACATTGGTGAAGGAGCATCGGGCCAGCGATTGCGACACACCTCGAGCAGGCGAGTGTATGAAACCCCACGATCGCCTGTGCGGTCAACGAGGAACATGGATGCAAGAATCAACGATGCACCATCGCGGAGTCCAGTTTCACCACGGAGGAGGGCCAATAAATCAATATTTAGTGACAGATACATTCCCAATAGAACAGGCATCGACTTACAAGCAGCATTCAGCTTGTCGAACCAAGACATCTTACCAGATGTGCGCACCAACCGCAATGCAGACAATGAGATCGAGATACGCAAAGAAGAAGAAGCTAATCGGACGTTTCTGACGGTGTTGAAGGCTGAATTATTTGGGGACAATGTACCTATGGCGGCAGCGAATTTGACCAGCGCCCCTATCACCCGTTCGTACCGTCCAACTAGCACTGGGGGACCTCTTGCAGGCACGAGAGAGACGCCACTCCGGTCATCGGGTAATTTGGATATAAGCGATGCCGCCACGCCCATTCCGACACCTGCAACGCAAGATCGCAACTTTGATGACGACCCCACAGCAAGCACCCCCAGAAAGAAGACTAATTTATTTACGTATCAATCGCCGCAAAAGCTGCGGCCTATTTCCCGGGATGTTCAACAGGAGCTTTACTCGCTTTCGCCGGTGCGGCAGGAGTCGCAGAAGCTTTTACTCTCACCGCAGAAGAAACCTCGGAATATTCTGAAAGTGCCGTATAGAGTTTTGGATGCGCCCGAGTTATTTGATGATTTTTATCTTAATTTGGTTGATTGGGGTCTGCAAGATATTCTTGCGGTGGGATTAGGAGATAGTGTGTACTTGTGGGATGGAGCTACGCAGTCTGTGGATCGGTTGTGTAACTTGTCACAAAAGGACAAGGTGACGAGTTTGAACTGGATAGGATCTGGAACACACTTGGCGATCGGAACATCCAAGGGAATGGTGGAGATTTGGGACGCAAACAAAATCAAGTGCGTAAGAACCATGTCCGGACACAATCTCCGTGTTTCTTCTCTTGCATGGAACGAGCATATATTATCGAGTGGGTCGCGAGACCGGACGATCTTAAACCGTGATGTGCGAGTGGAGAGCCACTATATCAACAAGTTTGACACTCACAAACAGGAGGTTTGTGGGCTCAAGTGGAACGTCGAGGAAAATAAACTTGCATCTGGAGGGAATGACAATCAATTGATAGTGTGGGATGGATTGAACACAAAACCGCTCTATCAGTTCACAGACCACACTGCAGCTGTCAAAGCCATAGCATGGTCCCCACATCAAAGAGGAATCTTGGCTTCGGGCGGTGGTACTGCAGACAAAACTATCAAGACTTGGAATACATTGACAGGTTCAATGATTCATGATGTTAATACAGGATCTCAGGTTTGTAATTTAATATGGTCCAAGAACCTGAATGAGATTGTTTCAACTCATGGATACCTGAGAAATCAGATTATTGTGTGGAAATACCCACTGATGCAACAGATAGCTCAGTTAACAGGTCATACGTATAGGGTATTATATTTATCACTTTCACCTGATGGTGAAACTATTGTTACAGGTGCTGGAGATGAGACTTTGAGATTTTGGAATGTTTTTGAGAAGAGTAAGCATAGTGAGGTTAAATCGCTGGTATTATTGGATGCTTTTCTGCAATTGCGTTAGTTATGTATGATTATTTGATAGAAGATATTAGGTGAATGATGAAAGATGTCAAAGAGAAGTTGTAAGAGTGAAATTAGTAATGTTGCAAAAGTAAAAGGTGCAAAAGTAAAAGGTGCAAAAGCAAAAAGTTGGCCAGTGACTTTTTAAGAATTCTAAAAAATCTACAAATACAAATAAAATTACATCTTCTATTCAACATATATTACACTAACAAATACTCCAGTCGTATCATCTTCTTATACTTTGAAGGAGAAAAGTTATTCAATTCACACCAATTTTTAAAATTACCCAATTGTAAATACACTTGACCATTACGTTCCAGAAGTAATTCCATGTGTTCCAAAGTTAATAAAATATCATCGCGACGATAACCAGTAATAATAGCAAGATCCTCTAGAGTAAACAGCGTAGCCCTTTTTAAATATTTGTGCACTATATATACAAGCAGCTTTGACCAAAAAGACAAATAGGTTACACGACCAAAAGGAGAAAGAGGGAACTCGGGTCCGCTTCTCGATTGGCCTGGAGTATGCTTAGCCAATTCATAGGAGAATTCGATGAGGAGCGAGCCCAAACCTTTCCTTTGGAAAGGAGGAAAGATGCAAATACAGGCTAGATTGTTATCATTGTCGTATGATAAGATTTCCTTGGAGAAGAAGCCCATGGGAACATACATATCATGCTGCAAACCGTAGACAACGTAGAAGTTGAAATGGTCGATGTTATAATAAACCAGCTTGTCGTCTAGGAAGAGTTTTCCAAAGAGACACATATTCTGGCAAAAGAGGAGGTCCTGGAAGCCACGAATCTCGCGAATGATGATGTTCAGCACGTCGTCGCGGTACACGAGCTTTCCAAGCCGTGGGAGACGCATGTGGTAGGGGCATTGTTCGCGATGCTGGGCCATTAAGTCCGGGTCGGAGGTGTACTTGAAGCAATGCTCGCAAACCAAGAGTAGGTCCAACCAGAAGGGCAGTTCGCTGGTGGGCAGATCCTCATGCTGCGGCCGCCTTCGTTTGCCTCCATTCATGGCTTTGTTGTAGTATTCATAGCCAAGCTCCAGCTTGGTGGCTGCATGGAAATAGGCAGCATTGCCGTACCATGTATCGAACTCGGACTCGCCTAACCGAACACGTCTAATGTTACGGCTATTGAGCAAGCCGTAGTACTCGCTGCCGGATTCACCGGCGTTGCCTGTCATTGATAACCCGATAAAAGATGTCCGGAAAATTCAAGAGTCAATTTTGATGCCTTTAGTGGAAAGATCTGAGAGCCGCAGCTCGATGACGGAGGATTTAGATTACGGGTCAGTGAACTAGTCACAATAACAGCGAAAAAGAGGCTAATCTACAGACATTTAGTGGTTACAGCGAGAGACGTGAAAGAATCGACCAAAAAAAAAGCGCGAAATCAAAGCAAACATGCCACCAAAAGGATGGAGAAAGAATGCGGAAGGCCAGTATCCTCAACCTGTTAAGAGCTCAATAGTGTCGATCGACGACATCCTCTTTCCAAAAAGTACCATTCAGAAATTAGCCAAGGAAATCATCCAAGACGGCGAGAGTGGCATGCTTCTCTCCAAAGATTCACTTGTGGCTTTACAAAGGTCTGCTACAGTATTTGTGTCAAAAGTGTTATTCCATGCGCGAATGAGATCCAGAGATGCACAGCGTAAAACTGTCAATGTCCAAGATGTGTTTGGGGCTTTGGAAGACTCCGAATTTAGTGGCTTCTTGCCTGTTTTGCAGCAAAGACTCAGTACATTTGAAGCTCATGTGAGTAATAAGAAGAGAATAAAGGCTGAAAAGATTGCTAATGGCGAGGAAACAGTGGTGAAGAAATTGAAGGTTTCCAATGGGGAAGCCTCTGCTACTGGAGAGCATGAGGAGGACGATGAGGAAGAAGATGAAGAAGTTGAAGAAGATGAACATGAGGAAGAGCCTGAAGAGGAAGAACATGATGAGGAACATAATGTTACTGAGAATCCAATTGCTGCGTCCAGTAGAGAAGAAGCTGAATTGGGGGGAGAAGAACCTGAAGAACCTAAATCAGATTCTGAATCTGATAATGAGTAAAATGTTTAATTTTAATGGAGTGATTTATGATTGATGTAGATTTATGATTGATGTAGATTTATGATTGATGTAGATTTATGATTGATGTAGATTTATGATTGATGTAGATTTATGATTGATGTAGATTTATGAAGTGATGTAGATTTATGAAGTGATGTAGATTTTCATGATGCAGATTTATGAAATGATGTAAACTTTCATGAGGTAAACTTTAATAGTCTATATCATAATCACCATTAACCCAACCATAAACGATAAAAACTACATCTTATGATAATAAATCATCATTCGTAAATATGCTACATATCAGTGTTTCAAACACTTTGCCATAAAAGGAAACCCGCAAAACTCACCCAACAAAAAGTAAATCACCACCAATCCTCCAAATGCAAGTAATAAGTAGAATTTGGTGGCATTTAGCCACATATTACGTTTGATCTGATGTGCTCTCTTTTGGAAAACCAGCGAAGAAGTAGTTAAACGATCAGTTTGGTCCACCAACTGATTAATGCGGTCACCTCTACTCAAGAGTTTATTAATATTCAGAAGCATCACTTGTCTGACTTCCTCCACCTCCTCGTTGGCAAGGAGAAGTTGGTTAGGGTTGATGCTTTGTTCCAACAATAAGTCATTCTCTGTTTGTTGGTTTGTGTCAAAACTCATTTCTTCGTATTTGATAATCTGGTTCATGTAGAGTTTAAACTCACCAAGCCTCGACTTTGGCTGGTCGGCCGACTCCGAAGCAGCCACCTCTTTTCTGAATTCAATATACTTGTCTGTAATTTTCTTCAAGACCGTCAATACAAGGGTCTTGTTAACATTCAAATGCACTATGGTGACCACAGTGATGAGGTCACTACTTCCGTCTGGGCTTGCCAACTGTTTCTTCATGAAGAAAAGGGCTAACTTGGTATTGGCCGCATGCACACTGCTGGTCACGGGTATAGACCCAACAAGGGTTTTGGAAGCATTTATTAACCCAAGTTCCTGGGAAAGCACCTCCGAACAATTAAGATTGTTCACAAGATGCACCAACTGATGATTTTCATACGTGTATAACGTGGTTGAATTAAGAGTAAGAGTTGTATAGATCACTGATTGTTAGTATATTCACTTCATGCTTTATGTAAACGTACACTTCTTATAAAGGTCTGAGTTAGCCATGTCACTAAATTAGCCGATAAGGAATTTGGCTTTTCCTCATGTCATCTCCGGTCACATGACGCCCCACTACAAAAAAATTAACCTCATCTTAAATTTTTTTGCAACTATGGGTAAATATAGGAAGAGATTCAATGAGAAGGCTCGTTCCGGGATGCTTGCCAAACAGGCAGCATTAAAGAAGGTGAGAAATAAACAATTTACGAGGCACGAGGACGACGAAGAAACAGACACTCCAGCTGTAATTGAGCCTGAAAACTCTAATGCCGAGATCTTAAAGCCTTTGACTGATGAGGAAAAGGCCGAGAGAAAGAGAAAGTTGGAGGAGTCGTTGTACTCAGCCAACGAAAAGGAGTCTAAAATGTCCAGATCGAAGAAAAAGAGGTTGGATAAGTATATTGAGCATCAGATCAAGAGAGAAGAAAAGAAGGTTTTATTTGAAAAGTTATCCAAAACCATGATGGATACCTCGAACCTTGTAGCTTCCAAGAATTTGGGTAAGGGAAAACAAACTAGACGTGAAGAACTTATAGAAGCCTTAGATCTTGAGCAACAAGGTCGCGGGGACGATAGAACCAAAGATATTCTTTATGAAGAAAGAGAAGTGAAGGACTGGCGTGACGACGACACTTTTTCTGTTCCTTCTGTTTCTTATGACAACATATCAAGTGAAGATGAAGAGGACGGAAGTGAAGAAGATGACGAAGATGAGATGGAGAAATTCGGCGGTGCTTCTACATTTGTTGATAATAGACCTGCTAAATTTGGTGGATCTGGATCTGGTTTTGGGTTTAGTAACCTTCCAAAGGTTGAGAAGGTTGACAAGACTGCCAAGAAGAAGTATAGTTGGAGGTTAAAGGTTGAAAGAGAGGAGAAGAAGCGTGCTAAGATTGAGGATGATAATGATTTTATTTCGACTGAGGATGAGGATGAGGAGGATGATGAGGATGATTCTGAAGAAGACGAGGAAAATGTTGAAGATTCCAAAAAACAAGTTGTAGAGAATTCTGGATCAGATGATTCTGATGAAGATGAGTTCCTTTCAGCAGAAGAAAACATAGAAGTGGATTCTGAAGTGAATTCTGAGGCAGATAAATCTGGAGAATCTGAAGAATCTGAGGACGACTCAGAAGACGACTCAGAAGAAGACTCAGAAGACGACCCAGAAGACGACTCAGAAGACGATTCAGACTTACCAAGATTACTCCAAAATAAACCGAAACACTCCAAAATTGCAACCTCATTCAAAGAATGGGCTGAACAACAGGTACGTGCCTTGGAAGGTCGTGAAACCAAAGTTGAAATGCCAACCCTTTCTAAAGAATTAAAAGAACAATACTCCAAACCAACCTTGCATGAAGAGGATTTTGACCGGTCATCTGACGAAGAAGGTCATGTCCCTATTAATAAACAATTACAAAGAGATGCATTTTATGTCAGCGTTACTCGTGACCAAGAGATTCAAGAGCTGAGAATGAAGTTACCTGTGTTTGCCGAAGAACACAGAATCATGGAAGCCGTCAACCATCACGACTGTATCGTTATTTGTGGTGAAACCGGTTCTGGTAAAACCACTCAAGTTCCTCAGTTTTTGTACGAAGCTGGGTTTGGTAACTTGAACCATCCGTTATACCCAGGCATGATTGGGATCACACAACCCAGAAGAGTTGCTGCGGTGTCGATGGCCAACCGTGTGGGTAACGAGTTGGGTGACCATGGTAAAAGAATTGGTTACCAGATTAGATTTGATACCACTATACATAATGAAGGCAAGGAGAACGGTACTGCGATGAAGTTCATGACCGATGGTATTTTGTTGAGGGAAATGATGACTGATTTCATGTTGACCAAGTACTCGTGTGTGATTATCGATGAAGCGCACGAAAGAAACATCAACACAGATATCTTGATTGGTATGTTGAGTAGAGTTTTGAACTTGAGAAGAGAGTACCACGAGAAAAACCCTGAAAAGCACAAGCCTTTGAAGTTGATTATTATGTCTGCTACCTTGAGAGTGTCTGACTTTTCAGAAAATTCGACTTTATTCAAGACCCCACCTCCAATTTTGAAGGTTGATGCTAGACAGTATCCTGTGAGTGTGCATTTCAACCGTCGTACGCAATTTGACTACTTGGAAGAAGCTGCTAGAAAGGCTTCCAAGATCCACAAGAAGCTCCCACCCGGAGGTATCTTGATTTTCTTGACGGGTCAAAACGAAATTACAACCACGGTCAAGAAGTTGCGTAAGGAGTTTCCATTTCCTACAAAGAAGCCATACAATGAGAAGGATGACGAGCTCGTTGTTAGGTTGAGCAAAAACACCGACGCCGAAGCTGAAGATATCGACTTTAGTGTCGAGGATCAAAAGAACTATGACGATTATGACGACGCTGCTTCTGATTCCGAAGAAGAAGAAGGGTTCGATGAAGAAAGAGAAGAACACCAGACTGACAAGGACCCTCTCTATGTTTTGCCATTGTACTCGTTATTGCCTACCAAAGAGCAGATGAAGGTGTTTGAAAACCCTCCTCCTGGCAGTAGATTATGTGTCGTGGCAACCAACGTCGCAGAAACCTCGTTGACCATTCCAGGCATTAAATATGTTGTTGACTGTGGTCGTTCCAAGGAACGTCGCTACAACGAGGAGACCGGTGTGCAGTCTTTTGAAATCGATTGGGTGTCCAAGGCATCTGCTGATCAAAGAGCTGGTAGAGCTGGTAGAACTGGTCCTGGTCACTGTTACAGATTGTTTTCTTCTGCCATCTACGAAAACTATTTCAATCAATTTTCCAAGCCTGAAATCTTAAGAATGCCGTTTGAAAGTGTTGTGTTGTCGATGAAGTCCATGGGTATTGACCAGATCTCAAACTTCCCATTCCCAACTCCTCCTGACAGACAATCCCTTCAAAAGGCAGAAAGGCTTCTTGTGCACTTGGGAGCCTTGGATCAAACCACCCGCACCATAACTGATTTGGGTAAGACCATGTCATTGTTCCCATTGAGTCCTCGTTTTGCCAAGATCTTGATCATTGGTAACCAACAAGGATGTCTTCCGTATATCATAGCCATTGTGTCTGCGTTATCTGTGGGAGATCCATTCATCGGAGAAAACGAGTTGGGCTTGACAGCAGAAAAGAAAGAGAAGAAAGCTAGACCAGATGACTCCGATGTGGAGATTGAGAGCAGCGATGAAGAGGAAGAAGTGGACATTGAAGCTAGAAGAGCTTTGAGAACAAAGTACAACCAATCCAGAGCGATGTTCTCCAAGTTGGACGGCTCCAGTGACGCTTTGATGCTTCTTTCAGCGGTTTGTGCCATGGACCACGTTCCAAAAGAGAAGAAGGCCAGCTTCTTAAACAACAACTTCTTAAGAGGCAAGATCATGGAGGAAATCCACAAGTTGAGAAAGCAAGTGGACTACATCGTCAAGGTCCACACCATGCCGGACTCCATTGCCAGCGAAGAGAAGAAGGAACTCAAGTTGGGAGTTCCAGATAGAAAGCAGGTTCTCGCATTGAAACAAATGATCTCTTCTGGGTTTATAGATCAGGTTGCTGTTAGAGGAGATTTGGTGTCGGCAGATATTGATATTCCAAAGAAAACCACCACCATTAACATTCCATATGCACCAGTGTACCCAGTCAACAACCAGAACTACGAGGTTGATCCATATGTATACATCCATCCAGGCTCAATCATCTGTAACCTGGGTTCCATGCCAGCCTCATACTTGATTTTCCAAACTTTAAGTACTGGAGCTAACACAAAAGAGGGCAAAGCACCTAAAGTGCGCATGAGACCATTGGTAGACATCACAGGGAAGCAATTGGCCAACATCTCCAAGAACTCACCATTATTGACGTACTCCAAGCCTTTGGGCCACCCATACGCGCCAAAAAACATCACTTCGACTAAACGTGAGTGCTACGTGGTGCCTAGATTCGGAGCAGCTATTGGTACCGGTGGTGTCGGTTGGGATTTACCTGCAATCAAGGTCATACAGGTTAAAAAGAACGGGTCTTGGGTTATTGTATAGAAATAGAGCTAGTAACACGTGACGTGTAGTTATACGCAGGACTTGACGTTCCTTTATTTTCACGCTTTTCACAGTAGAGAAGAGAAGGATGGATACCATCGAGAGAGAGAAGCCCACCAGCAGGCGAGAAGACGCCAACTTGGACACAGACGTGGACTACTCTGAATCTCTCATACCGTCAAGAGTGCTAGATCAAGCATCGCAGCGATTGTTTGTGTTGTCGTTTTTTGCATTGATACAAGCATGGAAGATATACGACTTGATATTAATAAAATCATCGGTGGGGGACAGTCTAATTGACTCGATAGGGGGAGACATCACGTTGACCACCCTCAATAACTTTACATTTGTGGTCAAGTATGCTATTATCGATGGTCTCTTTTTATGGGTGTTACCATTGTTTAACATCGAATACATAACGTTTGGCCCGATCAGAACGTTAGCTTTATCCCTAGCATTAAACGCTGTGACGTTCTGTATGATGAGCAGCATTTCTGGGCCAATTGTGTCTGGGATTTTGTTTCCTCTTTGGAACCTCATTTCCAGACACAGTGAGTTAAACATTCAAGGTGATACCATCAACTCAGTTAATATGATTGACATTGACTCATATTTTAAAGGTAAGTTGACCATTCATTACTTACCTGACTCTTCTGCCAGATTCAATCCGTTCCATTTTGATAAAACATGTTTGGAATCCGATCAAATCTTCGATATGCCTATTGAATTCAACACAACAACACAATTGGGCTATTTACAGTTGCAGCACTGGACTGCCAATAACGAAGTCAAGTTACTTAATTTCACCAGCCACTCTTTGAAGAAACTACTCAGAGTCGACTATTCTCACTTGTCCAAGTACCAAGATTACAAGAGACCTCGTGATTTCCCTACAATCTCGTACTTGGAGGTGCCGTTACGTGAACCAGGTCTCTACAGAATCAACAGAGTCACAGATAATAACAACAATAACATCCGAACATTCAAATCCGAGTTTATGATCTCCTCGTGTCCGAACGCAAAGTTCCACTATGCTGATTCATATCCTACAAATGATAACTACAAATGTTTGAATGACAAGGAAAAGTTGTTGGAGGTCCCATTACTTTCGTATTCAGGTATTTTACCCGCTACATTACTGTTTTCTGCCAAAATGAATGGTAAGGTTTATCGTACTTTTAATACCACTATTGGAGAGAAGCCTCCAAAGAGTAAAACAAAGGATATTTCGTGGTTAGCTCCTAAGGAGCTTTTGAGAAATGTTTTGGAGCAACAACTCTATCACTACCCAGACCTTGCACCGAGTGTAGCCGGCACCTTGGAGTTTCATTTGAACCAGGTGACTGATTATTTGGGTAACTCCAAAAAGTATAACCCTGCTTCAAACGACAAGGATGTGTGGTTCAAGCATATTTTGTTGCAACCGCCTACATTGTCGTTGCTGTCCGAAACCACTGAGTTATTGATTGATGGGTCCTTGCCATTGAAAGTGGGATTAGAAGGTCAGTTGAAGGAGAATGAGTTCCCACTCACCATAGAAGTGACTTATTCTGGTCCAGATGACTTGGAGTCTCACGTTATATCCAAAATATTTAAGAACCACCAGGAGTTAGCAAATGGTGTACAAGTGGACAAGCCAGGTCTCTACAAGTTGACCTCTTCACAGCATAGAATATGTAAATGTGAGATTTCATCTAAAGATACCGTTGTGGTTACATTGGCACAACCTCCAGTTGTGGATATCGCTGCAGTTCCTGTGGTTGACAAGTGTTTGGGTACAACAGGGTACACGTTCGATTTGAGTCTCCAAGGTAAGGCTCCATTCTTTGTCCAGTACCATGTGTACCAAAACCAAACAAATGGTGTCTTGAAGCCAGTTCTCAACGAAAGAGGCAGAACTGCTAGATACTTGAAGGCCGAGGAGAACAATTACTCATTCAAGTTTAGCCCTTCGTCTGAAGGAAACTACGTGATAGTATTCAACGAGTTGAAGGATTCCAACTACTACGAAACTCCGGTGAAATTGGATGAAACAAAATACTCCTACCTGACGTACTTTCAACAAGTTTCCAAGGTTTCATTTTTCCAGAATGGGCCTATGAACAGGGTTATCAACACTTGTTTTAAAGAGGCTGCTACGATTCCATTATACTTCACAGGAAACGGCCCATTCACATTCCTGTATGATTTCATAGATTTAAACTCAAACAAAAAGTTGGTCAAGACAATCACGGTGAATGAAGTGTTTGACAAATATGAAATCACCACTCCAAGTGAATTGTTTGGTAAATCTTACAAGGTGCAGGTTTCTCAAATCAAAGATAAGTCTGTGTGTGATGGGATTATTGATGAGCGTGAATCATTAATTGTTAAGAGTAGAAATGATATTGCCGAGATTGGGATCGACAAGTCAGCCAAGTTTAAAATTGTCGAAGGAGATGTTGTTGACATTCCGTTAAGCATTAAATCATCAGTTGGAAAAGCCAGCGACGATCAACTAGAGTATAAGGTGGTCAATTTGTATAATTCCAATGATGTTCAAATCAAAACATTACACGGTGCCGGTGCACTGAAGTTGAGAGTGCTGAATGAAGGTATTTACTCTTTGCAGTCGTTTGTGAGTAATGGATGTCCAGGAAGTGTCCGTTCAAGCAATACCGTTGAAGTCTCATTCTACCAAAAACCCAACCTTACAATCAGCAGCGACAATGAAATGAAGCAACACCAAGGAGATGAGCTCCATTTGAATCCAGTCTGTCAAAACTGTCACAACCCAATCAAATTGAAGTTGGAGGGAGAAGCGCCGTTTGTGGTTGACTACGAAATCAAGTTCCCAGATGGGAAGCTGGAGAGAAAGTCAATGACCATCGACACACATGAAAATGAAATCTACTTGCCAACCAGAGAAGCCGGTCAATATGAACACCACTTCATTGCAGTTTTCGACAAGTTGTACACACGGGAAAAGCGCCGTGAAGCACAACACTTGGAAAGTGTGAGATATACAGTGAATCCGTTACCAAACGCAAGATTCAACTCCGATGACCAATTCACGCAAATCTGTCAGAACCAGGTAGGTTCTCATAGCCAAGCCATAGCCACGGTGCCAATCGACTTTGTTGGGGACTTCCCATTCAAGTTGAAGGGGTCGTTGCACCATGTTGCCAGTGGTAAGATTGAGCAGGTGATGCTCGAAAACATCCAAGCACCATTCATTGAGTTGTTTGCTGAAGAAGGCAGTATGGGGTTGGGAGAACATGTATTTAAGATCCACGAGTTGGAGGATAACAACGGGTGTAAGAGAAGCGAGTTTGACGAGATGAACAGCTATGTGGTAGTGATCACCAAAATACCTAATGTTGAGAGACTGGATGACAAGAGACACTACTGTGTGGGAGACTATGTTTCGTATGAATTAAGTGGGTTGAGGCCGTTCAACATTTTCTACAAGTTCAACGGGAAACAACAAAAGGCAAGCAAGTTGCACTCGTTCCAAAGATTGGCATCCAATCCGGGGATCTTGACAGTGGAAGGAATCCAAGACGACCGTTGTTATGTCAAGTTTGACACCGAAGAAAAGTTAAACGACTTAACTATACACGTGCATGATTTACCATCTGTTGAGATCAACAAGGGTGATTACATCATAGAAGACATCCATGAAGGTGAACAAATCGAGTTGAAGTTCACCTTCAGCGGTGTTCCTCCTTTCACCTTGACCTACATCAGAACAGATGATAACAAAAAGGGCTCCAAAAGACAGGTTTTGGAAACCCATACAATTAAGGATATCTGGGAGACCGAACATGTGACTTTGGCCAGTTTGGAGGGTACATATGAAGCCATCGAGGTGCAAGACGCATATTGTAAAGCAACAAAAAAGTGGTAGGATAGCAGTATATAATGTAATATTATAAGTAATTACTTTTTATCTTGGCCAACCAATTCATTGATGATCTTGCTAGCATCCAACAACGAAATGGGTTCTGTTTCAAGCACCGGCTTTTTCATCGATTTCAAGTACTTTTCGTTGATCAACAACGCCAACTTCAAATCCAAGTTGGTAACCTTATTACCAACGTCATGGGTCGTGAGCTCGAAGTCAACTACATTGTAAGTGGTTGTGATTGTAGGGTGGTGGCCCAAACTGTGAACAGGAACGGTGATGGAGTTTAAGAATTTCCAAGTCTTTGAAAACGATTTAAATTTAAAGTTACATACTAACGACAGAGAGTCGTTCTTGGATACCACGTTCCAGCTGTTAGAACCAAGGTACCTATTCAACTCAACAACCTGCTCTTCTAAGTATCTCCCAGTCAATACTTGAATGGCTTTAACTTTGTTCATTAATTTTTTGATGCGTCACCAAAAAAACTGATCAATGGTGTCTGCATTCTATATACTATTCTGGCCGGAGCTGGAGGAGTATCCACATTCCGAGATGCTATTGAACCGAAGGTACCACAACGATCTTCCACTGGACCACGCAATTATAGATAACTTTGAGGAGAAGTATAGGAAACTTGGAAAACATGAACAAGTACCGATACTCTATTCCAAGGGAATAAGCTACATTTACATACGAGCGGACAACAATGTGATCTTTATGGCGGTGGCAGTGCAGAATATTAACGTTATGCTGGTAATGATGTTTCTTAACAGCTTTAATGAGACATTAAGTTATTATTTATCTGATTCCAGGAATGTGAACGAAGATGTCGAATCGATTAAAGCACAGTCCAATTCGGTGGTGACGTCCAAGACGATTTCGCGTCAAATCAACAGGGACACCGTGGTGGATAATTTGATGTTGATCTTTGATCTTCTCGACGAATGCATGGACTTTGGGGTCATCCAAGTCACAGATTATAATATTCTAAAGGAATACATAAAGGTGGAGGTGAATCTTCCTAAAGTGAAGTTGGATTCTGATAGTGACGACTCGGGATCTGATTCGGACTCCGACGTTAAAAACACAAAGACTAAGAAGAAGCGGAATTCAAAGAACATCAAATCGACTCACAATAAAGCAAACATCGAAGATGTCATGAATCAGGACACTTCTTTGATTAATAGTTCCATTTTAAGAACTTATGCACTGTCTATTAACTGGAGACCACAGGGTATTTTCTATGCAAAGAACGAAATCTACATTGATATTATAGAAAAGAGTGATTTTTTGTATGATTTGGATACACAGAGTATTAAGAAAAACGAAGTTTCGGGAACATGTGTTGTGAAGTGTTATCTTTCGGGTATGCCACTTTGTAAGATTGGTTTTAATGAGAAGTATATATCTGGGATTGATAATAAGGCTGATAAGAAGATATCTGAGGAGTTTAGTGATTTTAGTGGAGATGAAAAGGGACAAGAAGAGGACAAGGAGGGAAAAGAACAGGACAAGGAGGGAAAAGAACAAGACAAGGAGGGAAAAGAACAGGACAAGGAGGGAAAAGAACAGAATCAAATAAATATAAAAACCAACCCACAAAATAACTTGGGAGATCGTTCAGATAATCAACTTGTTCTCGAAGAAGATGAAGAAGAAAATCAAGAAATTCTTCACAAACATAGAATACCAATCCGAAATATCCAATTTCACCAATGCATTAAGTTAAATGCATTGTACCGGGAAAACTTGGTTACTTTTGTACCACCCGATGATAAGTTCACATTGATGAAATATAACGTGGAACTCCAACAAAAGAGTCCAATTATCATGGTCAAACCAACATATAGAATATTGAGTGAAAGCAACAAGTTGCAAATCATGTGTGTTTTGACCACCAGCATAAAAAAGCGGCTTCATTGTAAAGGGTTGATAGTGAAGATTCCAATCAACCCTAATCTATTTGATATAGATAACAGCCAGCTTAAATATAAAGCGGAAGGAGGGGATGTAAGTTACAAGATCGACTCGTCTGAGTTATTTTGGGCCGTGGAAGACATCACAGGGAAGAAGACGCTTAAGATGATGGCAGAGATTCCACTCCGTGCGGCCGTCACCAAGGCGGACATCGAAAAGAAGCTTCATTCCAAGGAACAGGAAGTTGATGCAGAAACGGACGAGTATTTTGACGAGGACGTGGACGAACTAGACAAGTTTTATGGGGTGAATGGAACGTCATCATCACTGAAAGAAGAAATTCTAAACAAAATTAGATACAAGCAGACATTTGACCAGGTAAGAGTCACCTTTCTGATTCCAATGATGTCGTACTCCGGTCTTAAGCTCAACTACTTGAAGGTTGAAGAAGATTTGATGAAGTATTCATGCTTTCCATGGATCAAATATGTCACACAATCAGATGATAAGAATAATTACAAATTTAAATTAGGCATTGATTGTTTCGAGGTGGTTAGTAAGTAAATATATTTTTATTCTTATCAGTAATTACCAGATACGGAAAAATTACCCGGCAGCCGCTGAAAGTACCCTCTGTCTTGGCAACTTTTTAACGGCGGCAAGTGTAATCGGGCATAAACCAACATTGGACCGCAGAATTCCCCTCCTTATCTTATCTTAATAAATGATGAACAAAAGTTGAATAATTCAACATGGCAAAGAAAGAGGCTAAGAAAGAGGTGAGTAAACCAAAGATCACCAAGTCAAGAACCGGGTGTATAACGTGTAAAAAGAAGAGATTGAAGTGTGATGAAACCAAGCCAGAGTGTTTAAACTGTAAGAATAAAAAGATTCAATGTGGAGGGTATTCGAAAAGTTTCAAGTGGCGGCCTTTCAATGAAGAAAGAGCAGAAGAACCAGACAAGCATTTCAAACACCACCTTGAGTTGGCCACACTTTCAATGACTGGTAGATCATTAAAGGATATCAAGCTTGAAAATGATTTGATCTCACAGGGTTTAAATCCTCAGGCGTACAAAACCGAAACCGTTAAACTGGAAAGTCCGTATGATATTAGCCCTGACGATCGAAGTATTGAGTTGACGCCGTCGCTTTCCGCCTTAATCAACGTAGCGTTCAACGAGGAGACCCTTAGTCCGTTGAACCTTGAAAGTTGCGAGCCTTTTAACCCTAAATTGGATGATATGTTCTACACTCCAAATACCATGTTACAACACACATCAGAGCAGCAGCAGATTTTGTATTTATACTACCAGTACACATGTCCAATCATGTCTATTAAGAATGGAATCGACGAAAACCCATGGAGGAAAATCGTGATTCCGCTTGCATCCAAGTATCCATGTTTGTATAACTCGATAGCATCAATGACGCTATTCCACCTAGCCAACAACGCGGAGTTGTCGAAATCGAGCCGGAGCCTCCGAACAAAAGGGTATTACTTTATGAAACAATGCGTTATAGAACTTGCCAGTGGGTTATCAAAAAGCGAAACGTTTGTTCCGGAGTTGCCTGCTGATATAGCGTTGGCCACATGTTTAAACTTGGCTGTCAGTGAGTCGTGGGACACACACACGTCCAACGGAATCGCTCATTTGAAAGGGGCAAGAAGCATGATTCAAAAAGTGTTGAATTTGTTAAAGGAGCAACAAGACAGTTTAAAGGTGAAGCGAAGAGAAATGTTGTTGTCTAGCATTTCTCGTGAGGAGTACAACACCCTTTTAGTAGCCAAGAAGAAGGAGGTGCAGGGGAAGCTTGTGATGCTTGATGATGAAGAATGGAACGTGATGATCGAAGCGTTGGGCGACGATGTTCAAACGTCAGTTCCCAAAAGCCTCCAGTTTTTGTTCAACATCTGGATCTACTTTGAGGTTTTGGCTCAGATGACCACCGACATGAATCATGACGATAAGGGCATCGACTTGGTTGCGTCCATCACGCATATTCTTGAGAAGAACAAATCCAACCAAAACTCACGCCGCTCCTCCCAAGACGGCTCGGTGAGTCTGAAGGAATCCGATGACGACCAGACCCCAGGCTATTACAACGTTTTCGACAACTTTGAATCGTTTTCAAACTACAACACTGATTACGTGGATCCATTGTTGGGATGTTCGCAGTCGCTTTTTCTGATTATGGGAAAGGTTGCAAATTTAATCTCAAAAATACGAAAATCAAGAAGTGTGCAAAAGAAGAGAATATCACTCAACATATTAACTATAGCCACACAGCTTAAACAGGAGTTGATGGACTGGAAGCCAACCATTACTCCTGCGATGGTGAAACAGGTCAATTCTGGATTCACAGGCGGAATCCACATTGAGGGTGTTTCTGAAAGCGCAGGTAGCACTTGGGATATCTCTTCATGCATTGCAACCGCAGAGGCGTACCGGTTTGCCTCGTTACTTTACCTTCACCAAGCAGTTCCTGAGATTCCTTCTCTTACTTCACATCAATTTGCTGAGAAGATCTTTATTCTATTGGCTTCCATTCCCACGTCTTCTCATTTGTATGTTGTACATATTTTTCCGCTTCTTATAAGTTCGTGTGAAGCGATGCCTGGTGAGGAACGTGACTGGTGTAAAGATAGATGGTCGCATTTGTCTGAAAGAATGTGGATTGGAAACATTGACAAGGCATATGATGTTGTTAAGGAAGTTTGGAATCGGAAAGATGAGCAAGTTCCTTTAGATATTAGAGTGGATGATGATCTGGAGGGTTTAAAGAGTCTTTCGAGCCAGATCAGTGGTTTGATGGCTGCTGTAAATAGTGATGCCGTGTTTAATTTGGATGATGAGGGGATATTTAGTAGATGTCATTGGAGTTCGGTGATGAAGGAATGGGGTTGGGAGGTTTTATTGGGATAATTTTTGTGTCATTTAACATTAGTTGCAAAATTTCAGAAATATTAAAAAGGTGTGAAATAATGCAATGGAAGAACTGGAATTTCGTTATTAATGAGAGACATGAAATGGTTGTTTAAGAATTATTCAACCATTCTTCAACCATTTTTCAACCATCCTAACTTTTTCCTTAATTCATGAACAAATGAACGAATGAGTTTTCAATTGTAAGCTGTAAGTTGTAATCTTGAATAAAGACCCGCCAAGTTATTGAAATATTCACTAATAGAAGTCACAGCCATTCACAATATATTCACAAATCCATTCCAATCCCCAAATCTCACAAAACTCAACGCTCGTATTTTTAAAAAAATAATGATCAGAGGAATAAGACACTTATCAAGCACACTTCTCAAAGATCCATTGAAAAGTGGAAACTTTCAAAAGATTAGAGAAGCTTCCAACAAATTCAAGAAACCATACTTGATCTCATTTGACGCATTCGATACTTTATACACACCCAAGGAATCTGTGTTCAAACAATACCATGACATAGCCGCGGAATATGGGATTAAAACCAGCGTTCAGAAGATAGAACAGGACTTCCCACCGGTGTTCAAGCAGTTGGAGGAAAAGTACCCCAACTACGGGAAAGAAGCGGGTCTTCAAGATAGCGTGACATGGTGGAAAGAGTTGATTGTCGAGTTATTCAAGTTGGAGCACTACAGCACGAACAAAGAGTCGGACGCTATATGCAACCGGTTGATCGAGCACTTTTCTGGAGCTGAGGCATACCATGTGTTTGAAGACGTCGTGCCAGTGTTGGACAAACTCAAGGAGCACGGCATCAGATTGGCTGTTTCCAGCAATTCAGATGCACGAGTGCCTACAGTTTTGAAAAACTTGGGCTTGGCCAAGTACTTTGACAATGTTCACATTTCGTATGATATTGGGTACACTAAGCCAAACAAGAAGTTCTTTGATGGGGTGTTGAGTCACTACAAGAATATGAAAAAGCCGGATTTGGTGGAGAACTCATGGCATGTAGGAGACAGCCAAACCAAGGACTTTGTAGGATCCATCAGATCCGGATGGAACGGTGTTCTTTTAGATAGAAACAGTACTTCCGAATTTTTCCAGTACAAGGTTAAAGAAGTTCCTGAGTCTGAATGTTTCATGTCTCAGCAAGAGTACGAATTGAATGGAGTTAAAGATAATGAAGATCTTATGATTCTTGCTGATAATAGAGTTGTTATAGGAAGTTTGAGGCAGTTGTTGTATTTATTTGATTTGAAGTGATAGTATGACTAAAGTTTATGTAGTTTAATGATGCTGATAACAGAGTGACCTTTGAAGGGGTTGTATTTATTCGAAGATAATATATGACTAGCAAATTTGAAGTAGTCTTATAATGTTATGGAAGTTTAGCATCGAAGATATAGTAACATAGCAAGTTCAGTTGATGTCGTGGTTTTGTGTCGCGGCTGCGCCTAGCGTACAAACAATTTATAAATAGCGAAACAGTCTTTTTTTTATAGGTAATGGTGTCATTTAAGAAACTTTTAGTGGCAGCACTGGGGCTTGCCTCTAGTTTTGCTGTCCAGATTGATTTGACCAGTAAAGATTCCATATGTGCGGCAGCTAAGCTTGTGCAAGATGGAGAATGGAACTATTATGATGGGTTTCATTACGGAGGAGTGCCAGGGATGTTTGTCCCTCCATACTATTGGTGGCATGCTGGAGAAGCATTCGGAGGGTTGTTGAACTACCAAGTGTGGTGTGAACCGAACAACGAGACGTTAAAACAAATTCTTTTTGAAGGGATGATACATCAAGCGGGAGAAAACTGGGACTATATTCCTCTGAATCAATCGTTGACGGAAGGTAACGATGATCACGGTGTGTGGGGATTGACGATTTTAGATGCATTCGAAAGAAACTTTACTGAAGACAAGCAACACTCGTGGTTATCGTTGAGTCAGGCTATCTACAACACTATGTACACCAGATGGGACACAGCCAATTGTGACGGAGGTCTCAGATGGCAGATGTTTACCTGGAACTCTGGGTACGACTATAAGAACACCATTGCCAACGGGTGTCTCTTCAACATTGCAGCTAGATTGGGTAGATACACTGGAAACGATTCGTACATCAAGGTGGCCGAACAGACCTGGGACTGGATGGTGGGTGTCGGATTCATCATCTCGGACGGGAACGGAACCGAAGTGTACGATGGTGCCAGAGTGCAAACCAACTGTACAGACTATTCCAAGACCAAGTGGTCGTATATTTACGGTGTGTTGTTGACGGGTACTTCGTTCATGTATAACGAGACTGGCGATGATGTGTGGCTTCAAAGAACTCACGGTTTGCTTCAAACGGCTACCGAGCTCTTCTTTGAAAATGGATACATGTATGAGCTGGCTTGTGCTCCGTCTAAGAAATGTAACAACGATCAAAGGACGTTCCGGTCGCTTTTGGCGCGTGGTCTTACCGATGCTTCCATCTTGGCTCCTTCCACCGAACCCATCATCACTCCTTTGATGAAGACGTCTGCCATCGGTGCTGCCCGTCAATGTTCGGGTGGTAGTGATGGTATTACCTGTGGTGCAGACTGGTCCCAGACCTCTTGGGATGGTGTTTTTGGCCTTGGGGAACAAATGTCCGCATTGGAGACTATGTTATACTTTGTTGCTCAAAGTGAGCCTGCTGCTCTTACCTTAAAAACTGGTGGTACTTCTCAAAGTAATCCTAATGCAGGTCTTACTACTACCTCATATGCCAATAAAAATGTCATCACTGTGACTGGTAAGGATAAAGCTGGTGCTGGTGTTTTGACTGCAATTGTCATGATTGTTATATTAGGAGGTGCTGTCTGGATGGTCCTTTAGTGCATGATCTAGAGAATGTTCAACATGATGCTTGAATTGTATAGTAAAAATCTAGTTACAAAAATCCATTTTAATATTGTTAATCCTTATCAAAAATTGAAAAAAAAGATAATGGTGTTATTCGAATCCATCAACCGACTCGCCAACCCAAATGTGTTACCAGGCGGACGTAGAAGGCGGTTGTTTATACCTCCTTCCACACAGTACCCGATGTTCAGCTATGGAGATGGCGAGGACCAACGGTCTTTCCTCTCCATGATCGAAAATGGGTCTGTTGTTGGAGATGATGAAGATGACGTCAGTGATGCCGCCAGTGTGAGCACGTCCAGATCTCTTCCGTCGACACTCAGCTCGGCGCACACCAACGAAGATAGGGAATCCTTCCACAGTTGGTTGGTGGAAGAGCATCAGAGAAGATACTCATCGACCAACAACTCCGAGGAAGAGAACTCGGAAGACGATGAGTATGAGAGATACTCACAGTACTCGAAAGGGAGCAGGGCATCCGGCGGCGTCATCGTAGAGGACTTTGCAAACATGAAAACTACATATAAAACAGAGGCCTCTGTATTAATACGGTATTCCTTCCCTTTAATTATAACGTTTTTGTTGGAGCACTTTTTCAGCATCGTCATATTGCTCGTAGTGGGGCACTTGGGAACAGATGAGTTGGCAGCCGTGTCGCTTGGGACCATGATCACTACCGTATCGTTCGCTATTTTCGAAGGTATCGCTACAGCATTGGATACATTGTGTCCACAGGCATATGGTGCAGGACAATACCACATGGTGAGTATATATGTTCAAAGAACTATTGCATTTTCGTTGACTATATTCGTGCCGTGTGCGTTGATCTGGTGGTACTCGCCGCTTTACCTTGTCTATATTATTGAAAGTGAAAAGGTGTTAGGTTTGACGTCATCTTTCTTAAGAACCATGATTTTGGGTGCTCCGTCGTATATCTTCTTTGAGTGTGGGAAAAGGTTTCTCCAGGCTCAGGGGATCTTCGAAGCTGGTAGCGGGATCTTGTTCTTGTGTGCTCCCGTCCACATTTTCCTCTCGTGGTTTCTTGTGTGGAACGAAACCCACGGTATGGGTTTCATTGGCGCTGCTGTTGCAACCGTCATCAACTTCTGGCTCATGTCGATATTGCTTGTGCTATACGTCAGGTTTGTCGATGGTAGCAGATGCTGGTTCGGGATCGCTCTGAAACAGGACATTTTTAGCCAGTGGGGCTCCTTGCTGGAGTTGGCTATTCCAAGTATTGTTATGTTGGAATCCGAATATATGGCTTATGAAATCATGACTTTATTTGCATCCTACTTTGGAACAAATGAGTTGGCTGCTCAAAGTACGGTTTCAAGTATTGCGCTGTTGGTTTATATGGTGCCGTTTGCCTTAAGTATAGCCACCTCAACAAGAATCGCAAACTTTATTGGTGGCCAAAATATTGTTTCAGCTAAGATTGCAACCAACACCGGTCTTCTTGCGGGATTATGTTTGGCTACGTTCAACTGTCTCGTGCTCTTTACATTTAAATCGCAGATTGCGGGATTATTCACTAAGGACGAAGAAGTCAAGAAGTTAATTATAGAATTGTTTAATCCGTTGGTTTCGATCATCCAAATCTTCGACGGAATGGGCCTGGTTGCAGGGGGAATGTTACGTGCTCAAGGATCTCAAAAAATAGGCGGCATTATTAACTTTGTATGTTACTATGCATTTGCCTTGCCTCTTGCCTTGGCTTTAAGCAAAATTGCTAACTTAAAACTTATTGGTTTATGGTTGGGAATTGGAAGTGGGATGCTTTTGATTGGTCTTAGTGAGACTATGGTTATTTTGTGGACAGATTGGGATCAGGTCATGCTCAGAGCGGGAATAATGAGTGAATTCGAAGATGATGAAGATTCTATATATCAATGATCTTGCGTTGTTTTTTGCGTGCCGACACCACTATGATGGATCGTTGGAGATCTAATCTTTTCCTGATAAGAATTAATTGGAGTGCATACTCTTATCTTTGGAAAACATATCTCGATTGAGAAAAGTGTTCACATGAGCGATTTTTGGACAGACAGACCCCTTAGATAACTCCGTATATAAGATTAATAAAATACTTGAGAATCAGTAAGCATGTCGAAAGAAAAATCGAAGGTTGATATACAACCAATAGATAGCGTAGGATACTTGGATATTCAGAGTTACATTTCAACCCGCTTAGGTGCAGGGCTCGGTAAGATTGATTCCGTAACTTTGAAAGATGAATCCAAGGCTTCTAGGCTACTTGAAGAAGTGGAAGCCAACTTGGCGTTGGCTGCAGAAACGGGGTATACGCCGGAGTTGAAGCGTAATTTTAGTGTGCTATCATTATTGGGTGTGGGGTTCGGTCTTACCAACTCATGGTTTGGAATTTCCGCTTCGTTGGTTACTGGTATTAATAGTGGGGGCCCGATGATGATCATTTACGGGATCATAATCGTCGCAGCCGTATCCATGTGCATCGGAATTTCCCTAAGTGAGTTGGTTCTGAGCATGCCAAATGCAGGTGGCCAATATTATTGGACCATGAAACTAGCTCCAAAAAAGCATGCTCCGTTTTGGTCCTACATGTGCGGGGCTTTTGGCTGGGCCGGTTCCGTTTTTACTAGTGCTTCCGTCACCATCTCAATCGCAACTTCTTTGGTTGGTTTATACATGATAGGCCACCCAGACAAAACTGTAAGCAGATGGCAGGTTTTTATAACCTATGAAATTGTAAATGTTTTGCTTGTGTTTTTCAACATTTGGGAAAGACCTTTGCCTGCAATTTCAAAATCATCTTTATACATTTCAATTCTTTCATTCTTGATAATTTCAATTGTGATGTTGGCTAAATCTGGAGGTGAATTTCAAAGTGCCCGTTTTGTTTTTGTGGATTTCACAAATGGCACTGGTTGGTCCTCTTCTGGAATTGCTTTCATTGTAGGGTTGATCAATCCAAACTGGTCATTTAGTTGTTTGGATGCTGCTACTCATATGGCGGAAGAATTGCTTGAACCAAGAAAACAAATCCCAATTGCTATTATCGGAACCGTTATTATTGGCTTTGTAACTTCGTTTTGCTATTCCCTTGTCATGTTCTTTTGCATTAGGGATCTCGACAAGCTCAGCCAGTCAAACACTGGCGTGCCTATTATGGACATTTTCCATCAAGTTGTTGGTGTTAAAGGCGCCATAGGTTTGGAGGTGTTGATTTTATTAACGGCTATCGGTTGTAACATTGCATCCCATACTTGGCAAGCTAGACTTTGTTGGTCTTTTGCAAGAGATAACGGTTTACCAGGCTCCAGGTATTGGTCTAAAATCAATCCGCGTACGGGTCAGCCGGTGAATGCCCACATTATGTCCTGTGCATGGTGTGCGGTCATTGGCTGTATATATATGGGATCGGTCACTGCTTACAATTCGATGGTTACTGGTTGTATCATCTTTTTATTACTCTCCTACTGTGTACCCGTTGTGTTCTTATTGATGAAAGGAAGGGACAATATCTACCATGGTCCTTTTTGGTTGGGAAAAATCGGATTGGTGTCTAATGTTGTTTTGGTTCTTTGGACTATATTCGCAACTGTGTTTTATAGTTTTCCTCCATTAATGCCAGCTACTGCAGATAACATGAATTATGTATCTGTTGTATTTGGAGTTTTCTTTGCTTATTGTATAATCTATTGGTTCATGAGAGGTAAGAGAAAGTTCATTGGTTTAGAGGAAAGAGAACAACATATAGATGAGTTGACTCTGAAATTATCTGCGCAGGTTTCGCAATTAGAAATGATAGTTTCAAACAAGTATGCCTGAATAGAGTTAAACATGTATGCTGAATAGAATAAAAATATCCATGAATTTGCCTGTATTCCAGAATTAACAAATATTCTTGTATCAATAATTATTCTTGAATAGAATATTCCTGAATAGAAAATTTTTTTTTGCACCCAAAAGTGCCTTGCCATTTCAACGGCAATTTTGTCGGATAATTTTGAAAATGCAACTGAATTTTAAATGATGCCGAATGACTAGTATAGGGGTGTGCAACGGCGTTTTCCTACTGAATTTACTAAAATTAATTATCTTATTCCTCACCAAACACCTCAAATAATCTAGACAATTTTCTATCAAACAAACAAACTTCGTTATTATCAATTAATGTCTTATCCAAAGAACTTAGTTGATCTAACGCATCACTTGAAAGAGAATAAATAAAACCATTTTCAATCCAATATGGATGAAGAAAAAGGTTATTAGATAAAGTATTGGATATATCCAGCCAATCATGCAGTTTGATGGTATGATTCTTAAGGGATAACGATTTCACAGTCAATGCCAGCACTGAACTGTCGTAGTATATATTGTACCTCAGCCCGTACCGTAATACCGGCTGTATAGTTGAAGATTGTGATAACTGAGTCTCTAACGCTGATTTATCAGGATAATTAACATATAGATGGTATCCAGACAGGGAAGGCAAAACTTGGAATAATGTCGGATAAGCATATTTGGAATGATCCATATATCGCATTTGGAACTCAGATTGGTAGAACTCAAACAAATTGAGCGAATTAAGCAGAAGGGTGTTGGGCAAATAGTTATATAACGACGCTGTCTTCTGTTTCAAATTCAGTTTTGAGAAGAAATGATCAAACACCTTAAACGTTTCGGCAACATTTTTGGATTCAATCTTGAAGATCTTATAAAAGTCAACTAGGTTGGGGAGTTGCAGGGTATAATTCAAACACTCATACTTATTTGCATCCAAATTCTTGATAAAAAAAGATTCCATGGAAGATGCAATAGAGATTGGTAATGCAAACAAAAACTCGATTTTGACCGTGCGATACCCTTTAAACCGATATCTGAGGCACTCAATGACAATTTCGCCGGACGGATAGTAATCCAGATATTTGATGGTGCCAAACATAATCCCAGGCTTCTGGTCATCAGCATAACATGTTAATGCAAAGAAAATGGGAACCCCAGTATACAAACCCTTGGTAGATTCATTTAATTCTTGCACCCAGGGACCAAAAGTAATATGTATGTTATCCAAATTAAAGGTCTGGCCCTTGTAAAATGCTTGATTCTTTTGTCTAATGTATTCTAAGAAGCGGTCAGATTTGGAGATTCCAGACCCATTGGGGAAAACAGAGTCCATAGGACTGGATAGTCCATTGTTTATGGTCATTTCGGGATTAGCAGCTGCAAATGTATTTAACATCAAAAGAAAATTAGAATTGACAAGGATACCTGACATAATTTACTTCAAAAATTAATTTACAGATCTGGGGAATTAATGATTATATATTGTGTCTGTGTGTGTGTGACTTTTTTTTTTTAATTAAATTGCAAAAGTGTCAATGTAAAGACTAAATTGTTCTTCGGCAATAATTAACGAAACGTAATCGTGGAACTTATTAGCCGGGATATCGTGTAGAAGTCTCTTTTATTTTCAGTTTTAGTCCTTCGGACCACACGTCATTGTAATTAGTAAATGTGTTTATTTTTCTTAATAGCGAGGGGCATGATGCTTACCAGGAATTTGCCTATGCGACGAACGGGCCGCTGGCGCACGAGGCTTGTTTCAGGATTGCGATATGTCCGCCTAGAATTATTGAGTAAACGGCAGCATCTGATAAGGCATTCTGTTTAAGAAATAGTGACCTTGTGAAAATAAGCTTCGATCATTTAACTTTGGTAAATTAATGTCGGATTCACTGGCTATTGTGTGCGGCAAAAATTGATATATGATGTCATAGGAAGGATCTAAATTATAAGGGTTTTGTATGTCAAACACAAACCTGTAAAAGTAATATGGGGAAACTGTAAAAGTAATACGGCGAAACTATTAAAGTAATACGGGAAAAATGTAAAAATAAAAAGTAAACTGCAAAAGGAAAATAATTCAACATGCAAAAGTTAATAAGCTAAACTGCAAAAAGAAAATAATTTAACATGCAAAAAAAACAACCCGCAAAACAACCGTTGAGTGAAAATAAAAACATCAACATGACTAAAGGAAGTAAGTAAATATAATAGTACGATTGGAATCTTACTAACAAATATAGGCTCCTTTGAAGGCATTCTTTCCGATTTATTGGTTGTATACAAACAAGCCGATGAAGAGACCAAGGTTCTCTCAAGCAAAGTAGTTCCAACGAATTTTCATGAGTCTACATCTTCTATCATTTTAGCTTCGTTTGAAAATTATAAGATTGCCAACAAGGATTATGAAACCACTAGCATTATAGACAATTTTGAAGCAGGTATTTACAATGGTGCGCCATATAAACTCTACCATGATATCAAGGTGGCATCCAGTTCACTTATTCAATCCTTCAAGTTAAACTCCAAAGAGTATAAAGATATCGACTTTTTCTACAAGTTCTCGACCGAATTGTTGTTACGTGAGCTTGGAAGACACGGGACGTCTATCATTAAGAAGGAACACGACAGCCCATCTGAGTTGGAAACTATGCTTCGTGAGGACTTCAAAAGAGTGTCCAAGAGTTATGTATTATCTAATGGGGAAGTGATTTCCTATTTATCTAAAACCGAAGAACCAGCAACCCACAACCCATATAGCCATTTTCAAGATGCATTGCCGCATTCATTCCACCATCCTCACCAACAAAAGACCAGCGCTTTCCAACCTTTGTTCTCGTCTATAATATCTAAATCCGAATTGGACACCAAGCCAACGTTGATTGGAGCCGACTACCAAATTTCCAAGGTTGTGCCACTGAGCGCTATTTCGTTATCACGCGCAGATAACACGTTGGATTCGATTTCTCCAGATACTCAGAAGTTTCCTCCTCCTACGGATTCGCAATCAAATTCCATTTTACACGATTTCTTTCACCCCATATGGTACACCATTCCGATCCCAACTTGGCTTTCGTATAAGTCGTTGGTGAATAAACCTTCTGAGATCGGAGACACGGGATCTGTGGATCCTTCGAAACCAAAGTTATCTGTTTTGCTGCTTTTGCAAAATTCTGATCAATTTTCTTTAACAACCAACGGCGAATCCTTCAGATCTTTTGCACCAACCATTGATCTGGCTGATTTCATTGTTCTTCCAGAACAGAAAACTAACATATGGTTGAACCACATTGGTTTTGCAGAGATTGCTAAAATCAAGGCCAAGTTTTTAAACGAAGCTGAACCAGAAGATGTCAAATCAGAAGAAGTCAAGGAGGTTAAGCAAGAAGCTGAACCGGAAGAAGATGAACAAGGGTTGGTTTCAAGAAAGAAGGATATACATGTTAACCACTTATTAGACTGGGATCCCAACCAAATCGCTTTGCTCAAGACCGTGAAGAAAGAAGCTGAAGACATCAGGTCGGATAAACTACAATCTTTAATATCGCTGAGTTTGTTGAGCTTGAATAAGTTACGTCATGAGAGATTGGTCAGCGCAAATGGAGTTTCTGAACCGACAGGCGCCGAAATTCAATTATATAACAAGATTTTGCTTTTGATCAAGGTGGGAGTGAAGAGACACAATGTTCTGGCACAGCAGTTGTCATATGCTGTGGACGACAAATTGGCAGTGTTGGTTCCAGAATATACCGGTGTTTTGCCAGGATTACCAGCCAAGGCTATGAATTCGCACCCTATTAACAACGGGGTTCCTATTGCGCATATGAGACCATCTACCAGATTGCCCAGTATTAGAGGACCTTATAAAAAGAAACAAAGGTTTTAAGATCTGAATGATCGCCAAGAGGGATGTGGATCTTTAGGATGCATATCGAGGATGCATATCAAGGATGCATGACTTAGCAACCAAAGATGGCGTGACTATTAAACATTTTGTATCATAGAATTGGTATAAAGTGAAATCAATACTTGGTATTGATATGTATATTATGTACGAATGCAATAAATGGTAAGAAAAGCTAAACATCTATTCCAATAGCAAATAGATAGATCAAGTAAAAGTTTAAAAAGGTAATAAAGACCCAGGTTAAGATACTGATTGATCTTAAGAAAAGCCCATTTTCATAAGAGATTTTTCCGTCCAATAAAGGTGAGTTCTCACCTGGTCCGGATTTATAATAAACAGTCATATACTCTTTCTTGCTGGTAAAGTAAATCAAAGGAGCCGTGACAACTGGTAAAAGGAAACTCAACACCACCTGCGAAGAGTTCATCACAAGAGAAACTCCTTGGTTGCCCAAAAGGAGAATTACAATTAAAACTGGGACAATGGCCAAAGTTCTGGTGACAACTCTTCTAGCCCAAGGTTCTAAAGACCAGTTTACAAACCCTTCACTGATGATTTGGCCTGCCATTGTACACACAATCCCAGCACTCTGTCCCGAGAACAACATTGACAAGGCAAAGATCAAGCCTGCAGCGGGGGAAATGTAGTAGGAAAGCATGTTGTAGATTGACAACAAGTCTGCGTCTTTGGCGTCAGGTTTTCCGAATAAGGTAGAACCGGCAACAATCAAGATGGACGAGTTGACAAATACAGCGACAAAGAATAACGATAAGAACAATTCGAGGTACGAATAATTCAAACAGTACTCGATGGCTTGATACGAAGGTTTATATTTGTTTAAGAGGTTGGAGCCGTCGGAAATGCTTTTGATTTTGTTGATTGTAGCGGTGAATAACGGCTCGTTTTGGATGGACTCGTCTGCGTCGGTGTCTGTGTCGACAGGCTCCAGGTAGAGATTATTTTTAATATCATAATCCTTCAAACGGGGCTGGACCAACGCTGAGCCCAAAAACAACGAGTGAGGCATGACGGTACTGCCAACAATTCCACAACTCAAGAATAATGCGTTTTGCTCCTTGAAGATTTGGGGGTACACAGGCAAAAACCCCTTAACAATAGCACCCAAGGAGCCTGGTTCAAACGAACACTTGAAAAGCTCCAACACAAAACACAAACATGTTGCCAAAACCAATATAGACACCAAAATCTCAAAGAGTTTTGTTTGTTTCAAAGAACCGTCCTTTTTGTACACCACCAAAATAATAAGAACATCTAAGATGGTAATCAACACACCAATTAAAAGGGGAATGCCGAAAAGAATCTGCAATGCTATAGCAGTTCCCACGACTTCGGCTAAATCGGTGGCTATGATCGCGATCTCGGAAATCAAGTAAAGAATGAGATTCCATTGATAAGGCAAATTTAACCGACACATTTCAGCAAGGTCCAACCCCGTCACAGTACCCAATTTGATACATAAAGACTGTAGAATGATAGCAAAGAGGTTGGAAAGTAAGATAATGAAGCATAGCTTATATTCGTACATGGCACCCGACGACACACTGGTGGAGTAATTGCCTGGGTCCATGTAGCTGACACTAACTATCAAGCCTGGCCCAATAAAGGAACAGTACTTCTTTAGCAGCGCACCCACAGTTTTGATGAGGGTCATGTTAATAAATTAGCAATACTTTATATCTCACTCAAAGATATCAACACCGTCACGTGAGCAAAAATTTACAGATGAACGGCATGAGATTAGCGAGACGGTACGTGCAGACCGACAGCAGCTTGTTCAGTTCGTTCAATTTGTATAAGCAATGGTTCAGCAATGACCGAAAAACCATCCAGTGGATGGACTCGTACAGGCGCATCAACCAGTCTCCTCCAAACCATGGGTTTGTCAAGGTAGGTGTGGTGTATGCCAATCAGCAAGTGCAGGAAAAGTCTCGATTTATAGAGGTGGTGCTTGCGGATCCGTTGTCGAAGAACAATTTCGCATGGTTGGACCAATTGAGTGCACGGTCGAGGACGGTGAACAACGTGTTTAGGTACAACCAGGAGGTGAAGGCCGAAGACGGAACTTACTCGATTCCGTCGCCGTTGTTGAAAGCAGATATAAGAGCCTCGTTTAAACAGGTGTTGCCTGTGGCCGATTCCAATAATCTCGAGTTATTTGAAGTGAACGACGCAGCTTCAGCTGATTTCAGTGAGTTTGACTTTTTGGTGAGGGTGTCCAACACCTTCAGCAAGAGTGATGGTGGGGTGTTGCTTGATATAATAGACAACGAGGAGTATACACCTGCGTCAACTGAGTCGTCGCCGGTATCTTTCAACAAGGACTCGCTCCATGTCCACAGCATCAAGTTGAACTCGCAAGAGGCATACAGAGGGATTCGTTTATTTCAGCAGCATGACGTGAAAGCGTCCAGTGAGTTTCTCAAGTCGTTGGAGGTTAGCAACCTCTATGAGGTGTTGAAAGGGTTCACCTGGTTTTTGCAAACCACCCACGTCAACAACTGGCTTTTAAGTAATATTACAGAAAACTTGCTGGAATCGAAGTCACAAACCTCATTACATGAAATCAAGACCGACGTGAAAAATAACGAAATCGCTGCATTCACGCAGAAAGCACACTTGGAGTTCCAGAACTCGTTTGTTCCACAAACCACACACTTCTTCAAGAAAAACATGGCGTGGTGGAAACTATACTACAAGAATGACAACGTGGAGTATGACATCAAAGACTATTTTAACGCTCATTTCTTGAATGAGACGATAGAAAACTACAACTATTATAAAGGGCAGCTTGACTATAAGATATCGTCTCAACCTCATCCTGTGGAGAAGCCGAATCCAATTGTGGAGTTCAAAAGCACAGTTAATAATAAGGTTTCCACCGAGCTCCAGCCGTATGTGAACCAGGTCTTAATCGAGGGGTTCCTTTACTACCAGTTACCTATATCTGTGATTGCTGCATTGGCGTACCAGTTTTTTGGGTTTGAGTTGCAGTCGGTGTTGGCCTTGGGGCTTTTGGGGTGGACTCTCGGGTTCAATCATGTGTCCAAGCATTGGCATTTGAAGGTTTCTACATGGTTGACTAGTTTGTATGAGGATTTGCGTGTTTGTTTGACGAAGACGATGGTTGAGGATGGGTTATTGAGGGAGTTGGAGGTTAGGGAGACTGCTGAGATGGATTTGATTAAGTTGAGGAACGAGATAATTTCTAAGATTTCAAGATCCTCGAACGAAGTGAGATGATAATCACCAGTTATCTGTATAAATAATTTTTTAAAATATAAACGTTAGCATGAACATAAAATGTACTGGTTCTCAGATACTTATTTGAATGATTTTTTATAAACAAACTCTTGGTGATGGGAAGAATAAACTCACTTTGTTCGTTCGTTTATCAATAAAAGAACAACTCACTCACTTGGTTCGTTTGTCCTTAAAGAGCAGGTGGACCATCCTTCTTCATCTTCAACTGCTGCTCCAACCTATCAAACTCCTTCAATGCAATCTCTTCCTCAGGATCTAAGATCTGCTGAACCTCCTTCACCTCTTCAATATAATGCATCATCATAGACTCAATCCCATGCTTCAAAGTATCCTCACTAGATGAACACGACTTACAGGCACCCTGTAACTTCAAAAACACAACCCCAGTTTCCTCATCAAACCCTTTAAACTCAATATCCCCTCCGTCATCTTGCACAGCAGGCCTTATTCTAGTCTCCATCAATTCCTTAATCATAGCAACAACCTCCGAGTCTTGCCCTTCTTGTTCCTGGGCAACCTCATCAATCAAAGTCTTAGTAATCACCGGTTCCTTCTTAGAAGTCAAAAATGCATCCATCAAGTCCACCACTTCCGGTCTCAAGTTAGCCCAGTTGATGTGATCCTGCTTGTTAACGGTAAGAAAGTCTTGACCCAACATCACAGACTTGACACCAGGGATCTTAAATATCTTCAAAGCCAAAGGAGAATGAATGGCTTGCATGGAGTTAGTGAACTCAAATGTCTTGTTAGCTAAAGGCAAGATAGCCACTTCAGGGGAAATAAACTTCAACGCATTAGCATTAGGCGTTGGCAACGTCTTAAACGACAAAGCTCTCTTGACTAATCTATTCATGTTTAAATTTTAAATCGATACTCGGAACCGAAAAAATGGGGATGATTACAAATCACGGAGTCTCATTGGATATCATTAAAAGAAGAAGAAAAGGAATACTACAAACATTAAAGAGGTGACTTTTGTGGAAGATGCAGCGCCGGTTTGAATTTGGTCTCTCTTGAAGATCAAGCTGCTAAGGGAAAAGCCTGCTGGAGGGTCAGCATCAGGAATTGCGATTCCAGGACCATTAGTCAAGGATTCAGCATTATAGTTTTCTGGGGCCTGGTATGGACCCTGTTGGTATGATCCGTCCCAGCAGTACTTGGTAAAACACTTTTTACATTGTTCGGATTGTTCAATGTCACGTCTTTCTTCCTCTCTTCTGATGACCGCACATGCTACACAAGTTCTCCATTCGTCATCCAAAGTGCCGTTTCTGTTGGTGATGGCAATTCCGTTCTTGATCATGTCGGACTTTTCTTGATCGGTGTAGGTCAATTGGAGAAGGGTTTTGTTGGACAAGTAGTCGAACGGTCTGTTGGCCATGTAGACAACGATTGGTGGGGTGACACCGTCCTTCACCAAATCGGTCATGTTAGCCGCATCACAACCAAAGAAGGTTGGACGGGCAGTCAAGTTGTGGCTCAAGAAGGTGTTGACGTCAGGCACGTGTGGACAAACCACGGATTTGCCTTGGTCGGTGAATTGACGCTCGTATGTGTTGATTAAGGAGGTACCGTTTGGCCACAAGTTGTCACGGTCACCACTGTTGTCGAAGGCAAAGGCGATGTCAACGGCTCTTTCCTTGGTTAAGATGGAACTTAAAGGAATAACCTCTCCACCCAAACCACCGTCAATCAAGTATAAGGTGTCGTCTTCGGTGATGTTGTTGGAGGAGGCGTACTTGGAGTGGTAGAATGGGTTAGGCTTGTAATGAGCAACATCAAGTGTTTCGCGGGATAAGGTGGACAAGAAGTTTCTAGCAAATGGCTTGAGCAAAAAGTTGAAGGAACAGTCCTCGCATACCAAAGTGTTGAGGAATTGGTTGAACAAACTGGAGGATGTCCCCATGATAAATGCGGCGTTGTCAAACCCTGCGACACATTGATCTCCAACAGGCACACCGTTGGAGACGTTGGTGCCGATGTATTTGATATCGGTGAATGTGTTCAACGAGGTGTCGAACGACCCCATTTCAAATGGGTTGAACTCAACCACGGTGGAGTTCAAGTTGTACACCACGCTTCCCGGCTTACGGCCAACCGAGTTGGTGATTGGGAATGGGATTTCGTGGTTCTTGAAGTTGTCAAAGTCTCTGATATCACTGTACGTGGTAGCAGCCTCGAAGTTGGAATCCTTGGTGTACAACTGGTGGGCCAATCCTCTTGCCCAGTAATCAGTCAAGGAGGTTTGGAACCCCGCCTTTTGCTTGCTCAAAACGTCAAACTCAATCCCCGAGTTGGCATCACCATAGTTATTCAAGTGGGTCAACGCCCCATCCAAATATCCCAAAAGACCATCCAAATACAAGGTCCATATGTTTGTGTCATTAATTAAGCCATGCGAATCTGTTAAATTCCAAACATTCTGCTCAAGGTTGTCTATTGTTGAGAAATTGTTGAACAAGACAGAAGAGAACATCCATCCACCACCCGAAACGGCTGCTATGTAATTCGCACTTTGTAAAAGACCTCCCATTCCGGTGTTTGCAACCGTGCGACTATCCGTCCCAGCTAACATACCTGCGCCACTTAACATGGCACGGTAACTACCCCCGGAAAATGCCAAACCGACCGATACCTTGGACGAGTTACCGTCGTTGTTTATGAACTTTTCAGCATTAAAACTAGTTAAATTAGAGTTGGATAAAAATTCTATTAATGCTTCGTTCAGCTTTTCTTGTCTGTTTTGGATCCATTCCTTCTCTTGGTCAGAAATAGAATTAGCTTCTCTCATGAAGTTTGCATTCGATGGACATTCCACGGCTCCTGGGGCATATCCTCCACTTGGAGACTTGGCGGTGACAAACGCTGCTATCGACAATAATACTGCTAAACGCATTTACCATTTACTGATTATTTGAAAAACCTTATATATGTTGTATTTAGCAACCATGCGGTTTCCGTTTACAGAAATTTTGTATTGTTGGGCGGCATCAAATTTCCTATTTAATCTTTGTGATCTCGGTTATAAGCATCGGACTTTTCTTTTGTGATGAGATCGTATAATAATTCATTAGTATGAAAAGGATTATCCAAGTACAAATTGTGGCCTCCTTGGGCTATTTTGTGCAACCCGGTCTCCTTTCCATTTTTGGCGCATAATTCCACTAATCGTTGACCCGCTTCCGAGTTCATAAAATCGTACTCCCCATACACAATATGCATATTAAACGGAATTTTGTTGTCTTTTCCACTCAACAACCTGACAAATTTGTCGTAAAGTGGGTATTTAGATACGGTTGAAGTTGTCAATAAGTTTTTAACATAAAGATCACTGTTAGATCCTTTGGTGATGGCATTGTAGAGATAGTCGATTAATAATAAACATTCCTTGTTGCTCCCGATATTAAGGTCTACTGGGCTTTTAAAGTGCTCCTCCGCTCCTCCTAATTTGCTCACCACTTTATTCACTTTGAATAACTTGGAGTACCACATTGTGTAATATTTTCTGTACCCAAATGGCCCAAACCATTTAAGAAAATGGGGTAAGAATGGAATAACATAATACCAGTTAAGAATATGCTTTATTGGAAGAACTGGCCACCTCGATAAAAAATCATACGACGCTGGGTCTAACGTAGGAACACGGCTCTTGTCCAAATTCAAATCATTGGTAAGCGCCATAACATTTCTTTCCACCCCCACTGGTGACAATAAAATAAGATTTTTGATATTATTTGGGTATCTAGTTGCATAAGAACCAGACCAATGTCCTGCAAACGAATGTCCTATTAAAAAATCAATTTGCTTGATGCCCTTGGCTACCCGCCATCCTTCGATCGCACTGGTATAGAAATCCTCGAGATCGTCCAATATTGGCTTATAATGCTCTCGATATTCCTCAAATTTACGCGCATCCACGTTATATGAATCCACCAATTTGTAATATTTGTTGTGGATCTTTCCATCTCCTTCTCCGATAAGCTTGATCTTGGGCGTTTTTTTAATGAGCCATTTATTGGCGTTGGCGTTCGGAACCTTGGGGTTGGACGAAAGCCCAAAAGTTATATTATCCAAAAAGTGAATGTGGTAGTTGTACTTTTCTCCTTTGAATTTATTGATTACTTGGAAGTTTCTGGCAAAACACCCGAGTGCTGCTCCGTATCCGTGAATCATTACAATATTGCGATCTTCATAGTTGACGTCGTTGATTACACTAAGCTTCAACTCATTGATGTGATTATGTTCGTCTATTTGTATTTTGGTGTTACTTCTGATGACATCTTTTGGTAACATCATCTCGATCAACTCATCTTGAAGAACCTTGAGCCGATCTGCTTCCAATGACTTTTTCCATAACTCAAACGACTTAGATAGACTGATGGTTCCTAGTTTGGTATCTTGTTTGTAGGTTGGTGGGAGCTTGAAGCTGTAGAACCTTTTGAATCGGTGCATACTGATTAATTTTTCATTTTAATGGTTACAAAACCGCATTGACTATCCAGGTGTTTTGTGAATGATCTAAAGTGTACTCCGTTAACAATATACGGTTAGTGGAATGTGTATCAGATAATTTGACTTCTGATGTTAATGGTACATTTTCAGATGTGAGAATATCGAGACGTTAGAGGAGAAATGTATCCATGGGAATGAAGTAAATGAGTGGAATAACTAGAGTTGAAATGAGGAATAACTAGAGTTGAAATGAGGAATAACTAGAGTTTGAGTTGAAATGAGGAATAACTAGAGTTTGAGTTGAAATCAGATATAACAAACTGAATTAAAATGAATTAAGAATTTGAATTGGATTCTTCCTTAAATATTTTCTTAAATTGTTAAGTTTATCTTCATATATTATCTAATTACAGTTCTCAAAAGAAGATCAACATCCCATCCTTATCACTTATAAGAAGAAACAACCTCACTACCACTAGATGTCGCTATTCCATCCTTATCAGTCAAATCAAGTCTCTTGCCAGTAATAACACTTTCAAAATCTTCAACATCTGGATTCTCTTCTAACCACACCTTCTCAAATGCTCCGACATCCGGTGAACCTTCATAAGGAAAAAACCTACAAACGACACCATACGTAATGAAAGAAACCAAAAATCCAACCAAGAAATTCAAGGTATACACCCTGGTTGCACTTATTGGAACTTTGTGAGTTTCAGTTGCACCCACAAACCCCACGATATTTGGAAGAATGCCAAAGATATAACAAAGGTAAGCTCTCCAGTTGAAGCCGATCTTGTTGAATCTATAAATCGAGTCTTTGGAGAGGTCTTCTGGAGAGTGTAAAGAGTACAAATGCAGTAAGTTGATGTACCCTCTTCTAACATAGAAATAGTCACAGGCAACCACGCCGGCAATAGCAGACAAGAACACGGCATATGCAGACAAATAAGTGGTGAATTTGGAAGAACTTGAAGTCAACTTCCATGGACAGATGGCAAGGGCAATGAATGCGCATAAATACCCGCCTCTTCTTATATTCAAGAAACGAGGCAACAATGCCGAAACGTCTGTTCCAAAAGATAACGAATTGGCGGAGATGTTGGTACCCAATTGGGCGATTGCAAATGCAAAGCCAATGAAAAATACACCGGCACGATTCCCAGAAGTGTAATCGTCGAGGAAACGACCAAGAACATCCAATGGAGACCAATAAAGTTCCCCGTATATTTGCTCGGCAGCAGAGGTGACAAGAATACCGATTAAGGAAGTCAACGAAAAACACACGGGAATGGAAATGGTATACACCAAGTATTTCATACTAAAGGACGATTTTTGCGAGAACCGTGCAAAGTCCGGGGCATTGACAATGAGAGTAGCGAAATTTGCCAACGAGTTCATGGTTGACTGAACAAACGCCCAGCCCAATTCACTGCCGTGCACCTTTGCCTTTGCGTGGATGGTCTGACCAGCACCTTTTGCTTTCACCAAAGTCCAAATCAAGAACCCCACGCCGGCGATAGGAGCAACGTACGACTTGACGGTGAATAAATGCTTCAATTTATGAGGAGGCAACCAAATGAAAGGAAGGGAAAGCAACCAAAACAAAAAGAACGATAAGAACTTGAATGTAGTTAAATCCGGATCGTGGATATGATTTGGCATGGTTTTATCCAAGTTTTGTCCGAAAACGGCTCGTAACATCACTTCCACACAGGGTCCAGCAACGGAGCACTGGACGGCGTACCACACACATGACATGACGACTCTATTAATAATAGGCCAGAGCGACCCATATATGCCGAAGGATGACCTTGCGGCCACTGGAAAAGAAATATGGTACTGAATACCTATTCTTGAGCCAATGCTCACAAATACACCGCACAAAAAGTATCCTAACCAGACTGAGATCCATGTCTGCCACCAGTTCAAGCCGCCGCTTTGAATCCCCGTAGACGCGATCTGCCAAGTATTGATGTTGAAGGAATCCGAGATCCAATAAAATATGTAATTATACCATCTCCAGGTTCTTCGTGCTTTTTCCACCGGCTTCAAGTCAAAATTGTACAAGAACATCTGAGAGTTGGACAAATTGCCCTTTGGGTGTAACTCTATAAGACGGGTCCATCTTTGAATCCTGGTTTCGCTTTTGTTACTAGCAACTTCAACTTCTTGATAGTATGACTCTTCTTTATCGCTCTTCATTGCGGTAAAAAAAGATAAGAGTTTGCAACAAAAAATTAATGGAGTTGCCCGAAATGGATTATGCAAGACTATCCAATAGATTAAGTCAGCAGATTATACAATGATCTTTTTTTGAACAATACCGTTGAGATCATAATAGGTTACAAACAGACCCTGATATTGCTCCACCTTTCATCCGATATGCCGAGCAAGCCCCATGCTATGAATATGGCAATATTCTTAGCTAGCTGGGAGTAGCCAAGAAATAACCCATTTGTATAGACAATTCTGCAAAAATACATAGTCTATCGTCTGGTCAATATAGTATAATACCGCCATTGTATACCCCACTGGTTGTCAATAGGAGGTTGGTTGCGCCTGGCCAGAGCTCGCTTAGAAACATGGAATACGAAAAATAAAAAATCATGTCTAATCATCTTCTACCGGAGCAGATGCCGCCGGAACTACTAGAACAAGACAGCAGGCAGTCTAATAACGAACTGATAACGTACATCTTCCCAGACTTTAATGCCGTGACGTACTTTCAGAAAGATTTCATCACTTCCAACGAGTATTTCTACTCAGAAGAGGCAGTGGTGTCAGGGTTCGATACATATGTGGTGGAGCAATGGGTGAATGACCGCAGAATCGGCACGGTGGTGGCCACATATACAGGGAACTTAACTTCTAAGACTACAGTGGTTAAGTTTACTATTCTTAAGAAGGCGCAGAAATACTACCCTGCGCGGTTCCAGCAATACCTTAATGAATTGCTTGTCAACCACGCCAAACTTAAACGGATGGATGAGAAAAACTCCAAGGGAACCAGTCGTAGAAACAGTATGTCAGGATTAAACAGTTCATTTGTGATTCTGGAGCTGAATGAGAGCAGTGATCTGATGGGCACCAGCCCGGAAGTGTGTTTTGTGACAAACTTAGCATCACTTGCATCCTCGTTGAACTTGATCCCTCTCACCAACGGAGACTCTAGGGAAATCATGCCCAACTTTGTCATCAATTCCAACTTGAAGAAGTTGCGGTGCGGGGGTAGATCATTGTATTTGACCACGGATAAAGTTTCCGATGCCAACGAAGACAAATTTAGACAAATGTACAGGATTCTCAGCTCCAATGTGCCGGTTAAGTTTGCCATATTGGAGTTGGTGAATGTGATCCAAACATGTCTCTTTTACTTTGATCTTCTTGACGCCAAGTATTGCGATGGCTTATTGTGTAGTAAAACCGAGGAGGCTATTTTGAATTGGTGGAACTTGATTGGGTTGCCGCATTTTAACATTAAGCCGAATCCTCTGCATGGGATACTTCCTTCAAGAGCCGTGGCCGCTATCATCAGTTTGGTGATCAGTGTGAAATTAAGACTCCAGATCATTGGAGGCTGTGATGTGCCTAAGGACCCGTTTGACTTTGAAAACTTTTTGATATCAATAGGACAGTTCCAGAAACAGTTCAAGCTTGAGAAGAAACGGAAGCTAGACTTAGAAACTTTAAACAAGATATTCACCATCACCAACTCAAAGTTGTTACCAGAGAGAGGAGTCAGTTACGATGACATTGATGACTCTCCTATCTCCCCAACGCTCAGTCCTAAGTTGCCGGTCAAAAAATTGGGCTACTACAGCAAGTTGAGGAACTCTTTGCAGGACCAGAACGACCATTCCAAGTCAAGTTTGAGAATAAGAAATAAATTGTCCAAGTTAGCTGATAACGTTAGTCCTCTTGAGGTGGAAACGTTGGACTTGGAGCTTCTTGTGAAAAACTACATAGTGGGAAGGGTATTATCTCGGTTATTTTATGGTGAGGTCAAGAGCACGTCTGGGAATATTTATGCGCGGTCCAACGAGCCATTTTCCAACGAGTGGGATGATCAAAAGCAGCGGTGGAAGCGGGTCAACGACAATCAGTACCGTTTCGTCAGCTTGAAAGATAAGATTACGTACAATAATAGTTTGGGCATGTCTTTCACGTATTCTGAGCACTCGATTTCGAAGGGTTTCCACAAGGTTAAGGCTGGTTTACAAAGTAGCAAGAACTTGCTTTCTTCATCATACAACCTCAACAGGGGGGGGAAGCGGGCCCCCAATGCCAACCCGCCTACGACCTTCCTTCAGAAACCTCGCAAGACGATTTCCTTCGAAACAGAGTCTGCAGTTTCGGAGTCCTCTATGAAGTGTAACCATTCGTTTATTTTGCGCAACCCAAACTCGTTGGAGAACTTCCAACGAAGCCTCAACAGAAGACACTCGTACCCGTTCATGGATAAAGAAGTGAACTTGAATCTCATGGGCTTCTGTCGAAGCAACAACATTAACTTGTGCCAAGGGATTCGCGAGAGAAGCCGGAGTTTCTCGAACCTTGAGGACACTGTCGTTGACGACAACTTGGTTACAATGACCAAATTCTCCAGCCAGCTCTTGTCCACCGCCAAAAACTGGCTCTCTCATGACAAGCTGTTGGAGAAGTGTGACGACACCTCAATCAAGAGAAAATACAAAGTGTTGAACTTGGAGTTGGTCAAGTTGAACAACGCCATGAAGCAGATGAACGCCACCAGGTTGAAGGTGATTGACGAGGACTTTGTCGGTAACTTGGAGTTCAACATTGCTGATTTGCGCAGCATTGTCGACAGACTTCTGTACGAAGCGAGAATCGTGGTCAAGCGTATCAACGAGTTAGAAGACAACTACAAGTTGATGGACATGAACCTCAACCACCAGTGTAAATCCAAGCTAGCTGGGTTGATTGAGGCTGTGGTGCAACTGAATCGATTTTCCGAGGTGTTTCCTGACGCATCCGAGCGTGAGGAGCTCATCAAAAAGTTGGGTACCTCTGTTCCCCTTCAACAAACTACTCCTGAAAATGAACTGGTCAACGTCTTTCAGATGATAGTGCGGTTCATGTATGAGATGTTGCTTGTTGTTTCACAACTTTTCCAGTTCAACCGTTCTCACATGAACTTGGATAGAATCAGAGATTCTTGGGTTAAGTTGGATCCTAACAGAGAAATCATTCTGAATGCGTACAGTTACATAGGACGTGAGCCTTCGCGTGGCAGTGTTGCTTCCATTGGGAGTGATGTTTCTCGTGGAAGCGTTGGTTCTATACCAACTCTTAGTCCTGATGATCCAAGATACGTTGAATAAAATATAGATTAGCATATTTACATTCCATGGTTGTAGGAGTGTAGAGGGGATTCTTGTTAAGTGGACTCACAAGACATAAACCTGAAAACTGACACAATAACAGTAATTTAGCACACACCTAGAAACACAGAAGATCAGACATCTAATTTAGCACATACAAAGAAACAGGGTCGAAAACTTGCGGTTTTCTACCAACTTCTTTACACAAAGAATAGAAAGGTTATCCATGAAACCTCTGCCCTGAACAAATGTCAGCATGTATTTGTGTAATTTAAAGAGTACAATAGAAAAGTGATGTATTATTCCGATTGTTTCGGGTAATGCTGTATGGGTGCCCGTCCATGCAGACGTGGTTTTTGTGAGTTGCATGTGTTGCTACTTGGCATCAATAGAAGCTATAATTACATTTCTAAAAATTGCGTATGATATTTCATCTTGTACATGAATGAGTAACAGAAATAACATAACCATTTCTCCTCATCCTAAATACTGAGATAACCCCTCATCACGTCAAGGAGTCTGACTAATTCAAAGAGCATTGCTAATGAATTATTAATAGACCATAAATCTGGTAAGCCTACCTGGACACATTATAGACCCTGGTGAATATGACGCAAATTTAGAACAAACGTTTCCACATGCAGCCGAATCTTCCCCTATCACACGGTGAGAATCAATATTGCTGGAGACTCCCCCAAAATAAAAATCCTGGGCTAACCAAAAGAACGCCTTAGATGAGACACCGCCTTGATTGAATGGTTGATGAAATCTGGTTGGAGGATACGTTCTACTTCGAGTAATACGAAAATAGATTCGGAGTTTGCAAGGCTGAGCAGATGTTTGCAAAAGCGCGAAACCCGAGCATTGCATAATTTCATAACCATAACTATTATCATGATAAACGGTTTAGCAATCGACCGGGTACCTTCCAAATGAAAGATGGTGTGGAAGGAACGTTTGAGTTAATCATGTATTGTTAATTAGTTGGTGTCGGAAAATTGTATCTTAATGACAGATTTGATGTAGCCGTTTACTTGGTGAATCTCTTGTCAAAATGCCAAACCATTCAAGAGCTTTCTAAAGATCCTCGAACATTAACAATGGCGAGCAACACGTAAAAAACAGTCATTAAAACAATGCTTTAAATTTTAGTAACATGATATTAATAGAGCCGTATGCCAATGATTTTTTAAAAATCGAAAATATCAATTTATATGATTCGAAGTGATATAGTAAGTTCATTCAATGTGTATTCCAATTCGACGTTCCATTCGGAAGACGACGAAGAAGAAGAATTGGTGTCGCCTTTTGAAAACACGGAATATCCATTAATGGAATTTTCGCCGTTTGGCGGTTTTCCTGCCAGTTCGTTCCCTCTCAAAATAGAAGATGAAGAGGAGGATGATTACATCCATAATCCCGACCCCATTCGTGATGCTGAGTACGAAAAGAACCGATTCGTTCACGATTTAAAAAACATCGATAGAAGGTCCTTAGGCGGGCTACTTGGACTTCTTGTATTTGCAGTTGGTGCGTTGATGGTATTTGTAGGGTACCCGGTCTTGACGTACAGTGGGATAATCAGCGCCACACCTCAGAGTTACGAGCAGTTGACCAGGTACCGATATCCGTTGCTTCTGGCGATTCGGACATCTCTTGTGGATCCCGATACCCCTAACGAGGCGTTAACGCGGAAGTCCACAGGCGGCGACGACTGGACGTTGGTGTTCTCGGACGAATTCAACGCAGAGGGCCGGACGTTCTACCCTGGCGACGACCAGTTCTTCACCGCGCCGGATATCCATTACGACGCCACGAAGGACTTGGAATGGTACGACCCAGATGCAGTCACCACCAAAGAAGGGACGTTGCGGCTTCAAATGGATGCCTTCAAGAACCATGATCTCTTCTACAGGTCCGGAATGGTGCAATCGTGGAACAAAATGTGCTTCTCCCAAGGTATACTTGAGGTATCTGCGCGGCTCCCAAACTATGGACACATCGTTGGATTGTGGCCAGGAATATGGGCCATGGGCAATCTCGGAAGACCAGGGTACATGGCCACCACAGAGGGTCTTTGGCCATACTCATACGAATCGTGCGACGCCGGAATCACCGTCAACCAATCGTCACCTGACGGGATCTCGTACTTGCCTGGCCAGCGCTTGAACTCGTGCACATGTCCGGGCGAAATCCACCCCAACAGAGGCGTGGGAAGAGGAGCCCCCGAAATCGATGCTATAGAGGGTGGTGTGTCAGGTGCTCTTATGCTTGGATCTGCCTCTCAGTCTTTACAAGTTGCCCCATACGATATTTGGTACCTCCCAGACTATGACTTTATGCTGATACACAACCGTTCTTTAACAACCATGAATAAATATAAAGGAGGTCCTTTCCAACAGGCTGTCTCCGCGTACACCATGTTGAACACTTCATGGTACGAAAAAGGAGCCGGTCCTCATAGTTTCCAAAAATACGGCTTTGAGTATTTGAATGACAACGACAACGGCTATTTGACATGGTTCGTTGGCCCTGACCCGACATTAACCATCCAAGCAAAAGCATTGCATCCCAACGGCAACATTGGCTGGAGAAGAATCTCCAAGGAGCCCATGACCATCATTATGAATCTTGGTGTTTCCACCAACTGGGATTACATCGACTGGCCCTCCATTATGTTTCCTGTTACCATGAGCATTGATTATGTTAGAATATATCAGCCTCCAGATCAGATTAACATTGGGTGTGATCCTCCGGGGTACCCCACTACTGATTACATTGAAAGACATCGTAATATCTATGATAATTTCAACTTTACCAGTTTTGCTGATGGTGGATATACTTTTCCGAAGAATAAGTTAACGGGGTGTTGAAAAATCAATGAAGTGGGTTAAACAACGAACGCAGTGAGTTCATCTTGGGGGTTTGTCATTATTTTAGGTAACACATATTAGATCATTTTGATTTGTTAAAAAAATTGCTATGATATTTTTCTTGTACTTTTGTAAAGCCACAAGTAGTGAATGAGTTATGGATGGGTTGTGAATAGAAATGAATTTATTTGTATTTATTTGTGAATATCTAAAATTGTATTTGAATGTGCAATACTAAAGATGTATAAAGTCAATTTGTGAATATTCACAATGATCTTGATAATCGAAGAGTTGAAAACAAAGACTTTAAAATACAAGCACAAACCTCTTGAAGGAGGAAACTATAGATGTGTTTCATGAATATTAAAAATATTTGAAATTGATGAAGAATCGCAATTTACCAGTTATAACAATTACAGTTGAAAGTTACAATTAACATTAACACAACTTCAACTTCCCCAAACTTTTCTAAACTTAGAACCAAACTTGACATCTCTAAACTTTTCTCCAAACTTCGCATCTCCAAACTTCACATCTCCAAACTTTACATCTCCAAACTTCACATCTCCAAACTTCACATCTCCAAACTTTACATCTCCAAACTCCTGTCATAACAATAAAAATAGCAAAGACTACTGACATATCTTTTACACCATATTGAATTATCAAAGATTATAACAATGAGCCAGTCAATGTTAATAACCTTTTCAGAAATACCATCTTTCAACGTTTCAACGTTCAACGTTCAGTTTGAGCATTCTCTGAAGTGGTGATAAAGAACAGATTCAATGAGTGAGTGGTTATGTTTTTGACGATCATATGCATATAAGTAGTTAATATAATGTAGGCAGCTCATTGCTATTTTCCCATGTAATTTAATCATTCTAGCGTGTCTAACTCCTGATCTGTACTTATAGTTGAGGATCATTAGAATGCTTTCTAACTATGCAGCCCAATATAACAAATTCCTTGGGAAATCGCCACTCACACTCACACCCACACTCACTCCCACACTCACTCACTACTCACTTCGTTCGTATTGAGTGGTGAGTGGTGAATCTGCAATCCTCCCATAAGAACTCCTCAACCTCTCTAACAACTCGCCTATCTGCTCCTTGTACTCGCCAGATTCCACCCTATTCATCGACTTCTCCGACCTAACGGTAAAAGTCTGGACCAAAGAATTCACCTGCTCCAAACTCCCCCGAGTCTCCTCGATACTCACATCCAAATGAGCATCTGTTGGATCCAAAACCGTGGCCTTATAAAACTCGAGCCTCTTCCTACTAATCTCAGTCAAAGACTCGCCCAGCTCCTTTCTAGAAGATAAAAAGTCCTTGACGGAATCAATTATGTCCTGATTTTGTTCAATCAACTCGCCCAACTTATCTGAAATATACTCTTGCTTCTGAATAGACATGATAACACCCATACGCACGCCCTCCAAGCGTCGTATCAAAGCATCTTCTGAGTCATCCTCTTCAATCTTCACAGGAACAGCGGGTTTAGACAATTGATCGAAATCCTTTGGAGACACCAAACTCTTGGCGGTGCCCTGTAATTTAGCAATGCGGTCATCGGTATCGTTCAACTCGTTGGTGAGCGACTGCACCAACGTGTTAAGAGTGGATATCTCATCCTGAGCTCTGTCCATAGTAGCTCCACACTGTATGAAAAGTTGTCGCGATATCCGGGTAATCCACGACCGAAAAAATGGACACGTCCAGGAAACGATCTATCGAAGATAAATTATACCAACACTATGGTTACGATTGGAAATGTACATGACGACTTGATCCATGACGCAGTATTGGATTACTATGGAAAGAGGTTAGCCACCTGTTCATCGGATAAATCAATCAAGCTCTTTGAGATCGAAGGCACAGACAACTACAAACTTATCACCACATTGACCGGGCACGAAGGCCCAGTATGGCAAGTTACATGGGCACACCCAAAGTTCGGGTCCATTTTGGCCTCGTGTTCATACGACGGTAAGGTGCTTATCTGGAAGGAGACTCCAGAAACACAACAATGGTCGATTATTTCTGAACACGCCGTGCACCAGGCCAGTGTGAACTCCGTCAGCTGGGCCCCTCACGAGTTGGGTGCTGTTTTGTTGTGTTCTTCGTCAGACGGCAAGGTGTCTGTTGTGGACTTTAACGAAGACGGCACCAGTTCTCATGTGATTTTCGATGCACATGCCATTGGCGTCAACTCTGCATCTTGGGCACCAATAATCTCCAACTCCGGATCCAATGCTAAGGACGCTTCCTCTTTGAAGTCACAACGTAGATTCGTCACCTCTGGTTGTGATAACCTTGCCAGAATCTGGAAATACAACCCTGCAAATAATACATACACGGAAGAGGCCAAGTTGGAAGGCCACACCGATTGGGTGCGTGACGTTGCTTGGTCGCCTTCCATCTTGATCCGTTCCTTCATAGCAACTGCCTCCCAGGATCGTACTGTCTTGATCTGGAGTCAAGACAACAACGGTGTTTGGCAGAAACAGTTATTGACCGATGAAAAATTCCCAGACGTATGCTGGAGATGCTCTTGGTCTTTGTCAGGTAACATTTTGGCTGTTTCAGGTGGTGACAACAAGGTTAGCTTGTGGAAAGAAAATTTGCAAGGAAAGTGGGAGTCTGCTGGTGAAGTTGACCAATAAGACTATAAATTGTACTTTTTAGAATGCGACAAATAAATCTTTAAAAATGTATCGTAGTGATATACCTGAAAATGATTATGGCCTAAAGTCTGAGGATTTCAGTTTGTTGTTGAAGTTTTTAGATATAAAGCATGTTCCTGAGGGTTATTCTGTTGACCGGATAATTGGTGCTTTGTATAATGGTGTGATGGCTAAGGTTGATGGATATGAGAATTATGTTTCGATTAATGCTGATAGAGATTATGTAGTTATGAACTTTACTGAGATGTCTATGGGTGGAGGTGGAGATGATGGTGAAGATAGTGATGGTGAAGATAGTGATGGTGAAAACAGTGATGAAGACAATGAAAACGAAAGTGATAAAATTGACGATATACTCAATTTTTCATATCCAGACTTAGAAACTGCCATTTCTGAAATCTCGAGGGAGATTTTAGAAGACCCACCATCTGACACAGAAGAAGATATAGTAAAGGAGGTTATTAAGAACTATTTTGAATGGAAATCTACAGATGCCGCTGATTAATGGAGATCTAGAGATAACAAATCTGAAAAGTTATCATTAAACATTAGAGTTAAGGTAATTCAGAATTTATTATTATTCAAAGTTCACAAAAGTTTATCTATATAAACAGTTCATCTACATAAAGAGTTCGTCTGCATAAACAGTCAATAATCCATAAACAGTCAATAATCCATAAACAGTCAATAATCCATAAACAGTCAATAATCCATAAACAGTCAATAATCCATAAACAGTCAATAATCCATAAACAGTCAATAATCCATAAATAATCCATAAATAATCCATAAACAGTCCGCTAATCCATAAACTTAATTCATTAATCTACTTCAATAACTTTACATCAGCAGTTCATTAATCTACATAAGCAATTCATTCTAAGACCATCCATATTCTCACTCACTACGCGAGTTCGCAAGCTACAACTCATTAACAGTAGCCTCAATGATTCTCTCAACATCCTTAGAAGCCTCATTAGCAGACTCCAAAACTTCACTATGGTTAGCCATTCCCTCATCCAAAGGCTTTGGGTTCTCGTCAAAAACACTTGGAGGTTTTTCTCCAACACCGCTGTTTGTGATCAAGGACAAAGCCAAAACCTTCATGCCGGAGTGACGAGCAACAATGACTTCAGGAACGGTGGACATACCAACGGCATCACCAAAAGCGCTGATCATTCTAACCTCAGCTCTGGTTTCGTAGGTTGGACCAGCAACAAAGGCATAGGTACCTTCGTAGATGTTACGGGTGATTCCGAGATCCTTTCTGGCCTTGGTGACAAACAACTTTCTCAAGTCAAAGTCGTAGGCGTCAGACAACGGCTGGAATCTTGGGCCAAACTCATCCAAGTTAGGGCCTCTCAATGGGTGCAAACCAGCCAAACCTGGGAAGTTGATGTGGTCATCGATAAGCATCAAGTCGCCAGGAACGTACTTAGGGTTCACACCTCCGGCAGCGTTGGTGACAATCACAGTCTGGACGTCCAATTTCTTGGCCAAACGAATGGGGAAGTTGGTTTCTTGGAACGAGTACCCTTCGTAAAAGTGCAAACGGCCCACCATGCACATCACAGGCACCTTGTTTTCACCAATCAACCCGAAGATCAACTTACCGGCGTGGCCCTGCACGGTGGAGGTCTTGAAACCTGGGATCTCGTGGTATGGCACCTCAATCTTGTTATCAGCATGCAAGATGCCAGCGATGCCTCCGAGTCCAGATCCACAGATGATCATCACTCTTGGCTTGGAGATGGCTTCGTTGCCAGCTAAGATGCTGCGCACCTTGGCGGCGCCTTCTTCCAATAAAGATAAGTACTGTTGTGGGGTCAAGTCGGACATATTTGTTGCTTTGAGTAAAAAAAAGTTTTGGTTTTATAGCGGAGCGCCGAAAAACATCTTCTACTGCGCATGGGCCGACGGAGCCCCGACGCTCGATCCGGTAACTAATCTGGAGACGTCGATGCGTATGCCAAGGTATGGTATAGGCAACCCGTTCGAGCACATGTCTTCATAGTAGAGGTAGTACATTGGCATGTATCTCTGGATGAATCCGCGCACCTGCTCGTCGCTCATGCCGCTGCCCGTGCGTTGGATGAGTGCATGTTCCTGCTCCATTCTCCATTTGAAGACATTATTCACGTCGTCTGTCCAGAGGTAGATGAAGTGATCGAATAAGCTCCAGATGGCAGTGTAGTCTCTTAACCGTTCGTTAATGTCGAGTATGTCTTGTAGCTCGTATACGAATGACGTTTTGTATCGTTTAGTAACCTCGTCCTGTGCTAACGCTGTAAAACCGTTGAACCAACCTTCAAAGAGGATGACATCCGCTTTTTCTACAACCGTCCATTTGCTTTCTTCTTCTCGGTCCCCTTCTCCTGCAAACCTGGACTTGTCGTATACAGGGATTTTTGTAGGTTGGGAGTTTAATAACTTGTCAAAGATATCGAGTCCCATTGTAAGATCGTGAGTTCCTGGGAGACCTCTACCTTTTAACAATGGGTTGGTGGTGGTGTTATTCAATGTTGTTTGTTCTTGATGAGTCAAGTAGAGGTCGTCCATCAGAAATTGGATGATATTCAACCCCGCATATTGGCTTTGGAGTTGCTTGCGTAGCGAAGTAGTCATGTATGTTTTTCCTGATCCTTGAACTCCGGAGATTCCGATAATGAGTGGTTTGGGAGAGGTGTGACTGTTGATGATATTTTGGAGGTATGAAAGGGCTGGGGACATTACGAGGTGGTTAAAAAATGTAGCGAATGAGTCAAAATGTAAACGAACAAAGTTAGTTAAACATATTTCAAAGTAAACATATTCCAATGTAAACATATTCCCAGCTAAACATATTCCAATGTAAACATATTCCCAACTAAACATACTTTCCACTCATCCTCAATAACCCTCTAAGCCCATAAATCTACATCATCTTAACGACGTTGTTATAATATACACAGAGTTAACAAACTAGTCATGTCGCTTGTCTTTTAATAACCTCACTTGGTAATCCTCGGCAATCCACGAAACTCACCACTTCGTTTGTTTGGAGTTTTACAAAACCTTCAACTCCTTCAACTTACTAATCAACTCATCAACACTATCAACCCTAACACCAGCCTCTCTACTAGCAGGCTCAACCACACGCAAAGTTTCTAATCTCTTGGAGACCAGCACACCGAGATCCTCCACAGTCAACTTGGCCAATGGCTTCTTCTTAGCCTTCATCACATTAGGCAAAGATGCATATCTTGGCTCATTAAGTCTCAAGTCCGTGGTAATAACCATAGGCAATTTGGCCCTTAAAGTATCAGCACCTCCATCGATTTCACGAGTAACATTCACAAACTCTCCGTCAACCTCCACCTTGGAAGCATTGGTTGCTTGCGGCCAGTTCAACAACCCAGCCAAGATCTGGCCTGTTTGGTTAGAGTCGTCGTCAATCGACTGCTTTCCCAAGATAACCAAGTTGGAGTTCTCCTTCTCAACAACCTTGGCCAATAACTTGGCAACATTGAGAGGCTCGATTTCTTGTTCGCCAACATCAACCAAGGTACTGGCGTCGGCACCCTTGGCCAATGCAGTTCTCAAGATGTCCTGTGCTTTGGTAGGACCAATCGAAACAGCGTGGATGCTTTCAACAAGGTCTTTACTCTTTTCCCTCAACCTTAACGATTCTTCCAACGCAATGTCACAGAACGGGTTCATGCTGAATTTGACCCCCTTGGTTTCGACGCCGGTTTGGGTCTTATTGATACGAGGTTTGATAGCGAAGTCAATGACTCTTTTTACTGGTACTAGGATTCTTAACTTGGACATGGTGACTCTTATTTTTCAGTTTTGTCACGTGTGGCACTTCGAGGTGTTCTACGAACGAAGTGAATACTACAAACGTTGAAATTCTCACCTGGTAGTTACTATCATGCTCTTTAACTCTTTCTTGCACTACCAAAAGTTATTATTGAAGTGCCTTTCACAGCATGTTCCATCACTACAAATATGTATGCTTCACTACACATGAAACGTAATACCACCTCATAATTTCCTACACTTTTAAACAATCATCACTACTCTCATAGCAATCTCACATTATAGTACTATTACGCGACCGGGCCTTCATCTTCTCAATACGAGCCTTCAACTGAGATGTAACCTCAGCAGCCCTCTTCCAACTATCATCATTGGCAGTCTCAACCTCAGAAACTTCTCTAGTGGTCAGAAGATCCGAACCCCGTTGAGGACTGGCATATCTATTAAAAGCATTCACTGGGGTGAGCATTGGATTCTCCTTGAAAGTTTCACTATCTATCGATAATCTCTTCACACGGGAACTAAGTTCACCAGATGATAGTTTTCTAGCTTCCGGAGATCTAAACACATTCCGGTTATCATATGTAGGACTGGCGATGTTGGAATATTGTTGAGGTTGAGGAGTTTGGTTTTGCAATTTCATCAACTCGATGGTTTGTTCCAAGTCCTTGATCTTAAGCTTGGAGCTTTCCAAATCACTGGTAAGTCTAAGGATTTGAGTTTCCTTCTGTTTGACCATCATAAGGGCGTTACTATGATCCTTACTGAAGTACTCAGTTTTGACCTTCAACTGGGTTAATTGGTGGTTCAATGCAAGGTTTTCCTCCTTAAGCTGATCATGGATTTGGGCCTGGTTCTTGTCACGAAGGAGCCATTGCTCCCTTTCGTGTCTCAATGCAAGCAATTCGTCGTGATCGGCGGAGCTCATCACTTCTTCGGGGGTGGGTTTCGAAGAAATCGCTTGGGATGCAGGTATAACGGGGGATGTGGATGCAAGAGACCTTCCAGTCAAGCCGCGGCCAAAAGCCGCAACCTTCGGGGCCTCGTCCACTCTCTTGGCTGGAGAGGTGGCTCCTCGTTTGGCGGGTATCGTGGATTCGGTGTCTGCGGGTGCAGGCATCTTGGATCTTCCGTTCGTTACAGAAGCCCTCTTTTGTGCTGGTGCAGCTTGAGGTTTCTTGGCAACTTGCTTTATCACCTTGACCTCGACTTTTTCATAGAATGCATGTACCTTGGCCTTTCTCTTGTCGTCGATTTTATCAAGGAAAGAAGCCAATTCCCTCTCCCCGGTGATTTTCATCAATGTACCAATCATCTCGGTAGATGCTTGTCTGATTGGTTCTTGTGATTCGTGTAACAACTTAACACCGGCCTCCATGATGCTATCGATTTCGGGTGTGGTGGGTGCAACCTTACTACTAGCCAAACAACGTTGCAAGTAGTTTGCAGAGGAAATCTTGATTTGAGGAGTCTTGTGTTTCATTCCTGTGAAGATATCTTCCAACACATCGACAAATGTGGACACTTCAAAGATGGAGTCGAGGGAGTCGTTCAAAGCAGAAGCTACAGACGCCTTCTTTTCATTGGTTCTTTCGATCATTGGAAGCAATATAGTCGACCGGTACTTGTGGAATTCTGCCCCCAATCCACGGGTGATTCTTTCAGAACAATTTGCAGCCAATTGCACCACTTGAATATTGGCATCTTTCATACATTTGGCAAACGTGCGGAATAGCGATCTGTAGTCCTCATGGATCACGATCTTTGGTGCCTTTTCCAAAACTGCAAGCACTTCTTCTAAAACCTCCTTACGGTCCTTCCACTTGGCAGAGTTGATTCTCTCAGAAAAGTCTGCTGGGAATTTAGACAACACGTCGATAGGATCCATAAACTCGTATGGATCGTATGTAGCTACACTTGGTTCGGGATATCCAGAAGCATCGGTCATTTCAATATCCTCATCTGCGACCGGCTGAGCCGCGGCCGCTGCTGCAGATGCGGCCGCTGCGGCGTCGGCTGCGGCCCTTGCAGCTTCAGCAGCTGCGGCATCTGCTTGCTGTTGTCTAGTTAATCTCTTTTGCTGGTTAGCCCCCTTCTCAGATGCTGCGAATGCCTTTGCAAGATCCTTTTGTTGGACGGGTTTCAAGTCCGGGAACAACACAACCTCAAGGCCCGGACCCATCCATCCATACATGGCCACCGCCAACTTGGTGGCCTCAGCCCTGACATTCTTGTCCGCGTGGCCAAACACTTTGGCCAATTGGGGGATTATTGGTTTGGGCAGAATAACGGCGCACCCGTAGTTATCGATGATGGCATGCAATGCCATCACCACACCGGCCACTAACTTGGGGAGTCTGTGCTTTAAGAAAGGAAATAGTTCTTCTACTATTCCATTGGGGTCATTGGTCAATTCAATGAGTAATAAGAGCGATTCAATTGCGTATTCTTTGGTCTTTGCACGATTCGATGAAAGACCCTTTTCCACTATCGCTTGAATGATATTGATTCCTTTTAACTTGGACACGTGGTTGGCGGAACCTCCATATTGTAAGTATTGAGTGAACGCGAGAAGTGCTGCTTCTTGGGCCACGACATTCGAATCAGTTATGAATGTTTTTAACAACTCATGGCGCGAATGGAATTGATTGAAGCATTCGTCGTTTTCATTTCTGGACCGTTCGAATTGTTTGCTGATTTCTTCGTATGCTGTGAGTCTGGCCTTCCATACATTATGGACCAACCGTTGGTCTAGAGGGAGCTTAGAGTAGTCTTCTTCCTCTGACATTGTGTGTTTTCTTTTGTTTATTTTGGTGCGAACACGAAACACCAAATACCAAACTACCAAACACTACGAACGAAGTGAGTGTTTAGTAGTGTTTGATTGAGTGTGAATACTACAATCACTACCTAAGTGAATGATGTATATTCAATTACAGTAATTCATTCTAGGATCCGTTTTTTCCATCCTATTGAATTATCATTACTTCATCATATCTCATAGTGTAAGAATCGCTCGTGTATTTGTCTATTCTTATTATATTTTAAATATTCTTAGTATGATAGTAGTCTGAAGTGATAATGTAATAGTTTAAATGTTCCTAAATTATTTAATTTAAGTATTAAACTGTTTACAATCCAGTTTGCCTCACTGTCTCACTTTACACTCACCTAACAATCACCTTACACTCACCTTACACTCACTTTACACTCACTTTACACTCACTTTGTTCGTTTATTTCGATTACAGAACAGAAAGACAACCCACATCCTTGTCCTCTATGACATCCTCTATGACATTACTCAATATGCTTAGCATACTTTGCCTTGATTTCATCAAAAGGCTTCAACTTAAATCCCCATTCTTCTTCTCCAGCTCTATTTTCATAATATTTCTGGACGTTAACACCATGGTATGGGTGGTTTGCAAGGTTGAACCAAGGCAAAATAGCCAAGGTGGTGAAAGAAAATTGAGAGTTTCTATTGGCAATATCCTTTAATCTGTCATCCAAAACAGAGTCATTTTCATGGTAAGGCAATTTACCTTCTGATAATAATTTCTTAATCTCGTATCTGTCTTTACTCACTTCTCTTGAGTTCTCGGACCATCCCAAGAATCTCTTTGAGGATCTAACATAGGCAAGGTAGAAACCACCAAAGAAACCCACCAATGCAGCAGTTCTCAAGGTTCCAGCAGGAACCTTACCTGGAGCCTTGAAAGCACCCTCCATAGGCTCCAATCTCTCCCAAGCTTGCAATGCCAAAGGGAAACCAGCGGTTGTGGCAGCCCACAATCCGTAGTCAGAGCCTCTGAAGTAGGACACGACTCTGTTAAAATGAGGGTCGACGTCAATGAGCTCGTAGTCGGAAGCTGGAGGATCAGATCTAACTGGTTGGTAGCTGTTTGTATAAGACATCCTTTGCGTTGACTTTTCAAACTTTTCTGCAAATTCTCAATTTTGATTGGTAAACGGTGTGCGTGGAAACGTGACAGTGCACGTGATGTTACACGTGCAAGGACACGTGTAACATCACTTGAAGGCGCGGCCGATAAGGAGGAACGATAAAACATGATCAGGTTAACTGATGAGCAGCCTGGCCAGCCATACGGCAGATTAGGAGCTGGTAAACGAAATCCAGTAGTGCGGTTGATCAACGCACCACGCGTGTACAACATCCCGCTTTTGAACATGGTCATTATCCTTGTGCTAGGGTACTTTTTATTCAAATTAACCACTAAATACACGGAGCTTTACATGAAGAGTTCCTTGATTACCATATTGGTTACCAACTTGGTGTTATACGGAATTTCCGAGACATTGGCGCAGTCGATTTTGAGCTACCGCAGCAACGGAGCAGGCTTCTCGTTTCGGTTCAATGACGGTTTACTGGGGGGACTCTCCTTCAACTCAGATGACATCACTCGCGCAGAGCCTGTCCACGGCGAATACGACGAAGACTTGGACGACGATGGCCTCGAGCGTTTCATCAACTACATCCAGGAGGACGAGGAGTCTGTGTTGTCCGTCAACACAAACACAGTCACCCCGATCCTGGAGTTGTCCTACTTTAACTTCAGCAGACTTGCGGGCTTTATGTGCTGGGGCTTTTGCATAGGTTTCTTCCAGTGCTGGTGGTATATGTTTTTGCAGATCTACTCATCCAAGGACCCCAAGTTCATTGAGGTCTTGCGCAAGGTTTTGACCGACCAGTTATGTTACTCTCCGTTGTCTCTTTTTGCATTTTTTACATACGGTACCATGGTTCTTGAGAGCGGAACTTGGGATGATGCTAAGGCTAAGTTGTCAAAGATTTATTTCAAGACTTTAATCATCAATTATTCAGTTTGGTTCCCCATTCAGTTTTTTAACTTTTTGGTTGTTCCTAGGAATTTCCAAGTTCCTTTTAGTAGTTCCATTCTGGTTTTATGGAATTGTTTTCTTCTGATGAGGAATTCGAGGGCATAATCATGGAGAATGAAAATTCGTCATCATCTCATAATCATCAAAATTTTATGCATAACCTACGTTTATAGACAATTATGAATGAGGTGAGTTTTTCAAATGGCTGTTTACAAACTGGTAATTAGGACTATTTTAAAGTAGTGAAGACAAAAATGTCAATAGCAAACCTAGTTTACTAGTTGGTTAACGTATTATCTAGTAGTATATACTTCTGATACAATGTTGTTTCAAAATCAAGTAGAATGAGTAAAATTTGGATTAGATTTTCTAACAGGTCAAGTGTCCATTATAGAGCCCATTAATTTTATGTGACTTTCTATAAGACTGTTCATTCAGAATTCATGAGTAATTGTTTAATACCTAAAATGATTTTAGCTCAAAAAATGGGCAAAATGAAGTAGCTAAATGCATATTTTAACTGCCCAATGTGCACTCAGATTTATTATTAAACATATAAGGAGTGGGATTATCTTGCACACCCGTGCATAATAGTAATACTTAAAAGTTTCAAATTGTTGAATTTTATTTCCAATTCAGCAAAAAATTAACTTAATATCTATTTTATGCTTTCATCACTTCCAAACGAAATATTGCTACATATAATTAGCATCATCGGTCCTGTATATGTTTCCCTGTTGCTCCATAATCCAGTTCTTATACCTATAATACTGTGTATTCACTTTACAACAGTCCATATTAATAATGTCCGTGTTCCTAATTTAATGGTAAAATACATGTCCTTGTACTCCTTTAACAACCAGCTCAAAGTCCATGGCCCACTGTTATTTTTCAACCCAGCACTTGAATTTTTACTCTTCTTACATGAATCTCCGTGGTATGTTCCTGCAGCAATTCAATTGAATTTGTTTTCCGACTACTGTGTATTGAAAGAACAATATCCTGATATTTTGAGCAAATGTGAAATTGTTGATATTACTTTATGCAGTTACAACCGTTTTCTACCGGAAACGTTGTTTGAAGATCCTTGTTACATTACTAATTTGACCCTTTTTGATTTATGTAAAATTATTGGCTGCAAATTGTTTTTCCCGCGCTTACGTCGCTTACTATTAATTTGATGAAGTCGCCTCCTACAGAATTACAGCGTCATTTTGACACTACACTTTCTAGTTTGCGTGAGTTACATTTGCATAATGGTAAACTTGAGTGTACCAGCACCGTTGTATTTCCCTCGTCCCTTTCCAAACTAACTTTAAAGGACACTTCTTGCAAGGTTCAAGCCAACAATTTAAAGTATCTATCTGATAATACAGCTTCCAATTACAACTTTTGTTCATTGGATTCTTTGGTGTTGAATGAAATTATTCTGTTGGAATCTTTAAATTTTAGGCACACTTTACAAGAACTACGAATAGAGACTACAATTAGAGATGTGCACTTTGTCGACTTTAGTGAGTATTTGAATCTCAAGGTTTTTTCAGTCTCAGGGTATAGGTGTCACCTTAAGTTTCCTGAGAGTTTGTGAGTCCTTTGTCTTGACCGTTGTCCTATAGATTCACTCGTTTATCCACAACTAGTGTCGTTGTCATTGACAGGAAATAAAATTAATGATAAGCTTTCCTTACCGCTAACTTTAAAGAAACTACGTTTAGAATCTATTACGGATTGGTATGGTATCTGGGAGTTTCCTGAACTGCTCACAAGAAATCGAATCGTAGATTGGAATTCTTGTTCCGTAGATAAGTTGATGTGGCCCAAGTATTTGAAATCCCTAGAACTCATACATAGTCTGCACTTCATGGAAGAAGGGAACTTTGAAGAATTGGAAAATTTGACTTATCTTCGTTTCGTTGATCGTCTGATTCCATATAAACTCCCATCGTCAATTCGGACGCTTTGCATTACCGACTTCAAACCCGCCTTTCCTTGTCGAATCCCACCGAAGTACTTTAAAATGGACGATGAAATCATGGGACATGAAATTTTAAGAAGAGCCAATGGTTCCAATAGCCCAAAACATTGTATTTATAATGATAATCTTCAGAAGTTGTATAACGTTTTAAGTGAAATTCCGAAAACAGTTGAGTACTTGACATTGGCTTGTTTAGGACCTTCATGGAAGAGTTATTATCCAAGTAAGGGCAAAAGTTTTGTGTTTCCTAACCTAAAATCTATCAAAATGAACAATCTAGTGTATGTGATTTCTTTCTCGGAATGTACCAAGCTAAAAAATATTGGTATCAAAAATATACCAATTCGGATTATTCGTTGGAGGAGGTTCCCACCTTCCCTGAAGAAAATCACTTTTTTCTACACTGGAACAGTGACTCTAGAAGGTACCATGCCTCTGCTAGTCTACCTATCGATTACCAGAAGCAGGTTATCCGATTACTTTAAATTGAATGGTTTGGCTGTTCCACAATCACTCATTATTTAAACTTAATTCATAACAACATCGATAATTTCTCTTCTTTCACACTGGGTCGCAACTTGTCACTAGTGCAGTTGAAGGGAGCACATATGGAAGCGGTATACACCTTTTGTGAAAGTCTAATGAGTTCGAGGCCGTCTTTTAGGTATGTTTCTGTTGGTATTCTGAAGAAAACTTCTGTACGAAAGTACGGTGATATGATAATATTCAATTAACCATAAATCAAATTGTTATGACTTAAAATTACTTAGCGAATATGGGCACTAAATCTTGCAAGTTGAAGATGTAAAAATTTCCTCTGATGGTTCAATTTGGGTCTACACGAGAATAATGACTGTCATGTGTATATCACAACTTAATTATCAACAAAATCTGGTTAGTAACTTTAGGTATATTTAGTGCCAGTAAAAAGCGAATCACTGCAAAATTAACATAAAGAGTTTACTACAATAGTAACACATCTTCTTAATATGATACTATGTAATTACAATTTTGAGTTACAATTTGTGATTTTCCTAACAGCAAACTCACATGTTGGTGGGTTATTATCTATCAACTCACTCAAACTCAAACTCACTTAGTTGTTCCTAAAACAAACTTTGTTGTTACTACAAATTCTCGCTCAGACTTACACACAAACTCACTTCGTTCGTTTGTTCGTTTGTTCATTACAAATACATCCCCGAATTCGAAAACCCATTAAACTTCCTCACAGCCTTACTCACCCTCAAAACATAATCCTCCTTATCATCCAAAAGAATATCACCAAGAACATACGCAGCATCTACAATAGCATCATTATCCGACTTCTCAAAGCCCGGCTGACCCTCCGAATTCATGACAATCGTAGCCACTGACTCGCGCTCCACAGACAACTTCGATACAATTGCGGCCGAGATACCGGTGATGAAATGAGGCGGCTTCAAATATGGAATCTCGCTGAAAATAGCAGGAACTTTGACACTCTCATCATACAACACATTCAAATATTGATTATTGTTCAAACTGCTTGGTGCAAGAGTGTACCAAAAATCGGCCTTGATGGCGTCTTTGATAGCAGCAGCCAACACATTATACGTGACAGTGTTTGAAAAGTAAGGAACCGAGATCAACAACAAGTTGTCGTTGCCCTTAACTCGGATGGCGATACTCTGGGAAGCCTTTGCAGCCGCAATGGCGGTATAAAGCTCCTCGTCCTCGTCGAACTCGTCTTCGTTCGGAGGCACCACCAGCAGCGGCACGTCAATTGAAATCGAGCCAACCGTCTTCGCATCAAACGAATCAATCAAGATGCCTACAGTGTGAGGTGCTATCACCACATTCTTATATTGGGCACCAGGCACATTCACGGTAACAGTAGGAACCACAGGATCGGAGTCCTCGTCAAAAAAGGTGTTACGCGGTTCACGGGCCTCAAGCACGGGTTTAATCTGGAGGTTAGTCAGTACAATATCATGGGTTCATACTTACAAGCATTGCCACTAGAAAAAAAAAAACCATGTTCAGAAGAATCATCAGAGCATACCACTCGGTGGACCACCCGTTGTCGAATGTGATTGTGAACAAGTCGGTGGAGTCGATGGTGCTCAACAAGGCTCTTGGACATATTCCCAAGCACGGCTTTCACGTCAACAGTGTGACACAAGCCGTGAGAGACATGAAGTACAGTGACTCGCTTGTGTCGAGCATCACCAGTAACCCTTCCGGCTCATCGCCGGAGTTCCAATTAATGCTTCACTGGTTAAAGACAAAGCGCCAGGAGTTGGTACTGTATGTTGAGGATCCAGCCAGTGAGGTGCACTCTATCAAGGATGAGTACAAGAAAGTCGCACATCTTATCAACAAGCGGTTGATGTACAATGCCCCTATTATCTCGCAGTTGGCTGACGGGTTGGGCCAATTGGTTTTGCCGTATAATGTAAACAAGGGATTGCTGGAGTTGCACGATTTGGTGGATGACATCACTTTTTATGCTGGGGATCGCTCGAATGACTTTGCGTGGTACTCCAAGAGGGCCAGTTTTTCCAGTGTTTATGTATCTGCTGAGCTTTTTATGTTGCAGGATGGTGGAGATTTCAAGCTTACCCGGGAGTTTGTTGATGAGAAGGTTGAGATGGTGAGGAGTTTGGGAGGGTCGTATAATGATGTAGAGGAGTGGGTTGTTTTTAATGGGATTAGTTTGGTGAATTATGTGAATTCGCAGTTAGTGAGGGGTTAACGAGCAACGAGCAACGAACAACGAACAACGAACGAAGTGAGTTGTCAGTTGTGAGGAGCGAGTTGTGGTCTATGAGTTGTGATCTATGAGTTGTGATTTGTGAATTTAAAAACTATCAACTCAATCTTATATTCATACTTAAATTACGAACAAATAGTTGATGTCATAATATACGAAATACGTGATAATTATAACATGTATTGTGATGGCAATACGTCAATTCATTATCAATACAACTCAAACTCCTTGTTCGTCTACAGGCCACTAGATATTATACTTCTATTATATTTGTATCTCATAATATTTAAGTTCAAAGAATGGTCAAAGTTTAAACTCACAAAATCACATATCGTTATTCCCATCCTTTAATCACCATTTGGCTATCGCACTCTTAAACTCGTAAATTCACACACAAATTCACTCACTTGGTTCGTTCATTTGTTAGTTCATTTGTTAGTTCATTTGTTAGTTCATTTGTTCGTCATTTGCTCATTTGCTCGATTGAGCCCTCAAAGCTAACAACTTCTCCCTCGTTCCCTCCATATTCTTCTCCTCAAGACCAATCTTCCCCTCAACCCTCTTAATCTCATCCTGAATAAACTCAATTCTCTTATCAACATTCATCTTAGCCTCAGCATAATCCTGTGGCAACAAAACAGGCCCAGTCAACTTGTAAATCTTAGAGTCCTCATTCAAATGCTCAAATTCCTCCAAAACAATTTTGTTCTCTTGGAACTGGGTCTCCAACTTGGATCTAACACCCATCAACTCGTTCAAGTTGTTCTGCTGGGTGCTGAACTCAAGAGACAACTTCTCGAATGCTTCGGCCATTTTTTTTACTTGAATCACATGATAGAAAATGTTTATTTACCTCCAGGGTATCTACGAAGGAAAGATGTCGCAGTCTTTTTCGTTCACCACAATCTCGGTGACTTTTACGGTGTAGCGGGTATTTGTAGAGTCGCTGTAGGCGTCCTCGAGGTCCGACCCGTCGGATTCCTCGGACTGTTCAGCCATGTCCATGTCGCGCGAGGTGTCCTCGTCGTCCACCACCGCGCTGTCCGAGTCCGCCGTCTGCGGGAAGAACGGCCGCGGCGCGTGGTACGACGTGTGCCGTCTCTCCTTGCTCGGTATCGACGTCACCGACGAGTTGCGTGTGCTTGCGCTACTACTTCTATTGCTCCCCTTCGAAAAACTAATTGCCCGTCTCCGCTTCTCATTCGAAAGCGAGTGGTACTGCTGGTACGGCGAGGCAAATAGATCCTGGTTAAATACAAACCCCTGGCACTCCCGAAGCGAAATAATACTGTAACTCGATGATGCAGGTAAGTAGCTGGGTGAGTCATATACACTGAAGTTCTCGTTCTCTATCATACTTGCCGATAGAAACGAGTTTCGCCGGAACCAGGGCGACGAGGCGTTGTTGAATGAAGATCTTCTCCGGGTCGTTTCCTTCTTTCTTTCGGTGCTCATATTGTTTTTTTAATTTTTGTAGGGGTTCCTTATACTAGTGCGCACAAGTGGTGTGACTTGCGACTGGTGACTTTTGACTTCGGGTGGTTTGAAACTTGTGTTAGCCTGAAAACTTGTGTTAGTTAAGTCTGAACTGTTCTATTTAACGTGCACTACATTCTACTTCTCCTTATCTCCTTTGCTCGCTGATCTTTCCATATTTCCGGTTTATCTTGCTCCTGTAAAAAAGATAAACTGTGTGTTCCCTGTGAACAGGAATTTTTCCACCTATACCAAGTGGACGTTCCATAAATGAGCAGTTTATGATTGCTCCACCTTCATGGAAGTGTTCCTTGGCATGACATAAATAGTTTTACTAACGCAGCATGTAAGAGAATTCCTCATCAGATCTAATTGAAGTACAGGAAAATCATATAATAAGATATGAACAACCAGATGAAGCCTCAGTTGTTATAAGTAATCCAAAATCCCTGTGTCTGTCTTGCATAAACATTGATTATGGATTTTGCATTGATTATGGATTTTACATTGATTATGGATAGTAATAATCTTTTCTCATATTTAAATCATATTTGCTACTTTAATAGCCGCTTGTAAAATCCAAAAATCATGAAACAACTTAAGAATTGAATAAAAATTATCTATATCATCCAAAAATTTTTTACCATGAAGAATCCAAAATAATCTGTAAAATATAAGTTCCTTCACTTGTAACAGTAATCTAATCCCATAGCTTACATACAGGAATGAAGAAGCTCTTCAATTCACAAAGTCCCAGTTTCTGCAATTATGAGCATGCGGAAAAGCTCATGCAGGCAGTCTCCTTATCTTCTGAAAGAGAACATTTACTATTTTTAGTCTAATTTAATAATTATCGCATTATTGAGGGATTTGCAGCTAATTAATGACAGGGTCCATGGCCCCTTATATTTCCCATTATACTTGTATTTATTGTATTGAAATCTCTATGTTATAAATTCAGTTATCGGTTCATCTTCATTTTCTTCTCCCTTAGTCTTCGTTCAAATACTTATTGCTTAACTAATAGGCTTTTATTCTGGTGTGAGGTTTTATTTTTTTAATTAACTTATTCAACTATTATGTAGTATCAGATAAGAACAAAGTACTAAACGGCAACTCTACAATCTGAACTGCTACTGGTATATTGTCTTGTAAAATTATCAACTCACCCTCAGTATTAGTATCTGCCAGCGACAATAAGCTACCTGCTACCAAGTGTACCATAAAGATTAGAGTAACTAATAATAGCTGACTGCTCAGCAAATAATGTGCTGTCCCAATCGAACCAGACGTTTTTCGACCTGTGGCATACAACACCCCACAGATGTAAGCATCCTCGTAACTAAACCTCGTAAAATTGTTCGTCGCTCCGTAGTTTCCACAGCCAAAAAATCTCATATCCATCAGAAATAGTGACATTCTCCAGCATAGTAGAATAATTAATTTTCCTATGCCTTATCTATCTATTATAGGTTACGAGATTTCCACATATGCAACATGTCACCCAATATATATATAAAAAAAAGGAATTAAGCGAATAAGTTTATGAGTTTGCTAATAAAAATCCTTTGAGATTTTCTTATCTTCTTAACCTCACACCAAATAGAATCCATTCACTTAGTTATTAGCGATACAAACATGATTCCCCACGTCTATTTTATTGATTGTTCAAATAATGTTTAATTTCTTACAACTTAATTTAAGCCGTTCCTCTGAAGTACTTAAAATCGCAAATCTGTGGCTGCACCTCCCGGATGAATCGAAACAAAAGGAAATGTAATTATTGAATTACATTGAGAATTCAAGTGAAGAAATTATTGTTGATTAGGTTATCCACAGCATCTCCTTTCGATTGTCTCCCCATGCAAGTAATTTTACCCTGGATAATTGAATCCAATATCTTCTTAATTTGTTGCTGCAAAAACAGATTCTCATACAAAATAATACCTAACCTAATTGACACGCAGCTGCATCACCTGTACTGCACCCAAAGTTTGTATTTCCTGAACCAGGGTCGTACTCGTAGGGGACGTTGAAATGGTAGGACTGCGACCAAGGGCCAGGCAGTTCACATGCCGCCCGGTCTCTGTACTGTGCGTCGCCATATTTTACCTTTGTCTGGTACCATATACTACCTTTGCTTCCGGGAGGAATGTAACAGGTAAATGATCCACTCTTGGCCACTGATTTGGGCGAGCTACCCTCCATCAAACTAGATATTTTATCCAAGCCTATTGGACCAGCCTGTATCAGCCCGTTGTGGGTGTAGCTCCAGTCTATACTGTATGGCGCTTGTACATTTAGCTGGTTGAACATACATTCACCGATCTTGTGCCACGGAGACCACCCGTCTCCAGTATTAATTACTTGGTAATCGCGCCAATGTTTGTCGCACGGGCCGTGCTTGCTAATCCTGCGTTCCAAAGTAAAGCGGCTTGGGGGTAAGACTTCTGCAAGTATAGTGTTATTGCCGTATAAGAACAACGTGCCAACCGGTAACTCTGCGACCTGCTCTGCTACTGGAATGTTGTCTTGTAAAATTATTAATTCACTCTCAGCGCTAGAATCTACCAGCGACACTGGGCTACCTGATACCAAGTGCACCATAAAGATTAGAGCAACTAATAATAGCTTACTGCTCAGCAAATAATGTGCTGTCCCAATCGAACCAGACGTTTTTCGACCTGTGGCATACAACACCCCACAGATGTAAGCATCCTCGTAACTAAACCTCGTAGAATTGTCCGTCGCCCCATAGTTTCCGCAACCAAAAATCTCATAGCCATCAGCATAAGTGATATTTCCTGTCATCTTAGAAATAAGTAATAAGACAACCACTTCTTATCACAAAAATTGCAATTATTCAGGTAGACAGATAGAATAAATTCTGTCTTAGATTAATTGGCTTCCTTTTATAATTTTCAGGTGTAATTGCGCTTCTTCTTAAACCTTATTTCGTATATATTTTATCCTTATCTCGTATATATATTAATCCTTATCCGTATATATATTAATGTGATGCACAGAGTTATGTTGAATAAGTTCTCTCTGCACAGTGCCCCCTATCTCGTATATATCAATTCACGCGAAGAATCATGTTGTATCCATGCGCACACTCTCCCTATCACGTATTAGAAGGACTGAGTTTATTTACCAAAAACAGGATCACCCAATAAATATCATGGATTCACATGAGAATTTCATCTTCTTAACTCCACACTACTTTTTACCTACATTCAAAATTCCTGTTGTCCATTTTCTTTTTGGCTGTTACCCAATTTCCTATAACTTTAAGTCTTTCCTCATAATTCCTACGACTCAGTATCTCAAACAGTGGATTTATTCCCATAATTCATTATATTTGTATTATTCGGGAACAAAAAGAAATGTAAGGCTATTAACATGAAGATTCAAGTTTCCTCTTAAGGAATGTATCGTCAAGTTATTTACAACATCACCTTGTGATTGTCTCTCCAATAATAGGAGGACGTTTTGTTCATTTCCGACAAATCAATCCAATCCAAATTTGAGGAAAAGTAGCTTATCTAGGTCATTTGATTTCCTTTATGGATTATATACAAGATTGGTAATTTTACCTGGATAATTGAATCCAAGATCTAATAATTAGTGGTTTGAAAAACACAAGTACTGACTATCTGTAGCATGGGAAATTTCGTTTGTTTCAATGTACATATGTATACTTTGAAGCACTGTGAATAGATGACGTAAGGTATTACTAGAATATAACTAGAGAGTGACAGATTCTTAATGTTAAGAGGTTACGATAGTTGTAGTCGACATGACGTGCTGACCTCATAAGACAAGACAATAATGTCGTACATCTTCAACTGAAGTTTAAGGTAATACACTGTTTGTATGGTACAGTTATGTTTTATGTTTGCGGTATTTTGGTACTACGAAAGTGGCATTTCTCGTTGTAGTAACAATTAGAGCACATAAATTCTTAGACTCTCCTGATCCAAGTCCCCTCCTACAATCACTTCCCATAATGTTTATTCCTTAATACATGTCTTTATACACTTAAATGCCTATGCTGATACTTCTCCTTCAAACTGTTCATCACATACTTGAGTCCTTCCCTGGAATTTTTCAAGTTGGAAGAAAACTTGTTGTGGCTCCATTGCTCAATCCTCCGCTTGAAACCAAACAAGTTGGAAGAAAACTTAACCCGAGCCTGTACTATAGTTTGTGAACCGGGTAAGCCGCAATATTTCAAATATTCCTCCACACGGATAAACTTATGGTGGTCGATGTTGGAAGTGTACGACATCATTGTCTTGTCCTTAGGGTTCACCACTATCTTCTCTATAATCCATGAGTTCAACTGAGATCCCAACAATGGCTTGATAAAGCTGGGTAACCGGCCCGTCTTTACAATCACTCGCGTGAGATGGAGGTTTCCCTCGGTATCAACGTGTTGTCCTATAGTGTCGCAACTAAGCACATGCTTGGAGTATGGGTTGGGGTATCGCCCTATGTGTGCGAGAGATGCGGTTTCGAATGGGTGGTTGTACTGGTGGGTATTTTCGTAAAAGAGCACCATTATTAATGAATAAAATTTTTTTTCCAAATCTCTTGATAGGCTTCTCCAGGAAATTAAGTTTGACAAGAACGTTCCAAGGAGGATGTAGATGGAAATATACGGAAATCCAAGTTTATGAGATGCGATTTGATAGTAGCACTTTTAGTATTCGGAATCGGGTACACACGCAACCTCGAAGCCGAAAGTCCGCTTACATAAGCTTTTAGTCACCGCATTAAGGTACTTAAAGCCCGAAGTTGTACGATTCAGAGTCAATCTCCAGTATAAACTAACACGGTGATGTATATATCTCCATTGTGTTTCACAGGGGTGTAAACATTAGTGATACAAAGTGGGTAAAATGTCATATCCGTGAGGATTAGCCGTAGCTCGCGCCGGTGTCTCCAGTAACTCATGTACTGTGATGCCATCAACCCTAATTACTTCCCCAGACCCCCACAGATACATTCTGTGATGGGACCATCTCAGTATTGTATAAAGAAAAAACAAGCGAGAGAGAAAAAAGCAAACAGTTGAATTGCACCCCCATTGTTTTGATAAGATTGCTATTATTTATAACCATCGACTATAAACCTAACTTTTAGCACCCCGACTTTAAACATCCATGGTGATTGGAAAGACCCTTGATACCTCGCTATGTATATCCAATTTTTTTTCGCAACCATTTCTTTTTAACTGTTTGTGTCAAAAAGTAGTTCTGGGCATTGCTAAAAAATCAACGGGTACATAAAAGAGGCAGATGGAATACCCCATATTCATTGTTCTTATAAATATTCACTGATTCCCGTTTTTCGGTAAGCAAGATGGAAAAAAAAAGTGTAATAACAGAAGACCCTATTTCACTGGAAATCTCGCCCTATTATAATGATTCCACCGCTGGTAGGTGGCTGGAGTTTAAGGACTCGTTCAAGAGAGCCATTCCTAAGGACAAGAATGACAACGGAATGGAAAAGTCCATTACAAAAAGACATTTAAGAATGACTGCGTTGAGTACCGGCTTGGGTACTGGGTTGTTGGTGGCTGCAGGGTCCAAGTTGCGGACTGCTGGGCCTGCGGGTTTGTTGATTGCATATTTTATAACTGGTTATATTATGTTGGTACCAACGATCAACTCGGTGTCGGAGTTGTCTGTGGCATACTCGGGGTTGCCTGGAGGGTTCCAGTCGTACTACGCCAAGTTCGTTGACGAATCGCTTGGTTTTGCGTTGGGCTGGAACTACGCCTTCCAGTGGGTCACCGTCATCTCGTTGGAATTAGTCACCGCTAGTATGACTATTAAGTTCTGGACAACCACCATCAACCCCGATGTGTTCGTGACCATTTTTCTCGTGGTGGTCATCCTCATCAATTTTGCCGGTGTGCGTGTGTACTCCGAAGCCGAGTATGCTATGAACTGCTGCAAGGTGTTGATGTTGACCGGTTTTGTGATTTTCGGGTTGGTTGTTGATGTTGGTGGATCCAAAAGTGGCTTCATCGGTGGAAAGTACTGGCACGACCCAGGTGCTTTCACCGACTTCAAAGGCATTGCTTCTGTGTTTGTCACCGGTGCGTTTTCCCTCGGAGGTAGTGAGTTCATCTCCATCTCGGCTGCTGAAACAAGCGGCAACGTCCGTGCTGCCATCAGAAGTGCCTCCAAGTTGGTTTTCTTCAAGGTCACCATCTTGTTCTTGGGTTCCTTGATCTTTGTCGGTTTGTTGGTTCCTCGCAACCACCCTCAGTTGATGGGTGCAGGCAGTGGTTCCACGCATGCATCGCCCTACGTCATTGCCGCTCAGATGCACGGAATTAAAGTTATTCCGCACATTGTCAATGCTGTCATCCTTATTTCCGTCACCTCCGTCGCTGTTGCTGCAATGTACAGTAGTACCCGTTTGATTCAATCCCTTGCAGAACAAGGCTTTGCTCCACAATGGCTCAACTACATCGACAGAAAGGGCAGACCTTTAAGATGTTGGGGCTTGACTGTCATCTCCTCCTTCTTTGCTTTCATCGCTGCATTCAAAAAGCAAGAAACTGTGTTTGTCTGGTTATTGTCTATTTCAGCTCTTAGTTTCATCTTTTGTTGGTTGTTTATTTGTGTTTGCCACATTCGTTTCAGAGCTGCTCTCAAGTATAACAACATTCCTTTGAGTTCTTTGGCCTATGTTTCTCCTACCGGAATCATTGGTTCTTATGTCTCCATCCTCATCAATATTTTGATTTTGATGGGTCAATTCTGGGTGGCTTTATGGCCAATCGGTGGTGATGGTAAACCAAATGCCCTTTCTTTCTTTGAAAACTATTTGGGTTTTCCGTTCTTGGTGATTTTTTATATTGGTCATAAGCTCTGGACTAAAAACTGGAAGATTTGGAAGCCTGTACAAGACATTGATGTTGATAAGGATAGAATAATTTATGATCCAGAGGTGTTAGAATTGGAAAATCTTGAAACTAAAGAGAGGTATGATAAAGCTCCAATTTGGAAGAAGTTGTTGATTCTCTGTTTTGATTGAGTGTAAAAGAAAGAAATGGTGTGTGAATTATATAGAATTACTAAATGAATATCATTCTAGAGAAAAATGAGTTTTAGATATATAGAAGAAGTTCTGAGTTAGAACTAATGAATGACAAAGTGTGTTTGTGAGTGCAGTACTTTACTATTGTGAATCAGTAATCATTAAATCAGTCATAAACACTTAACACTTAATTCAAACACCTTCTTAACTTGTTGCATTGACCTTTTCTCTCATCATTTTTCCCTTCTTTGCAACCATTTTGTAACCCCACCAATGCATCTTTCTTTCGCTTACGCACTTGAAACATTCCTGCTCTCGATCTGCGACGTTTTTACGGCTGCGAAAAATATTATATATCAGATAAATTAGATACATATCATATGGAACCCAAACAAAAAAATATTGATAAGATTGTCCTGCTGCTTCGGTCGCTCGCTCGTTTGTATGGTACAAACTTCTTGCTAGTTACAAAGGAACCATCTTCTGATTATAACATTGTATCTTCTAAAAACTTTGGAGATGTCCAAAGGGCTAAAGTTTCAAGCTCCCTCCTGCAATCTGAATACTGGAATACGCTTGCAGTGATTAAGCCAGCTCTCAAATCAACCAAAATGCTAGAATTGAATGATGTTTCGGTGTTATTAGACCATTACCAATTGTTATTCACTTGTTTGAGTCAGAGTTTTTGTAAGGAGATTGCCAAATGGTGGATCAAGGCCATTGAACCTAAAAAGCAGGCACTTTATCCTTACAAGAAATTTAACCTGGGTAAGCCTCCATGGTGGCCCGCCGGTGTTGACCATATTGAGCCCGACCATTTGGATAAAAAAGGAAGAATCACCCTTCTTATAGCTATCTTGAGAAATGGGGAGTTTCTGCTTGAGCTGATGAAGAAAAAGGCCGATTCTCTTAATTCTGAAGCTGTCATTGGTGCTTTAATGCATGAGGTCTACTATCTTGCATTTTATGATCGTTTATTCTTTTTCAAGAAAAGATCTTTGATTCCCTACTATAAGGATTTAAATGCAAAGACCAAACTTGCTATGAATTCTTCAGTTGTCAGAATCCCTGTTAGTTGTCTTTTAGGTTATTCCAAGTTTCATAAGAATTCGGTGATGATGGCTAGTAGAATAACTAGTGATATGTTGAATACTTCTAATTATCAATTGGAGGGGAATGGAAATGGGGAAGACAAGTTTGAAGCGGGAAGTCAAGAAACTGAATATTATAGTCAAGAGGCTGGGTGTGACAGTGAAGACGACTTTGAAAAATATGGTGACAGTGAAGATGACAGTGAAGATGACATCGAAAAAAATGGTTACAGTGAAGATGATCACAGTGATTACAGTCAAACTCCCAAACAGAATGAACATCCCAATCAAATGAGGGAACTCGTCCATAAAAATGAAACCTACCACGAAGATGAAAATGACCTTAATATTAAAAATGATATACCGCTTCCAGCCTATAATGAAAATGCAAAAACCAAACTTGAACCGCGTCACGATGCTTTCTTTGTAACTCTCAAGTTTGGTAAAGGACCACAATCGCCCTTGATTAAACAAGAGTACCCATTGAACCATTACGGGCTGTTTCCGATTCCCGAGTTCAATCGAGAATCAAATAATGACGAAAACTCGCTCAGTGTTAGTAATCCTAGCTATATTTTGAGTGATAGAGCACCATTTTCGAGCCCACCAATTCCCCATCACCATCATCATGCCGATGATTTGTACGAGGAGTATCCCGATACCAGTTTCCGGATCATAGATGATTATTCGTCAGATATAGATCAATCGTATGATTAAGTTTGGTACTCACCTAATTTTTGAAATTGTAATTTTTTTGTGGAAATCCTCCAAATTTCGATTTTGCAGCCAAAGTATAAATAGCGAAAACAAAATAAATTCTAAATACATTTCCAATTAGTTTGAGTATGAGCGCTACATTGAAATTCATCACGTCTCCTATTCCCATGACATCTGAAGAGGTTGTTATTGAGGAAACAGTTGCTAGGTCTGTTGTTGGTTCCCCAGTTGAAGGGGGCGTTGCTGAAGAAGGTGAGGTTGCAAACTTTGAAGGCGGTTCTCCAAGGGTTGAGGGTGATTTTCCAGAAGTTGGTGGGTTATCATCACCTGAAGAACAAGCTGACTCTAATCAAGTTCCTGTTGGCGCTTCTACAGAGCCGGAGATTGATGCTGTTAGTGAAGCACGCCCTTCACTTTCAACCATTCCAATCACTACCGAGCACTTGTTGCAGTACCCCATTTTCAAAAGGATGCATAACATCAAGCAAAGGCTTCCATTGATGCAATCAACGACCAATGCATTTTCTCCAGCTGTCGGTTGGGCTGTTCAACACCACCCAACCAAGTTTATCTCTCAGAAGAGCGACGCTGTTGGAAATGCCATCTTGGACAAGGTTGACAAATTAGCGCCTGGGTTGAAAACGTTGGAGGTTTCTGATATCTCAAGAGGGGTATTAGCGCCTTGCAACAAGACAGGTTCTGTGGTTCGCTACACTTTTTGGGACAAGGAAGGACCTCTTCATAAGAGGGTCATCCAACCCATTGTTGACACAAAACATGCCGTGGATCACGCTGTCATAAGTGGCACCACTTTGGTTCTCTCCAAAGTTGATATGATCATTGCACCTGTTAACGACAGATTTCAAATGATAGTTACTAAGGTATCACCTGAAATGAAACAGGTTCATATTGGTGACTATTCTGCTGAGGTTTACCGGACTGTGCACATTTTTGGTAATTTTATCAGAAGAGTTAAAGAGCCTCAAGAGGTTCCATTGGTTGTTCAAGTTTAGAGGTTCATAAAGAATCAAATTGAATTTGATAAGTGTAGGTTATTCAGTAGTTTTCCATATTGAATTGTGTAACATGTAAGTTATTCAGTGTGATTGTTTACATTATGACACGAATACTGATTAGCTGTGGTGATAACCATAGACTGGTACGAATTATACTGGGACTGATACGAATAATCCATAGAATGATACTAATTATGCATAGACCGATACCAATTATCCCGACTTATACTTATTGTACTGGACTCGCTCACAGCTCACTCATTCCCTGCTCCTACAAAAACATATGTAACACTTCATTTATTTATAATTTGACATGCTAGAAGATTTATTAGTTTACATTGGTGATGAAAATGAAAAAAAGGAATAAATGTACAAAGGCATAACCATTAGTCCTTCGACTTCTTCTTTTCCTTCTTTTCCTTCTTGTCCTTCTTTTCCTTCTTTTCCTTCTTTTCCTTCTTGTCCTTCTTGTCCTTCTTTTCCTTCTTTTCCTTCTTTTCCTTCTTTTGCTTTGGTTCTTCGTCATCACTGGAGTCGTCTCTAGCTCTCTTGTTAGATTCAGGAGCAGCGTCGGCAAGGTCACTACCACCTAAAGCCAAAGCAGCCTTGACAGCGTCGGAGTTCTTCATTGGGGTGGCACCGGTGTCGTAGAAGTTCAATCTTTCTTCAACTTGCTTCTTCAAGATTTCACCGAAAGCAGTGGAAGGTTCTTCAGAGTAGTTATCGATTCTGGAAGCAATAGAACACTTGTTAGCCAAGTATCTGGAGATTCTACCCTTGTTCTTGGCAGAAGCCTTACCAATGAAAGAGGAGTGGTAGATCAAACCGTACTTTGGAGTGTTACCCTTGGTCTTCAAAGCTCTGAACAAAGCCTTTTCAGCACCCAAGATTTGGACGGTAGAAGCAGCTTGCTTGGACAAGTTGGTTAAAGAACCAGCGTGAGAAATCAATCTAGCACCAACAACTTCACCAATCAAAGTGGACAAGTTTGGAGCAACAGTGTTCATCTTGTCAGTCAAGTACTTGTATAAGTTGGTACGGAATTCGCTTATTTTAACAACCTTTTCAGCAAAACTGATAACATTGTCCATGTCTTCGGTAGATAATTCTTGACCCATGGAAATTCTAGCATTGTCTATAACTCTTTGAGCGATACCGGAGTCATCGTTCAACAAAGCAGCAACATCGTGCAAAGATTCATCAGACAAGGAAGCCTTATCCTTAATGAAAGAAGCCAACTTGGCAAAAGAGTAGTTGTCAGGAACAATCTTAGCCAATTCAGGAAAGTGCCAACCGTACCATTCCTTAACTCTCATGGAGTAAGTATTGATATCCTTGTCAAATTGGTCTAACAATGCAATGGCTTGGATAATGTGGTTATCGTTCTTTTGAACAGAGAACTTAACTTTAGCTCTGGAGAAGGCATGACCCAAACCCAATTGAGCTCTTTCAAGATCACCTTCCAACAAGTCCTTCAACAATTTAGAACCGTGGACTCTAATACCTCTCAAGAAGTCTTGGACGTCATCGTTAGACAAACACTTGACGTAAGGGAAGTGTTCCTTAATAGATGGACCCAAGTTCTTATCAGAGATACCCAAGCTGATTTGGTTGTCAGCAGAGGTTTCTGGCAAGTTCAACTCCAAAACAGACTTCAAGTACTCAGAAACCAAACCTTCAGAGATATCGTTGGCGTTTTCCAAAGCTTGAGCAGCACCTTTGAAAGGAGCAAAGGAAACCAACTCAACCATCTTGGAAAACTTTCCAAAATCGTTAGCGGCTTCTTGGACCTCCTTCATTTTGCTAGCAATAGCATCTTGTTGGATTAAGACTTTGAAGATAGCGTACCCAGTAGCTTCTTCAAAGAGAAGATAGTCTATTCCGGCCATATTGATAATTTACTTTTGGAAAACTGAAAAATTCTTTTCCTCATCGCGCATCGTAAACTACATTTTTTTTTTCTTCTGTACCATTCACGTGACCTAGGCAAAATTTATATCCCATCCCAATTCAGTCAATATTAAATGCCAGTCGATAACCTTCGTACCATTTTCATTTATTTCCCAAACCTTTTCCATCAATTGTTTAGCCCGTTGTGCGTTCAACTGGCCATACAATTTCATAAACCCATCCATCCGGGTGGTCATCGCATCTCTCTCAAATACAGTAACACAATGAATCCCTGATATAAACATCGGAAACACAAGTGACGCTTGCACAGGAGTTCCGATTAACACATCTATGCACTTGATAAGGTCTGTATTTAAAATCTGCATCTCCAACATAGATGGGTTGCACTTTAGTACAGACTGCTTTAAGAATAATTTGGCACTCAACTGGAAAGCCTCAAAGAGAGTAAGCTGGAGCTCAAGCTCACTGTCCGTCATAGAGCTGAGGTCCTCTGATTCAGGTCTTGAACTGTCAATGTGTGCTTCTAATGACTTGGCCTGTTCCATAATAGAAAACAATGCCTTGTTGATGACCGCATGGTCGCTCATCTCTGACACAGACTCGTGGTCGTCATCATTTGTTCCTGTTCTGGCGTGCATCATCCGTAGCGTATTATTGCTCTCAAACACCAACGTATTGATGTCGCCAATGATTCGATAGAGTTTCTTGGAGACACCCAACAATGGACTCAAGCGGCCCTTGGAGTGTCCTATTGTGTCGTTAAAAATCTCGTCGTAGTGTTTCGAAGGAAAGTATGTTCCACGATGGGACGACGAGCTTGAAAGTAGATCGTGATATGCAAAGTTGGAAATCAACCAGTGTTCTTCCTTCAGTTTGTTAAAGTTCAAAATCCCTCCGTTAGCCTGCAAAAGTTTCCAACCCCAGTTGAGAATAATAGACCAGTTCTTGACATCTCCCTTTCCGATCTCAGCACCACAAATAATCAATAATGATGCAAGTCGGGTGATTATCGACTGTCTGTCCATTTTTAAGGTTTCTCCCAGGATATTTGCATCGTCAAGATTTTCAATTCCCTTCAACAGCTTGTTTAAATGTTGTAGAGCCAACTTTACATACTTTGTACCTTCGATAGCCCATTCCCCACCCAAATGAAAGCCCGCCCATGCCAAAATCCCATAAAGAACCCCCTTATCTTTACTAGCCAATGGTAAAAAGATACTTCTGTATGAATTGGAGTTGAATTGCGATGTGGGTGCAATACTAATTCTCTGCGATAAAACCTCCACATAGTAACTATACAAGTAGGAACTAACGGGAGACGAAAGCTCGGGAATAGGGCTTGGCGGGTGGTGGTTCAACGGCGTGAAAAACGAGTTGATGTCAGGAATCAAGTCGCTCAACCCCAGAATCTTGCTTGCATCTGCCGAAAACGATTCTATTAGTGAGCTTATGCTTGGCGACCGGGGATAAAGTTCCAAATTGTCGCTCCATTTCTCTTTCTCTCCCACCTCAGTGATCTTATTTTCATTTTGTTGGTAGCTTATATCTTTAAGAAAGTTTAAGAAGGCCTCGGGTGATTTTTCTGAAAAGTATCCTGGGGGAGAGTACGGTTTTTTAGGTGAAAACAAATCCAAGTTTCTAGATTCGCCATTTGTATCTGATCGTACTGTTGATAGTTCATTAATTTGGTTCGGGGAGATCTGTGATATCAAAAGTTCTTGTGTCATGCTTTGATTGGGGGAAATGTTGGGGGTAATGTTAGTAGTGATGTTAGTAGTGATGTTTTGGTTGTTAATATTTTGGTTGTTAATATTTTGGTTGGTATTAATGCTTTGATTTAGTAAACCTTGATTTGGTATAGTACTTGGTATAGTGCTTGGTAAATTACTAGGTAAATTACTTGGTATACTTGAAATGCTATTACTGGGTAACCCATGATTGGATAAATTAGTTGATGCTTGAGTGGAAACATGATTAGGTAAACCATTAGATCTTGGAATTCCTTGGTTCATCATATTACCTGGAGAAGTTACTCTCATACCATTCATATACGAAGGTGAATTCATCATAGCATTTGGAGACATACCTGGAGACATGCCCAAAGGATTCATCGGAGAAGTCTGCAGAAGCATACCTAAATTTGCATTCATGGACATATCAATAGGTTGTACGGGAGTTGCCGAAAAACCAGCGGATGATACATCCAACGGATAAGTCAAGGGCGGATAGTTTTCATTAAGAGTGGAACGAAGATCCGAATGACTATAGCGGAAAACACGCAAAGGTTCGCCTGCCACTTTAGGAGAAGAGTTGTTGGAAGAGTTTGAAGAGGGAATCTCTTTTTTAGCCACCTTTGGCTTTCTCTTTCGAAGCTTTCTCAGACCTTCATCTTCCTCTACTTTCCTCTTTAGATCACGGATCTCACTCTTGGACATCACATTGTAGTCCACCCATATGCACTCCTTGTTAAGCCTGCTACAGTCAGCACAAACAGGCTGCTTTTCATTGCACTTCTTCTTTCTGATTTTGCATGTCAAACAACCATTTTTTGATTTCTTTGGGGCGCCAACCTTACATAAGTCCGAGTGCGTGTTCATGTAAGAATTAGCAGACGCTTCCAGCTTCACGGCAGACCCGTTGTTCTGGTTATTGGTGTCGAACGTGATGTTCATTTCATACTCCGTTATTTGGGAAGAATAAAAAATGGTGCTAAGTGCCCGGATGCGGAGCCGATCACGTTCCCGATCACGTGCATCTGACTAATTTCGCACCAACTCCTTATTAATTTGTACGTAATGCTGTAGAATGTGCTCGAACTTTTTTTGCAGGTTAGCAACTTGCTAACAGCAATTGCAGGTTACAGATGAATGATCATAAGCTCACACTACAAAAGCCGGCACAAAAGCACAACAAAAATCTCAGGAAAAAAAAGACAAATAACCATTGGGAGAAAAAATAAATAGATTACTTATTAGTTGTCGAATATATATAAAACATGTCTTTAAAACGTATTAACAAGGAATTAACTGACTTGGGAAGGTAAGTTTCAGATCAAACCGATTTGCATGGTTCAAGGTTTTTGTGCTCAAAAGGGGTAGTTGGCCACCAAAGTGGGCGGACAACGCAGGCAAAAACCGCCATCAAATGTGGCACTGTCGGATTTTACTAACAAAAAATAGAGATCCACCCTCATCATGCTCCGCTGGTCCAGTCGGAGACGATTTATACCACTGGCAAGCATCTATCATGGGTCCTCCAGACTCGCCATATGCAGGAGGTGTCTTCTTCCTCTCCATCAACTTTCCTACAGATTATCCATTCAAGCCTCCTAAGATTGGGTTCACCACCAAAATCTACCACCCAAATATCAATGCCAATGGTAACATTTGTTTAGATATATTGAAAGATCAATGGTCCCCTGCATTAACCATCTCGAAGGTTTTGTTATCTATCTGTTCTTTATTGACAGATGCTAACCCTGATGATCCATTAGTTCCTGAGATTGCTCATATTTACAAGCAAGATAGAGCCAAGTATGAGTCGATTGCTAAGGAATGGACAAAGAAGTATGCTGTTTGATGTGTATTGAATAAATGACGAACGACCCTCCAACGAACGAAGTGAGTTGTGAGTGTGAGTGAGTGATTAGACTGTAGGATAATCTCGCAACGAACGAAGTGGGTTGTTGTGAATGAGTGAGTGAAAATGTAAGCATAAGCGAACGAAGTGAGATGTGAGTGTGAGTGAGTGATTAGACTGTAGGATAATCTCGCAACGAACGAAGTGGGTTGTGAGTGAGTAAGTGAAAATGTCATAAATGAACGAAGTGTGTTTGGAAGAGAATATTAAACGAACCAAGTTTGCCAGTAGAATAAGTCGAAGAAGCATAAGAAGTACTGTGGTTTGAACAATTCTGATCTAAAATAACTGATCTAAATCTACTTAGAACGGAGTTAGCAAGGTGAATCAAAAATGTGGAGAGGATTTTAGATATCATTAATTATAAGCAGTAAGTTATGATTTTAGATGTTTTGTATTCACCACACTAATATGATTGTTATCGTGTAGCAACATTCCTATTTTACTTGAAATCTCCGTACTTCCCTACTCATCTAATTCTTCTAATCATAGATATTAAGTTACTAATTTTAGTTTCTTAATTTTCCTTGTCTAATCACAGATATCACCTTACTAATTTTACCTTATTAATTTTACTTGCCTACTCACACTACTCACTGGGTTCATAGTGTTCGTAGTTCTCGTAGTACTCGTAGTGCTCGTAGTCACATTTCTCACCAAACAAATGAAAAAAAAATAAAACATGGATAAACTATCAACGTTTCAAGTAAACGACGACAATAAACTCTTCCGGTTAGCTAAACAGCTAAACAAGAATCGATTTTTTGAAGCATTGCTAACCGAACAACAATTCAAAGTGTTAAACCATATAATAGAACTCGACAACTATGAATTATGGCATAACTTTCTAGAGGGAAATTGTTATGTAAAAGTGAATGAACCTGATTCAATAAAAGTAGAGCTTTCATTTGAAGAGGGAACCAAGATGATTACATCGTTGCTGCTCCATGTCCGGTATCTTTTGTGGGAAAAGGCGATTGACTTTTATTATGATGGGCAGAAGATGGATGATAGTGCGGGAGCTATTGACGAAGTTAGCGATGAGTATGAGCTTATAGACTCGTTAGATGCCGAGGAGGAAGCAGAGAAACAGGTTCAGGAACCTGCAGAAAAGGTACGAGAAGAGGAGGATGATTACGATGATGAAGAGGAAGAAGAAAAGAAGCCAGTTGAAACGGCCCCAACACAAACATTTGAGTATAACGAAGCGCATCAAATCATCTTGGAGATCCCAAGCACGATTTTCGAGTCAGAGGAGGAGAGTGCACCCAAGGAAATCACCCCGGACAGCGAAGAGAAGGAGGCGGAGGAAGTAGAGGAGGATAATTTTGAAGACCGCCAGAAAATCATAAAGGAGTCGAATAAAGTGTATCATAACTTTGAGCATGACAGACAGACGTTGATCAAGAGAAGAAAGTTGGAGAAGTCTGATCTTCAGTTGGAGACCACGAGCTCGGATGAGCCTGCGTCGTCGACGCAGGAGTTGGCGTCTCTCGCGTCGCTTGTTCAGGGCTCGATCAATCTAGGGGGTGAGACATCGGCGTCGCTCCAGCGGTTGTTGAACACGATCCAACAGAAAAGAGAGGATGTTCCGTTGACGGACTACGAGTTGCGAAGCCTTTTCATGGACGTGCGAAAAAACCGAGGCAAGTGGGCCAACGACGAGAGAGTTGGACAGGAGGAGCTTTACGAGGCGTGTGAGAAGGTGGTGACGGACTTGAGGGGATACACCGAGCACTCGACCCCGTTTTTGAACAAGGTCTCGAAGCGGGAGGCCCCGAACTACGGGTTGATCATTAAACATCCAATGGACTTGAACACTGTCATGAAGAAACTTAAAACTTTATCCTACAACTCCAAACACGAATTTGTGGATGATCTAAACTTGATCTGGTCCAATTGTTTGACGTATAATGCAGACCCCAAGCACTTTATCCGCGTGCACGCGATAGCCATGCAGAAGAAAACAGCCAAGCTAGCGCCGATCATACCGAACATCACGATCCGGAGCCGTGCTGATGTGGAGCGCGAGGAAGAAGAGGCAGAGCTTCGAGAAATGATGTTAAACTCAAAGACCCCAGAGACCACTGGGGGAAAGTCCACCAAGGGAAGAAAACGGTCGCGGCAGGAGGTGGTCAAGACGGAAACCGAAGATGCGGTGGTGGAGGAGTCTGCAGATGAGGCGCCCGAAGAACCAAAACCAGAGGAGGTTCCCGAGCCTGCGGTTGCTGATGTGTCGATGGTTTCCGAGGAGGAAGAAGAGGATGACACCGAGCAGAACATCATTCCCAATGGAGCTGCTGAGGAGGAACAAGAAGAACCCAATGATTTTGACCCGGAACTCCAAACTTGGAGAACCCTCACCGCCAAGTCCCGTGCAAAGTACTGCGCTCAGAGAGCAGACTTGTTTGACGACAAGTTCCACTTGAAGCCGAACGCGCATGCTATTCTCAGAAACCCGTCGGAAATGAACAACTTCCAACAGTACTTTAAAAGCGACCAGCCCGTCACCAAATCTGATAACATCTTGAACGATGAGCCGTATCTCATGGAGTATGATGTAACCGGCGGTATCCCAAGCATCCACCACACGGGCTTGGACAAGGAACAGGAGGAAAGGCGTGAGCAAAAGTTGGCTGACTTGTTTTTGCAACAGGTTGACGGGGACTTAACCAAAACCCGCTCCAGATTCTACCTTCCAACGGACTCCGGTCTCAACAAGTTGTATACAGCCAACATCACAGAAATACAAGAGATCCGGAAGATCTGTTTCAAGATCTCGTTGATCCGTCAAATGCAAACGCAGCAGTTTGTCCACCACACACAGATGAAGCCGCCTGAAATGGAAGCCATCAAGGAGGTGGACATCGACTCGGCCTCCAACTTACCCAACCACGACCCGTTCAACAGGGATATCCAGTTTGCGGTCTTGCGTAAGAGTGTGGGCAAAATCGGAATGCAGACCGGGTTTGAGTCCGTTGAGCCGTTTGCAGTCAACACCTTGACTCAGTTGGCTGAGAGATACATGGGCAATTTGATCAAATCCTTGAAGCTTCATTCGGAGTCCGCCTCTGAAAATAGATTAAACAGCAGAGAGGTTCTTTTGCTTTCGTTGCTCGAAAATGGTGTCAACAAGCCTGACGATTTATACACTTTTGTTCAAGAGAGAGTCATAAAACAAGGGGACAAGTTACAAAACTTGAGAGGTAAACTCTCCAACTTCTTAAAGGAGTTGTTGCGTCCTGGGCTTGAAAACTTCAACGAACGTAGTTTTGAGGATAACAGTGAGCAATTCATGACTGGGGATTTCTCCAACGTCTTAGGTGATGATTTCTTTGGTTTCAAACAGCTTGGTTTGGACAAGGAGTTCAAATTGTTAACCACTTCGGTTCCTGTCTACTTGCTTCACTCTAGATTACACAATTCTTATGCTAATACTGGTAATGCCAACAAGAGAAACAAACATGAGGACTTGAATGAGTATGTTGCACAACGCTTGATAGCAAGTGATCTTGATTCTCAGATCGGTTTGTTGAAGAAGTTTTACTCGTCGTTGTATGACAAGTCCAAGGCTTTTTTTATTAAGAACCAGAAGAAAAAGGGTGAGTCTACGGAATTGCCTGAAAACAATGGCTTGGTTTTAGTTGAGGATGATGAATTACCTCAAAAGCAGAGAAATGTCAGGCCAAGATTACCTCCTACTGGGAGAATTGCATCTGTCAAAAAGAAAATCGTTGCCAATTCGTTTTTTATTCCCGAGGAGAAGGATGAATCTACTCTGGATATTCTCGCTGGGTTTTATGAGGAGGAAGATTTACGTGCTCTTGAGGATCAGCTTAAGAGTGAGGATGATCCACTTAGTCTGTTTACATCTCCTAGGAAGAATGAGTTTAAGTCTCCTATGAAGATTAATGTGGGTAATGTTGATTAAGAGAGAAAGATGAAGAATAGATGATTACGAATTCGAATGTAGTGATTAATAATTGCCATAAGATTACGAATGTACGAATGTACGAATGTAGTGAGTAATGAATTGTATACACTACTGGACCTATGAAACACAACTAACCAATAGAATAATACGGACCTATAAAACATACGGACCTATAAAACATACGGACCTATAAAACATACGGACCTATAAAACATACGGACCTATAAAACATACGGACCTATAAAACATACAAACATACAAACCCATATCCTATAAATCATTTTAAACTAGATTATCAAACTTCCTCAAATCTCATCCCCGGTGTTAGTATTGCTGTTCTCAGATTCTCTTTTAGGTCTTATATCCGTGAAACTCTTATGGTCTATATTTCAACTCTGTTTCTTGAATATCTGTAGTAAATCGCTACATCTCCAGCTTATACAAAACTGAAAAGCTCTCACTGCCATCAAGTTCATTCTATATCCGACATATCGAATCTATCATAACCGTTTGTTTATAAAGTTTTAGCCATTACTACATTTGTAAGTTATTTTAAAGATATATACACTTCGTTCGTAGTGTTGTTAATGATCTGAGTGTTCTTAGTAGTTAATTCTTAGTGTTCTTGGTATTCTTATTCTCGAGCTTTTTCTTATCAAAAAAACCACGTTTATCAGGCCAATGTTGTAATATGAAAGATACCTCAAATCCAACAAATGAAGTCAACTTATCTAAACTACCCGCAGACATCCTCCTCCGTAGAGATGTCTTTGGACGTACCATATTACACATTCTAATTCTAAGCAACAGATATGACTTGTTAGGAGAATTACTCAGAAACCCGGAGATCAAGGGTTTATTAAGACAAAGTGACCATGAAAATGGATGGAATTGTCTCCATTACGTTATATTCTACAAAAGAATCACTTGTTTCAGTGTTTTGCTCGACTACTTCAAGAGTAGTGCAGCCAAACAGAACATGCAGTTGCTCAGCTCTGGGGGCCTATTTGTGGAGCTCCTTAAAGGTAAAGACCGGGGTAATACGACGCCGTTCCAGTTAATGGACAACGACTTCAAGAATCTTCTATGGGTTCCCGAGTATATCGAAGACAATCGGATCGAAATGACGTATCGTCATACAGACGGCGAGAAGAAACCCGTGGACAAGATTCCCCGCGGCGCGTGGACACACACGCGGGACGGCAATGAGTTGTTTGTGTATGGAACCAACTCAAGCAACCAGTTGGGGGTGGGGGACTCGTCCAACCGTGCTGTTCCTGCCAAGGTGTCGCACGAGCTGTTCCAGCTCACTCCGCTTCTCAAGCCCAAGTATAAGCAAGTGCATGTGTCCAAGAACCACTCAGTGGTGCTAACAGACACAGGTAGTTTGTATGCATGCGGCAAAGCGTCCAGAGGCCGACTCGGAACTGGCAGTCTCAAGGATGCATTCAAGTTTGAAAGGGTCCTGGTGGACAAGCCGGTGTGCAATGTGGCGGTGTCAAACAACCACTGCATAGCGTTGTGTGCAAAGAATACGGTGTACTCATGGGGCTTGAACAGTTTTAATCAGTTGGGTTATGAATCGCTGGCCAAGTCCAAGACATTTCTGGAGCGGTTTGAGGTTTCGCCGTCCCAGGTATTCTTGAAAGGAGCAGGCAAGGTGATCGGTCTTGCGGTGTCGAAAATACACTCGATTGCGTATACCGAGCGGGAGATCTACTCGTGGGGGCTCAACGTCGGGCAGATGGGGTTCTCTGCTTATTCCCATGACGTTGATTTCAAGATGAACGATGTAACTTACAAGGGCTCGATCCAGTCCACCCCAAAGGTGTATGAGGTAATTAACCAGATTAAGACTTTAGACACGAGCGGCGATTGCACTATTATCATCACCCCAAAAAACGATATCCACGTTTTATGCAACTACAATTATTATAAGCTCCCCAAGATCCCAGTCAAAGTTTCCAGTGACAGGCATTTCGACAAGTTTAAACCTTCCAAGTTGACCCAGCAAATTCTGATCAAAAAGGTTGTTTCGAGAAGCTCGCAGAATTGTGTATTGTTGTTGGATAACGGGGATGTGATGACGTTCCGGTTCAACTATAAAGATTACAAGAACACCAAGTATTCGTACTTGTGGAAGGCCAACCGTCCGGAGATGGTTGCTTTGGATGTGGACGTTTCTGCCGATGGGTCCATTGTGTTGTGTACCATAAACGGGTGTGTGTTTCAATCCACGAAACAGCGTTCCACCTCGTTCACAGACTTTTCTGCTAGTAACACCGGAAAACACAAGTTTAAGAAAATCGAAGGTCTCAACAAGGTGGTTCAAGTGAAGTCCGACGTCAACTTTACCTCGTTCATCTTCATTAGAGACGATATCGATGTTTTGCCTATTAAATTGCCTAAAAACGATTTTGTTGCAGATATATCTAGTTTATCACAGGTTGTGGAGAGTGACGTATTTAGAAAGCAGAATGATTTACTTGATTCTGCAGAGAAGGAATGGTATGTGACGCGATTCGTTAATTCTCACGTGGAAGAAGAACCTCAATCAGATAACTTGGTTGCCAAGTTCAAGAACAGATTTCATTCGACTTTGGAGGATTCTGGATATGCAAAAAATAACACAGAGGAGATTCTTTTGAGCGAAATCAAGAGTAATTTAGATGTCTTCACTTCCAAGTTTTATGGACACTCATCTCACGACTGCTGCATAACTTTAAAAAGTGAACCTGGATTCAGAATTAACTTTCATAAAGACATCTTCTCGATCCGATCAGAGATCTTCATGCAATTATTCCACCCAGATACAATCGACGATATGTTTGTATCGGATAAACTCAAAGCTATCGCCAAGGATAAAAGAATCTTGGAGTTCGATTGTGATATAAGCTTTCTTTCGATCGTCATATTTGTGCATTATGTATATTCCGGAGAAACACTTCTGAATACAATTGGATTCAGGGTGCAAGATCTCGGTGCCAAGCAAACAGAAAAGATTGCAAGAGAAGTTGAGAATTTGAAGCTTTCTTTCAAGGTTAAAAACCTCCATGGTAGTGTCGAAGGGTTAAGTGTACTTCTGAACGGATTCTGTGATTTAATAGGCCAGGGTGACTTGACTGTTATTCTCCAGGATACCTCGGTTAAGTGCTCTTCGTATATTCTTCAAGCAAGAAGCGCATACTTTGAAACATTGTTATCCGATAGATGGGAGGCTATTGAAAGTGTGTCGTTTCCAGACCATGCTCTTGAAACGTTTCTTCCGGTATTGAAATACCTCTATGGACAAAACATGAGAGGAGTGTTTGACTTCGAAGTTCTGTGCGATATTGAATTTATTAATAGGGTTTTGGGGGTCATGAAGTTAGCCGACGAGCTTCTTTTGTTCCAATTGAAAGATCTATGCCAAGTGGCGCTTTCTGAATTCATTACGTTGGAAAATGTTATTGTTCTCTTGATGCATAGTTATGAGTTTAAAGCGGACAAGCTCTTTGTTAATTGTGCTTGGTACATCTACAACAATCTCGAGGTTTTGATTGTGGACGCGACGTTTGGCGAAATGTCCTTACCGTTGATTGTACAATTGGAGAAAAGACTCCACTTTTTCCATAATTGCAAGTACATTGAGGTGGAAACCAACGAATGGATGGAGTGCCGCTCCAACGAAATCATCAACCACTGGTTGCATGACCTGCAAGCGTTCAATGAGATCTACATGAGCGACCGCAAAGGATATCTGTCGTTTGAACCGTTGGTTGATTTGAAAGCCGGGGTCAAGACGACAGAAAAGAAGAAGAAGAAGAACTCCAGACGAAGCTCTACTTTTGAGAGCGATATCATGGATTTCCGTAACAGCATTCCTCGGACTCGTACTTATAGTATGAATGTGGTTGAGGATTCCGAAGAGTTTGAGCTTGTTACGAATGGTAGACGCAAATCCAGGGGTCTGATAGTTAAGGAAACCACAAAGCCAAAGATAGAAAAGGCAGCACCAGTATCGCCGCCAGCAGCCAACGGGTTGAGTCCGTTTTCCAATTGGGCATCCACTTCTCAAGAAAATTGCACACCGCAGCATACGCCATTAGCTAGCAGCAAGAAACCCAAGCCCAAGCTTGGGCCTATTGTGAAGCTCTCGCAAAAGGAAAGAAAGAAGATGATGCTTCAACAGGAGCCACCAAAGGAGCCAAGCAAACCAGGAAATCCGTGGGCTACAGAGGGTAGCAGTACCCGCCCAGAGACCCGAAACCCATGGACTTCAGAAGGTAAGAAATTAAATACCCGTCCAGGAAGCCACCCATGGACTACAGAAAGTAAGAAATTGAATACCCGCCCAGAAAGCCACCCATGGATAGCACCTAAACCATGCACTCCCTCAAACCTCCCAGTTCTAGGACAACCATCGTTAACTCAAATCATGATTGAGGAATCGCTTAAAATCGAAGAAGCCAAAATCAGAGAGTCAGAACGTAAATCTCTAGCAGAAATTCAACAGGAACAAGAATTTGCCAAGTGGTGGGAACAAGAAACTTTACGAGTACAGAGGCAAATGGGCAATGATAAGGCAGATAAGAAACCCAAACAGAAGAAGCCAAATCAGGAAAAAAACAATACCAAGAAACCCCCTAGAAGAGTATATAGACAGGAGGTTACTGTTGATAGGTGATCACCTGATAATACATTATTAATCCGAACAATATGAGAAGCGTTTTATTATGGGACATTTGTTTATTATAGTAAATTGCAAAATAACACACTCAATTATAAGTATTTCTATAAATAATTAAAAATCAACCTCGTCGGGAAACCAACCAACAACATCTAAATCTACCTTCAAATTAGTAACCTCAACGCCTTCATTGGATATCAAATCAGCTTGTAAATACTCTTCATTTGAATTTTCCCGAGGTGAAATTTTACCAGAACTGGACAACACCCTCCACCAGGGAAATTGGTCAATAATAAACGCACTGCCCTCATTGTTTAGAATCAGCATAATATGTTTACATAGTTTCATGGACGACCCTACATGCCTTGCGTGTTTTGGTTTTCCTATTAAATATGCAATATGGCCTAGATGTTAATAATAATTGAAAAAGGTAAACAGACATACCATAAGAAGTAACATTACCATGTGGTATTTGTTGCACAACAGAGTAAACGGCGTAATGAAACGACTTTTGTTCGGTGTTTAAATTCATAAATTACAGGGAAAAACGAAAAAGTGTATTTTGTGCACTAATTATAAAATAGTTAAAAAATATCCATTAAAATTGCAAAATCAACCAAGAAATAAACTTACAAAGCCAAGAGAGCACCGGCAGCCAAAATGACACCTGCACCAGCACCAAATCTTTGAGCAGCACCTTCGTAAGAAGAAATGTTAGCTGGAGGAGTGGAGTGGTGCTTGTATGGGCAGTCGGTAACTTCTGGGCCACAAGAAGTGATAGTCTCAACAACAGAGTGAGATTCAGTAAGGGTAACGGTAGCGTTGTTAGCGGAAACAACAGCGGCGACAGCGGCGACAATGGCGACAGTGGAGAATTGCATAGCGAAAGTAATAAGTTGGATTTATATGTGTAAAAAAGGCTGGCATTCGAGACATATTTATAGAGAAAAGGAAGAAAACGATAACGCAGGGTTCATAATAATCAAGGCGGACCAGTGAAATCGATAATGCCGGATTGGGTAGTTACATTGCTTAAAGTGGATTCCATCGTGAAAAAATGTGCAGGAGGGTTCCCAAATTACCATAGTGCATAGTAAAACGAGATGCGTCGTAACGTACTAAGTAGTTAGCCGAGTCAAGGTTCTGTAATATTCTAAGCCCTCCTGATAGTCAACATAAGATTCGGGGGTGGTTGATTTGCTACGTTGCTCAATTTCCTCAAATAATTTTGCAATGTCAGGTCTTGACTTGTGGCGTTTGGCGAGCAATAGGAGATCATTGTAGAGATAATGGATTTCTCTTTTCTTCCAATTTTCAACTTCCACCTGGATTAAGGTTTGAGTTCCTGGAATGAGGGTAAGAAATAAAAGAAGAAAGTCTTTAAATAATACTTCCCAAGTAGAGGCTAATTGCATGATTTTTCTCATGAGCCAAGAGCTGTGTTTATCAAAGACAAATTCGTAATCATATCTCCTGTCAACACATATTAAGACAACTCTTTCCAAGATGAAATGCAATCCTCTGCGGATGAACCCTATTGCTCTGAAATATGCACGTAAAGGCGAGGCTAAAATATGCAACGCTCTAGGTCTCAATTCTGCATCTATTACTCTTTGCATCATTTCATGTCCCAAAAGCACTACTGGGACATGCAAGATAAGAATCGCACGCAAATAGTACAAAAGGTTGGGGCCTAGAAAAACGATTGCGGCTGGAATCGTAGACAATCCAAGTAGAATGTACTGGACAATTTGCTGGTATCTTTCCTCAGCCGCAGCCACAGCAGCAACTTCCTGTGGGTCAACCACCTCGATTTCCTCAGGTTGCGCATGCGGCTCCGCATGCGGCTTTTTCACGTCAACTTTTTGGACCAATTCCTCGCCGAAGGTGTCGTTAAGTCTGCGGAGGCCATGGTCGTTAATCAACGCATACGGCTGTTGACCTGGGGCTTCGACGATAAAACACTGCGACTCGTCCAACGTTACACCTTGGATGTCATACGTGAACTTGTAGCCCTGGGCATACGGTTTTTCCGCGTCGACATATTCAATGTGCTGGGTGAGTCCCTTGTGTTTCACTTGGATGGAGTACTCGTGTGACTCGCCGCCTAACACGTCGGCCAAAGATTGATCGTCATTGAGCTTGGCGCCGCGAAACACCAACTCTACCTCTTTTTCGCCATAGTACTGCAACACGGTTCGGACCTGGTGCACACGCAAGGTGGAGTGAGCACTTGTGCGGAGGTTGACGTCGCCCTGGAACTCCAACACCAACTCGTCGCAGATCGCATCCGTGGGCGCAAACGTAGGCAACAACTCGATGTCAATGTCAAACAACGGAAGCACGTCAATCCCAATGATCTCCCCGATGGGCTGGCTTTCGTCGCGAATCACCTTGCCGGTGTGTTCTATCCGCGCGCTGTACGTCTCGTAGGAATCCCCCAATGCCATCTTCTTTATTCGGGTGATTGTGTCCGTCAACGAAGCGATGTACGTGACCGGCACGATGCCTTTGCCTCTCAAGTTCACCACCAAATCGGCTTCTCTCTCGATGTTGAGCAGACCTGGGGTGACCACCAACTTGATGTTGGATGCCCACTCACCGTCCTTGGGGACTTGCTTGAGTCCTAAAGCATCCAATACCATGGTTTCCCCATGCATCCGGAATCCGTCTCGGGTGATTGTGATTTGGGATGAGTAATCATCCACCTGGTTTCGATAGAAGTATACGATGTCACATAATCCATGGAAGAGAGTTAGTTTAGATTCCCAAGTGTCGATTGTTCCTTCACGTTCCACTTGGAATGTGAGTTTGAAGGTTGAATCCATGTTTGTTACACGTGATACACGTATGCGAATTTAGCGATCAATTAGCGAATTAGAGAACGGAGTGAGTGGTTTTCTTGCATATAACGACGAATACAGTGAGAACACTTACTTGTATATAACGAATGAGAGCACTTGATTACGAGTGAGAACACTTGTTACTTGTATATAACGAGTTAAAGCACGTATTACTTGTATATAACGAAGATCACTTATTACTTCTAACAGAACTTATTCGTCTTATAACTTTACATTGACAATCACATCTCATACTCAAGTCGATATTCATACAACTATTTAATGAACTCCCAGTTTAATCTCTCCCCTACTGCCAGTCTTATATCCTATATTATCTCAAGCTACTCCACTCACCGAGTAAATCTATATACATCACTTTCTAATAGCATGATATCTCTTCCCCCTAAAAGCAAATATCTTACTATTACTATTGAAAGTCTCAGTAGGATTATAATCAACCAAATCCAACTTTGTACAAGCAAACAAGTTATCCGACTTGTTCATTAAAATGTCCATCTCGTCATACAACTCGTGGTTTTGTAACCACTGGAGTTCTCTAGACACATCTTTATCATGGAAACCAGTAACGTAAACAGCACACTTTGACTCCAACAAGCCCTTCAAAGCCTTGTCCCAGTAGATGGAGTCAGCGGTCTGGAAGCCTGGGTGGAACAAGTAAAACACATCCGAGTAGGGGTCGAATGGGAACAAGTCTCCCGAGTTGTACAACTCGTGGAAGTACTTTGTGTGGTAGTGCAAGGTGATCTGCTCGTCGAATCTCTCCACCTTGGGGCGGCCATGGGGCTCGTCCACCGGACCAAACGTTCTGGACTCCCTGTCGAAATACGCCTCCGGACCGATCATGTGAATCTCAAAGTTGGTGTCGGGAAACAAGTAGCCAAACTGCTTCCAGATGTAGCCCGGCAACATGCTCTCCATCTTGGAGCCCACAATGAAGATTCTCATGGGTCTGTCCTTGAAGGTGACCGTGGAAGAGTCTCCCGCCTTGTTGTATGGGGGATACAACGTGTACCTCAATGCAGCCAACGATCTCAACCCCTCGACGGTCATCGGGCCCTTGGGCTCCAACCCGTACGGCGAAAACTTGTGCAAGTTGGCAGCAATTGTGATTGGGTACGTCAAGATCTTGGTGGATGCCGCCATGTTGAATTCCGTGTTCATAGGTGCAAAATCCCTGGTATAGAAGAAAAGGTCCCAACTCGACAAATTGGTGGTGTAGTCTCTAGGCTGTTCTGCTGGGAACACGAGCTCGTCAAACTTCCGTCCGGATCTGATATCGTGTTCGTAGAGGTTAACCTTCTTCAACAATTCATATGTCTTCTTGCTGTGGTATTCGGTGTCCTGGTTCCACGCTTCTTCCGAGTGGTGCGTTGGAATACCGGATTTGGGGCATACAAAGTTCACCAGCTTCTTGGTGACTGGGCACCGTGCTTTTGTTCTGATGTATGCTGCTCTGGTCCGGATGTCTTCGTATGGCGATTCATCCCATTTGTAAAGCGGGCGTTCCTCATTTTTAGATTTGGGGTTATCCAAAGCTAAGATTTTCCAGAGGAACGAGAACTGTCTGCGTCCTATTGACTTTGGAGTGTGTTTAATGGTTTGTATGAGGACCATCTGATTTTTTTTTCATTTCATTACGAAAAACTCTACTCACACTACGAACGAAGAGAGTAGAGTGAGTAGTTTCTTTTTTGCCAACAACGTCTAGCGAACACTACGAACGCTACGAACGCTACGAACGAAGTGACTAGATTCTTCTCTTTTACTAATACTAGATTGCTTGAGTTTTCACTTTCAATAAACAATTCTTGTAGAACGAAGTGAGTGTGAATCGTGTTAGTCTTTTGTTTTATTCCATCGTTTTAGTGTTAGTGATTACATGTTGTGTTATTCTATCGTTTGTCGTTCATCGTACTACCTCTACATTGCAACATTTCTAAACTTGATTCTGAATATCTTTATCATAATCTATAATTCATCATGTTCTATATCATCATTTTCATCAAGTTTTCCATTGCTAGGACCTTTCGATTCAGTATCTCCTTGTTTGGGATATTCCTTTATTCCTTCCTCTTTATTATTTTCGTTATATTCATTTGTATATTCTTCCTCATTGGTAATTTCGGCATCTTCTTCCTCTTTGGTATGCTCCTCTTTGGTATGCTCCTCTTTGGTATCCCCTTTGGTAACCTCAGTATTCTCCTCGTCATTATATCCATTCTCATCAGACTCTACTCCACCCTTTCCAGTATAATCCTCATCAAGAACATTCAACAAATCAATTAAAAATCCAGCATCTTGCTCCCTCAACTTCTCGCTAATCTTCAAAATATAATCATCAGCTTCAAACACAGAAGGAACATCAGGTATATCATACACAGGTTCAACCCCATCCAACAGATCTATAATACTCAAATCTAAAATATCATCTCCCGCAGTCTTCACAACCTTCACAAAAGACTGCAATTCACCATAAAAGTTGTATAGCGGAGTGGCTATCAACCATGCATCTTGCTTGGGAAAGGTTGGCTTCATTGCCAATCTGCCCTGGGTCAAGTCCTGGTACACCAAAGTCACGGCGTCCAAGAGATCTTCGTCGGAGGGGTATTCGCGGGAATAGAGAAACACCATGTTGTGTGAGTCTGGCGGATACAAGCCGATGGAGAAGCCGTTGCCGACGGTCACCAAGCTGGCCTCGGCGACGTTGATTTTCTGGTAGATGGGCTGGTCGTACACACTGACGGTCGGGTCGTCGGGGAAGTTGAGGAAGGCGCCGACGCTGGAGGAGTAGCGGCCGAGCGCGCCGGCGTCGGCTTGCTCGTGCTGGCGAATCGACTTGCAGTCCACCGGCACCACATCGTGCTCGTCTGTCGACCGCGCAAACTCGGGAAGCGTGCAGAGCCCGTTCACCGCGATCACCATCTGATACCGACACGTCTGGAACTCGAGCACCTCCACATTCCCCGTCGGCACCTGCGGGTCACACTTGTACACCACCTCCAACTCTCTGGGCTCCATGGTGATGTCACAGATGTCACCGTAGAGCTTGTGCTTGATGATCTTCTGTTCCTTGACGGAACTGCCAGTGTTGGTGAAGTCGATGGAAGAGTCGGACGTCACCGTGAAGTCGTCCGCGCTCATCCGCGCCTGCTCTCCCTTCAATGAGTTCGCCAAATTGGGTTTCTTGCTCGGCGCTCCAGGAAACCTGCCAAGCGTGAAGATATACGCAGGCAACTCCGGCACTCTCTTGCCCGTCTGCCTGAAGATGCTGGGGTTCTGGTGGAATTGCACCACCTTATCCCCAAAACAGTACCCAATGGTGAAGTATGATCCCGGAGGATCGCTGAACATGCACTCTTTGGTGTCAAATGTAGAAAACAAGATATCCAACGCCTTGGCCTTGGATTCCTCCGCGCTCCCCACCTCCGTGGTCTCGGTAACTTCTTCAATTCCCACCGCTGCTGGCGGTATGTAGCAAAGGTACTGCGCTTCCACGCTTCCACGGTTGATATTCAAGATCTCAAACTTACCTTCATGTTCGGACTTGACAAACTCCCGCGCAATCTCATATGGAATCTGACTCTCGTGATATCGTATCTGGTACTTGGAGTTATTGGACTCCAACGCAAACAACCCACTGATCAAGCTGAAGATAAGAAGGTGTTTCATTGCGTGTTAATTAGAAAAAATGTCTATTTCAAGTGAAAGTTCGGTTACGGGTCTTGAGACTCCTCATTTGAATGAGACGGTGGTTGCTGATGATGCGAAGGGCTCGAGTGTTTTTGAGATTGCTCTGGGGTTAGAGGAGAGTTTACGGGGGATAATGGAGAATGTTGACAAGCATGAGCATGAGGTGAATCATAAGATAGAGAATTTGATCAAGAGGATAACGAAGTTGGAGGGGGAGTTGAAGCAATAACGAACAACAAACAACCACTTCGTTCTTTGTTGTGAGTTATTGTTACTTTAACAAACAACGAACGAAGTGTTTATTGTGAGTTACTTCAACTTATAACTTATAACTTTAACTTGTAACTTATACCTACTTATTGTATCTACCTCATTACTTATAACTTTACCTACCTTATTACTTATTACCTACCTTTTGTTCCAGTTCTGTATTCTAAAGAACTTACAAAGAACAGTTTCTTTAGAGAACCGAGGGTTCTATACATACTCATTGATTGTTTTTACCTCAAACAGTGAAGTTTTATTCATCCCCTCAAAACGACGGGTGCACCAACAATGTGTTACACCACAATATGAATAACCACAGTAATTACAAGTACGTTCAATTGGTTTATCTTTATATACAATCATTCAAATAAATAAACAATGATTCATCAAGAGGATATCATCAATATTTATGAAACATAATTTAGCTTTTGTAGAAAAAATGGTCAAGAGGTCGAAGAATCAGATTCGTAGAGAAAAGGCAAAACAGAGAAAGTTGAACGATGCGGGTGCATCGGGGGTTGAGGTGAAAAAAGAGAATGAGAAGATTGAGGAAAAGATCACGAATGAAACGGGGATTAGCATAGGAAGAGTAGAAGAATCTAGAGATGAGATAACAGATGATGTGCTAAGAGATGATAAAGATGGAGATGAGGAGACGAATGGGGAAATGCATAGTATAACGAATGATATAAAGAATGATATAACGACTGATACGAAAGATATAAGGAAAGATGAGGTTAAACTAGAAAATGCAGCTACAATTTCTACAGAGAGTAGAGAAACAAACAAAGTAAACGAACCAGACGATGCAAACGAACCAGACGATTCAAACGAACCAGAAGATTCAAACGAACCAGATGAACTCTTATCACAATTTCAAGACATCTTCAACAAGTTCCAACCAAAAATCATCGAAACTAAACAAGAAAGCGAATCAGAATACTCCGACTCAGAAAGCGAGGAAAGTGAAGAGGAAAGTCAAATAGAAGTTTCAAACAAACAACATCGACTCCAAAATAAAGTAGCACTTTCGGAGTTGAAATCTATCACCAACCAACCACAGCTCGTGGATTGGTACGATGCCGATGCCAAAGACCCGTACTTTTTGGTGACGCTCAAGTCGCAGCTCAATGCGATCCAGGTGCCGTCGCACTGGTTGGCGAAGCGGGACTACTTGTCGCAGCGAAAAGGGTCTGAGCGGCCGCGGTTCCAGTTGCCCAAGTTCATCAAGGACACGGGGATCGAGGAGATGCGGAACGTGACCAACACCGAGGAGCGGACGTTGAAGCAGGAGCTGCGGGACCGTGTGCAGGTGAAGCTCGGCAAGTTGGACATCGACTACCAGCGGCTCCACAACGCATTCTTCAAGTTCCAGACCAAGCCCAAGCTCTCGGACTTTGGGGAGGTGTACTTTGAGGGCAAAGAGGTGGACGACCGGTCGGACCAGGTGGCACACGTGCGTCCCGGTGTGCTTTCGTCGGCGCTCCGCAAAGCCTTGGACATGCCTGAGCACGATACTAACGTGCCTCCGCCGTGGATCTTGATTATGCAGCAGTTGGGCAAGCCTCCTTCGTATAGTTCGTTGATGATTCCGGGCTTGGATGGCGACTATTCGAACCAGGGCTACCGGGAGAAGAACGTGAAGCGCGCCAAGAGTTCGGTGGGGAAGGACCATTGGGGGAAGCTTCAGGAGTATGTGGAGTCCAGTGAGGACGAGTCGGAGGAGGAGGAGGAGGAGGAGGATGAAGACGGACCTGCGTATGAAGATGAAGATGAAGATATTCTGCATCCTGAGCGTGTTCTGATTTCTGAGGTAGGTCGTCCAGAGTTTACGGTTGAGCGGGTTGTTGATGATGGGGAAGAGAAGCTGTTGTACACTGTTGTTGAGATGGGTGATTTGGGAGAAGACAGGGATGGTGAGGTAGAGGAGGAGGAGGTTGAGGTGGAGAAGGTTCCGAAAGTAAAGAAGTTTAAGTTTTGAAGATTACGAGTGAGTAATATTAAAGGATATTGAAATTACGAGATCTTAAAGGGTCTTGACATTACGAGTGAGTAATCTTGAAGGATCTTGACATCACGAGTGAGTCATCTTAAAGAATATTGACATTACGAACGAGTACTATCTTAGAGTATTCATTATCAGGCACTCCATTCTTAAAGCATTTGATAATCAAAGATGAGAGTCTTCCTAAAACCTACATAAATAGTATCCAATTAAAGACATGCATAAAGAGTAATTAAACTCATAAAATAATTTAACCTCTTGTTTCTCATATCCCTTCCCTACTTAAACATAATACAATCACTCAATCCTCTCCCCCACGTGAGTTCGCACTCACTTTATTGCAAACCTCTCCATAATATCCTCAAAAGTAACTACATCATTAAACTCATCCATATCAAAAAATGATAATAAATTGGGCTCCTCAGGAACCGATTCATACTCCTTTGGAATACTCAAATTCTCGATTTCTTTACTATCACTCTTACTGATAATATTAACCAACTCCTCATTATGCTTTCTATCAGCTACGTTCTTCCATGTATCCACCTTGCTCAAAATAACTTTCATGCTCTCACCAACCATCAGATTATGGGTTTCCAAGTGGTTGGTGATAATATCCGAGATCAGCGCAAAGTATAGGTCTATTTTGGCTTTTAAGGAATCGTCACTCTCGCCCAACTTTCCGGACTTTAGCACCAACCGCATCTTGATCATAGTGACCAAAGCATTGAGCGGTCTGTAAAACAAAGGAGTCGAGAAGTTGACTGTGTGCTTGTTGATTTCAACAAACGTCTTGATTAAGCTTTCACAGGTGCCTACCAAAGTGAAGAGATGCTGCAAGCACAACTCTTTTTCGGTGTTGTGGCCGAAGATGTCAGTGTCTTCGGTCTTGTCTGAGCTCAAGTGGTGAGACACAAGAGCGTCGTACATCATGATGCGCATCTGGTGGTAGATCATTGCTATTGCACCCGTAGCTGTGTGTTTTGGCGACAGTGCGGTGAAGTCTGAGTATATTCGTTTTAGCTTACTCTCGTAGTTCATGAGGATGCGAGATAGCTGGGACGTGGAGATGTTATCGGAATCGGCCTGCAAGAGCACACTGATGTCCTGGGCCACGGAGATCATCTTGGCGAGGTAGCATATGAAGAGGTCGCCGGGAGTACGGGTATTGCTCATGAGGAACTTGATACCAGAGGCTAGCTGGTCGCTCCACGCCAACAACTTGAAGCGTCGCAATGCAAGCTCCAACGTCCCGCACGAACAGTACACGCTGATCAAAGCCCGCGTGTTGTTGAGGTACTCGGGGTTGCGCGCCTCGGTCCCACGCATCAAGTCGATGCACATCGACACAGAAAACGAGAGCATGGCCGTCATCTGGTTCTTGAAGTGGCCCGGCCGGTGCGGCGGTAAGCACCAGAACGAAAGAATGTGGCATGCATGCACCAACGACACAGAAAAGTTGTCTGACGTTACAAACACATTGTACGAGATGAACACATGCACATAGTGGGCAAGCGTGGTGTACAACTCGGAATTCGGAGTCTCCTCCGAGAGCCCGTTGTCGTTTAACGCTGTCACGCAGATGCACGTTGCTAGGAGAACAGGATGGCTTTGGTATAAAACCTCAAAGTCCTGTGCGATGGAGACGATGGGGAAATATGGAAGCATCTCGTTTTGGAAGAACTCGAACCGTTTCTTGGCCTCCCGAAGGCTGAGAGTGCCGTGCACCTCCACCAACTCCGTCATGAGATTGTTTTCAAACGGAATATGCTCGAACGTTCCTAGCTTTCTTCGTTTCTTATGGTTCAATTTGTCTATTATCAAGCTCAAATTGCGAATGATTCGTTCCTTTTCATGGTCATTGTAGGAAAAGTCCTGATTCATGACCGCGAGGTCCGATACTTCGAGAAGTCCTCGTTCTTCTTTGCTTCTTTCCCGTTTGAGTTTTTTGGCATCTTTGGCGGTTGGATCAAATTCACTTGAGCATTCCACTTTGGCGTAGATACAGCTTTCACATGCTTTATCCATTGGTTTTTTGTATACGCATTTGGATTTTCTTCTTCTACATCTTGCACAGGAGCGGTGTTGTCTCCATTTTTGGGAGAAGTCTTGTATGTCTTCCATGACACGGCAACCACACGAACACGGACACGAACACGAACACGAACACGAACGAAGTGAGTGTGAGTTGTGAGTTATGAGTTATGAGTTATATGTTGTCGGTTATATATCAGTTATATATCAGTTGTGACCTTTTAGTGCAACTTTTAATAGTTCAGTTATAACTGTAGATGTTATTTTTCACATCTCATTTCTTTGTGTAGATGAGATGCATTAAAAAACACAATCAGTTCTGTATAGATAAGTCGAATCTTTATCTTAAAATTACAAGGTGATGTGATGTTATATGTAAATTATGGCTTTTCACGAAGCCATTCTGTGTAGTGTAGAAATATCACACTTCATAAGTCATCTCACTCCTCATACTTACAGCTCACAGCTAACTCCTCATACTTACAACTACATCTACAACTACTCACAGCTCACAGCTCACAGCTCACAACTCACTTGGTTAGTCGTTCGTCGTTCGTTGTTCGTTGTCACTATCACTATTATTACATATTTTTATTAAAGACACAACCATGCTCTTTATGCAGAGACTTAACTGTAATGGGAAAATGCAGATCTAAAAGTTAATGTCTGGCTTATCATCCTTAATCTTATCAACCTTAGCACCAAAAGAAGAAATACACTTAGCCATTGTTGGAGAAGATCTAGAAATGACGTCGGTGAAGTAAAAGTTATCAATTGGGTTTCTCAAAGCAGAACCGAGAATCTTAGCAGACTTGTTCTTGTTAATCAAGTCAAGGAAACCGATGCTGACGATATCTTGAGAAACCGGTTCGATAACATCATGTCTAACCAAATGTGGAGCAATTTCACCCAATCTAGTTCTAACAGAAACAATATCATCATAAGGTAAGGTTTCACCCAAGTATTCAGACAAAGCTCTGATGATCTTCCAATCTTCACGAGCAACACCAGGAGCGTTGGTGGCAGCACGAGTAACTTGAGTTCTACCTTCAGTGTTGACATAAGTTGCCGACTTTTCGGTGTATGCAGAACCAGGTAAGATGACATCAGCAAAGGAGGCACCCAAGTCACCGTGGTGACCCTGGTAAACCACAAACGAGTCCTTTGGAATATCGGCGTTGGAGATTTCATCGGCACCCAACAAGTAGATGAACTTGGCCTTGGTAGCAGCGACATCTGGGGAGACGGTAGCGAAACCAATGTCCAAGGCAGCCACACGGGAGGCTTCTCTGTGCAACAAGTTGACACCGTTCCATTCGGCAGTGTTGAAGTTGGCATTCTTTTGAGCAAATTCACCAACCAAGTTGTAGATGGCTTGAGCATCTTCGGAGTCAGCGACACCAGAACCAACAATGATCAATGGGTTCTTGGCAGCAGCCAACTTTTCACCGAGCTTGCCTTGCAAGGCGGACTTCAAGGCGTTTGCGTCGGAACCTAAGTTTTGGACGTCAAAGGTGGATTCGAAAGACTCACCGATAGAGGAGACTTCCAAGTTTTGTCTCAACCAAACCTTTCTGATTCTGGTGTTCAACACAGCAGCTTCGTGTCTTGGGTTGGTACCAACCAACAAGATGTGGTCGGCGGCCTCGATACCTTCGATGGTGGAGTTGAAGATGTAGTTGGATCTGGTGTCAACACCGTGGGCGGCAACGGCCTGCTTGACGTCGGTGGTGACGTTTTCGGAGCCCAATCTGTTGACCAAGTCCTTCAAGGAAACCAAAGCTTCGGCGTCCACCAAGGCACCGGCAATGGCCTTGACTTCGTTGTCCTTAGGCTGGATCTTGGCGTAGGCACCGGCAATGGTGGCCAAGGCTTCGTCCCAGGTGGCGGTCTCGAACTTGTCGCCGTTTCTGACCAATGGGGTGGTCAAACGCTGGGTCTTCAACCCATCGCAAGCGAATCTGGTCTTGTCGGAAATCCACTCCTCGTTAACTTCGTCGTTCAATCTTGGCAAGACTCTCATCACCTCGATACCTCTGGCATCCACTCTGACGTTGGAGCCAACGGCATCCATCACGTCAATGGTTTCGGTTCTCTTCAACTCCCATGGTCTGGCCTTAAATGCATAAGGCTTGGAGGTAAGTGCACCAACTGGACACAAATCAATGATGTTACCTGACATCTCAGAGTTGATGTTTCTTTCGATGTAGGTACCAATTTGCATGTCGTTACCACGGCCAGCAGTACCGAACTCTGGTGCTCCTGCAACATCGTTCATGAATCTGACACATCTGGTACAGTGGATACATCTGTTCATGCTGGTCTTGACCAATGGTCCAATGGCCTTGTTTTCGACAGCTCTCTTACCGACAACTTCAGTAAATCTACCACGATCAGATCCGTATCTTTGAGATTGCTCTTGCAAGTCACATTCACCACCTTGGTCACACACTGGACAGTCCAAAGGATGGTTTTCTAATAACAATTCAGTAACACCTTCTCTGGCTTTCTTGACTCTTTCGGTATCAGTGTGAACAACCATTCCGTTTTGAACAGGCATGGCACATGATGCAATCAACTTTGGCATTCTTTCAACGTCAACCAAACACATACGACAGTTACCGGCAATTGCCAACTTGTCGTGGTAACAGTAACGAGGAACTGTAACACCTGCTAACTCAGCAGCTTGAATGATGGATGAGCCTGCTTCGATGTTGACTTTCTTGCCATCGATAGTGACTTCCACTTCGGCCAATCTCTTGGAACTGGCAGAGAGGTAACGTCTACCAGATCTTAATATCTTTGACGCAACGGACATGTTGTAGAATCGTAAATTTTTTTCACTATGAATAATGAGAATTATGATGCTGTGATTCGCTGGATTTTCGCGACAATGTCGTTCCATCAAGAACCACCAATAACGATCGAAGTGAGTTATAGAGCAACGAATAACGAGCGAAGTGGGTTATAGAACAACGAATTACGAACGAGGTGAGTTATGAGTACATTTGATTGTTCCGTAGTTTTTGAATTTACAATGCTTCAGCTTATTAGGCGATATAGTAAAAGTAGAAAGTAAGAGTAGAGAGAAAAGCATTAAAAGTATTGAAAACACATCAGAAAAGTTATTAGAAAAGTTACTAGTAGAAAAGATAGGAAAAGCACCAAGTAAAATTACAGAAAAGTATTAGTAAGTACAATGATAAAGAGAATTTTTATGTGTCTTTTGTAATACATTATGTCATCTCAGATAAGCACGGAATTGCAATATTACTGAACAAGTAACAATAATGGAGTTTATTTGTAGTTCATGGTGTAAATATTTCTGTTTATTTTATACACTAGACCTAAGTAAGATCAATGAACTCACTTTGTTCCGGTTGTTAGTTATAACTTTACTTCGCTTTGTCTCACTTCGACTCGATTTCTTACTAACTTCGTAATCTTATTCAATTATTTCAACTAACTTTGTTCGTAATTTCAATTTATTTCATTACTAACTCCGTAATATTGCCAATTTTTTTCATTACTAACTTCGTGATATCGCCAATTTATTTCATTACTCACTCGTTCGTAATATTACTCACGAATACTCATAACTCACTTCGTTCGTTATTCGTTTTTCGTTATTCGTTATTCGCTATTCGCTATTCAGCCTTTCCACCCTTATCATCCCCCTGCATCATCAAAAACACAACCGGAAGAACAAAATACATCCAGTTCTTCTGAATAAAAGATCTATCATCAACCTCAACCTCAACCTTCTCCTCAACTTCCCTTTGAACCTCATTGCCATCTTCATCAATCTCAGTCACCGTCTTCTTCTTAGTGACATACTCCTTCTTCTTCTGCGCTTGCTTGGCCTTGGCAGGAGCCGCCTTCAAGTTTGGTTCTGTGGCGTTGGCCACGAGACTCACGACGGGACCGGCCGCATGGATCAACGACAACCGCTGGATCTTCTCCGAGTCGACATGGATGTTCAAGTTCAAGTCACGGGCGTCAGTGCCGTCCGCTTTGAAGAATGCAAAGCACTCGTGGCCTGGTAATGCACTTGTTCCCAAACAGTACTCACCGTCCAGCACGCTTTCAGGGCCCTGGAAAACGGCCTTCTGCGCGGTAGCGTCGTAGTCCAACAACCCAAATGGGTTCTTCTTGCCGGTGTCGATGGATTTGATGAAGATAGGGACCGACTCACCCAGCACACAGTGTAGTATTCCAAGCACAATGCTTAAAGTAGTCAACTTCATGATTGGAAAAAAGTTTGAAAATGGACCATGCGAGTTAAGTTGAGTTGGGTAGGTTATCGCGGAGTCGAAGGAGGCCGTATTGGACGGGTTGGTGCTGTTTCTGGAGGCCGTATTGCACGTGTTGGTGCTGTTTCTGGAAGCCGTGCTGCCTCCACTTTTCAAGACTGTAGATCGTTCCTAAAACACTGTGAGGTTAACAAAATCGATACTTCGTCAACCGTCTTTAAAGGCACATTGTATGAGCTCTCGGGCTTGGAGTTTCTCCGGAGTAGAATGCACTGTACGAATATGGTTAAGGTTGGAGGGTCGTATGACCAAGGCCTTGACTTGATTGGAAATTGGAATTTGAGTCACTTTTATGCCGAGTCTAAGGTGATGTTTCCAGACAAAAAGCCAAAGCTTTTGGCTTCGAGCTTGTTAAACAAGTCGATTGAACATACAGGTAAGGGGTTTTCGCTTCGGGACGTTAATGTGTTGGTTCAGTGTAAGAACTTTAGCAAGAGGATTCGGCCCAGTGTGATACGCGAGTTGGGTGGGATTTACAATATGCATGTACGAAATAAGAGCGGGGTGAATTCTGTGATGAATACGGTGATGATTTTTCTTTCGCTGTCATCGATGACGGATGAGGCGATTAAGCTGGTGGATTCCATGCCGTTTCCGTTAGTTTTTTTTAAGTTACTGCCGTTGGTGAATAGGGATATAAGTGGAGATTATTTTGAGTTGGAGAATTGGACGGGTGGGGAGTTTGGGGGGTTTTATATTAATCATCGGGGGAGGAGTTTGTTGAGGGGGTTGAATTTGGAGTTGCAGTTTGAGGTGATGCGACAACACGAACGAATGAACGAATGAATGAACGAATGAACGAATGAACGAATGAACGAATGAACGAATGAACGAATGAACGAATGAACGAATGAACGAATGAACGAATGAACGAATGAACGAATGAACGAACAAACGAATGAACGAACAAACGAACGAACGAAGTGAGTGAGTGAGTGATTAAGTTAGTAAGTGATAGATAGTGAGTGGTTAAGTTAGTAAGTGATAGATAGTGAGTGATTAAGTGAGTATCTGACTGCCCGTGACTGTGACTGGAACAACAGTAAGTATAAAAGTAAGCCAGTCATTACTACCAAATTACTGAATAAATCAACAGCAAGACAAACATGAAATCTCCCAAGAAAACTCAATCACTACAAACCAATATTATTCCAGTTCTACACTAACTCATAATATCCTAAACCAAATCCATTCCATATAAAAAGAGGACTATAAAAACTCGACAGCTTGCACTAGTCATTATCCTTCATATCCACTAAAACCAGTTCAATAACTTCTCAAAAGTGAAGCCACGCTTTTGGTTTATAACAGTGGATGTCTGGTACACATAATCAGTTGAAGTCCTTGGAGGAGCTGTTATGTACAGAGTTTGGAAAGTACTTGGGATGACAGTGGTGGTGAGTGTGACAATTTCATCTTCAGAATCATCATCAGGAGTAGGACTTGGAGCCGGGGTTTCCTGAGCTGGCGACGATGGAGCTTCCTGCTTAGGTGACGAAGGCACTGGCGCAGGAGCAGTAGTGCTCGATTGGTGCACGACAGTTTCCGAAGTCTTTGAAGATGTAGTTGTTGGTTGCTCTTCAGTTGAAGTTGTAGATGTTAAAGTGGTAAAAGTGGTTGGGGTAGTTTGGGTAGTTTGCTCGGTTGTGTGAGTGGTTTGAGTGGTTTGTTCGGTTGTGTGAGTGGTTTGAGTGGTTTGTTCGGTTGTGTGAGTGGTCTGTTCAGTGGTCTGTTCAGTGGTCTGTTCAGTAGTCTGAGTGGTCTCCTTGGTAGTTGGAGGTTCAGCAGTATGTTCCGGAGCATTGGTACTACCCAAAGTAGAAGTAATAGTAGAAGTAATAATAGAAGTTGTGGTGGAATCCAGGGAATCAGAAGCAGGAGGGGCAGCAGAAGAAGACTTGGAAGGTGGAGGAGATTGACTTCCAGCACCACCGACAATCTTCTTCATGCTGTCAACAAACTTGACACCATCCACGACGTTAGAACTGGCTGAAGCAGCATCCCACAAAGATATGCCTCCAAAGTTAGGATCATTCAAAATGTCCGAAGTCAATGCCAGTTCAACGGTGGATGGGCCAACGTATCCGCTACCTGCAGCGGCACTTGAGCCTGGCAAACCTACAAATAATTTAATGTTCTTGTTTGGAGAAGTGTTCTTTGCAAAATCCTTCCAAGTGTTCCAGTTGAATTGATTTCCACTCAAGGAACAGTAGTTGTTGTAGAATTGAATAAAAGCAAAATCGAAACCGGCGTTCGCTAAAGCATCGCCGACAGAAGCATCTGGAAATGGGCACTGTGGTGCAGCAGACAAGTAGTATTCTTTCGAAGAGTCCGTCTTGAAGTTGGTTCTGAGAGTGGTGGCTAAAGCAGCATATCCACTTGGGTTGTTGTTCTCAATATCGAAGTCAAACCCGTCGACAACGGCATCTCCGAAAGGTCTGTTGTCTGGAGTACCGGTCCCAGCTCCAAAGGTGTTCCACAAAGTGGTTGCAAATTGTTGTGCTTCTTGGTCACTGGTAAACCCATAAGTACCAGCAGCACCTCCGAGAGACAATAAAACCTTCTTACCGGCAGATTGACATGCCTTGATGTCGCTGGCGGTGTTTGGGCAGCTCAAGAGACCGCCCTTGGTAAAGGTTCCCTCGCACGCATTGGCAAGGTTCAAGTCCATCTTTGGAAAGCTGCTGAGGAATGAAAGAATAATAATATCAGCAGATGTACCTTGACAGTATGAGCCTAAACTCGTTTGTTGGCCATTGGAATTTTGGCCCCAGTAAAGAGCAACATTATTGTTGGCGCTGGCTGAAAATGCAGCGGTAAGTAAAGAGTTCACCAAAAGACTGGCGAGGAATACCAAGATGTTGTTGGCAAAGATCATAAGGAATGTGTGTTTTCAGGAATGAAAGACTAAGGTTAAGATAGAGATAAAGCTCACTGGGGCTGTAGTAATGAAAGTGGAAGTGTTGTGTACTCTTTTAATTTCGGAAAAGTCCTTCCATTTATATTCTTCTTGCTTAATGATCGCCATTTTTTGCAGGCTTTTTATTTTTTGCATGCTTTTCAAATTTACGCGCAATCAACTAAAAAATATTCCTTAATAATAGCATGGTATGCATATGAACATTTGTCTCAGGTTTGTGATAATATTCGTGGCATTGTAAAGAACCCTTGAGTGATGTATTGTGCTGGAATTGATGCAATTGTATATCTTAACCAGACTATTGTATATAAGGGGGTCATTGAAAGATCCGTTTCGGTAAGCCACCAGCTTATTATATCTTGATGCTCATCAAGACCTTATTTCTACGTGGAAGCAAACTTCCGAGATCTCATAAGGAGTTAAATTGGAAGTTTATTTTGCGTTATGAGATCATGTCAACGTAAATTCTCTACGTGCTTCGCGTGTATTAAGATGTTATTTCAAAGTGGTATGACCTATGATCTTCCTTGCAACCAATTGATCACTCAGCAAGTCTTCCATCTCATCAATGCTTTGTCTTCCTCTCTTTGTTAAGCGCGTTAGTTGAAATAGACTGTACAGCCAGCATGCGAAAATGATTGTGTACTGAGAAGTATGCAGGACGCACTGAATCCCAAGAATTCATGCCTTTCATTTATTCACGGCATTCACTTACGTGTATTATTCCACTTAGCGTTGATTTTCTACTGCCCATCACCAATTCATACCTCCTTCCTATGGGAGTGCTCATATCCATAGTTTCAGAACCTTATTTTTACGCGCGGATCTCAGGTACTAATGAAAAATCATCCTAAAACGGACAAAATCGTTGTATGTTACTACCCCCAGACATACAATGTTTGACGTGTCTGAAATCACTCCTTCCATTATTATCTGGCCCTTTGATGCACAGCATATAGTTTGTAATTAACTGTAAAACTCCGATATAGTTATAACTGCTACATGTTAAACCGCACATCACGTGAATGCAACCCAACTTTTTTTTCTAGCACATCCTCAATTAGGAAACTGTCAAACCTATTGCTGCAATTGAACCAGCGATGAGCATGTAAAGGCATGGTCCACTTCTAAAAATATATTCACCAAGAAGGAAAGAGGTTGACTAATACACTCACCAGCCAGCGGTTTGACTAAATGGGTCTTTTGAATGTCTATATTAAGCGACTTCCGTGAATGATAAGCTTTATTATTCTAGTGATGTCAACGGTTGTGTAGCGAGATGTTTTGTGCATTTAGCATAATTTTTATTAAAACTTTACAAATTTTTTAGAAATCAGTAGAATTGAAGATGATGAGGTGGATGAAGATAAAGTTTAAGATGATGAGATTGAACATTGTTTCAGAAATGTTGCAAGAAGAATGAGAATAAGCTGAAGATTGTTACAGAAAAGTGAAGAGAAGCGATGAAACGGTTGGAGGTTATCGATGAAACGGTTAGAGTAATAAAAGTACTACACGCGGATAATGAGATAGCACAATTCAAACTCGACATGCAACTCTTGTTCTAATATATCATCCAACAATTTTCAGTCTAATATTAATCAGATAATCTGATGTTAATCTGAGGTTGTAAAGTCAATTTCCTCGGAAAGTTAACTTATAATACATTAAAATATTGTTGTAGCAGCTCTTATTTTGAAGTGGCTCATCATCATCTAGTTCCCTCGGAGACTCGTTGTCTCACAAAGTAACGGAAAATAGAAATCCAACCAGCAGTATTCTTAAGCCCCAGAGTCACCTTAGTGTTCAAACGATAAACCAACAAGAAGATGCCACAGTTTCTGAACACCGGTCTGGCGCCATAAACACGCGTCTGCCTATACCTCGGGCTGAAGCACGTGCGAGAACACGTGCGAGAACACGTGCGCAACATTTAAGATTATGTATGCAACTTGTAGCGAGATGTCTACTTAAACTTTTGGTCCACCAGCAAGGATCACTTTAACTCGATTTGGACTTCAAGCATGGTTGAATTGGGAAACCTGTTGTATAAATAATATATTTAGATAATCTTGATCTTCACTAATCACTTGAACTAGTTATCAGATATACCAAGAACGATACCCAACTTCCATCGATTAGTAGAACTACGTTGAACACTACCTGGTCGCAACCATAGGTATAATCAGGTTAGTACTGCATAGTACCGATATACAACAAAACCTGTTCCACCCTACCAAAATGTTCGAACCCGTATCTTTTCTAAATACGGAGTCCGAATCGCCAATATGGTGCAAACACTAAGTGGACACCGGAGTTATCAATGAAGCACAAAACTTTGTACTCTGAATTGACGATGTGTTCTTTATGATAAAATAGCTCTTCTTTCTCGATTTGGTGGAAAAAACATTATGCTTTAAACATGAAAATGCACATGATTTGATTATAAGAATGTAGGCCCTGATTAGCATAGTCAAAATGACATTTTAGTATGATTCGCGTTCTGTAAAGTGTTGGGTAAAATTTTGATTTTGAGGCATTAATGAAGCTTAAAAGTTTACTAATTTCTTAAGAAAATGGAGATATCACAGTGAAGTTCAGATCAGTGAGTATTCCCAACACTTAAACCTTGTGAATCAATCGTCTAGAAAACGTCATTACACATAATCACAATACTATACGAACTGCATAGTAACAAGGTTGAGCAGAGGAATTCTAAATCATTGTAGTTGAGAAAACGGTAGCCAATCAAAAGAGCTTGCGTGTAATACTAACCGATCATTTTCGGCGAGTTTCTTTACACAAAAACAAACAGGAGCATATGAAGAATTTTCAGACGGCGAATTATGGGATGTAGGGGAATTGAATGCGTGGGAAGTTGGTGATTTCATATAAACACGTATTAGCGTACCCGGACAAGACCAAGAAAATAACTAAAGAGGGAAATAAGAAATTTTTGCAAAAGAAATCAACAAAGCTACACGATCCGCCGAAATTTCGCCGACTTATATACAGGAAATTTATTGGAAACGCCATAGGAGTATTAGGTGGCACCGGGAAATAGGGGAGATTGCTAAAGCGAAAAAAAAAGTATAAATAGTGAAGGAAATCCGATAGAAATCGTACATCAAAAGAAATGGCTATTCAATTCAAATCTGACAAGACCGTCACCAAGGACGACACCTTGATCTCCAAGTTCACTTACGAAAACTCTCTTGTTGAGAAGGACGCTGCTGGTAACCTCACTGTTACTCCAACTGCTGTTGACTACGAATTCAAGGTTGACTTGAAGGTTCCAAAGACCGGTTTGTTGTTGGTCGGTTTGGGTGGTAACAACGGTACCACCTTGCTCAGTGCCATCTTGGCCAACAAGCACAACATTTCCTTTGAAACCAAGGAAGGTGTTGTCAAGCCAAACTACTACGGTTCCGTCACCCAATCTTCCACCGTCAAGCTTGGTGTCGATGCCACCGGTAACGACGTCTACGCTCCATTCAAGAGTGTTGTTCCATTTGTCGACCCTAACGACTTGGTTGTTGGTGGTTGGGATATCAGCAACCTCACCTTGGACCAAGCCATGAAGAGATCCCAAGTCTTGGACATCGACTTGCAAAAGCAATTGGTTCCACACTTGAAGGACATCAAGCCATTGTCTTCTGTCTACTACCCAGACTTCATTGCCTTGAACCAAAAGGAAAGAGCCAACAACGTCTTCAACGTTGATGCTGAAGGTAACGTCGTCACCAACAACAAGTGGGCCGATGTCGAAAAGATCAGAAAGGATATCAGAGACTTCAAGGCTGACAACGGCTTGGACAAGGTTATCATTTTGTGGACTGCCAACACCGAAAGATACTCGGAGCTCCTCGAAAACGTCAACGACAACTCCGACAACTTGCTCGAAGCCATCAAGAACAACCACGACGAAATCGCTCCATCCACTGTTTTCGCCGTTGCCTCCATCTTGGAAGGTGTTCCATACATCAACGGTTCTCCTCAAAACACCTTCACTCCAGGTGTCATTGAGTTGGCCGAAAAGCACGGTGTCTTCATCGGTGGTGATGACTTCAAGTCCGGCCAAACCAAGCTTAAGTCTGTCTTGGCCCAATTCTTGGTCGATGCTGGTATCAGACCAATCTCCATTGCTTCCTACAACCACTTGGGTAACAACGATGGTTACAACTTGAGTGCTCCAAAGCAATTCAGATCCAAGGAAATCTCCAAGCAATCTGTTGTTGACGACATGATTGAAAGTAACGAAATCTTGTACAATGACGAAAACGGTAAGGAAGTCGACCACTGTATTGTCATCAAGTACCTTCCAGCCGTCGGTGACTCCAAGGTTGCCATGGATGAATACTACTCCGAATTGATGTTGGGTGGTCACAACAAAATCAGTATCCACAATGTCTGTGAAGACTCTCTTTTGGCTTCTCCTTTGATCATCGATTTGGTTGTTGTTACCGAATTCTTGCAAAGAGTTCAATACAAGAAGGCTTCCGAATCCGACGACAAGTACAACGACTTCTACGCTGTCTTGACTTTGTTGAGTTACTGGTTAAAGGCTCCTTTGAGTAAGCCAGGTTTCCAACCAATTAACGGTTTGAACAAGCAAAGACAAGGTTTAGAAAACTTGTTGAGATTATTGGTTGGTTTACCAATTAACAACGAATTGAGATTCGAAGAGAGATTATTGTAATGGGATTTTATAGAATATAATATTTATGTGAAAGATGTAGAGAAGATAATATTAGGGGTTAAATTAAGGGTTTAAGAAGTTATAGAAATATGTTTCAATGACTTAGAAATATTGGTTTAGTAATATATGTTGGATATCATGGAAATTGGTTTAATAATATATGTCGGATATCATGGAAATTGGTTTAATATGCTGGATAGGGAAATATTGTCTTTAATATGTATTATGGGTAATGATAAGTAGAAATGTTGAGGTCAATGGTTAACAAATTAGAGCTAATAATGTTCCCTACTCTTTATTCTCACACGATTGAGTACGTGGCATGAATAATTGCCGATTCACCGATCTTCTTTTTTGCACCCAGCCTAATCTCACAAAGTCCAAATCTTACGTAACAGGGTATTACCCTTACATGATCGTCAGATTTCTTGATTAGAGCCAAGACACAGATATGCTGATAACAGATATGAAACCATGCTTCTACAATTCAACCGATAACAAAGAAATAAGAAATGTGTAGAAATACCCCACAACGAACAAATAAACAAATAACTAAACAGACTAAACTAACTAACTACATCATCGAGTATATTACCACAGCAAAACTCTAATTTAATGACCTCGGGTCATGGGAAAAATGTAAAATATAATCATGCACGAAACAAGAAGCAAGAAAGGTGAAGCATGCGATAAGTCGCAAAGTAAACTATCAGCCAACTAGAACTAAGAATTACCAAGAAATGCATTGTCTTATTGTGTATTTTTAAGTACGGACGAAAGTTAGAGCGGTGATGAGTTATAAGCCCACTAGGGTAATAGAAGCGCGAGGATTGACACGTCGAAACGCGTGCACTATGTGCTTACGGCGGAGGTGCCAGCAGGAGGTGTCACTTTGGAGGAGCTCCAAAAACTTTCGTCTAATCACATGACTACCCCAACAAAACAACCCAACAAAAGCATAGCAATATATATATAAAGATAGCCGAATCACGAGGGACGACAATAAGGAGGAGATACCAACAACAAATAAACGTTTACCCGCGCTTCTTCTTCGCCCCCAGATTGCCCCACGAAAACATGGGGAGTGTCCACAATGAAGTACGAGGTGAAGGACCAAGTGTAGATATGTACATTTACGTTATGGTATTGTGTCTTTAGAAAAAATAAAACCTTACATACGTCGAAGATGAGGAGCGCCCAAAAAAGGAAGTAAAGATTTTTTCTACAGTACAAAGGGCAAACCGGTAATTTTGGGGTATAAAGATATAAAAGGAATTCTTTTACCCTTAAATTTTAAATATATAAATTTTTTAAACAATGACCCCATTGACTGTTCCAGTAGGAGACGCGAAGCCTGGTGAAACAGCTCCAAGAAGAGCTCTTCAAGAAAAGAATGCAGCCTTGGACCGTCCTACCGACTCCAAAGCAACCACTGTCCCTGAATTTTTGGAGGAGTGTGTCTCTAGAAACGCCAACAGAAATTGTATGGGTGCCAGAAAGTTGATTGAGATTCACGAGGAAACCAAGCAAATTACTAAGATAGTTGACGGTAAGGAAACCAAGGTTGACAAGCAATGGCAATTTTACGAATACTCGGGCTACAATTTCCAGACTTTTACCGAGGTTTACGAATTGGTGAACAACTACTCTAAGGGTTTGGTTGAAATTGGATTGACCCAAGGTGAGTCCAAGTTACACATTTACGCTTCAACCTCGGATAAGTGGATGCAAACTTTTTTGGCTGGCTCACTCAATGGTATTGCGGCTGTGACTGCATATGACACTTTGGGAGAAAGCGGCTTAATTCACTCTTTGACACAAGCTGGCTCAGAAGGTATCTTTGTTGACAATGTTCTTTTGGGTACTTTGATTAATCCAGTGCAAAAGGCCAATGACATCAAGTTTATCATCCACGGTGACGAAATTGACCCAGCAAACAAGATTTTGGGTGGCAAGCACTACAGAGATGCGCTTGCAGCCAAGGAAAAGATTGAGAAGGTGAGACCAGACATCAGATTCTACTCTTTTAACGAGGTGATTGAAATCGGAAAGAAGTCTTCTAAGGAGAACTACCAATCCAAGCCAGATGACTTGGCTTGTATCATGTACACCTCCGGTTCCACTGGTGACCCTAAGGGTGTGGTGATTACACACGCTAATGTTGTTGCTGCTGTTGGTGGTATTTCTGCTCGTGCTGGTAGAGACTTGGTTCAAAAAACCGACAGAGTCATTGCATTCTTGCCATTGGCGCACATTTTCGAGTTGGCTTTCGAGTTGACCACTTTGTGGTGGGGTGCTACTCTTGGTTATGCTAACGTTAAGACTTTGACCGACGCATCGGTCAAGAACTGTAAGTCCGACTTGCAAGAGTTCAGACCAACCATCATGGTGGGTGTTGCTGCTGTGTGGGAATCGGTTAGAAAGGGAGTTTTGTCCAAGATTAGGCAATTGCCAGCCTTGACACAAAAGTTGTTCTGGGCTGCTTTCAAGGCTAAATCCACCATGCAAAACTACAATATTCCTGGTGCCAACATGTTCAACGCTATCTTCAAGAATGTCAGAGCTGCCACTGGTGGTGAGTTGAAGGTTATTCTTAACGGTGGCTCTCCAATTTCTTTGGATGCTCAAATCTTTATTACCACCTTAATCTGTCCAATGTTGATTGGTTACGGTTTAACCGAAACTTGCGCTAGTTCCACAATCATGGACCACAAGAACTTTGAATACGGTGTCATTGGTGTTTTGACCGGTTCTGTCACTGGTAAGTTAGTTGACGTCAAGGACTCGGGCTACTTTGCAAAGAACAACCAAGGTGAACTTTTATTAAAGGGTAATAGTATTACTAAGGAATATTACAAGAATCCTAAGGAAACTGCAGAAGCTTTCACCGAAGATGGCTGGTTCAAGACTGGTGACATTTGCGAGTGGACTTCAAATGGTAACTTGAAAATTATCGACCGTAAGAAGAACTTGGTCAAGACCTTGAACGGTGAATATATTGCATTGGAAAAGTTGGAATCTGTGTACAGATCTAACCACCTCGTCCTTAACTTGTGTGTCTATGCTGACCAAAACAAGGTGAAACCTGTTGCTATGGTAATTCCAAACGAACAATTTGTTAAGCGTCACTTGATTGATGAAAAGATTTACACTGAAGAACAAGTTAACAAAATGGAATTGAGTCACCTTGTTGAAGACAAGAAGGTTGTCAAGTCCGTGCTCAAGTCCGTGCTTGCTACTGGTAAGTCCCAAGGTTTGAAGGGGATTGAGCTTCTTCAAAACATTGTTTTGTTAGATGATGAATGGACTCCTCAAAATGGTTATGTCACTTCTGCTCAAAAGTTGCAAAGAAAGAAGATTTTGGCTGCTAACCAGGACAAGGTTGATAAGGCTTATGAGGAGTAATTTTTGTTTTATATGCATTGTTGATACTTTTGTTTAGTTAATAATAGGCTGGCGTCTGAAAAATATCAAACGAAAGTGTTTGAGAGTGTAATTGTGGAGAATACTCAAAAAGGTTAATACCATAAAGGGTAAAATATTAAGGCATGGTTCTACAATGTTATTTTTTCTTTTGTCCACTTGGGCATGCTTTCAAACATCTGAGCGCAAAGTGGGTTGTATAAGTTTAACTGGTTAATTGGCGTCAATCTGTATTAATGTATTTTGACAGTACAATCGGATTGTTTTAATAGTAACTGTTAAGACAAGGTAGTGTATTTGAATTAGCACTGGGTCGAATAGTTGTGACTGGAGCCATATTGTAGATATAACCAATTTGTTGATTCCTACTCACTTCGTCGTAGAAATGTAAGTTCGTTGTGAGTGAGAGTAGTAGTGAGTGGGTCTTTAGAGGTATACCAAAAACTAGCTTGTATAGTTACGAAAACAAGAGTCAATGACACATCTTTGCATCACTATCAGAAACACGAATGTATTAATTCCAAGCATGGATATATTAGCACATGCACGAATGTGTACTAATCTCCGGTGTGTAAATTATGACGTCAACCTGCAATTACGACTCAGATGTGTTAATGCCAAATTTCCATAAACTACCTTAAAGATCGTTGGAATATCATTGTGTTCTCGACGTGCTACGGCATTCATAGTCCACCTTAGCATGGAGTAGAATGTGGCAATTCATGCAAGATGAATTTCTCTAAAGAGTAAATTTGAGTATTTTGTCTCTTGAATTATTTTGCTCCTTCGGCAATACTCTAACAATTCCTCTAAATATTCTTGTGTTAGGGACTCGAGATTTGTGATACCTTATGTCAGCATAAACCTTATGTCAGCCCTGACCGAGCTTGATACAGAGTAATAGAGTTCAGATTGTGACTAACACAATCCTGACACCTAGAACTCGTTGAGCTCATCTAGGCAGGATTTTGGCCGACGTATAAAAAGTAGGGCATTAGCGCTTTGAATAGATCGAGAAAAGTACCTTTTAGTTACGGAACAAATAAATAAGTGTCTATCAACCAGTAAACACTATACAATCAAGTATTACAAGCTATTGAGTAACAGCTTACCTAACCCAATACTTAACAAGTTATCAAATATATTATTAGAGTAGGTAGACTCGTGTGACTTGGTTTTGTGTTTGTCCTAGAATTTCCTTACTTTCCGACCGAATATATTTTACTTGATTCTAAATCAATCTCCATGTTCCGACTCATAGAAGATTGCGTTGTTTTAGTGATCTTGTGGTATTCCTTCCTGGATTCTTGTACATTTGCAGCAATTTCCAGCACGTGACCAATGTGATATGTAGTAATATGCACCTTCAGACCCTAAGAGTTGACTATAAATGGAAGAAAAAAGACCCCCCTGTTTTAATTACTAAACTGGTGTAGTTTTTAATCACTAGTATGTTTTCCACTCCTCAACTTGAAGATGCGTACGAACGTGTCGTCACGTTCCACAAACGCTTTCTTGCGTCTGATGATGAATCAAAGCACTATTTCAATTCTGTAATGCAAATAAAGGTGAGTGTTCTTATTGATTTGTATAATGAATTAATGAAGAACACCCTTGATGAAAAGGATTTTGTGAACAAAAATTACAATAATGACGACCCCAAGATTATAGTTGCTAAGTTTTTAAGATGTATCATTCAATTCTTATATTCCAAATCTCGTTACTTTGACTTGAAAAGTTGCATGGAATCCATTAAAGCAACTGGATTATACAAGGATTCTTCATTGGAAGAAACGCCGAAGAGATTTGATTCAACAAGACCAGAGTACTTATGTAGACTTAAAAGTCTTGCTAAAACGTTTAATGCATATGTGGATACATTGATGCGGGAGGAAGAGCAATTTAGCTATCATATTTTGACCGATGAAGAGTACTTGAATCAAATAAAGACAGAAGGGTTTTGCAGGTCTCGGTGGAATACTTGTTTAGGGAAAGAGCCAACGTTAGAAGACTACAGAAAAGTCAGTTCAAGAATTACTGAAACACACAAGGATCTCAGTTTCGGAAAAGTTGGCAAGAATGGGGTTTTCAATAATCAAGGGCCCATTTTGACTAAAGAAAGCTTTAATCAACCCAAAGAGGAATATAGGCCTTTTAAGTCTCCTTCACATGATGAGGCACCGACTATGACTAGAAAAGATTCCAAGAATGAAATTGACGACGAAGAGTTTATTACTTCTTGTTTGCTTGGTTATTGGAAAGCCCCATGGCACGATAATGGGTGTAGAGTGCCTTTTAAAAAAAGTGAAGTATCCAAGGATAGTAGTTTGAAAGAATTGAACCGTCTCAGGAAGCAACATACATTAGTTGAAGAGGACGACTTCAATAAAGTTTTTGCTACAAGTGCCACTGAAAAAATGATTAGGTTGAACCAGTTTCACGTTTAGTGAGGTTGAAACAATTATATAGCTATTTAATATACATTTTATCAATATAAGTAGTGATATTTGGCGCGGGAGTAGCCGAATTCAACTGATTAGATACAGTTGACACAAGATTTGTTCCTTCTGATTTGTCACTAACCAACAGATGATTGCAAAAGTAATATATACCTTATAAATAGTATATACGTAGAACTTTACGGCTCCTTTAAGACTTGTGGAGTCTTTATATCAATCCTTTCTGTTATATGTATGTCAGTGTATACATTTGTTTCGAGCTTTGTTTAACCTGCCAACAGTTTATCTGCAATTAAAGCACAAAAGTTATTTTGTTGTGAGCATATACTTGTGCAAGGTAAAGCCACTCTTATTTTCTTACTATCATGTATGTTATTTTATGAGTCATCCGAAGGATACACTTATAAGACATCATGGAAGACTAAAATGCTTCTTTTTGCAACCGAGTCGAGTAACTCCTGATGTATCAGAAACTAATTCGTGTTTTCCACTAGTGTTTTTAGTTATGTTGTACGATTAGATCTCATTTTATTCTTCCTCCTCTTATGTGCGGTACATAAAGGAGTTTGTGTTGAGGTAATGGTTCCTAAAGTGTCACGAACCGTATATTTGCAGCCAACACAAATCACGTGACATATTGGTACTACAGCCTTTAAATCCATATTTGAATATAAATTGAAAACTCCCATTGTCGTTACTACTTTCTTGGTTATGATGTTACATCTCAACAAATGTTGCATGACTGCATTAGGAAAATATACGCAAGATACCAAAGAACCATAATAGGCAATTATTAAAGCTTAAAGTAAAATAGAAAACCGCAGCATACATAGCGCATATTTTACTCAAGAAACCATTCATCTCCGCACGCAACCCTTGTTCAAGCAATTTACGAGGAATGTACATTTTGTGATTATTATTAGAAACACGGGCATAAGCCTAACCCCCATATACACCACGGAAAACAGCCTTCATGTCATTAAGTGTGTAGCCATTGTGTAAGCATAATTGCAATAAGATCCTAGCCTTTTGCGGATTTAGGTAACCACCGGCGATAGCGTTAACGTAGTTTTCTATTTTAGGAAGTGAGCCGATTGGGACCATGCCATCCATAGCCCTTTTGGAATATACAACAGGAAATTGTGATCCGTTGGGAAGTCTACCACACATATCTGCAATGTAAGAGTTTGTGGCATCTTTCATTGAACCTGCGCCCATTGTAGCCAAAACCAAACCCTTGGCATGGAGACCATCCACGGTCAACCCAATCAATTTGTTGTCTAGACCTTGGTGTGCGTAAACTATGGGGACCAGAGCTAGGTCTTCGTCGTTAAGGTTGAAGTTGACCACCCCCAAAGGCTTCAGCGCCGGGTAGTAGTAATGCACTTCGTTATCCACGAAATTTCCTATGTAGCCTTGGCCGATGGACTTGAAGGTGTCCAAGGAATTTGCATTCAGTTTGGTGATGTAGAAGCCGTTTCCGATTCTGTCGTTCAATGCTACTAGAACACCTCTATTTCGCGACGCCTTGTTTGACGCTATGACAATGGCCTGATAGAGGTTCATGGGCCCATCGCTTGAGATGGCCGTCGAGGGTCTCATGGACCCGCACATGACTATTGGCTTGTAGGTGTCCACGGTGAGCTGGAGAAAAAAGGCCGTTTCCTCCATAGTATCCGTGCCGTGTGTTATGACAATCCCGTCACAGGACGATAACGAGTCCTTGACTCTCTTTTGCAACTTGATCAATTCACCAGTTCCAAACTCTTTCGAGTCGAGGTTCAAAACTTGCTCGTATTCCAACAAGCAGGTGTGCGATAAGTCGGGAATTGCCTTCACCAACTCCTCTATGGTCAAATCCACCTTATAACCTGCAGTCTGATGACTACTGGAACCCTTGGAAGCTATGGTTCCTCCAGTCCCAAGAACCTTGATAATAGGCAAACTGTCATGAGACACTTCTGAAACATTGCCTATAGAGGTTACAGAATTGTTTCTATACTTGATACGGAATGTAGGGTTGACGGTGTCAACACTCTCTTGGATTTCAATGAGCTCCATTACCAAATAAAACCTGCATGTTAAATCCAACATCAAAAAAATTGAAGATGGGGTTATTTGGAAAGTCGGAGGAAACTCCAAAGTTGCCTCCTAACAAGTCCAAGCGTCAGGAATGTTGGGCAGCTCGTGATACCTTCTTTGAGTGTTTGACTAAAAATAATATCGACAATTCTTTGGATGCAAAAAGCAAGCCAGTTGTTGACCGTGAGTGTGGGCAATTGTTGAAGCAGTTTGAAGGAAGCTGTGTTGCTAGTTGGGTGAAACATTTTCAAGAAAAGAGGTTTAGTGATTTGACTAGACAAAGATATATTGAAAAATTGGAAGCTGAAGGAGCTCAGCAGTTGCCATTTAAGTTGGATAACAGTAGAAGGTAATCTATTAAAGTAGAAATATAACAGTAGAAATATAACAGTAGAAATACATTAACAAATACATTAACAAATACATTAACAAATACGTTAACAATGAACAGTAGACATACAATCTTAACAGTAGAAAATAATAATTACACTACTATACATATTATACATAGTTACAACCACTATACAGCAACAATCTGCATAGGTTCATGACCAACAACCTGTAAGTTATCCTTATTGATAACCTCCAAAACAGACCCCCATTCGTATTCACCCTTTTCAAGAACAGAAAAGCCAAGTTCAAGTTGTAGAGAGTCACCAGGTTTGATACCTACTCTTCCTATCAGGTTCTGAAGCAAGCCGTTGAACAATACCTTCTTGTCCATTGAAGCATGCATTGAACCGTTGCTATATCCGGAGGTTGAGTTCTGACTGGTTGGGAATAAAACATGTCTCAAGATCCCTTTGATGGTTTCTTCGGAATTGTTGATGATGGTGGTTTTAAAACAGTAGAACTGCTCAGAGTTGACCACTATCTTACCCCCAACAACGTTAGGATCGGCTGATTTGTCAGGCTCATCGTCGACGATGGTGCTCAACAACTTGATGGGGTTGAAAATCAACATGTTGGCCATTTTAGGGGTTAATCTGATGCTGCGCAATTCTATATTACCGTTTCTCTGGTACTCGGTGGTTTGCGCAACAGACTTCCAGCATCCATTCAAGTTGTCAAGCAAATGTGTTCTCAACCAGAAGATTTCACGCAACTTCATCTCTTCTTTATGCGTAATAGAGTAGTTCTTGACAAACTGCTTGTTTCTGAGGGAGGGAATTGGTTTTGTTAAGTCGATATCCTTGTTGGAGACTCTCTTGATTGGAATGAGGAACCTAGAGGTTTTGCCTGGATCCACGGTCTCAAGAATCTCAAAGGCCTTTTCTTCGGTTATGTTGTACTTGAGGCTGCTTGAAAGCTTTTCATTCCACGAGTTGCGCAAATCAAGAATCAATAAGCAGTAGTCGGAGATGTCATTGTGCGGGGACTGGTTGATTTCGGTGATGAAGTTTAATACGTTTTGTAGGTTGCGATGGAAAGTTTTGTTATCGTTTCCTTCAAAGCCTTCCAAGGAGGAGCTGAACAACGGCACAATGTCACAGCCAACAATCTCCAAAGATGGGATGACAGTCAAGTTCAACGGAACGTTGACCGATTTAAGAAAACTTTTGGACAAATCTTCAAGTTTGTGGGCATACTCCAAGATGATTTTCAGCTCCTTCATTCCTCTTCTTGCGTTGATCATGTAATCAATGCGGATGTCATTCTTGGGTAAGATTTTAGTGTACTTTTCAGCAATGACGTCTTTGTTCAAGATGGTGAAAGGCTTGAACTTTAGTAAATGCCACTCAATTTCATACACCTCGGAAGCGGGCAAGGTTTGACTTCCGATACTGGCGCTCAACCTTTTGTTTAGAGGTTCAATGGTCGAGTCCCAGAAGGAAAGCGACAAGAAGTTGATGAGCTCGTTGGAGTGGTTAGTTAAGGAAATGGAAAACGGATACTGCTCGCCCTCCAACAACATGATCCACCCGTTGGTCAACAGAATGTCCGTCAACGAGAGGCTTGGCTGGGGGCTGACCACCGTCAACGATAAACTTTTACATAGAGCCCGTTGCAGAATGTTATTCGAAGACAAGTTCTGGTTAACCTTATCGAGAATGGGCGTTTCAGAAGGTAATGCAATGGCACCAATGGCCTTCACCTTGGAGGAGTACGCAAACGTTTCCTTTTCGATGATTTGAAAGCGCTGGGGTTCGCAGTTGTCAACACTAATGTCGAAAGCCAGAATAACCAACTCGCCGGTGTCCATAGGTTTGAAAGCAATCAGAAAGTGTTCTGTGGAGTTTGCAGGGATGACCATATTGTTTGAAGCGGCGTATGTGGAAACATTGTGTGTGAAAGGGGTGGCGTTTGGCATGGTTGGGTTAGGAACCAACTTGGAGGTTGCGTTCCGAACCTTATTGTTCATGCCGGGTTTATTTGTGTAGATATGGGAATGGGTGACCACCATACCCAAAGGCTTCATCAAACTTTTGAGCGTTTGCACCTTGACTTCACCTTCACAAACAATGCTCAAGTCGTTGATTTCGATATCAAATGCAAAAGGGTTTTGGAGTTGGACCTTGAGGAAGTACACATCGTCCTTGATGAGGAGTTTGTCTCTGTTGATGGCAGATGGCTTTGATTTGTTGTATGGGTCAAAGACCTCGCTGACGGTGCTTGAACGGTTCAGCACGGCGGGATCTTGAGACTCGTACTCAACAAACGGAATCAATTCGTCGCGGTTGCGGTTGTTGACAAACTTGACTCTTCTCACCATGTAGGGATCCCAGTAGGGCGTCTTCAAATTGAGTCCTTCTCTGTTTGAGATGTACACAAGGTTGTCAACCTTTGCTTTCAACTTGATCTGCTCTTCCCCAGTCAAACAGTGAGTGAATCTGGTCAAAAGAAGAGTGCAAAGCTTCAAGTTCAACAGCATATCCTGGACAGCTTCTGAGATACGCATGCACAACTGGATGAGTTGGATCTGGAGAGAATTCCAATTACTCTGGGAATTCTTAAAAGCCTCGTAATTGGAGCTTTCCGTTTCCTTGTCTATGCCATACACAAGAAACAAATATTCGAAGATCAGACGAAGACTTGCAATGTGGTCTCTATTTCCGGCCAAAACAGAAATACTATTCATCAATTCCGTAGTTTCGGAGGTGTAACGAGCTTCTAAGTTTGGAAGAACGCCCCCAAGTAAGTTCCTGAGAATAAACGCCCTCTTTCTGTGAAAACCCAAATCCGTGTATGTTGCAGCCAAAGAACAGTATATTCTACACTGGTCAAAGGTGTCCAAGTCCACCAACTGCAAAGCAAAGATTTTGTCCACCTCTTTTATGATTTCCAACTTCAGGATCTGGTTGTTTGGAACGATGGGGTTGGTGTATTGCGTGGAGCACACGATATTAGAAAGCATGGAAGCTGTCGATTCATTGCCACTGAGATGGACGGTCGAAAGAAACTTGATAAAACGGAGGAGAAACTCAACGTACACTACATCCGGAACCAGGTTCTCAAAGTCGTTGGTACTGGATTGAAACAAATGCAAGACCTTGGCAGAGGTTGTTTTTATGAATTCCGGCAAAGGTAACGCCGCCAAGTCCGGGGTGGATGCAGAGAAACTGAAGCTGGAGCTGCTGCCCGTGGAGTTTCTCGGGGAGTATGGTGTAGACGTACTATTTCGTTGTTTTGCAGGTGACTCCGCCGTCGTTTTAGGTACAAGAGCCAGGAGTTTGCTCTTGGAGATTTGGAGCAAGCTCATGACGTTCTGGTTCTGGATCTGATACGGAGTTCCAATATAATTGAGAAGAATGCAACTGATGGAAAGGCCCTCGAGAGCACTTCCCAACCAAAGAAAATCGTCCACTTTGCGGAGATTGGAGATGGCGTCCGCAAACGACTGCAATGCATCGCTGTACTTGCCTGCCAACAAGTAGAAGTTTCCCATAAGCTTCAAATGTCTGCCGTTGTGGCGCTGGTGGGAGCGGGACTTGGAGTCAGCGTTTGGAGACGAGGAGCCGGACGAGTTGAACGCCACTTTGAACGAGCTGGAGCCCGCGCTCAACCGCTTCTGTGCCTGCTGGATGGTGTTTGTAAGAATGTGGCTATTGTTGATGTTCACAGGCGAGCGCAAGGTGATGTTCACGTACGAGGAGGCATAAGTGTCCAAGGCCACCAAGAAGTTGTGACTGATCTGGGCCAACGCACCGCTCAAATCGTGGCCATAAAACACGTTGGGGTTTGGCAGCTCTGCCTTTGGTCCGTCAAACAAAACCATATTATACAGAATCAGACTCGGAAGGGCCTTGGTAAGCTCATCTAGCATACTCTCACTGCTCTCTGTGTACTTCCCTACCCCGATCACCACAAACGTTTTGCGGTGCGGCTCAAAGTCATGCAAGGAGATGGACTTGGAGTCCTGTGAGTAGGTGACGTAGTCATAGAGTATTCGACCGTTCGGAAAGGCCTGTGGGTTGAAATAGTGCAAACCTGGAGTTGGGGCGATGTCCGCGAGCCTAACCTCGGTGATCTCGGCGATCAGAGCACGGTAGGAGGAAAAGTCCGCGGCCGTGGTGTTGTTGATGGGCACAAGCAAGCAATTGACCCTTGCGGGCGCCGTATAGCTGTACCTATCGATCATGTATGAACAGGTAATCGTAAAAAATTGGTCACTCCACACGACCCAAAAGGAAGGCAAAAAGTCCACCAGGAAATCAAAGAAACAAGAAATGCCTGGCTTAAACTTTGACCACTTCCAAAGAAACCAATACTTGTCACAACACGGGTACGGTGCGCCCACCGCCACATCCACCGGTACTACCATTGTGGGCTGTAAGTTTAAAGGTGGTGTTGTGATTGCCGCCGATACTAGAGCCACCACTGGCAGTATTGTTGCGGATAAGAACTGTGAGAAGTTACATAGATTGGCGCCTAAGATCTGGTGTGCGGGTGCTGGTACCGCTGCGGACACCGTGATGGTGACAGCATTGATAGGTTCCAACTTGGAATTGCATTCGTTGTCCGAAAACAGACAACCCAGAGTGATCACAGCCATGACCATGTTGAAGCAACACTTGTTCAAGTACCAAGGCCACTTGGGTGCTTACTTGATTGTTGCGGGTGTGGATCCTACCGGTGCACACTTGATTTCCGTCCAAGCGCACGGGTCCACGGACATTGGCCAGTACCAGTCCTTGGGCTCCGGCTCCCTTGCAGCCATGGCTGTTTTGGAAACCCACTACAAGGAGGATATGACCAAGGAAGAGGCCATGAAGTTGTGTTCGGATGCCATTGAGCTGGGTATCTGGAACGATTTGGGTTCGGGTTCGAATGTTGACTTGTGTGTTATGGAGGTTGGCAAGGATGCTGAGTTGCACAGAAACTACTTGACTCCTAATGTGAGAGCGCAGAAGACCAGACTGTACAAGTTTGAGAGGGGCACTACTGGTGTTTTGAGGGAGAGTATTCGCAGTATTGTTGACGTTGAGGAGAGTGTTGTTAGTTTTGCTCCGGAAGCGATGGAGGTGGATGCGTAAAGAACTCATGAACTCAACGAACGAAGTGAGTTTGAGTGAGTGACTTTGGCGGTCTACAGAAACGGAGTGTTGGGTGATTAATGGAATAGTATTCACGAAAGTGGAATATACAAATAACGAGTAAAGAAACGAACAACGAACAATGAATGAGTTGTGACATGTGAGTTTTGTAAAGGGTGATACGTAGAAGTGATACATAGAAGTGAGACGTATAGTTGATATCGCCGTCCTGTATATAGCCGTCGCCACCTTGAGACCCTTCTCAGGTCCATCATGATTCATTGTATGATTTAGAGATATACATTCAAAGATCTCTTATCATCCAAACCACAAATACACAGAAGACTTTCCCACTATTTCAATCAACGTATTGGTTGTTTAATATGTATATAAAGAATGTTATAGTAAGAGCGAGTTGTTTTCGTTGTTTGTTATAGTTACACACAGCTCACTTTGTTCGTTCTTAGTTGTTGTAGTATAACACAACTCACTTCGTTCGCTGTTTTCTCTGTTTTCGCTGTTTTCGCTGTTTTCGTTGTTCGTTGTTCGTGTTTTCCTCATTTGAGTACTCACTCGTTCTTGTAACAAAAAATGGTAGTCAACAATCCAAACAACTGGCACTGGGTAGACAAAAACTGCATCGATTGGTCAAAAACCTACTTCAATGATCACCTACTCAAGATCTCGGTCAACCAACCCGACATCAAGGTGGTCAAAGTCAGCTCCGTGGAAGGAGATGCGGTGGTGAGCCAACGTAAAGGTAAGGTGATTTCGTTGTTTGACTTGAAGCTTGTGCTTGAATTCAAAGCATACGAAGAAGGCAGCGAGGTTGCCGGCGGCACTATCACGGTTCCCGAGCTCGCATACGACTCGGACGAAAGCAGCCTCCAGTTCGAGGTCAGCATGTTCAAGGAAGACAAGGCCGGCGAAGCCATCCGGTCGCAGGTCAAGAGCAAGGTTTTGCCGCTTGTCAGAACCGCCTTGTTGGGGTTCGGCGGCGACTTGATCAGCTCTCACAGTTCAGACATCCAACTTCCTTCCGATCAGGTCAGCTCCACGTTCACCAAGGCCAACCAGGAAGACAAGCCAAAGCCTGTGGCCAAGGCCGCTCCGGTCAAGGCGGCTGCGCCTGTCCACGCCACCGCCTCCAGCGCCAACACCCCCAAGTACAACACCTCCACCTTGCACTTGGAGCCTGTGTTCAACACCACCGCCGAGCAATTGTACATAACCTTCTTGGATCCCGCTAGGGTTGGTGCTTGGTCGCGTGCGCCTCCTGCCATGCAGGCATTTCCTCAGAAGGAGGGTGCTGAGTACGGGTTGTTTGGCGGTAATGTGTCTGGGAAGTTTGTCAAGCTTGAAGAGAATGCGCGTATTCAGATGACCTGGAGATTGAGTGATTGGAAGCTGGGTCATTACGCTGATTTGGATCTTAAGTTTGTCCAGGGTGCTGGAGAGACGAAGATGATTGTTAATTTTAGTGGGATTCCTATTGGAGAGGAGGATAGGGTGAGAGGGAATTTTGAGGATTATTATGTGAGGAGTATTAAGTTGACTTTTGGGTTTGGGGCGGTATTATAGGATTATGAACGACACTACGAACGACACTACGAACGAAGTGAGTAGTGTCTATTACGTGAATAGTTTATTATCCATGAATATTTCACGAACAATGTGATATTCCACGAACAAAGTGATTGAGAAAAGCTACTTTATATGTAATAGACTCAATCCTATTCAATCTTTGTAGAAATAATAGATATCATTTGTAATGAAATATCATGGAGTATGAAATACTATGAACAGAGAGATCAATGAAATAATGAAAAATAAACATCAATCAAACTCATCTTTATAAACGTAAGATATTGGTTTGACTTACCATGAAACAATCGTCCCAAATTCAGTCTCCATGTCCAATCTCCATGTCCAATCTCCATGTCCAATCTCCATCTTCTCTAATCTAATCCCTGACCAGCAACATTCTTATCGTATTCTCTTCTTTTCTCGTTTCCAATCTATATAATCTTACAACTCACTTCGTTCGTTCATATTCGCTCACTTGTGTTCATTTTCCCGATAAGCTCATAAGAATGTCTTAACACATACAATTGAAAGCTCGTGAACTTGTAGTAATCAAATCAGTTCTTCTACACTTAATCAAAACAACACAATCATTTCCACTCATATCTTTGTACCGGAACTTTTCACCCAATCAGGTAAACCTTCCTCCTGGATAACGTTCCCAAATCGAGCAACAAATAAAAGTATTTAATCAACTCGATTGCACATTAAACATCATGTCCACTGAAGGAAAAGTACGTATCATAGTGAAATACTTCTATATATATATATACATACATATATATATTTTACAACTATAGTGGTTACTAACAAATAGACTATTACCTGTAAAGCCGCCGTTGCTTGGGAAGCAGGAAAACCACTCAGCATTGAAGAAATCGAGGTTCTTCCTCCACGGGCGCACGAAGTTCGTATCAAGGTGCTCCACACCGGTGTGTGCCACACGGACGCCTACACGTTGAGCGGGGTTGACCCCGAGGGAGCGTTCCCAGTTGTGTTGGGGCACGAAGGTGCGGGTATCGTTGAGTCCATCGGCGAAGGCGTCACCAACGTGATGGTTGGCGACTCTGTGATCGCCCTCTACACCCCAGAGTGTAAGGAATGTAAGTTTTGCAAGTCGGGCAAGACCAACTTGTGCCAGAAGATCAGAATCACCCAGGGTAAGGGTGTGATGCCGGACGGAACCAGTAGATTCAAGTGCAAGGGCCAGGATCTCTTGCATTTCATGGGGTGCTCCACCTTTTCCGAGTACACGGTCGTTGCTGACATCTCCGTTGTTGCCGTCAACCCTCTCGCACAGCCAGACAAGACCTGTTTGTTGGGATGTGGTATCACCACCGGGTACGGTGCTGCGACCATCACCGCCAACGTGCAAGAAGGCGACAATGTTGCCGTTTTCGGTGCCGGTGCCGTGGGTTTGTCTGTGGTTGTAGGCGCTGTTGAAAGAAAGGCTGCCAAGGTGATTGTCGTTGACATCAACAACAAGAAGAAGGAGTGGGCCACCAAGTTTGGTGCGACCGACTTTGTCAACCCTCTGGAATTGCCCGAAGGCACCACCATCGTCGACAAGTTGGTTGAAATGACCGACGGGGGATGCGACTTTACCTTTGACTGTACTGGTAATGTCGGTGTCATGAGAAATGCTTTGGAGGCCTGCCACAAGGGTTGGGGTGTTTCTGTGATTATTGGTGTTGCGGCTGCTGGAAAGGAGATTGCCACCAGACCTTTCCAATTGGTTACTGGTAGAGTTTGGAAGGGTGCTGCTTTTGGTGGTGTTAAGGGCAGAACTCAGTTGCCTGGCATTGTTGATAGATATGTTGCTGGTGATTTCAAGATTGACGAGTTTATTACTCATAGACATCCATTGGAGGGGATTAACACTGCGTTTGAGGATATGCACCATGGGGATTGTATTAGAGCGGTTATTGATTATTAGCGCCAAAACTACAAACCACAAACGAACAAAGTGAGTTTGTGAGTTTTAGAGTTGATAGAATATATGAGTTGATATTACAGAGTTCATTTATGAGCTTGTAGGCTAGTTTGTGATTAACCTAAGAAACGTTCATAGATTATGAATTTTGTCCGTAATTAAACGTCGAATTTGTAATGACGAATTCAATGTATTGCCGTATTAAATAAAAAGAGTGCTCATTCGTTTGCTTGTTATCTCTACACCCCACAATTTATTCTATAATCACTCATCCTCCAAATCAAGAACATCAGGTATATCATCATCCGACCCTTCATAATCATCCTGACCCTCAAAATCCATATTATCATCCTCATCCTCATCCTCATCATCCTCCTCCTCATCATCATCAATAATCCCTAAAAATTCAGCATCATCAATCTCTTCTATATACTCAACATCACTATCAACATCCTCATCTTGATTGGTCTCCTCAGTAAGAATCTCCCTCCTCAATTCATTCTGTTGATACAAAAGATTCATTCTACCCTGTAACTCCAATAATCTAGGTAAAGAACTAGACTTCTTGGATAAGACAGAATGCAAATTGTACAATTTAAGAGAAAGATTAGGCAAGGAAGCCAAAACAGCGCCATGGATGATGATGACCCATCTCAACCAAAGCTTCAATTGGTCGAACTTGGAGGGTTGACGTTGGATCTTTTCGGAGATTCTGTCCAACAAGGCCACGGCCAAAGAAGGGTCGAGTCTGGAGATGGTGCTTTCGATGATCTGAGGATCACGGTTAATCAAAACACTCTCCAACAACGACTGGTCGTTGTTCTTCAAGGATTGCACCAACACAATGGTCAAGGTGCCTGTCTTTCCGCTGAAGCTCTTTTTCTGTTGGACTGGCGCCTTGTCGTGGGCGGAAAGTTTCTCCAATTTATCAGCCAACGACTCGTCGCCTTCCTCGATCTCCAAGTCCTTGATGTTGGAGCCATCGCTGACAATAGTGTGCAATTCGGAGTAGAGCTTGGGCGCAGCCACGTCGTGGCCGGAGTCATCTGCATGGGACGTGATCTTGACGATTGGCCTGGACTTGGTGATGATCTTGTCGGACTCAACCAAGAACGCACCGGTGGCATCGATCCAGGGGAACGACTCGAAGTGTGCGATGCTGGAGTTCTCCAACCATGAAATGGTCAAAGTGTCGTTTGCTGCGGTCACCGCATTAATGGTCAAGTTGGCGTCGGTTGGGCTCTTGATTTCAAGCTCCGGACGCGCCAACTTGACTATGGCAGTGGATGGTTTCGACAGAATCACATGTTTTCTCTTCTTTTTGGATTGCACTTTTGGGGCATCCAGAGGGTCCAACGGGTTGTTGAAGATTTCCAAGTTTCCGTTTTCATTGATGACTGCCAACACACTCTTGGTGCCCAGTATACCGAGACTGACGTCGGCCACTGAAGCGTGTGCTACAAAAACAGCCTTGGCTGAAGTCTTGCTGAGAGAGTACAAGTTGATGAACCGGTCACCTTTGGCGCTGGTTAAGAACAAGTCCTTGTCCTGGGCCAATGGGAGAATGGTGTTGATTGGCTGGACATGCCCAGGGAACGACTTTACCACCAGCAAGTCGGCCAACAAGATGAGATGGATCGAGTGCGAGCCCACCAACAAGTGCGCTTTCCCGTTGTACTCGACGGTCGAGATCTTGGTCACGTTCTCCACGTTATCCAACAAGTCACTCAACTTGATTGTACGTATTAATCTGAAGTTCATCACATCCCACTCGTAGATTGAGCCGGTGATGTCGCAACTCCATGCGCTTTTCGTGTGTGACGAATAATGGAAGTCCACTATAGCTGAGTTGGACGAGGTCTCGAGTTCTCCGATGATTTCATTGGACAACGGCGAATATATTATACTGCTACCTTTGGTAAGGTTTATGGAAAGAATTTGGTTGTCTCCATATGGGAACCAATTTATGCTTGTGATTCTTGATCCTTTGGGGAGATTGAATGAGCTGTTGAGCGAGCTTTGGGAGTTGATCGATTGAACTTTGATTTGGTGGTTGTCTAATGACACTACTCCGTATGCGAGGAGAGTGTGTGTGGGGTCGTAGACTGAGCAGAGGATAGGGCTGCTCATGATGCGATGAGGAAAATTTTTGTTTTTCGTACTCATCGAGCGTAGCGAGATGAGTTTGTTCGTATAAACTATTCTAAAGACAATTAGTCTAAAGTATTCTAAGTATAACTAATCAACGGTACAACTAAAGTACAGTCATTTTGCAGTATAAGTACATGATAATGAATTTACAGTATATTGAATTTTTTTGACGTCAAATCATTCGCTTATAGAGGGTTACAAACAGATAAACAATTTTAGAGAATACTCATTTAATATAAAATCGTGCACATTAGATATGTTTATATATTGCAATTTAGAATTACGTGACCGTGAGTGGAAGTATAAGTCGAAAATTGATTAATATGGAGGAGATTTGCATTGTAATTTATGACATTTAGCTGGATATTTGAGCCAATTCGATAATCACTCTTGATTTGAAATGGTCGATAGAGCTCAGTAAAATACTCTTGACTTGAAGTTGGTCGATAGTTTAATAAAATTTGATTTGATATCTCGCTTCGATCGATGGCCTACCTTCTCCTCCTCTTCACATCCTCCTCTTCATCCTCCATTCTCCGAATATTAATACCCCCACGAGAAGTCCGCCGACTCATTCTTGGGTCAGGAATAGCAACCTCTTCTTCCTCCTCCTCATCATCATTCTCCACCTCATTATTAAACAAATGCAGGTTCTCTACCGGCTTTGTTGTCTCCTGCAAAAACTCCTCATACTCTTCCTTCTTCATCTTCGACTCTCGCACAAGCTTCTTCATTAAAATACTCTCACGAGGAGCTCTAGGTTCCACTTCAGTGGCCGGCGAAGGTGACAGCACCTTCTTTTCTGGCGAAGCAGCCTTCGCCTTGACTTTGTCCGCCTTGGGCTTCTCCGACTCATGCACAGTATTCAAACTATTACTAAGACCATTAAAATAGATCTCATTCACGTTCAAGTTCTTGTTCGGATCAAGGTTCTTCTTGATCAAATTCTGCAAACTAGCCTCGCCCTCGGGATCCTGTTTGATAACCGCCAAGATCTCGCCGCACTTTAGCGCCGCCGCATCTTGCGAGGTATACTCCTTCAGATGGGCTATTCTGCTGTGGTTGAGAAAACCCTGCGCGGATGAAAAGTTACTGCGGTGGCAGTCTGGACATGTCAACCGCACCACGATCCCGTCCGTCCGTCTGTACAAGCACCCTAGGTTCTCGTTGCGTGGGGGGAGTTCGGCCCCCACAGAGCCTGCTCTTTGGGGGACGTTTGCGGATGGCCGCAACGACGAAGTGGTGGAACGGGTCCGGTACCCGTGTGCGGAAGGAAACGTGTCGCCACCTTGCACCGTATACATGGACTCTCCCACAAAGTTGGAGTTGAAGTGTTGGAAATTCGAGTCCTCGACCGTCAAATTCTTGTTGATATTCTTGAGATCGTTGTATGTGAATGACAATGCTTTGCTGAGGGTGTTCATATACCGTAATGTGAAGTCACTGGGCTCGTCTGCTAGGCGTAAGTCGCTTGGGACGTCAAAGAATTTGCGCAACACAATCATCTGAGCTTCGATTTTGCTGATTTCTTCTTTGGTGAGCGTTAGTTCTTTGTGTTTCAATCGGATTTCTAGGTCGAGCTGGTTGTTGAGGATATCCCGTAGTTGGTCTTCGGGGATGTTATGGAGTCTTTCCTGGATGGTTGCCATCTTGTCTTCCATGTTTGTATCACAAAAAAACGGTGCTTCGAGGTTTTTATTTGGGTGTGATTGGTAGGCGCACGACGGGTCACGAACCGTACTACGAACGAGCAGTAATGGTGAGATTTGTGAGTGGCGATTTGTAAGAAGTGATTTGTGAGAAGTGATTTGTGAGAAGTGATTTGTGAGAAATGATTTGTGTGAAGTGATTTGTGAGAAATGATTTGTAATAAGTGATTTGTAAGAAGTGATTTGTAAGAACCAGTTTGTACGGCGGTGAGCCATTTCAAATGATTTACAGAAACGAACTCTAGAATTTACAAAGGTATTTAATAGTACTTTTCTGGTGTGGCCTTATTCATACATTTTCATGTAAAGGCAACTAGGAAATGATAAACATTTATCATAGATCATAAAAACATAACAGAAACCTCGTAATAGGGGATTTCGTTCTAAATCCGTAATCTACATACCATCTCCATCACAACACACCATCGCAAACGATCGCACACACAACACATTACATCACCTCGCATCGCACCCAAAAAGTAATATGGCCGCAACCTGAATTAGACCGCGCAGAACAAAACATTTACATGTCTGAGTCGACCGTGATTCCCACCACCACGATAGCGCGGATCTTCAACGATGTTGCGTTCCGCAACGAGGACACCCGTATTACGCTCAGTAGTCTTGAGTTGGTGTCTGAGTACATACGGCTTTTTGTGAACGAAGCGGTGCACCGGTCCAACGAAGCACGCGTGTTGGAGGGTGATTCCTTGAACAAGGTGGACGGCATTGATAACGTTCCCAAGGACGACCATGTTGATTCGGACGAGGAGTTTGATGAGAACAACATTCCGGATCCTATAGAGGAGTACAATTTACGGTCCAGTAATCCAGATACGAATGGGATGTTGGATTCGCGTCATCTTTCGACGGTAGCTGGTGTTTTAGTTCTTGATTTTTAGGTACGAACGATTGAACGAACGATTGAACGAACGATTAAACAAACGATTGAACGAACGATTGAACGAACGATTGAACGAACGAATAAACGAAAGAAGTGAGTGAATGAAGTGAGTTAGTTGGTTACTAATTTGGTAAGTAAGTAGTTAATGAGTAGTTAATGAGTTAATGCATAGTTAATGTTAATGAATAGTTAATGTTAATGAATAGTTAATGTTAATGAATAGTTAATGTTAATCAGTACTAAATAGTTTATAGTAGTTAATGTTATTAGTAGTTAGGTTACCTTGAGCAAGTAAAGAGTATATCCCCCTAAACCCAAACTTGCCATTCTGTGAGTGAATGTGTTAATGGTCTATATGGGTATATTCGGAAAATAGAATCTGTTATCACATCGTAATATATAAGAGCAGTATTTCTTATTGGCTGTATATGGAAATTTGGAACTGAAAATTTGATATAGGTAAATCATGAAATTTCTGAAAATGGCTGCAAACAAAATAATAACCGGAGAGAAATTAAGCGGAAGATCAAAGTGGCTGAGAAATGTGTGTATGAAGTGTATACTGCAAACATACTGCGTTACAAAATAGTATCGGGTATCACCCGGATATCAAAATACTCATCGCACACTTAATATATCCAAGTTAGTACTCATTAAACTTGGTACATCACACCTCTATCAAATAATCACCCAAATCAAGTACATTCCAAAATCCAAAAGTTAAATCCTTCTTCGATAAATTTAACTTCTCAATACTCTCAGGAAGCCCACAATTAACAGTAAAATATATAGGAACTCTAACATGAACTAGCCCAGGAGCACCCTCAATATGCAAATTAATCGGAATTTGATACCAATTGTTACCAGAATCTACTAGTAAATCGAAATTCTCAACATTATTGTAGTCTATCAGATCCTTTTTTAGTAAAGTATTGCCCAATCTTAACACCAACTCGGAACGGGATATAGTGGTGTTGGAAGTTAAGAAAGATGTGGGGATGTGCTTGATGGTGTTTTTGGAATGCAAGGGATTGGAGGATATTTTGAAGGAGGAAACCGGCAATGTAAGGTTTATTTTGGAGTCGGAGTCCAAGAAGTAGCGGGGAATGGTGGGAAGGGTGGAAACCTTAATGTTCACGTCCTCGGTAAGCGGGCTCATCACGCTGATTAGGAAGTTGTACTGGTTGCCGACTTTGAACACCCTTGGGGGAGGCGGAGCAGCCTCGGCAATGGTTCTGTCTTGCGGCACGGACACCTTGACGATGGGCATGTAGTCGACGGCGTTGAACTTGACCATGAACTTGTTGATGGTGGCGGGCAGCTCTGCGTCGGTGTGGGGAAGAAACAAGTAGTTGTTGCATGTAGAGCAGCGCAACGACTTCTTGAAGGACAAGCGTTTCTGCTCTGGGAAGCGGGAGCGCTTGGGGGGATCGAAGGAAGCGAGGGTGCGGCGTTCGGCAATGGAGTCGCTCTGCTCGTCCACATACTGCGGCTTCTTTGCCTCAATGGAGAGCTTCGAAAGCGTCAAGTTCTTGGACACATTCGGGTCGTTCCTGCGGAACTTGTTCATCGAGTTCGCCAACAACGTCTTGGCAATGTCGTGGTACAATTCGTCGTTATTCTCTTGTTTGCGTTCGCTCTTGACAATAGTGTGTAAGGACTTGGGGCTTGTGATCACCTTTGTCTGGTAACTGTATTCACAGAAGACACACTTGAACTTGAACGACTTTCCCACAGCACCATTAACCTTATGGTCAGCGACAGTTATATTGAGTAGTGACGTGCAATCCGGGCATTCGAAGCAGTTTTTCGTGCAATATGTGGTATCATTGGAGTGTTTGGAGTAATCAGTCAAACAGTTGGAGCAGAATTTGGATTCGATGTTGAAGAAGCAATTTTTAGTGGATTTATGGAATTGGCACGATGGACAGAAGTAGAGATCTGCGATTGGATACACTGAGTTGAATGAGATGTCATCCAAGTTGTTTAATTTATCTGATTGTGGGCAAAAGATGTACGAGTCATTATAGATCTTTGACATTTGATTAGAAAAATGATTTTATGATGAGTAAATAGAGAACGAGTAGAATACAATTAAACAGAGCAGAATATGTGGGCAATTAGGGCAGAGTGAGTGAATAATCAGACAGCGCATGTGAATAGAGCAGAGCAAGTAAAGAAGTACATAATAGAAGAACAGACCATTTACATAATGCATTAAGAAAAACGCCACCGGAAAAAGAAAACTATATATACTCTATTTATAACAACCCCTTACACTTATGACCGACGATGACGTAACAGCGCTTTCGATGGTAGGAGGGACGATGACAACATTAAATATAGAAACAAGATCAAAATACACAAGGATAAAAAAAAAGCAATTCTCCAAAGAATGTCCCAAAAGTCTAGACATTTTTTTTGTTTTGATTAAATAAGGATAGACATCCTTTTTTAAAGGGATAATGGTCTCAACATCTACTGTATGTTCTCCTGGTTACTACACACCGGGCGAAGGTGAAGGAGGCGATTATTTTTCAATAAGTCAAGCATTTAGATTAAACGAAGGATTTAATAAGAACGAACTAAACATTATAACCAGCAACACACAAGAGTTGAGCATCGACGGCAAAGAGAAGCGGAAGGAGTATGACGACGAGCTCCATGGGGACTTGAAGCGAAAGGTGGTGCCGCGGATGGGGTTTGTCAAGGGGGAGATACGGCGGGCCAACTCGTTCCCGTCGATCAACTACTCAGAGCTGATATTATCGTTGTCAGAGAGAATCCGCTACGAGAGTTTTGAGGAGATTGCGAAAGTTTTGAGTCGCGAGCGAGTGCTCATCATAGACATTCGGCCCTACACCGAGTTTGTGCAGTCACGGTTGAAGCGCGCGTTGAACATCTGCATACCGTCCACGCTCCTCAAGCGGGCCAACTTTAATTTCGTGCGGTGCATTGGGTCGTTGCCGCCGGGCGAACGAAGCACAATCAAGGACTTTTTCGAGTCCACCGAGCAGGGCGATATCGTGGTGTACGATGGCACAGAAAACTCCCCCAACATATACTACATGTGCACGAAGTTGGCTGCGTGCGAGTTGTTTAACAAGCTGAAACACTTGATCAAGTTGTTTCAATCCCCCCTCCAGGCGTTCCAAGCGGAATTTGGCGAGTACTTTGAAAGTGGCGCTGTGGAGGAAGCTAAGCCTGATTCGCTAAGTAATATTCTCCCGCCTATTGTGGTGAATACCACCCCGATTCTCCTGAACTTCTTATTGCCCAACTCCAAAACACCTAGCTTTAAGATCCGACATAATGACGAGTTGGGCTTTTCGGAGACTCTCGAGAAGAACAAGAGCAACTTTTTCAAGCTCAAGAACCTCCCGCAGGACCACACGGTGCTTCCCTCGTGGCTCCTGGGAACAGTACTAGACGATGCCTCGCGCATCAGTGACGACTTCCATAGACTAGAGAAGTTGGAACAAACTCGGCTAATCAACGCTTTGTCGTTGAACAAGGCCGAAAGCGCGCCCGAGGATGCGGTGGTTATCAGCCGTGGGATTGAGTACGGCCACAAGAACCGCTACAAGGATATTTTTTTGTTTGAACACTCACGAGTAAAACTACACGTTGCCGACAAAGAGGACGATTACATCAATGCTTCGTATCTCAATCCACTCGCAGTGGCGGGCCTCACCAAACCCACCCCATCCTTGCAGACGCATATGCGCTGCGTTGCTACCCAAGGTCCTCTTGACCAAACTGTGGGGGACTTTTGGAGGGCTATTGTGGATTTGAACACAAGCATTATTGTGTCGCTAACCGCAGAAGTGGAAAATGGTGTTGCCAAATGTGCTCCGTTCTGGAACTCCGGCACATACCGCTCCAACAATGACTCCATTCTGGTTCGTATGCTGGCCTCCCACAAGTACAACGATTACTTGGTGATCCGCACCTTTTCTGTGAAAATGGGCTCTCGGTCCCATGACGTGTTGCAGGTCCATCTTACGTCATGGCCCGACATGGGTGATTGTTTCAATCATCTAGATTTAATTCAAATTCTCCAGTTGAAAAACTACATAATTGATAGAGTGAAATCAAGTGAATATCCGGCTCTTGTTCATTGCTCGGCTGGCTGTGGAAGAACAGGTACCTTGGTGAGCATCGATTCGATATTGAACATTTTTAAGAATAACCAAAATGATTTTAATTTGGATTTTGATCCTGTTTTTGATATTGTGAATAATTTAAGAAGGCAAAGGATATCGATGGTTCAAAATTTGAGGCAATATTTTTTAATTTATGAGATGGTTTTGTTGTATATTGTTAATTATGGCACTGAAGGTCTGAGGTATTGGAACGAGTTGTGTGAGTTAGAAGTGGTTAATGAGTTTATAACACAAACGAACACAAAAGAACAAAGTTTGTGAGTTATTTTAACCGATTTGTGAATAAAGATTTGGATGAGTCTTGTAAAGTGTTAGTTCAGGTTTGGTCAATTCTTGCTGAACCTGCAAAACGATAACGTGTAAATATAAATAGCTTGCCTCTATATACTACACCTTCGAGCACGCAATAGTAATAACAAGGTGCCCCTTGTTCTTCTTATCTCTGGTTGTGGCTGAAGGCGTTTCCTCTACTTGTAGCACTGGGCTAATCTGTAGTTGTCATAATATAAGCTGAAATAAGGTATTCACCACCTAAAGTCCCTAACAGATTTAAAAAAAAATGAACACGAGGTATATCTTTCATTCGTCTATCGTTCACCGTTTATTGGTCATCCTTTATTCATTCGTCATCCTTTATCTTTCATCCCACTCATCAATCTCCACTAACTTATCCAATTTGAGTAATTTCTCATCTAACCTCTCTCTATTCCTTCTCTATATAACCTAAATAACACAAGCTTTTAACTTTGTGTCAATTTCACTGCAAGCTCAAACTTGCTCGATAAGACGATTTTTTTGTGTCCAATCACTCAAAAGTATGGCTTTATTTACTCACCTTCCAACATACTACAATTATTCAAATCATTAACTTATATCATTAACTATAAACCCAATTTAAAGGTTGGCAGCAATACCAGCCTTGATAGCAGCAGGGTTGGCACCAAGGACACGGTGCACAACTTTACCGTTCTTAACAAAGACAATAGTAGGCATAGCAGTGATTTCGTATTCTTGAGCAATATCTGGAGCAACATCAGTGTCAATCTTCACAAACTTAGCTTGAGTGTACTCGCCAGAGAACTTTTCAAGCAATGGAGCAATCATCTTGCAAGGACCACACCAGGTAGCGAAGAAATCAATGACAACCAAACCGTCGTGGGACAAGACTTGGTTTAATTCAGCTTTACTAGAAACAATTGCGACCATTTTATTTTTTTTTTTCTGATGTTGGAATTGACATTCTGCTTCTTTTTATAGTCGCCGCTTCCGAAGGCCTAGAATGCTTTGGAAGCCGCAAAAAAACAGAAAAAAATGACAAATGGTTACAAGTGATCACGTGCTGAGTTGATGCGGAACTGCAACAAAGTGCAGCCAATTATTAATAATTGAAAATTGTATGTCATCTGGGTTTAGTAAGCACAATAAAGTATTTTTCTTATTAATGTAATCATTGAGAAGGAGATCGAAGGAGGAAGAAGGGCGAGGAATGAGCTGGTAGGTTGGGATGGACTTGAGAATGGTATCAGCCAAAATCGCTTTGTGTTCGGCGAGTTCGGGCAATTGGGTTTCGCGCATTATTTCTCCATTGTGTAGCAAGCCCACTGGGCGGTCAATGCCGACAATCACGTCCACATCCGCCTCCTCCTGGTACGCGATCATCTGGATGAGCTCTTCGGCATCCTCGTACTCGCGCTCCACCGTCTCCGGCCAGTTGGCGTTATACTTCAATCCGTCGGTGAAAACGTGGTGGAGCCTGCTGGATTGGAGGTTGAGATGTGCTGTTCCGTCGGGCGACTCGGTAACCTGTATGTATGGCATTACCCCTAACCACTTTCGGATGTAATTAAAGTCGGGAATCGGCACGTCAACCTTGTGTTCGAAAAACTGGTGGCTGGTAGCCTGGGGCACAAATCCGTACACCTGCACAAAGTACTCGATGCTTGGGTTAGGAGAGTAGCTGATGGTGACCTCAAACGGACCCTTACAGGGTGCAACCTTTAGGACAATCTCATGCGTAGTGCGATCCACGTCAAAGTGTGCATTGTTACTGTGACTGTGGTTCACAAAATCAAGGATGGGAATAAGCGTCACATTAACAAAGAAGTCGTCCTCTTCAGCCTCCTTGGGGATTTCTAGCGTTCTGGACTTGACTGCTTGGTTGATTTGGTAGTACTCCTCGAAACTGAGGTACTCGTGCACGTGTATTTTCTCGTATGCTTTCAAAAACTCTTCGTACTCTTGTTTGATCTCTTTCGCGCTCTCCACCATTTTCTTCACAAACGGGTCGTCATGCTCGATCTCCGAGTACGACGTGACGTGTGTGTTCATTAAGATGTCCAAGTACATGTTGTATTTTTCGAGCGCTTCGCTGCCGTCCATTTTACGTCCAATTACAAGCCCAATTACGTAGCAGATCAAGATCTGCGTTTCGGTCGTTGGCTGGAATACTCCGAGAATATCGCTGATGATGCTTGCCTGTTTGGGGGCTTCTGTTTTGAGTTGTTTGAGTATATCGAGAAGTGTCATGTAGTCCCAAGTACATTTCTGGGGAATTCGGAGAATGGTTAATTCTTCGTGGACATCGGCGTTGAAGAACAATCCCACCCCGCCTAGTTCGCTTTTGCTGATGCTAAGGTCTTTGTGGGTTTGGATTCCGTTGGTTTGAATCCATTGGATGAGTGTGGAGTTTTTGATTCCTGGTATTTGGGTATCAATTTGCATTTTTGTAGGTTTTTTAAAAAAGTAACGAAAAATAAAAGAACGAACGAAGTGAGTTCGTTTGTTCAATTGTCAGGAATCTTTAATTTTATAGGAATCTTTAATTTGTTTGATAAATATCTTTAATTTGTTTGATAAATATCTTTAATTTGTTTGATAAATATCTTTAATTTGTTTGATAAATATCTTTCATTTGTTTGATAATAACCTCTCATTTGATAATAACCTCTCATTTGATAATAACCTTTTTAGACAAGAATCTTCATGCGTTTAATTAAAAAACTAAAAACGGTTAATTAACTATTATAAGAAAACTTGATAGCCATAAAGAGTAAATAACACGACTAAACGATAAACAGTAAGGAAAGATAAATGAAAAATTGTAATAACTGAATTCTTTATTAGAATCAGAGAGTGTTATCATACGAAGCAAAATACTAAAATAGATAAACAAGTAAACACCCACAATCAACTACTTTGTATTTTTACTCACCAAAAATACACTGCTATTTCGAAGTTCACTCAAACTTGTAGTGAGATTTTTTTAAAAACTCATCGAAAATGTCCTGGGACGACGAAGACTTTGAAACACCAACAAAAGCACCAGTAGCTGCTGCCGCCTGGGAAGAAGAAGAAGAAGAAGTGGCAGACTCATGGGACATCGACGAGGAAGAAGTTGCCAGACAGAAAAAGGAAGCCGAAGCACAAAAGAAGAAGGAAAAGGAAGAGTTGAAGAGAAAGCAAGATGAAGCCAAGGCCAAGAAGTTGGGACTCAAGAACGCCGAGGATCCATTGGCTGACCTTGACGACGAAACAAGAAGAGAATTGTTGAAACAAGCGGAGCTTTCTGCCGATTTGAACAACGCTGCGGACTTGTTCGGTGGTTTGGGTGTTGGAAAGGACGAATTTGACATCAACGCGCACCCAAGAGAGAGAATCGCAAAGGCCCAAGCCGCAGTCGCTGCCAGAAAGCCTGCGTTGACCAAGGACACCCCTATCGAAAGCCACCCATTGTTCCAGCCCACCAACAAGGCCGAGTACGAGAAGTTGAGAAAGGCCGTGGGTTCCGCCTTGATTGCCTTGGCCGACGACTCCTTGATGAACTACTCATCGTCCTTGGCCGTGGACTTGATCAGAGATTTGGTGGGCCCGTTGTCCGTCGAAAACACCAGAAAGGTGGTCTCCACCTTGAACGTAGTCTTGAAGGACAAGGAAAGACTCGAAAGACAAGCTAGATTGAAGAAAACCGGCGGCACTGCCACCGGTGGTGCTGGTAAGAAGAAGGTCAAGGCTGCCAGACCAAACGTCGGCGGTGGTGACTTTAAGAAAGATGCATTTGATGGGATGGATGACACTTATGATCTCGATGATGATGATTTCATGTAATCTAGTTATTAGCTAATTTATTGTAGATTATTGAATTCTGCGCCGGATGAAGATGTATTTGGCTGGGCCTAGAAGATTTAGTGGATCTTCGGTATCCTCTGTACTTTTCTCGGTTTTAACTTCTGTATTTTTAGGAATTCCTTTAGTATTTTTAGATGTTTTGATCGGTTTAGTTTTTTTGGTATTTGTAGGTGTATCTTTGGTATCTTTGGTATCTTTGGTATTTTTGGTATTTTTGATATCTTTGGTATTTTTAGGTATACTTGTTTTAACCTCGGTGCTGTTAATAGTATTTTTTGATTTTTTAGATGACCTTGAGGTAGGTGACAACTTTTGTTTAGATGATGTAGACTTTTCTTTAGAGTTTTCAGTTTCTTTTGAGCCAATCAATATTTTGGAGTCATTTTTAGTTCTTTTGAGTGACTTGGAATTTATTTTGGAACCTTTTATTTTGGTATTCACTTTGGAACCACTCTTTTTACTAGGTTTTTGGTCTAAACCTTCATTAGCAATGATATTCGTAGAAATTTCCTTTACAGAATGCTTCTTCGGGACTGATTTTGTAACTCCAAAATCAACTTCCTCATCAGTAAGCAAGTGATCTTGCATCTGATAATCAAACGATTTGTCCTTTGGACCATCCAATTGACCATCCATCTGATAATCAAACGATTTGTCCTTTGGACCATCCAATTGACCATCCATTTGATCTTCAACTTTCCGTGCCCGCCTCACATATCCTTCAAACTTTGGCAAAACAGCTACTCCCTCTAAAATATCTCTTTGGACTTGGTCAATTCGAACAGACTTTAAGGGAACATTCACCGGGGGCTTTGAGAGGATGATTGACGTCGACGGAGTGGACGTCGCTTGAAAAGAACGATCTATAGTTTGGACCCTTCTTCTTTTCACTTTGGGATTGAAGATGTCTTTTAATGTTTCCTGGGGAACATTGAGATTCTTCTCTCCCAAGGCTTTTCTCTTGGAGACTAAGGGTTAGTGTGGTTTGGGGGATGAATGTACGAACCTTTTACCATGGGATGTATAATATTTGCATCCGCGAAACTTAGAAGAATTTATATATGAGTTACATTTCAAAAGAGATATAGAAAATACGTAGAATGTAGATAAGGTTTCTGTATTCTGTATTAATTGCAGTGATAACGATATATGAACCAGAGAAGATATTTGTAGTGATAATGACATGCAGTGATAATGATAGATGAACCAGAGAAAATATTTGTGGATCCATGTCTGATAGTTATGAAGTTGAGAAAGGAATTGTCCTATTTATTAAAACTTCTAACTGCGTCGTATTCTAAGTACACCGGTACCCTCTTTAGTCAGTAGTCAGTCTACTCTAATGAGCAATAGCAAAATAATGCAATTTATTAATAATGTTTGTACCTTAAGACATTATTCTAACATTCTGCGCCTATTCTGTTTGTAGTGAACTTCATAATAACTTAGCCATGCTAGCCAAGAATGACTTAGTACATTGTTCTCACTATTACTATGGGTTTATAACCAAGAATCATTAAACTGTAATACATCAATACTACCCAAATTATCACCGAACTAGTTTTAAGAGACAGGAAATTGATATAGTCGTTTCGTAAATTCAACAACACTCTTAATTCGAAAAGATACGAGGCGTGATTAATGGCTGCAAAATCAAAACTTTAAAGAGAAAAAATCCCTTTTTAATTGACAGCTTTATGAAACTCAATAAAAGGAAAGTCAGACTGAGAAAATCTCGTTTAGCAAAGGAGGAAACCGGAATCAAGAAGTGTGACCCCTACACTCTTGATGATAGATACGCAAAACTCAAGTTGATAGCCCTTCATAGGGATTTACGAGGCGAAGATATTTCTTGTGCAGTGTACCAAGGAACACCACTAAGTACTAGAATTCTGGCAGCGGAAGGCTGTCTAATTAAAACGGAGCCGATCAAGGGAAGGTCCCCCAAAAAGAGAAATTATGGAAACCCAGCTAATAATTTGTCATTTCAGAGTTTGATGTTTCCCAACGAAGAGATTTCAAGTGCTTTTATTAAGGTTACGCTTCTTTTTGATCTAATGAAGCATAAATATGAAGATGATCAGGTTTTGACGACGATTTTGACGCTCTGCTCTGGGATGGACCCCAATACTCTCGTTGATTTGAGAATTGAACTAAAGTTGGTTTCTACTTTCCAACGCTACTCTAATGCAAAATTCTATGAGAAGATGTTCTGGCCTCCAATCAAGTGCTATCTTAAATTCTTAGATATCTTCTTGAATAGAAGAAGCATTATGGAACAACTTAACCTTCAAACACAAGAGACAGCAAATTGTGCCAAAAACCCACACAACGCTTTTATAGCTATCATGCGTGCAGATTCCCTCATTGAGCACATCAACAATACAACCTGTTACGATAGGACTTCCCGTCATCTTTTCCAATTCCTTTATCTAGTTGGCCCATATGATTTTGATATGATAACCGAACATCTCAGATGTTCTCAAAAACATCAGCTGGACCCGAAGGCACTTGAGGTTACCACCCGGGTTTTTGAATGTTTATTTGATAAGAAAATGAATTGGTTAGATGATTGACGGAGAAGTCAAGGTTTTTTTAATTGGGGAAGCTATTGGTTTATAGTAACTGCTCATGTATGTTTCCTCAAATGCGCAAAGATGTAAGTACTCTTAGTGGAAGATTCAGAAATTGAATTAAGGACGACCACTTGAGAATTTAGTAACCTAGCGATTTGAGCTGACATTCAAAAAGTCTTTAATATCTTTATGATGAAGTCTTGTGGAACATCTTTGAACAATTCCAGACTCCATAATTAAACCCTTTAAGTCAATTCCGCTGTCTTACCTGATAATTCGAAGTGTTGGTTTCTACATTAGGGGAATCATGAGTAACGCTTAGGTAAATAGGATGTACAAGTCAAATAGCGATGAACCACTCAGAAATGATTAAGATACGAAGCGTGCAATTCCACACCACTCACCTCGTTCGCGGCGCGGCGGTGGGTCGTGCTGCGCAGTTCACACTTCTCGCGATCAATCAAAAATAATCATGTCAGATAACATCATACTACCATCAGCATCGTCCCTAGCAGGATTAACGATCTCTGACACATCCAAAGCAGGCTTCGGGTACAACCCATCCGTAGGGGCCGCGTCCAACCTCATCACAAACGAAGGATCAAGCATCCTACTCCACAAACGAACAGTCAGCTTGACACCGACATCCGGCAACTCCATCTACGACAAAAACATCAACAACAAGAAGATCAACGAGATCAACTTGTCCTCGTTGTCGTTCTTATTCTGCGAGATGGTCAGCTGGTCACACCGAAACTCCAAAGGGATCCACGACTTGGAAGTGCGGTTGAACGGTCTTGGCTACGAGATCGGACAGAGGTACTTGGAATTGATCAAGCTCAGAGAGGGGTTCAAAACGAGCAAGCGAGAAGTCAAGACCATCGAGATGTTGCATTTTATCCACGGCACCTTCTGGAAGGCCGTTTTCGGAAAGACCGCCAATGAGTTGGAAAAGTCCCAGGACATTGACAACGAGTACATGATTATAGATAACATTCCGTTGGTGTCCAAGTTCATAAGCATACCTAAGGATTATGGGAACTTGAACTGTTCTGCGTTCATAGCGGGTATGATTGAGGGTGCGCTTGATTCGTCCAGTTTCCATGCGAATGTGACTGCACATTCGGTTCCTACTGATGATTTACCTTTGAGGACGGTTTTTCTTATCAAGTTTGACCAGCTGCTGGCGATTAGAGAGGGGTTGAGGTTTTAGGTCACGAAGTTCTCCGAACCTGAACAGTTCCACGAACCCGAACGAAGTGAGTGGAGTGGTGAATTTTCATTCCACCGGATAACATTCGTCCTCCATGGAAACCTGGTTGAAGTGAAAGGTTCAGTATCATGAGAATGTGAATATAATAAGCATTGCCTTATAATACATGCCAGAATTGATTAGTGTAGCTTTTTCTCGAGACTCACAATTACTAGTAAAGAAGCGTTTATATAAATACAGCCCTTTCTTGGTTACTTATAAATTAACAAGCTTCAAAGGTCAATTAACGCTCACTCACTCACAAACTCACTTCGTTCGTTTGTTCATTAGCTCGTTCATTTTTGTCGAAAAAAATCACCATGGGAATCACCATCAGACAAGCAACCATCCAGGACATACAGGCAATGCAAAATGCCAATCTCCACAACCTTCCCGAGAACTACCAGCTAAAATACTACATGTACCATGTGTTATCATGGCCACAGGCCAGTTTTGTAGCTACAACGTACGACGACATAGTGAACATGCCAGAAGAAGAAGGCGAATTCACGCAAGCCATACCAGTGGACCCCAAAGGAGACTCGTCGTACATAAACAAGGGCGAGAAGATCGTGGGGTATGTGTTGGGAAAGATGGAGGACGACGCCAACGCCGAGGACAAGACGCCGCACGGGCACATCACTTCGTTGTCTGTGATGAGATCATACAGAAGAATGGGGTTGGCTGAAAAGTTGATGCGTCAATCGTTGTACTCCATGTGTGAGTGTTTTGCTGCCAAGTATGTTTCATTGCATGTTAGAAAGTCCAACAGAGCTGCTTTGCATTTGTATAGAGATTCATTAAATTTTGCAGTTACTAGTATTGAGAAGTCTTATTATCAGGACGGGGAGGATGCTTATGCGATGAGATTGGATTTGGTATTGGATGATTTATTGCCTTCGAAGTTTCAGAGGGCGTTGGAGGAGGATGATTTGAGTGGGGATTTGATATAAACGACGAACGAACAAATGAACGAAGTGACTTTGTGAGTTGTGAGTTGTTCGTTTGTGAGTTGTACGTTTATCAGTGATACAGTTTTAATTTGAGATACAGTTTTAACGTGAGATACAGTTTCAATGTGAGATCAGTTTTATTGTGAGATCAGTTTTCTTGTGAGTTCTTAAGTTGTGAGCTTACTAGTACAGTTATATCCTGTGAAATCTCTAAATCGTGAGTTTACAAGTGATTCCGTACCTCTCAAATCCTTTAAAAGTATTATATATTATGAATTCCATTCTACAGCCACTTCCAGTGTATCATATTACGAGTTCCATTCTACAGCCTCTTCCAGTGTATCATATATTACGAGTTCCATTCTACAGCCTCTTCCAGTGTATCATATATTACGAGTTCCATTCTACAGCCTCTTCCAGTGTATCATATATTACGAGTTCCATTCTACAGCCTCTTCCACTGATCATATATTACGAGTTCCATTCTACAGCCTCTTCCACTGATCATATATTACGAGTTCTACCATTCCACTTAATTACTGTACTACACTTAAACTCACCAATGGTCTTACACTCTATTGAATAATTAATACCTTTCCTTCATTCTCGATGCAACAGTACGTAAATTACCATAAACCTTCCCAGGAGGTGAACCTAAAATTAAAGAAACAACCGCCTCTCTGGCCATTCTGATATGAGTAAAACCTCCCAATATATGAATTTTCGAATCAGCCAATACTATTCTCGTTCTTGTAGCATTCTCAATAGCAAACTTGGTCTTACCATCCTTACCAGCAATTCTACCGATTGCTCTGGACAAATGGTCACCCTGTAAAGTCTTGACATCTTTGATCTCAAAAGTCTCTATATATAAATCATCTAATCTCAAAAGGGCGATGGCATCGTCTACATCGAAACCCAAGGAAAATGCTTTAACAAAGTCCGCACCTTTTTGCAAGGCGCCGACGTCGGTGGTGTTCTTGTTTGTTCTCATTTCCACCGTCTTGGTCTTCAAGTTCATTCTGACTTGCAACTTCAAGTGCTCAACCAAAGGAGGGTAGATCTTGACCCACATGGATCTCAAGGGCGCCATTCTGTGAGGAGGAACAGCCACCTTTCTGCTTTCGAGTTTCACCTTCATGCCGGACTTGGAGGCGGCCGCAAACTTGGGTTTTCCGCTCTCATCAAGAACAACTCCATCCTGTTCTGTTTGTATGTTTTCGTCTCCCTCCATGACGGCCTCAGGCTCGTCCTGGTCGTTCTGCGGAACGTTGCTTGTGTCAATCAACATTTCGTCTTCTCTGTCTTCGCTCACTATTCTGTCCACGGCGGACGCCTTGATAGCGGTTGGTGCTCCCATCTTGATCTAAATTTTACCTCATCTCATTTTTTTTCTATATATGGGAGGTCACGTGCACCACGTAATTATGTGCATATGGGCATCTCCCGCCAGTCGGCCCGGCCATCGTGTAAGCGATCTCTATCCTGCTACGCTATAGAACCGTTCATTTTTTGGTTTTGGAATTCCCTTCGTATCCAATAAAATTGAAAAGAAAAATTCTTCAGGGACAATGCTAAGGCGCATAGCAACACCACTACTTGTACGGGCCAAACAGCCACCTGCTGGAAGGCGGCTCATATCTATAAGCGTCAGGCTATCCAAGAACATCGTAGGGTCTCCTCCCAGACCTCCGCCAATGAGCAAGTCATCTATGCTTGCGCTGGCTAGCGGACCAATGGCACGTCTTCTTGTGCACATCAAGTGGCCTCTTGTTCGGGGCAAGAGTCACACGACGCTAGACGTCACCTCTGCATTTATCTCAGGCCTAGTCATGGGGAATCTCCTTTGGATTGTCTTGGGAACAACCACTTTTGCATTATTCACCATGTATTCCGTGCACTATTTTGACAGTGTGTGGGACAGGATAGATGAGAAGTCTCCTGGTGTGTTGAGGTACTTGACGAGCGAGATCTTGTCGAACGGTTTGGGGTTGAAGTTGGAGTTCCAGAAGGGCTCCATTTTGCCTGAGTTCAAGGACGGCAAGTTGAGGTTCAAGAACATCCGTATTAGTTCGTCCGACGACGGAAACGTAGGAATCAACCGCTTCTTCAAGTTTTCCGGGACCGTCGAGGCCATGGACATCACGTTGTCCTTCAACAAGTGGTACGAGGGAAAGGGCTTGATCTACGACATGGAGGTGTTTGGCATGCACGGCGTGATCTGCAAGCGAACAAGCGCTGTTGAAAAAACACCGGAAACGCAGCCGTCGGGGTACATAGCAAACTACAACTACCAGCACGACCTGAACGGATCGTATCCAAACATGGACGAGGACAGTGTGTCCATCTACCAGTTGGAACATGTCAAGATCAGAGACTCGTTTTTTGAGGTGTACAGCGACGAGTCCAAGTCCAACGCGCCGTTGAAGGTGACCATCTTCGGGTGCGAGTTGCCGCAGTTGCGCAGCGACCGCGTGTTGATCGACTTCTTCAACGCCAACAACGTCAGCGGCGCGTTGAACGACTCCATGTTCACCATCCACAAGCGCCAGCTGCTCGTGAGCGCGGACGCCGCCAACAAGGTGGTGCGCTTCAAAATCAACGACATCAACTTGGGCGCCATCGCCCACTCCAACCCGGCCTCCTCCCTCAACTGGATCGTCAACGGCAAGGCCGACGTCGTAGCCGACATCACCTTGCCTGTGCTCAACGAGCTGGCGTTGAACTTTGTCAACGAGTACAAGCGCATCGGCGATGTGGTCTCTGAGTTGATCGGCCAGTTGGTCACCGCAACCTCCTCCGAGGTGGACAAAAATGCCCCCAACACCCCAGAGCCCGATACCTTGTTGTCCACCGCGTTGGCCGCCATCTACCACACCTTCTCCAAGCCCGAAGTCCTCCAGACCTCCGAGTCCGAGTACGTCTTGGTCAACGTCAAAATGAAGCTTTCCGACTTGAGAGCAAGTCTTCCCGCAACCTTGCCGGTTGCGGCCTCCACCGGTGCTCCTTTCATCTCTCTCCAGAACTTGAGGTCCTTGATTTCTTTTGTCAACAAGACGTCGACTTCCGACGATGATGTCGAGTTGCTTGATTCTTCCTCGCCCATTGTTTTCAATACGACTGTCATAGAGAGAATGTCTGATTTGCATAACTTGACCAACTTGGGTCAAACAAAGATTCTTGATGCTATAGTTGGCGATATATATGAGGATTTGATGAAAATGGCCAAGATGGACGAGGAGAAGGTGATGAGTGAGAGGGGGAATTTGTGGTCTCATTCACTTTCCAGTCAGTTGTTGTTGTTGGGTTTGGGTGTTATAGTTTAGTATTTATTTGGGGTTCGACGACGAACGAACGGAGTGAGTGTGTATTATGGCTACTCATATCTGTAGGGTTTAGAGTATTACATTGCTAATTTTCCATTGTATAATACGAGCGAACGAAATACGAGCGAACGAAGTGAGTGAGTTCAATGACTACTGATTGACTACTCATAAGGGTTGAATGTATTACTCCTTCTTTGTTTTCTATTAATGTATAATGGATCATTTATCAAAAGGACAGTTTCTCGTTTCTCGTTTATACTGTTATCTTGAATCGTTCATAGTCTATCGTTTATCGTTTATCGGCTGTTGTTTGTCGTTTATCGTTTTAAGAGATAAACTATTATGTTTTAGAGGAACTCACTCGTAGCATTGTACTTAGAAAGACAAGCTCACCACTCACCACTCACCTCTCACTCACTTCGTTCGTTCGTTCGTTCGTTCGTTCGTTCGTTCGTTCGTTCGTTCGTTCGTCGTTTGTAGTTCGCTTGTCTCTCCTAATCAACGGAGCCTCCAACCTCCTCCCATTCAAATGCATCGCAAGCTCATTCTCAATCCCAGCAGCTCCTATCCCAAGAACAGTCCCCCTCTGCCGATTCTTAACCTCCACGACTTCCTCCTTCAGCTTCCCACTCCACCCCATCCCCCTCAAAAATGCGGCCCCAAACTGCTCCACAGGCACATTCTCATAGTCCTGTGTCTCATCTCCCTCATCGGGGTTCACTATCAAACTCAGCAACGTGCCAAACTCATCGCTCACCAAATACGCCTCCTCCTCCTCCTGCAACTTTACCGCACTGCCGACAAGATTCTTCCGCACCTTCTTCGGCACTATCACCAACGGAGCTGCCTCTTTCTTCACATTCACCGCAACCTCTCCAGCAAGCGCCCCGCCTTTTCGGTCGGAAAATGAGTCGATTTCCACCTTGGCCGGCGTTTCTTCCACCTCCCCAAACCCAACGGCTGCAACCTTCTTAACCTCTTTTTTCGCCTTGCTGATGCCTTTTCCTTTGATGCTTAGCTTGAACCCAGACATGATTTTCACAAAAACGAAATTCAACGCGTATTTAATGCAATCAACTTCTTCGCTCGATACGTATTCCGCTGATATAGGATTGATGTCGAGCAACGAGACCGAGTTAACCGATGTGGACATGGATCCCGAGTCTGTAATCGACTCTTCTGTGCTGCACTCTTTGAAGACGGACTGGAGGTCTATTCTTACTGGCAAGCAAACCAAGAAGAAGAAGAATACTGGAGATGTTGGTGGATTAGGTGTTCATGATTCTGATATAGTTATAAATGCATCTGATTCTCGGTCCAATGGATTTGATTACAGTTCATTTGACTTTGGGTTGAATGGTAATTTGAATGGTTCAGAGTTGGGTAATTCAGATTCACAATTGGATGGTAATTTACTCTTTCCACATTTGAATTCATACATAGACAACAATTTAAATGGTAATTTTGGTTATGAATTGAATGGTTACGGTATAAATGGTTTAGATGGAGATGGTTCGAATGATGTTTCGAATGATGTTTCGAATGATATTTCGAATGATATGACAAATGGCATCTCAAATGGAATCTCAAATGGCATCGCAAATGGAATCTCAAATGGCATCTCAAATGGAATCTCAAATGGCATCTCAAAAGGCATCTTCTCAAACTCAGCAAACACATCAAAAACACCAAATAACGATCATTTACAAAAAAATCACATCACACAAATCATTAACGACCCTACCTTATCAAACCTAAAAAAAGACTTCGAAGTTATCGAATTAGAAAAGAAAATCTTCAATAATACAAAGTCCATTTCAGCAAAGGATCTATTCTCAAGATTTAAAGAAAAGCCTAAAAAAGATGAAATACCAGATATCCAGATCGTTAAAGAATCAGTCTCTGATGTCGAAATCACTAAAGTCGAGTCGACTAAGTCGGTCTCAGCTAAAGATATCTTTACAAGACTCAAAAATCCAAAAGATGTCATAGAAATAGAATCAGACACAGAGGAACTAGAATCCCGGGTGTTCAAAAAAGTCAAAACTGCATCAGCCATGGATCTTCTTTCTGGGAATAAAAAGAAGACGGTTATGGTTTCATTGAGCGTTCCAAGCGACGTTTTGCGGGACTTGGAAAACCGCAAAACCAGTCATGTGGTGACGTTGAAGCTCTCGAAAGAAGCATTGGCGGAGGTGAAGCGTCGCGAAAGCCCGCTTTTCACGCGGGGTACGGTCTCCAATAAACCGGCGGCTTCGGCGCGGTCGTTTTTCGACTCCATGATGGCCAGCTCGCAGGCCAAACAGATGATGACTCCGCTCCAGAAGTTGAAGGAGCTTTATCCACGGGCGCTTACGCGGGAGGAGTTCCATGTGTATGAAGAGGACGAGGTTGTGCCAGTTAGTTTGCTGTTGTTGCCCAGAGTATGTGTTGGTGGCGATGGAAGTGGTGATGCAAGTGGTGAAGGAAGTTTAGAAGATCTCATCAACCAAGATTCAATTGCCCCAGTACAGTATTCACTTGAGTATTCTACTTCAGATAAACTAGAGCTACTTTCCGCACGCATCCCCAACTACATGCATACTGAACCACTCGCATCAGTGGTGTCTCGGTTCCTCACACACAAACAGAGCGAGTTGATGTGGCCGCAATTGTTCCAGCCCGAAAGAAAGAATGAGGTGCTTGTAAGCAATATCTCACAGATCCACGACTGGCTTGCACAGTCGTTCGCTAAGCTAAAGACTCAGTCGTTGAAGCAACCTAGAAACGTCTTAATCAAGCAGCAGAAAAAGAAGCAGCAGCAGTTGGCGGCATCGTTGAACGGGTTTGTGGTGGACGACTCGCTCATCTTTGCAGACGAGCAGCACGAGGAGATCTACGTGCCGTTGCTCATCTTGAAGGGCCCTCCGGGGTGCGGAAAGTCCGCGTCGGTGTATGCTATCGCCCAGGAAATGGGCGGGTACGTGAACGAAATCAACACCAGCGTCAACAGAGGCAGGAAAGACATCTTCAACAGTTTGAAAGAGTTCTGCACAACGCAGCTCGTCCACAAACAAAACGAACACAAGACCTTTCAGCAGGGTCTTGTGTTGGTCAAAGACACAGACGTTCTTTTCGAGCAGGACAAGACGTTCTGGCAGGTGATCCAGGACATCCTCAACGTCTCCAAGCGTCCGGTGGTGTTGACATGCTCGGACGAGTCCAACATCCCCAAGAACCTCTTGGAGTATTGCTATGACAACAACTGCATCATCGATATACAGGCTGTATCGACCGAGTTGTTTTCCAACTACCTTTGGACGTGCTGCTTGACGCAGGGCTTCGAGGTGGACCAGGCCGTTCTCAACGATGTGATGGCCGGCGCACATGACTTGAGAAGGTGTTTGACGGAGCTCCAGTTCATCTGTCAGAATAGCTATTCGCACGGCGCCGGCATTGTCCGTGTGTGCAAGACTGAATCCGCGCATGCGGAGCAGGACGTGGACGACCTCTCTGCTCTCTCGGAGCTCATCGAGAATATGTCTTGCGCGGATGTGATCCAGGCGAACGAAACAACAAGCATCAGGTACCACGTCCAGGAAAACGAGCTCATAGACATCTACTACGTGGATGAGTCCACGCAGTTGCGCCAGCCGGCATTGCCGTACGAAATGCGCATCGGCAACTACTTGTGCAGCCAAAACCGCTCCGACGTCTCGTGCCCGTCCGTCACCCCAGTCAACCAGTTGAGAGCAACCACCCTCAGCTTTGTGGGCTCGCGCTCCAGGCCCGTCCCCAAAATCATCCAGGAACTACAGGCCACCCGCAGATCCACCCGGTCTCTGTTCTACGATGACACTCCCAGACCGGAAACAACAGGAATCCCAGATTCTTCGTGTTTGATACATTCTGCGCATACTTCGTTCATTTTGGATATAATGCCGTATGCTAGAGAGTGGGTTAGATTTCAAAACAGCATAGATTACTTTGAGGCCGAAAACACAAAGAACGGCCAGGCCAGTGTGAAGGCATTTTTAGGTTATAGAGATTTCCAGGTATCGGGAACTGAGTTGATGAAGTCAATAAGTGGGTTTTAATAGTGTAGAATAATCCTTAATAAGTATCAACTTTAGTTTATTATGATATAGATTTTAGAGTAATCGATGAATTTTGCAGCCAAACCTGAAATGGGTGGTGAATTTTATGGAATGGGAAAACTCATTTACTATTTACTCGTTTACGTACTCACTTCGTTCGTTTGTTCGTTCGTTTGTTCGTTTGTTCGCTCGCTCGCTCGCTAAATAAGCCTTGTTCTCGTCTTTATTCTTCCCCCTCCAAAACTCTTCAAAGCACTATGCTCAAAATCAAGCGATTGTAACCTCCTCCACGCCTCCTCTATATGATACGGCATTATTGGATTCGCAAGCTCATCAGGCTTATCAAACAAATACTTTCTCTTTTGCTGCTTAGGCTGCGCAGTCTTCTCCTTTTCTGTTTTAATCTGAATCAACTTCTCCTCTGAGTTCTTAATAGCCATAGCCTCTTCTGTCAAAGAACACACAATTTCAAAAGTTAAAAAACCTAAGATATCAATCACATCGTCGTTGGGCCTGGAATCACACAACTGAGCAATCTGAGCCCATTCTCTAAATCTCTTTGCCTTTCTAAAGGTAAACGATGCCTGTCTACATTCCGACCAATGCACATACTCTTCCCTGGTCATATTCTTGGTTCTATCATCAGCCATCTTCAACCTCTTCAACGACGCTATCGTTGCAGCCTTTTCCTCATCATCCACCTGCTCGGACTCCTCAGCAGTCTCGAGATGCTGCTCGCTGAACATGAACTGCAACTCCCAGGGCAACCGAATCTTGGACTTCTTAAACTTGGACAACATCTTGGACGAGTCGTCCTTCTGCACGGACGCCGCGCCTCCTGAGGCATCGCCGTCAAGCAACGACTCCGTCCCCCCACTCTCCTGGTCCTTGGCGTTCTTCCGCACATCCTTCCACGACAAGTACGTTCTCAACCGGTTGACCTTGGCCTTGTCGTTTCTGATCAAGAAGATCACGTCGTCCGACGCAATCGACTTGGTTCCTCTGCTTGCAGCCGTCTTGGTGGCTTGCACCAAGATCTCAATCACCTGTCCCCGGACGATGTCCTCGATGAGTGATGTCGTCTCGATAGGCGGATCATTCGACTCCCCCAGCACGAACATCATCTGCTGGATCTCCATCCGGTACTTGTACTTGCTATCTCCCACAGAACTCATGCTTTACCCTAAAGCCCTTTTCGTACAAACACTACTGAAAACAAATCCGGGTAACACGCCTTTTTTTCTATATAAAGACCAGAATCCGCTGTTTTTTTTTCTCATCAAAAAATGTAAGTTTAATGATTACCAATATGATGAACAGAGTGCATTTGGCTCGAGACTTTCTGTCGCTGTGGAAAAAACCTAGCTACCTTACTTAATTTTATCTGACAATGGTTCTTTTGAATTTATACTAATATTTAGGATATTTTGAGTTTTTGTTGATATTTGTAGATGTAGTTGTGAAGCTATTAATTTGCATGTTTCTTTAGGTTTCATGATAATTTCGTGATTCTTATGGATTCATGTGATGATTAATGTGTTCATATCACGATTCACGTAATTTCATGATTCACATAACTTTATGATTCACATAACTTTATGATTCATGTGTTCAATGAATTAATGATTTATATAATCATTATTCTTGTATTCTTGATTAATGATTCATTGTCTTCACGATTCATGTGTTATGTATTAATGTGCTAATGTGGTATTAATTCGTTAATGTATTAATATATCATGATTCCATTCATGTATTATTCATTTGTTCATGTATTCATTAATATCATAGTATATTCCCCCACTAAAGGCAGTTACAGGCTAATCGGTAAACTTATAAATTAAAGTACAAAGCAAAACTATTCTTTATGTCAGATTACTCTTTAGAAGTGGATTGGTTTGAAGATTCAGAAGATCACACACCAACATCCCACTACACATCGTACCAAAGAAAGATCAATGCAGAACCTAAAGAAATCACCATGAAACTAGTGGAAAAGTCTCCACTCTGGGCGCATATGCTATGGAATGCAGGAATCTATTGCGCAGACTACATCGACCAACATCCTGAGCTAGTGAGAGGAAAACGGGTGTTGGAGTTGGGCGCAGGTGCAGCACTTCCATCGATGATTAGCGCGCTAAATGGCGCGGCTCACGTTGTGTGCACAGACTACCCCGACCCCGAGTTGATTAGCCACATGCAATGGAGCTTTGCAAAGTTGGTGGACGAAGAGCATATCAAAAAAGAGCAGTATACAGTTAAAGGGTACATTTGGGGGCACGATGTTCTGGAGATTAGCGACGACAAGTTTGACCTTATTATTCTTGCAGATGTGGTTTACAACCACTCCGAGCATATGAAGTTGTTGGAGACATGCAGGCTAGCGTTGAAGAGTGACGGGAAGTGTTTGGTAACGTTTACGCCTCACCGCCCCAAGCTTTTGTCCATGGATAAGCGGTTCTTTAGCAGTGCGCCGGTGTTGGATTTTGATGTGCAGCATATTGAGAAGGTTACATGGGCGCCGATGTTTGAGGAGGACGAGGAGACGGTGGATATTCGAAGTAGGGTATATGCTTCGTTTTTGGTTGCGAGGTGGAGGGATGGTGATGTGAATGAGTATGTAGTTTGGAGGAGGGAGAGGGATAGGAACGACAACGAACAAACGAACGAACAAACGAACGAACAAACGAACGAAGTGACTGAGTGAGTCTGTGAGTTGTCATGAATATGATACATGTCAATGCAGCACTGTAAATGATTACTGATTTCATTGAAACTGAACTCTACAAGGATATATAAATATAATTAAAGTACATAACTATGACCGTCCAATGATATCAAGCTTCCGAACAGAAATGATCAAACTAACAAATGAACCAATTACTGGCTTGTTCATTACTCGTTAGTTCATGGAAATCAAGCAACAACCACCTCGTTCGTTGCTCGTTGTTGCTTAACCAAACAACTTAATAGAGTCCTCGCCAACCTCAACCTCCTCTTCCTCTTCTTCCTCATCAACCTCATTCATGTTAACCTTCTGACCCAACAAAGATGCAAAAAACTCATCAATCTGATCGTCGTTCCACAGCAAATTACTTCTAGGAGTCTCGAAGTTAGCAATCTGGTCTTGAACCTGGTATCTCAACTTACGACCCTTGGATGCCTTGGTGTCAACATTCTTCTTGAACTTTTGCGCCTGCTGCACACTTCTCAAACTAATGGTCATACCATTAGTTGGGTTGGAAGCCTGGATCTTCTTGTCAACCAAGTCGTTAAGCAAGACCCGGTAGAAATCTTCGTCGTCAAAGATCTCATCGATCTCGGCATGCGCAGCCCCCGAGTCCTTAGCCTTGGGGATGTCCTCGTCCTCGGATTCAGACTCCTCCGGTTGCGCCAGCTTGGTGGACTCGTAGTACTCGTATCCCAAAGGAACAATCTTGCGTCTGTTGAGCTTGGTTTTCTTCACCAACCGGTCCATGTCCGTCAAGTTGTTCTGCACCTGTTGCTCGAACGACTGGTTGATGGTCTTGAACTTGCCTGCGTTGATCGCGCTGGCCCCCGACGAGTTCTGCACCTTGACCGACCACTTGGTCAACACGTTCGCCCGGTAGCCGCCCAACGTGGCGTCCATCTTCGAGGTCACCTTCGAGTACTCACCAAAGCTTCTCTTCTTCGGCTTCACTTCAAACTTGTCTGTGCTGATTTGGTTGGTCTCCAACAACTGACGTCTCAACGTCAAAATGCTATCTAACAAGCCGTGGCAGCTTTGCTTGGCCTGTTTTAAATATTTGGGTGTTTTGCTTGTGCTCAAGTCTTGTGATAATGTATCTTTGTTTGGAGGCAACAAATTGGAGTTGGTCAATGACTTCTGAATCTTCAATCTGGCATCCAACACCTTGTCGAAGAATTTGCTTTGTTCCGACAAGGCAAATCCCTTGACTGCATCGTTGGTTGCTGATTGTGAGAGTCTATTGACTATGTGAGTTCTTTCATTAGCCATCATTTCTTTAAGTTTCGATCTGTTGTGGTTTAACTGTTCGTTCGATTCTTCGGAGGATTCGTCCGATTCATCATCCGAGTTTTCTCTTAATGAAGCTCCAGAGTCGCTGTCTTCAGCATTTTCATCATCCTCATCATTTTCATCCTCATCATCCTCATCTTCTTCCTCATCATCCTCCTCCTCATCATCATACTCACCCTCACCATCCTCATACAAATCTTTACGACTGGTCCGTGACCCCGTATACTTCCCCCCCAACTCAATTCTATCACTCTCTTGCCTCATCTTAGACTTGGTCACCTCAACATAATGCTCTTTTCTCAATCCATCCGTCTCCCCATCGGAAACTTCATTGTCACTACCGTCGTGCTCAAAAACATCCCCACGAAGATCATTATCCTCAATGTCATAGTCATTATTTGGAGCGGTGAACTCCATCATCTGCTCTGCTAACGATTTCTTACCCATGGCTGAAATTTGTGATGCTCATCTAGAAAAAGTCGCGGCTTGTACCAGACGATGTCGCACACACTTGCCGATGTCGTCATCGTCCCCCATACCAATCCACAAAACCGTATATTGTCTCCTTCGTTTTGCCACAAATTCGTGTTTAGTCTTCTTAGACATGTCAATCTTCATCGTCTTAACTATTATTATTCCCCACATTCAGATTATTTTTGGAAAGATCGTGCATATCCATAAAAATTAATTTTTACGACCACAACAACATGTACATGCTTCGTCTATTGACCTGGTTGTCCTTGTTTGTCTTTGCTGCCGCGCTTGCAAAGCAAGAGGATGTTGGCGATGGAACCACCACCACAAATACCCCTGCACAACCAACGACCGTTTACGTAACTATTACTGTGGGCGGTGTCGTGCAGACCGTCCCAACTTTATATTCGCAGACTTTCCCTGATGTCTTCACTACTGCTGCCGCTGTTCCTTCGGCTGATATTGGTCTTGGGTCTATCTCCGGTACTGTTGGTGGTGTTAGAGTGTATAGACAAGCTACTGTCAATGGTGCCAGCTCCAATTCCATTGGTCTTGGGTTGATCTTTGCAATTATCAGTGTGTTTGTGTAAGTTCGTAAATCAGTTGTTTTATTGTATTTATAAGATATTAGATTGTATAAGTATTGTTAATATATGAGTGTTTTTAAGTTAATTAAAGATTCAAGATTATTTAATTGTGATCGATTAAGTTGTCCGGGATTCACCAGTCTTTATTGAATTGATGGTAAGTGAATACTTTTTCAAGCATTTGCATTAACATTTACTATTATTGAGATACTTTTACATTTACTAGATGGTTGCAGATACTGTTAGTATAAACTTTCCAACTCGCTTCGCACTTCTTCAATACTCTACTACACACCACTACCCATACTTTACACACACCTCACTACTCACCGTTACACTTCACACTACACAACTCTCAGGCTTTACAGTTCACACCTCACACCTCACACCTCACACCTCACACCTCACTCACTTCGTTCGTTCGTTCGTTCGTTCGTTCGTTCGTTCGTTCGTTCGTTCGTTCGTTCGTTCGTTCGTTCGTTCGTTCGTTCGTTCGTTCGTTCGTTCGTTGGTTCGTTGGTTCGGTGCTAGTAGTCCCACATTTACACACCCCATACTACCCATACTCACATTTACACACTCTCTTCAAAATTTTTTAAGTCGTCAGAATCGCAGTAAAATTTTGTTCATTGTAAACTGAGCTAGTAAAGGTACGTCCAACAGCAAAACGACTATAAAGTCGGCAAATATCACCCCCTTGAGAATCATATTCCATCTCACTATACAGGGGTCCAAAACACTCATGGCGGATCAAACAACCAAGATAAATGCGAGATGGGGGACACGGTTGCTGAGAATACTAACATTGTAGATGTCTGAAGAATTGAGCAAGAAGACTGAAGAGTTGTCATTAGAAGAAAAGACTGTCTTTGACACCAAGGAAGAATTCACTGCCAAGCACCCATTGAATGAAAAGTGGACCTTATGGTACACCAAACCACAAACCAACAGCAGCGAAAACTGGCACGATTTGTTGAAGCCAGTCATCACCTTCTCTTCTGTGGAGGAATTCTGGGGAATCTACAACTCCATTCCGGTTGCCAACCAGTTGCCAGTCAAGTCGGATTACCATTTGTTCAAGGAAGGTATCAGACCTGAATGGGAAGATGAAAAGAACTCCAAGGGTGGTAAGTGGCAATACTCTTTTGTCAACAGACGTGAAGCCAGCAACACCATCAACGACTTGTGGTTGAGAGGGTTGTTGGCTGTTATCGGTGAAACCATCCAAGATGACGAAGATGAGGTTAACGGTATTGTTTTGAATATTAAGCAAAAGGCTTACAGAGTTTGTATTTGGACTAAGGATTGTGAAGAGCCAAAGTTGAGAACTGTTGGTGAAAGATTGAAGAAGGTTTTGCAATTGAGAGAGGATCAAAAGATTGAGTTTATTCCTCATGATTCTTCTTCTAAGAAGGGTTCTGATAACCAGTTGGTTTTGTAATAAGTGTACTTTTAATGATAGTAGGAGTGAAAGATGGGCGACAAGCGAGTGAGTTTGTTGGTGTAGAATCATAATAACGAACGAGGTGAGTATAACGAACGAGGTGAGTACAACGAACGAAGTGAGTTATTGAATGAAGCTTTGTTAAATGAGCTGATTGAGTGTAGAGCAATCAATTACCATAACGAACGAAGTGAGTTATTGTATGAACCTTTGCTAAGTATTAATGTGATTTGATGAGAGTATCAATAATTCACTGTTATAGAAAACAACCACATAGGTTCTACAGGCTCGTTGTAAATAGAATGCAACAACCGGAATGATACTTGATCACCTTGTGCAATGTTCAACAAACAGCACCAATAACCGGAGGCTGTCAATAATATAGTCTACAGATCTGATTCAATGTGGAAGCATTTGGTTCTTTTGAGGTATTGGCATTCTTAGACTCATAATCAGTCTTCCCAAAATTGTGATTTAACTCCTACACTTATTCAATATCTTTAGAAACAGTTAGTACTTGTGATTACAGTCATTGGGTATAATATTTTATAACAGTTCGTTAACCACGAATGTACCGATGTACAATTCTGATTGCAAACCTCACAAATTAAGTGGAAGAAATGAAGAGATGAAGAAATGAACTAACAACCTTACTTTGTTAGCCAAGTTTTTCTTCGTTTATAGATGAATTCAATGAACACATTGTTTGGACAACTCACTCGTTATTTGATATTTGATATTTTTACTCACTCGTTATTTCTCGTGGGTTAACTGTTGAATTACCCACTTCGTTCGTTAGTCATTCATCAATCGATAACCTCACAACTAACTCACTTTGTTCGTTAGTTGGTTGGTAGGTTATCAACAAACCCCTGCACCCTCTCCCAATACCACTCCTGAAGTACCGTATCATTATGCAGCGAACTCTCATACTTATACATCACCTTATCCCTCGTCGCCAACAACGAATATATCACATCCATATGCTTTGGCGGAACAATCTCATCCCTCCGTGCACTAAACATCAAAACAGGAATACTCTCCGGAATCAAAGGAACCAACTCCTCCAGCTCCCACTTCTGGTGCACAAACGGCGCAACATACCTCAAAAGAGGAAAGATGTGGGGAACCGTCTTCCGAATCGACAAAAACGTATTCTCAAGAATCATCCCACTAATGGCATGCGGATAGATAGCTGCTATGTAGATGGCAACCGCCCCACCAAGAGACCGCCCATACAACACTATCGACGAAGCCGCATACTGCTCGTCCTCGGCAGTCAAGTAGCGAAGCACCCGGTCGGCATCCACCTTGAGCCCCGCCTCCGACGGCTTCCCCGTCGACTTCCCATACCCTCTGTACGAGTAAATGAAAACGTTGTATCCAAACGTCTTGTAGAAAATAGACACAATCGGCAAAGCATGGCCAATGTTGCCGGCATTTGGAGATAGTATGAGAATAGTCTTGTTCTTGTAGTTCGGGCTGTTCTTGTCGTGCTTCAACAGATAACACTGCAAGACCTCCCCGTCCTTGGTGTTCAAGTTGACGAGCTCGTACTCAGGCATATCGTATTCGTCTGGGGTCGCACAGTGGCCGTGGCCGTCATTGAGCGACGCAGGGTAGATCAAACTGTTCTGGTACGAGTAGAGCCCCACCAAGAGCAACGCCCCCAACGAGATTCCCACCTGCGACACCGTCTTGAGGAACTTGAGGAGCTTAAGAAGCAACATGGATGAAAACATAACTGGAAAAAAAATTCATGTCTGGGATTTACGGATCCAACAACAGTCTAGGCAAATATGCGTTTGGCATCTACGGCGGCAACGGGTTTGCGCCGTCGTCCGTCGAAAGTGGTGCTGATGTATCATATTCTCCCCAGGTTCACGCCAAAAAGATCCTGTACAACATAGACAAGGAGGTGATTACCATGTCGCAGCTTAGTCTGCCCATACGGAGTCTCCTGTCCGCGTACTCCGGGGAGGAGCTCAGCACGCATGTGGTGATTGGGGGCCGCAACTGCTTGAGGCTCCTTGGGCTCAATGACGAACAGAATCGGGTGCTCCAGGAGATTAATCTTCTTGACCAGTATCCATCTAAGTTGAATAACGTGAATACGATCAAGTGTATGGATGACATAGTTGCATGTGGCATGGCCAGTGGCAGTTTGACGCTTTTCAAGATCAACCCCAATGGCAAATCCAAGGTGGTGAATAAGTTTGCCGACCACAAGAGAACCATCAATTCGATAGATTTCATTAACGCCAATCTCGTGATTTCCGGCTCCCAGGACGGTACAATCAAGTTGTGGGATACGCGGTTGGACGGGCTGAAGCCGCAGCTCACCGCAGCGTCCGCAGTCCACTCCGACCCCGTGCGCTCTTGCCAGTACTCAAAGCATTCGTTGGTTCGCAACAAGTTCACCGTGTTATCCTCCCATGATTCCGGCGCGGTCTACAAGTACGATCTCCGTGCGTCGACTTCCCATACCCTTCTCCCTGAACGTAAATGGAACCTCCACACAGGCCCTGCATTGTCTCTTCACATCCACCCCGAAAAAGAATACGTGCTTAGTGGTGGCCGTGATCAGAAGATGTTTGTGTGGAATTATAGTGATACGGCGGTTTCGTTTAATAAGTTCACACCGGAGTATATGTTGAATACGTACGGGCCGGTGATGAAGGTGAGGTGGAATAATTACTCTTCGGTGCATGATGATGAACTCTATGATCTTGACGATGATCAAAGAGACGACAGGCCTAGCTCGTCGAATTCCTTGTTTAATTATGACTTTGCGTGTCTGTACTTGAACGATGACTCGACCGTCACCGTACACAACCTCTCACGGAGATATGTTCCAACGCGGGTTATTCGTGCTCCGAATAACAAACCCTTCCAGAACTTCATCTGGAACCTGAATAATGACCGTGCTAATCACATTTGGACACTCACCAAATCCAATGTCTTCTCCTCCTACGCTTTGGACTCCATCTCCGAATCCGACCCCGATGTCTTGGTTCCTTTAGACAACCTCAGCACCAACGCCTTTGACTGGAACAACGGCATGGGCGACTTTTGCTTTGTCAACCAGGAAAGGGGCGAGTTTGAGGCCTACGACGAGTTGAGCGACGTGGAGTCGGAGGATGCGATTGTGGATGAGGCCGACTCGCTTGAAATCGCCTTTGAGAACCCTCGCCGCAGTTTCGTGGGCTCCATTCCCATTGCGCCGGATATCCAGACTCCGCCCCCTCCGCCCTACTCCAGTTCGTTGACGGTGTCGCCCATCGACAAACCGCTGTTGTTCCGCTCGCACACCGCCAACCCCAAGGCGTCCTCCCCCGTGCCGCCCCCGCGCAGCTCGCCGTATAACTCGCTCTTGGGCCCGGAACGCCCCAAGCTCCACCGCAACAGCTCCACCGCAACCCAGGACTCGTTGCTTTCGTTGAACCAGCCCCCCAACGCGGCTTCGGGTATCCTCCACAACAAGTCCCTCAACGTCAACTACGCTTCGCCGTATGTCGTGCCCTTGGAGTTGGATCTTCCAAGCAACGACAAGCATGTGTTTGAGGCTTTGGCTAATAACTACTTGTATTATATTCCCGACGGCTTTACGCTTATTGACGTTTGCTTGATGAATGCTACCGTATGCGCGCGTGTCAATAGATTTAGAGACTGCCAGACATGGCGTGTTTTGGCTGTGAGTCTTGAGGAAGAACTGAACCCTTCGTATCTTACAGAATTGGATCTCGCCAACCACGACGCTCTAGATGATGCGTTGGACGACGACTCCAAGTCTATGATGTCCGAGCTTGGCCAGATTGTCGGTTCCTACAACTCAAACTCCACCCTGACCACTAACTACGGCAAAGACGAACCTCAGGCCGCCAGTCCAGAGAAGTTTATTCTCGAAAATAAAAGCAGCTCCAACTTGGTTGACCTCATCAAGTTGAATAGAGGGAGTAGTTTTTCGAGTGCTGCCTTCAATCCGTTGAAGGCGAAAACAAAGCGCGCCGATAGTGTCATTGATGACAACGAAAACGCCATTATAGACGAGGAGGACGAGGTCGACTCCAAGGTGTTTAAAATCAAAAAGTCCAATTCTATCAGAGGCAGGCGTTTTTCCAAGGGGAGAAGGGGTTCCCAGATCTCGCCTGAGGTGGAAGCCCGCAATGGTTCTCCCGTCCGTGTGACCGATGATGCTTCGGCCATCAAAATCAATCTGGCTTTCGTCAACAATCTGTATTTTCCGCCTGTATCTCAGACCTATGGCAGTTACCAGAAACGTCTGTTGCGTATTTCTACAGGCTTTACAGAGGACTTGGACGACGAAAACTTTAACTTGATGAATAACGCAATGCACCATTCTGACTCCATTGGTTCCCAGTCTATCGTCACTCCACAGGGGATCGGCAGCTCTCCAATATATCCTCTCCAAACTCCAGTGTTTCCCCACGCAACCCCACAGGACTCCTTTGCCTCTAGAAGAAACTCTTCTGCTCAAAAACACAACTCCTCGCCCGCAAACGTAACCGTTCGCAGTGAGCACTCCTTCAGGCCCCAGGAATCTGAACTCTCAAAGGCTATCCAGGAAAACAACGCTACATCAACTTCCAAACCATGGCGGACTCACAACATCTTAAAAGAGTGTTTGTCTTATGCTCTGGCACAGGGTGATATCATCATGTGTTCAACCCTTACTCTCCTTTTTTACGATCTTTTCTTGGGTAAAACCTCCCGCCACTCTTGTTTGGAGTGGTTGGCCTTGTACGTGGACATTTTGCATAGAAAGCGTTTGTTTGTTACTGCCGCTCATGTCATTAACATGGCTCCGCTCGACTTGAAAAATGATTTGAAAGACCTTTCGTCCAAGGATGTTGATCTTCGTTTTTATTGTTCTTGGTGCCAGGAGCTTTTAATTAATGAGAAAAGCAAGTTGGCTGGCGTTGAAAATTTTGGTTACTGGTATTGTGATGAGTGTTCAAAGACTCAGCAGCAGTGTATATATTGTAATGAGCCATGTCGGGGGCTTACAGTTGCGGTTAGTCTTAAGTGTGGTCATCGGGGTCATTTTGGGTGTTTGAGGGAGTGGTTTGTTGATGGGGAGAATGTGGAATGTCCTGGGGGATGTGATTATGCGGTGATGTAACGAACAACTCAAAACTCAAAGAAGTGGCTGAGTTGTGATTAATGTTTTAACTAGCATAAATCTATAAGCGAAGTGAGTTGTGAATTAAAGATTTGACTAATATTCTCGACAGCGAATATGATAACTTTTATATAATTATGAATTCTTTAAACGAAGTTGAACTGTCATACTATTCGCAACTTACTTCATTACTATCAAAAGTCACTATTAGTCTAATAATTAATACAAACAAACTAGTTTTGTTTGATGCATGATGATCTTCGTAGTCTCATTCGTAGACATAGTAAATACTAATGTGATGAACGTCGGTAATCATAGTAATTCGAATGGACTGAATAATATATGAACTGGTTAAAGAATGGATTGAAAATTTTGTGACTGAACATATCACTAATTAACAAATTCTTTATTCCGAATCCATCGATAATTCACTGGTGAATTGTCACAAACAACAGAACAATACATGTCTAATGATGTCAGCTCTATTGATAATCACCAGATCTTATCATATGCCACAGAATCTCTAGCAAATAACACTAAAACATAGAATTCTCACTCCCCCACCCTTCGCTTCCTTATGTGGCTTCGGTGAATCTCGTTTTCTTGTAACAGCCGTGTCATTACGTAAGCCATATTTGCAGCCATTTCGGAAACAAACTCACAAACACATGGCTACTGCGACAATGACTGTGACGTAAAATATGTCTGATAATAGTCGTTACACGATAATAGTCGTTACACGATAGACTACATTATGAATCCCCCACACCCTATTGTTCACCTTTCAAAACTGTTATCCACTTCGTGCTCAAAGCTCCCACAAAATTGCCGACAATAGAAAGTGTCACAGAAGTCAATTTGCAATCTATACGCTACACACCCATAATTTAACTATATAAACCACCCAAGAATCCTTCTTAATATTATCAACAACAACTATGAGCACTTTCAATACAATCGCTCTTGCTCTTCTCTCCATTTCTTGTGCTGCTGCTGGCTGGACCAACGGAAGAGCTACCTACTACTCTCCTGCCGATGGTTATGGCTCTTGTGGCTGGATGTCCCAAAACCTGGACTATGTCGTTGCTATTCCTCACGAAATCTATGACAGCCGTAATGTGGACGGCAACCCCAACCATAACCCACTTTGTGGTTCCCAAATCCAAGCTCACCGTGGGGACAAATGGGTTCAAGTCACCGTTGTCGACAGATGTCCTGGCTGTGAGTGGAGTCACTTGGACTTGTCTCCAGGTGCTTTCCAGCAACTTGGTTCTGAAGATGAGGGTTCTATTCCAATCACTTGGAAGTGGGTCTAAATTGGTTTGATACCTTTTTTGTCTTAGCTATGTTTTTAATACAAACTAACTTATTCACTTTGTAACATAGAGATTCCATGTATTTTCGTAGTCAGATATTTGACATTTGGGCAAACTTTCACCTGAAGTGTTATGGTATGGTGTATGGAGAACTTAACATGATTGACGTACACCAGGGAGAACTTCACTTCTATATTTCATCTGTTTTTCAGCATTTATTACAAATTCAATAAATAAAACAATATGATAAAATAATATTTATACAACAATTAATAAATATTTTTCAACAAAAAAAGGAATTTAAAAAACTCACTCTTCGATTATGTCATTCAAATTTATATAATAATAACTGGTATTTATCAATTTCATGCTTCAAACTATCCTTTATCAAAGCTTCTGAACTAGATAAGCCACCACTGAATAAATCTATAATAACCATTGAAACTTCACATGAACCCTTTAGTGAATTCCAACAAATATACACATTTCCAATCAAGTTAACGACTTTAGTGTTATTCGGATTCATTTTAAACTTGGTAACATCATTATTTTACAAGCTCAAGTAAGTTAAAGACTCCGAAAGTTGAAAAATGCAACTGGTTAAACCAGCACCGATACTGTTATAAGAAAGGTCTAAACTCAGTAAACTCTTTAGCCCAGAGATATCACCAGTCAAACAGATCATGTCTGAGTGTTTCACTGAAAGGAAATTCATGGTTGAAGAAAAAGGTCAAAATCAAGATTACAGTTCTTCAACAAGCATACTTTCGATAGGTTGGTTAATGTAGCCTAAATTATTCTTGCTGCATAATTTGAAGAGACAATAAAGTGGCGAATTCTCGTGGATTTCTCTGCAGATTTCTGGGATGTTCTCCAAGGTTAGTGATGTTCATAAGTTAACCAAGTAATAAAACTTCCATGGTTGCGAAAAATCTGGCTTATAGAAGTATGAGTTCTCCCACCACAAGTGTCTCAAGCGATGCATATACGAAAGATTGCTACCTCCAGTACACTCTTCAAACACGTAATCACTGAGGTGGAGGGTAAAGACGTTGAGCAACTTCACAGCAATTCGACCCTTGTATAATTTTAAGAAGGCCACCAATGAACGCTTCTTTTTAAGAATATAGCTATCAATGCTTTTTGGTGTAAATAATCTGGAGGTGTTGCTTGGAAAAGAGTTGAATCTGAAAAAGGGTCCTTATAGTCACGACTAAACGAAGAACTCGGGAGTTGACACGATGATATTTCTGTAATTATTCTCTTATACTCATCCTCCAGTAAACCATCAGTCATCTACTGAAGCCACATTTCATGGCGCAGTGACATGAATAGCTTCTTGAAGAACTGGGAACCCTTCGATGGTTGACAGACTGCTGAGACTTCCTTTGCGATTTTGTTCTATGCATCCACATCACACCTCTTTCATTTATGCATCCGTCCAAATTATGGCTGTCTTAAAAAACTAATAATCCTGTAAGTGATCTTTGTAGCTTTCTTCAAAAACGAAGCTAAATAGATAGTTGCAGCCACCAATATTCGCAAAATGTAAATCGATTAGCATGGTTCCTTTGTTCTGTTGTAAGAAAACAATAAACTCGAGAATTGATTTATACTTCACAGTGTTACCTTCCATGAAGACTTCCATGGCAGTACTAAATAATCCATCATGAAGCTGACACAAGATTTTAACACTCGCGTACATCAGATTCTGCGGTATTTCCTGGAGCCGGGCTCTTGGACGAAAGCCCTACACTCATTTGGTAGCATATTGATTTAATTTTGTTTGAATTCGTTTGGGAAGTTCTTAAACATTTGTTAGACTGAATAAAAGGTGTTTAATTTTATGTTGGCTTGTAGCTGTACTGGTCATCATAAAGGAAGGAAATGGGTGCAAATTAAAAGCCTTTGAAATTGTTGGTATTAAAACAACAAAGAATTGAGAGGTTCTAATAATACAAACCCTTCATATATTGAAGGGTTAAAAGTGGTCTATAATTGCAGCAGTATTTTCGTTCATTATTCAGGTGTTCTCAAATGAGTCATTTAGCGTATGAATACAGGGTGATAAGACTACGAAGCAGTCTAACAAGTTGGTCAACCTAGTAAGTTCGGACCAACAACATAAACACTTGGATAACCTCTAGTTCAATATTCAGCACTACATCTATTCAGAAATTTTATTATTATATTATACAAAATGTATTGATGCATCTCCCCTTTCCCACCCTCCTAGAAATATGAACCGGTATGTGGTATCGAGGTGTATTGTCCTATCACGTAATATTCTAATATGTGTTGTTTACCATGTAGGGTAACGATCAAAACGGTAATTTAATATACCCACTTTCAATATTTCTAGTACCAAGAACATCAGAGAAAGGAAGACGAAGTCGAAATGCTATAGAATTTGCATTAGAAACTTTTAAGATCGCCTCCAATCATATTTGGCCGCAAAAATTGCCCACCAATGAGGAAGCATTTGATAATCATGCCACGATACTTCAGTTGCTGACACTAAAGTGTTTGGATCAAATAAGTCAAGTCCTTTTAAAGACAGCTATCAACAGGAAGCTGACTTGATTATCAATGAGTTCTAATTTGTATTCCTGAGATTAAAATTTAGTGATACCGTCTCAATTTATACAATTTTACATTTGGATTAGTCATACTCTTCAATTCGCTAATTTTTTGCCACCATATCAAAGAATGTCTATTGTGTATGTTAACTAGTTTGCAACTTGAATGATTTCGGCAATGACTCACTGCGGACTTTTTCTTCTATCAAAGTACAGAAATATAGTGATAGGAGTTTTCCCCATTACACTTATCCAATCAATGGACGGACCAAATAATACCCGCGTGAAACCATACCTACGACTGACCGTATAATCCAAAGCTTTGAGAGCTCTAGGAATATGTTGATGTAGTGAGGGTGGTAGCGCTAAAACGTGACTATAATATAGAGCGCGATAACTCAAACTAGGAAACGAAGTATACTACGACAGTTATAACAGGGCGCCTGGCCTCTAACATTAGTTTCACCTTAATATCATCTTACGTGCAAGTCACCTGCCACCTCGCCCAATCCTACCTGAATTGTCAACATTAGCTGTATTTGATATTACATAATGTATTACATAAGTGTGTCAAAAAGTGGTAAATTGGCAACTTCACCCATTACAGCACCCAATTCTTCTTTTAAAATTTCTCCATATTAACCCACAATGCTCTCCTCTCTCCCCGACGAAATCTTGATAAAGGTAGTCAAGATGGTTGACCGTGACAGTGTGCCTAAGTTGATGGGTATAGAACGTCTTTGTGCCATGGTGTTGGAGATCCGATTCCCCAAGGTATACATTGACCATTCGAACCAAAAGATTGTGCGGTACTCGGATCTTGTTAACCCCCAGGATGACGACTCCATGTCTGCATTCTACGCACGGGAAAAGTTCATCGGATGGTCGCTGTTGCTGTTCAAGAGTGTACACGATTACTTGCTCTTTCTCCAAGAGGCCCCTTCGTATTGACCTAGAGAAATCAGGTTTGACGATGCATGCAGCTACTTGCAGGTGCAAGAAAAACACCCCCACCTCTTGCACAAATGTGGCTTGGTCGAGGTTTCCGTCAATGATTCGGTCGGCACCAACATCTTCTCAGACAAGCTCGATACGTTGTTTGCAGCTCCGTGCCACATCACGAACCTTCACTTTCACCCATTGTGGAGAATTGAATGGCCGAGTGTGGTATTTCCGTCACTTTCGTCGCTTCACATCAATTTGTTGAACAAATGGGAGCCCTCCATGCTCCAGACTCACCTTGACACCACTCTTTCTGGATTGCGTGAGTTGCAAATTGATGATGGTGTTTCATACGGCAAGGTTGTTTTCCCGCAGTCTCTTGTAACTCACCTTGCGCTACGCCGAGTGCTATGCGCAAGCCAACAACTTGACGTATTTGTCTGATCGCGTCGGGTCGTTACGGTAATATGATTTTCCAATGTTGGAGACGTTGGTCATGAAGACCGCCGCCCCGTTCGAGTCGTTGAGTCTAAGCCGCTCTTTAAAAGAATTGCGTCTTACGCTCGAAGACTCTGCTTCCTTGGACCTTCGCGATTATGACAATCTCAACTCTTTGACGTTGGACGGCCCCATTAGCCGGCTCCATTTACCTGACAGTGTGCGCTTGCTCAGTCTCGAAGATTGTTCCCTCCAGGCGATTGTTTTTCCAGACCTAGTGGCTTTGTCTTTGATAGGATGCACGGATTCCTCGAGGCTTGTGCTCCAAGCTACTCTTAAAGAGTTGACTTTATTTAGGACTGAGGTGGAACACACCTGGAGCTTCCCAGATCTGCTCACCTACATCGAATTGACAGATGCCCAAATCAGGTCCTTGGCACGCTTCCAGTGGCCCAAAGCCTTGCAGTCCTTGTAATTGACATACAACGAAATCTCCACGTTGGGCGGAAGCAACTTGCACGAATTGCAAAACTTGTCGTATCTTAAATTCGTGCAGTTTGGACAAAACTGTTTCATTACATCGTCGGATCTTCCACCTTCGCTTCGCAGGGTTTCTTTAGAAACGTTGATTTCTTGAACTCCCATAATATGCAATTTCTGCACATTGATACAGAAACTGAAGTCAGAATAGGAATGTTGCCTGACTCGTCCGAGCTGCCTTCATGTTCCTTCACCGGAAATATCAACGAATTGTCGAGAATTCTACAATCTCTTCCTTCGTTCATCAAACATTTGACCTTGGCTCCTAAAGGAGCTTTCAGCGGTTCTCTTAATGTTTTCAAGAAACTAGGAACCCTTCCGAACTTGATCTCCCTCACAGTCAGCCACTTGCCCGGCGTGTTTTCTCTTGAAAAGTGCACACTGCTCGCGGATATTTCGATCAAGTACACTCCGATGAAGACTGTTCACTGGTGTGGTTTCCCGGCTTCCACCAAGAAGCTCACTTTGCACTCCACCAGCACAACCGCTCTCGAAGGTACCATTCCTTCCTTGCTCCACCATTCCATCACAGACAACAACCTCAACTCTTACTTTCAATCCAATCCGTTGGTTCTTCCAGACTCCCTCATCACTCTCGACTTGTCTGATAACAACATCGAGTCCTTTTTGTCGGTTACTCTGGGTCGGAAATTGTCCTTGATTGCGATGGGCGACAGTCCGCTTGAGGCCATTTACACTGTTTGCGAAAGTTTAAAGAGCTCCACTTCTATGATGAAGCATGTTTCTGTTTATCGACTTCTTGAGTCTTCCGTAGAAAAGTATCATGATATGATAATATATCAAGATCTCAAACGGGATCCCAATCCTTTTTTTTTAACTTTATGATTTATTGATGGTATTCTTTGAAAGACAAGGTATAACCAATGTATGAATAAACGAGTGATTATTGTTTGAGATCTGTTTTAGGTATTGAATCAAGTTATGTGTAATAATGTAAAATGGTTGCAAAATCAGTGTGCGTGAACTGATAATATAATTTTAACTGATAAACCCAAGATGAACTAGTGATGTCAAACAATCTTATAGCGATACTATTTGTTTGGGATAATGAATCTCAGTAGGTAAAGAATAGTTAAAATATCATTGATATTTTATGTTTATCTGTAGTTATTCTTGATTTAAAAACCACTCGTTCATAAACGAAGAGAATGAGTCTGTGGGTATGAATACATTTTTGAGAATACTTTCATGTCGAGAAAGGGAAGTGATCAGATACTTGATATCCGATGTTGACTCTCATAACACGTTGAAATCAAATCAATCATTGAAATATCATTATTCATTGAAATATCATGATTCATTAAAATATCATCACTCTATTGAGTTTTGCTATCTCGCTGCCTCAATTGAGTTTTGCTATCTCGCTACGCTCGATGGCTACGCTCGATTGCTAGACCAACCGAACATCACCCACCCTCAAATACAGCTTAATCACACTATACCTCACCACATATATCCCATCCCTCACAAACTCAATCTCCTCATCATCCCCCAACACAACCAGCTCCCCCTTCCCCGTATACTGCACAAACACAGGAACATCCAAATCAGGCTCCACAATCATCGACAACCCCCCAGAAACATCATCCAATAACGTGAGAATACTAGGCATCTTGCCCAAAAAACTCCGATTATAAAGCTGCGTCAATATCTTCAAATGCTTCTGAATGTAAACCTGCTCATTCTCAGACAACAACTTCGAGTCCGAATACCCCTGCGTGTCCGTCTCCAACTCATTAATATAGAAAATAGTAAACTTATCCAACTTACTAAGTCTGGTACGCAAGTACAACCGGATAAGATAGTTCATTCTCTCGATATCCGTTTCGATAATCATCAACTGTAACTTAAAGTCGTTTTCTATGACGCCCGACGAAGCGTTCATGTCGCCATACTCATGAGAATCAAGAAGATACCTCTGCTGGTTAGACAACAGCTCAAGAACATTATTCAACAAGGTCTGTTCGAACGGCAACAATTCCGGGGCCATGCGCTCGTTAATCATGGCCTGGACCAAGTCACCATACAAGCTGGACTTGGACAACGCCACCTTTCGCGAGGAGTCTTCAAACTCTTGAATGATATCATCGATTTCCATGTTGATTTTTCTAAAAAAAACATGGATAGACAAACGTTATTGGAGCAGAAACGACAACGTTTGCAGGAATTGAAGCAGAGGCGGATGGCCGGAGGAGGGGACGACGCCCCCCTGGTGGAACAGTTGATAGAGAAACTTCTGGCGCCGGCAGAAGAGAAGAAAACGCCGGTGACAACGTCGATTGGTGTTCAGGTGGGAGGAGGAGATGTTACAGAACGAACCAGGCAGATCGTGTTTGTTGATCCGGAAAAGGAGAACATCTCGTACGATAAGGCTGTGCAGGCTACGCCATTGGAGGAAGAGGAGGTCATACAGGATCACAAGAAAGAAGTGACCCCGGCACCAAGCAGTGACGAGATCCAAAAAGTGGATTATGTAGATGAATACCGGTTAAATAGTCAGCTTAGAGAGTCAATTAAGCTCATCAATAAGGTCGCTGGGCAAGTGGTGATCGAGAGTGTGGTGGCTACAGACACTATCACCAACTATGCGCATAACGTGGACTTTGATTCGCAGTTTGCCAGCCAAACACAGACTCCGTTTACGGCAGCGTCGACGATAGGCAACATCAGCAAACGCGCCATCCATTCGATGGACGTTTCGCCTCACTTTCCCGAGTTGGTGGTGGTGAGCTTTGCATGGCGTGCCGGAACAGTGGAGGACTCCACTAATGAGCGGTCCCCTGGCTTGGCCGTGATATATAACACCAAGGCCGACATCTTTCCCGAGTTCTTTTTGCATTGTTCGGCGCCCATCACCACGATCCAGTTCGATAAGGTGAGTTCGAATAAGATCATTGGTGGGTTGGCGGACGGAAAGCTTGTGATCTGGGACTTGCAAGCGCAGACGTCGCTGGTGGCGGTATTGCCGGTGTTGAGCACGCCGGGCTTTTCGTCCAGCGTGGACCGCACCAGCCATGCGTTGGCCATCTCGTCGGTCATCCAGTTGAATGTCGACGGCAACGACTCCTTGGTGAGTTTCTCGCTCGACGGCGTGGTCAACACCTGGTCCACAAACATGCTTGCCACGCCGCGGTTGCCTGCGGTGTCTATCTTGCTTCCCAAGAAAGAGAACGAGTACTTTCGTGACTCGCTCCGCGTCTCCCGCGCCTTTTCTGTTCCTGGCACCGAGCGCCCCAAAGCCTTTGATGACTCCGATCACAAGTTCTTGAACGACATCGTGGTGACCTCGCTGGACGGCAAGCTTCTTCAGTTGTGCAACAGCCCCAAGGACGATTTTGTCGCGGCCGTGCACCACGCCCCGATGAAGCTCGACGAGGGCCGTTTCGGCGCCAACGGAATCACAGACTCCATTGTGTTGAACAACAAGGGTGGCTCGTTGATTCTCACCTCCAACTTGGACTGGTCCTTGAAGCTTTGGTCCTTGGATGCCCTGGAACCGTTGATTTCCATTCCTACAAAGTCTCCCATTCACCGGTTGTGTAAGCGCCCCAACAAGAACCAGTTTGTGTCTTTGGGGTTGGCCAATTCGAGGTCTGTGCTTGAATTTTGGGATTTCAATGCCAAGATGTTCAGTTCGGTTTTGGAGATTCCTCTTGAGTCGGTGGTTTCTTCTGTTTCGTTTAGTCGTGACGGTGCTCGTTTGTTTGTAGGGTTTGATTCGGGACTTTTGGGCGTTTGGGATATACATGAAGATGTTCTTGACACGAAGGAGAGGATGAGGGATGAGGGGTTGGTTGTTTTTTTGGAGAGGCTGACCATAACTTCACGAGCATAACAAACGAACGAAGTGGGTTTGTCTGCCTATAAATGAACGCATAAGAAGTGGGTTTGTATGCCTGTAAATGAACGCATACGAAGTGAGGTGTGATAATTAGAAACTTCGTTTAATCAGCTACTTGTCATTTGTGAGGTTGTCAGTTAAAAGCACACACTTATTCATTTGCACTTTTAGAATACATTACTATGAACTAACCAAACAACTGGAAACATGGGGGAAAACTGGAAACAATTTGAAACAACGACACATTTAACCATACACGCTCAAACTTAGTTTAGTTTCGTTTCTACAATTGATATACGTATTATACATTTAATTATACATTAACCAAAAACGATATATTGTTAGATTTGTAGTGAATTGTGAGTTTGGTAATAAGTGAATTGATGTCGTAATCAGTGAATTGTAAGTAGTAATCAGTAAATGTAAGTCATACGAAAGTCTTTCACAACTCACACTCTCAACTCACTTCGTTCGTTGTTCGTAGTTCATGTAAACCTACTAAAAATATCATCCCTAGATGTAATCCTCACACTACCCTCCTGTGAAAGCTCAACACAATCATTCGTGGCTAAAACCAACAACTCAAAAAAACACTTTGTAGCTTCCTTTCTCATATTCACCATGTTGGTAGACTTGTTCAACCCCAAAGGAGCATTCTCACCATCAGGCAGTAACTTCAAATCCCTCTCCATAAGCTCAGCCAAGTCAACTGTGGGCTTCTCATTAAAAAGGTCTCTTAGATGACCAGCAACCTGAATTGTAGCCTTTGCAACGTTTTCCGGCTCTACGGTCTCCAAATCTTCTATGATCTGGTTAGACAACTCCGTTTCCAAGTTGTCGTCCTGGAAGTCAGGTAAGGAAAGGTCGAAATCGATGTCATTGGAAAAATCATCGAATTGTAAGTTATGCTGTTCTTCTTGGGCCTCGCGGTCTTTTCTAGCGGTTTCAAGACACTTTCTGTGGAAGTCGTCGTCCACCGACCACAACTTTCTTCTTTTGTTGGAGAGCGGCGCAGTGGAGTCAAACACACTCGAGAGTTTGTCTGCGTCGGACAACTCGAGTGCTTCATGCTGCATGTTGAGGAGCGCGGACTGGTTGTCGCGCAACACCAGGAACGGGAGTCCATCCAACGACTCCTCGGAGTCGATGATCAACTTCCGCTTGGGCACGATGATCTGGCCGTCGTCGGTGATGAGTGTGCGCTTGACACGCGCGCGTCTGGGCTCGCTGGGCGGCGTTTGCGGCTCCACCGGCGTCAGCGCCTCCACGTCCAGGTCGCTCTGGAGCGGCTCCATCTCTAGAAGGTCCTTTCGAAAGTCCACCATCGAGATCTCCGGCTCCATGGGCGTCATCGACGCGTTTCTGCCCTGCTCTATAGACACGTCCGCGTCCATCCCAAGGTCGAAGTCAAGCTCAAGCCCCAAGTCGTTCCCCGGCGTCGCAGGCTCTTCGTGGAAACGCCCGTACTCTATCGAGTGCTCCTCCTCTGCAGACTCCTCCGAGTTGGCCAGCTGCGATTGGGTGAAAAAGTTCCGGAACCCCGACTCCACTTCATCTTCCAAGTTCAAGTCGTCCTGGTACAATAAGTCAAACTTCGTCACTTGATCCTGCAAGGTAATGCTCTTGACGTTCTTGATCACCGAATCCTGCACCGAAAGGTTAATCGTCACGTTGGTGTCCGACCCAAGATTGGCTCCACTCGCGTATTTAAACGACGTCTTCAACTTAAACAAGATGTCATTCACGTCATCAAGCAAGTATTTGGTCTTTCTCGAGTAAATCCTCACTATACCAAGGAGAAGTTGTCCTGATAATCGTAAAGTTATTGGGTTGTCGCCTGACGTCGCCAGCGAAAAGCTTATAGGCTGATTAGATATGAGGTCTGATGATTTGATGATGCTAGTGCTCATCAATTGTTGTTTAGTGAGCTTCTTGTCATAGTTGGCTGCCAACCACACGTATCCTAGTGGTCCTTGTTTGGATACTAACAGTTCTGAGTACATCGCGTAGTTTTAAAAAACGCGACGCGATTCGTTTTCTGTACTGGTGGTCACGTGGGGTTTCTGTGATCAAATATATTTTTTCATTGTACTGAGAATATTAAGGTATTGATAATAAAGCCTTGAATGTTCAAGGAAGTGAACCTTTAAAGTATTGCCCATTCAATCGAATAAACATTTAACCTATTAAATTCAGGTTATTAAATTCAATCTATCAAACATTCAATCTATCAAACATTCAATCTATTAAACATTTAATCTATTAAATATTCATATGATGTATCCTATCTCTCCACACCACTCATGAAGTCATTAAACCATTCTCCATTATTTCAGATCTCTTAAATTCTAAGACAGTTCCATTAACTGTTTTCTAAAATCATTGGTATTATCCAGTCATTCAATACGATAATATCTTACGTATAATTCTTATTCAAATTATTCTTGTCTCATAAATCCTATTAATAGTTCTGATTTCTGATCCATCATTTTTCGTTTTGTGCCGCTGATTCACTGATTTGTTTTGTAACGTTATATAGTTAATGATAATGAAATGATTATATCAAGTTACGTTAATGATTTTATTACAAAAAGTCACACTAATGATTTATTGCAAGTTTCTAGTTATTCCTTCTTTATCTTTTCACTTGAGTTAGTCACTTGGATTTACGCACATTTCATGATTATCTAGATGAAGATGATCTGGAACGATATCGGAGATCTGTAGAAGAAATTACTTGTACTCATTAATATAACAATATTCTATGTGACTTGCTAGTTTATGTATTCTTGGTTTGTATTGGGTTCATGTTTACTTGATTACCTGTGCTTAGTTTCATCTGCGAACTTACTCAATCACTTACTCACTAACTCACTCACAAACTCACTCACTAACTCACTTCGCTCGTTCGTTCGCTCGTTCGTTCGCTCGTTCGTTCGCTGGTTCATTCACTCGTTCGTAAGTTCGTCGTTTTCGCCTCAACAAATAAAAAACAAAATGCTGAACCTACAAACCAAACTAGATAACTCCCTAAATGATATCCTAAAAACTTCAGGATACATCTTCGAAATCATAAATAACAATAAAAAACAAAGCAATCTAATCACAGGAACTAACAACCAGTTGATAGCACCATCCATAACCACACAACTTTCCAACAACGTAGCGAAATTTGAAGATATTCTCGATGAAACCATAGCCAAGTTCAACGATGCCAGATGGTGTATCGAGCAGATGCTAGAGAACAAGCAGAAGCAGGAGGAGATGAAACAAAAGGAAGAGATGGAGAGACAGAAGAAACTTCTAGAGGAGGAGGAACGCCGGCGCCGAGAAGAGGAGGAGGCCCGCAAGCGCAAAGAGATGGAGGAGGAGCGTAGAAAGCGCGAGGCGGAGGCCGCAGCCAACGCCCAGAGGGATGCCGCAGCAAAGGCGGCCGAACAGGCACGGTTGCAGAAAGAGAAGGAGCAGCGTGACCGCCAAGCCGAGGAAGCCCGCAGAGAGGCCGAGTTGCAAAGAAAGCGCGAGGAAGAGGAGCGCAAGCTACAGGAGGGGAACCAGAACTTCAACGACTTTGTTTCCCCGGGCGGCTTCGACTTTAACATGGATATCCCAGGTGGTAAGGACATCTCAAACCCTGCTGACATACTATCTTCCATAAACTATGGCGACGACGCCATATTGGGCGACAAGCCTGCAAACGATGCCAATGACTTGGATATGAATAATTTGTTAGGCAACGACGAGCTGTTGTTGGATGGTCTTAACATGAGCTTATTGGACCAAGGCTATGATGGAGGTAATGGTACCAATAATAATGATGAGGAGTTTGATGTGGACAACTTTTTAAATCAGTTTGGACAGGATTAGTACCTTTGTTTTCATTGCATAACTTCAAAACAGGATATAACCGGATTAGCTAGTCTAGACCATAAATGATCGCGATACGGGATTGACTATAATTATAGATTACAATAATGGATTATAATAACGGATTATAATAACGGACCATAATACGGATTGTCTATAATAACGGCTTCACAAAATAACAAGCTCGACAAATATGGCGGCTTGACAAAAATAATTTACAATACAGGGCATGATAGCCACATTCTGGACATGCCATTCACTAGCACTTTGTTCGTCCATTTGTTCTTATCATTACGTCACTGTGTATATAGTTTATTTCGCATGCTGAGCATGCTCATTAAGTAGCAACAAATGTATGGTATTTTTCATGGGCTTATCTCTTCTGTGACATTTATCTAACGTCTTGATGTATGGTGCTTATTCAGATTCAGGTCTTGTAGGAGTCTTTTTAGCTGTTTCATCGTGCTATGGGATATCATTTCTTCTGCTAGGGTGTTAGGGACTCGAGGTTTGTGATACCTTATGTCAGCTTAAACCTTACGTCAGCACTGACCGAGCTTGATACGGAGTAATAGACAATCAAGTATTACAAGCTACTTAGTAAACAGCTTACCTAAACTAATACTTAACATAGGGGCTAGAAGCTTATAAAACCTTATGTCAGCTTCGAACGACGCTCAGGCCATAAGAAGGAGCTTTCACAGGCCCATAAGACACTGTACCTAATTCAGAGAAGATACATGTGTATGCCGAACGCTTTCAAATGGAAACAGAATCGATGCTAGAACCTGCAAGAGAAGTTTTGCTGGGCAATGTATCTCTAGAACACTTGTGGCAAGAGAAATCGATACTTGATGGTAAAATCCGTTTAACTTCAATTGATAGCGATGCACCAACGATTGGGTAAACCAGTCCGAAGGTGGCATCTCAGCCAATTAAGTGTAAATTAAAGATCACAGGAAAACTTCCTTTGATCGCTAAGCAAATAAATCATGTTAAATTCTTACCCAATACTGTTATATATTCAAGCTACTTACTGAACAAAACATCTTCTATTTATATTAATGTGAATTTTGCAACCATATTATTCTCTTGTCTTGAGCTGATTTGAACATCCACAAAACATGACCACTAAAATAAATATTTAAATTCAAGTTAGGCAAAATGCTGATTCACTCCCAAAGTCACCATTTGAAAGTGGAAAGTGGGAAAAATCTGCAGTCAAACAGATGGCTGCAAAATCAGAAAAATAAAAAATCCTACTTATGACTGCAATAATTACCAATGCTGAAGCCGATGATGGTTTCTTGAGAACTAAATTATTTTTGAGTACTATTTTCGATATACACCAACTGAAAATTATAGTCTCTATTTGGACATTCTCAATTTAGATTACCATGTTCTCATTGGTTTCACAATTAAAGGTCATGTCAAGTCCAGACATTAAAACTCTCATGAAGGTTCTGGATAAACGAAAGGACTACTACTTTGATACTAAAACTGCTCTTGTCGCTTTACTTACAATGGAATTGACCATGCGTGCACGGTTTTTACAACATGAAGGCTTCCCCATATTGATATCAATGATGCTGATGAAGAACAGAAGCGAGCGTCAGCTCATAAGTTTTGTTAAATTCAAAGAAAATGAAATAAAAATTAGAATCTAGCTATGTTGTAGAGTCAGTCTTTTTGAATAAACCAGAATTTCTGATCTTCCTTTGGGATACGATTATTAGAATTTGGAAACTAATGCACAAGACCTCGGATATTGGTTCATGCCCATTGTAAAAAGTGAATCATCGATTGATAATGCTATGAATTGCAATTACTGAATAAGATTAGATACGTCTTCTGAATACACAGCTATTCTATATCAGCAAAATCAGCCATTATTTATAACGATTTGTAGAGTTCACCAGATATTGATGTATACATTTAAGAATTTAGTAACTATTAATAAGTGCCTTCAAAAATCTAGGGTTAGAAAAATGGCAGTTTCAGCACTCTATGCTACAGTTATGGCCCTAAGATTCCCAACCCATTTAAATTTTTTAAGACAGCTTATCAACCGAACGAAATCTTGAAGTTTAATGGAGTGACATTCATTAACATTGACATGGACATTAGATCTCTGTCTATGAAATAAGATAAACTCCAGTTCAATTTCTAAATGATGGAGAACATCGAAATTTATTTTCAATAAAGCATCAAAAGCACGATCAATTTCAGGATGATCATAATCATTCGAAAGTTTCCTGCATTCAAAATAAGAAACAAACCATTGGTATGCAATATTAATATCAGGAGTAGAGAACATGCCGTCAGTAATACCTTCAACGACCTGTGAGTTAATAGAAGTATCATTGAATTCTGGAGTATGACTTGGTGAACTAGCCTCTGCATGAGTTCCGTCCTCATTCTCAAAGTTTGTAGTTTTCCACATCTGCTTTTGGCGCAATATAGAGTTTATAAACAGAAGAGTGGGCCCTGCGGTATATTGTGTGAGTTTTATACGATTCGATTTCTGGTTATGAAGAAACCTTTCACATAATAAAATAACTTCGAGCTCAATAATCAAGCATCTTAAAACTTCGGCGTCTATTTCATACAATGCCCTCAACTTATCATTTAATTGAGACTTATCATTATTCAAACTGTTTTTATAATCATAATAATCAGCAAGACGTTTGTAAGCATGCCCAACTTCAGCAGTGGAAAATCTGGAGAGCATCTTAGAACATGAAATATACTAATTAGGTGATGTTCGCTCTTTCATATATTTATATTACACTATTATGGCCTGGAATTGCCTCGTTTTACAAGATGATCATGTCATGCACAATTAGTGCAACCATAGTGAACTCAATTAGGAATACCAACGAGATGATTGTGTTTTACAGATAGCAAAGTGATGTATTGTAATTGCAACTATGGTCTGACTGATTAATATGCAAGTCGTTAATCAGATAATTATACAATCAGATAATTATGCAAGGTTTGAATCAACAAAATATGACATTCTTAATCACTAACGAATTTCTCTACATGTATGAAACAGTTCGAATTTAATTGATGCTTCGAACATTATCTAAATGTACAAGCTATTTTAGTTGCTACACTCAAGAGTGAATAAGTTCTAAAGATCCTTATCACAAAAGTAACTAAGTTCTATACACCCGCATCTTCAATACGAACAATGCGTCTAATGAGCCCAAATCTTTACGTGGGCTGAATCAGCCATTACATACAATACTTTGTTCGATCGTGGTATTACATCTACAAACCTCAGAAAGTAATATGATACGGGAAACATCTAGTGTGTGTTTAGTACCTGAGCTCAAAAGCTTTATACATCCCAAAGTATAAGAAGTGGCGGAAACATTTTACAACCTGAATGAAATCTTCAATTCTAATTAGGCTTGATCCTTCGAAATTGGTATTCCGGACATTAGATATCTGCCTACGAAGCAATATAGACTCCAGTTCAGTTTGTAATATTTCAAGAACATGGGTATCTATCTTCAATAAACCTTTGAAAGTACCAGTAAATTCAGGATGATCATAATCATTCGAATGTTTCCTGCATTCAAAATAAGAAACAAACCGTTGGTATGCATTATTAATATCAGGAGTAGAGAACATGCCGTCAGTTATACCTTCAACAACTTGTGCGCTAATGAAATTTGGAGTCTGGCTTGGTGAACTAGCCTCTGAATCAGTGTCGTCCTCATTCTCAAGGTTTGTAGTTTTCCACATCTCCTTATAGTGCAATATAGAATTTACTAACTGAATAGTGAATTCAAAGTCAAATCGTTGTATAGGCTTTGCACGTTTTTTTTTCTGGTTAAGAAGAAGCTTTTTGAACAATAAGTTAAATTCAAGTTCAATAATCAAGCGTCTTAACACTTCAATGTCTATTGCAAATATTGAATAGAACTTTTGAATCAATTCAGCTTGGTCATAATTAAGGGAGGTTTTATAACTATTATAATCAACAAGAAGCTGGCAAGCACGCTTAATTTCTAAACTGGAAAACATCTTAGAACATGAGATAAACTATTTAAGTTATGTTAGTTTTTTCATATTTATATTTCACTATTATGGCCTGGAGTTGCCTAGGTTTACAAGATTATAATTTGATACACAATTAGTGCAACTATAGTGAAGAGATTTAAGAATATCAATGAAATGATTGTGGTTAACAGATAACTAGGAGAAGTATTAAAAATTCTGTGAAGCATTGTCTATCACCTGTCTGTTTTTTCTTTAGAATCCTTTTAGGTGCAGAAGGTGTAAGTTATTTTGAATATTTTTGATTGCCCAGTACCAGACTTCGGAAGGTATTAATATAGAGAGGTCATTACCGGATTTTAATTCGCTAGGTACTTCGAATTCAAAGATGACATCGTATATATACTGAAACACCCGAGGAAATCACAAATGGTCATAAATTACACGCCAAAACAAAGTCCCAACACGGTGTTAATAGTAAGGGCCGTATCCTCTCTCTGTAGGCCCATCTGGTGATATATCCGATTGCTCATTCTATGCCAAAGTCACCATTTGAAGGTGGCAAGTCGGAAAATCCGCAGTCAAAACAGATGGTTGCAAATCAGAAAAATTAAATAACATACTTCTGAGTGCAACAATTACTAGTGCTGAAGCCGATGATGGTTTCTTGAGAACTAAATTATTTTTGAGTACTATTTTCGATATACACCAACTGAAAATCATAGTCTCTATTTGGACATTCTCAATTTAGATTACCATGTTCTCATTGGTTTCGCAATTAAAGGTCATGTCAAGTCCAGACATTACAGCTCTCATGAAGGTTCTGGATGAAGTAAAGGACTACATTGATATTAAAACTGCTCATACGGTTTTACTTACAATGCAATTGTCCAAGCGTGTTGACGGTGACCTCTCTAGCAGTGATCAGCAAAATGTACAAACCGCTAATGGAGATATCGTTTCTCAGGATAATCTTCAGAGGTTAATCGGTTATTGATTAACGATGATTGATTCCTGAACTAGATTTCATTTCATTGTTTAGAATTCTGTTGTTTACTCAGTTTTTACAGCATGTGGGCTTCTCTCAAATAGATATGAATGAAGCTGATGAAGAAGAAAAGACGGCTACAATTATATTAATTTTTAAAAAATTCGAGGGAAAAGAAAAATAAATTGAAATGTAGTTCTGTTGTGGAGAAAGTTTTCTTATCGAATGTAGATACTTTTTAACTTACACTGCTCTTTATTATCAAGGTATGAATGAGTTAGGTTTGCACAGGTTTGACCCAATTTTACATAAAATCCGGTGTTATCCTATTTTGCAACTTTATGATATATTCCAATCTTACGTGTTACGATCAAATTGGCAGTAATGCCTGTCAACTCTAGTTATCATGTTTCAAGTTGTATGTGTGAGTGTTCACTCATGTCTGCTTTGAAATAGAAACAAACTTAATTAACACATTTCGTTTGTCTATAAACATAGGCAGTCAATACACAGGAAATAAACTAATACATGGTAGTGTAACCTACTTTAAGATAACTAAATTGTAACATTATGTAAATTTTAGATTTCTGAATATTGAAAATCGAGCAATCTCTTATGTGAATACCTTATGACACTGACTCTTGAGGAGGTCTACCAGTGATTTTGTGATATTTTCTTAATTTTAGTAAAATATCGAAATGTTGGATCTAGGAGATTGGCCCAAGACAGCATAGAGGGTAGAATGCGAAGGGATAATTAAAAACAGAGTAGTGATAATTTCCTAGTAAACTGATACAGAAATGGATATATGTTGAATCTTCTTGGGATAAGATTTTAACTTACAAACTCACTTCAAGTGTTTTTCGAGAAGACCTTTATATTTTCCTTTGGTGGTACTCACCAACCTCATATGTTTTTTTTCACTTAGAATCTCTGCAAACGAAGTATCCGCTAGGTCTTTGCTTTGATTGTGTTGATATAGTTTGATCTAGATGAATATAATCTTACACTTGTGGCTCTTCCTAGATAAAGATAGTGCACTTCAAATAGGCTGTTTTATCTATCTACAGCTGGTATTTACACTTGCACAAACTCACTTCGTTCGTTTATTCGTTTGCTCGCTTGTTCGTTTTTAGTTCCACCCAAGTTACTACCCAAATAGGCAATCTACAACCAACCAATTAAATCACGCACACGAAAAAACCAAAGTCGCAAATCACTGAAAAAGTTTTTAATTGTATCATAGTCATGTTCAGACAAGCCATTCGTCAAGTTGCTAAGCAATCCAGCAGTGTTGTTAGAAGAACATACGCCACTGAAACTGCCAGCTCTGATGCTTTAAAGTTGTCGCTTGCCCTCCCACACCAAACCTTGTACGCAGACTCTGAAGTTGAACAAGTCAACTTGCCATCTGTCAACGGTGACTTGGGTATCTTAGCCAACCACATTCCTATCGTCGAACAATTGAGACCAGGTTTATTAGAAGTCATCACCAAGGGTGGTGAAACCGAACAATACTTTGTCAGCGGTGGTATCGCTACTGTCCAACCAGGTAACAAGTTGACCATTTCCGCTGTTGAAGCATTCAAGCCAGAACAATTCGATGCTCAAGCCGTCAAGAACTTGATTGCCGATGCTCAAAAGAGAGCTGCATCTTCCGATGAAGTTGTTGTTGCCGAAGCTAACATTGAATTGGAAGTTTTGGAAGCTTTGCAAGGTGTTGCCAATTAGGTGTATAATAAAAGTGTGAATAAGAATTGTAAGCAATGAATTTTGAATAATCACATCATAGGTACAATTATTATCACTATCAAATCACATTAAACGAAATATTACTATTCAAAACAAATCACAATCAATTGTAGCGTAGCACATCACAACTCACCGCCCTGTGGAAATGCGGGGTGACGGGAGAATAAAAGTATATAAACGAATAATTCTATTTAAAAAAATTATCATGAGCAACCCATCCTTAGTTTTAAACAAAATCGACGATATCACCTTTGAGAAGTTGGAATCTCCAAAGATCGAACAACCCACTGATGTTATCGTAGAAGTCAAGAAGACAGGTATCTGTGGGTCGGACATTCACTACTATGCGCACGGCAAAATCGGACAATTTGTATTGACCAAACCAATGGTTTTAGGACATGAGTCGTCCGGTATCGTGAGTGCAATTGGTCCTGGCGTCACCACTTTGAAGGTTGGCGACAAGGTTGCCATTGAGCCTGGTGTGCCTTCCAGATTCAGTGACGAATACAAGAGCGGTCACTACAATTTGTGCCCCCACATGAGTTTCGCAGCAACACCAAATTCCACCGAAGGTGAACCTAACCCACCAGGAACATTATGTAGATACTTCAAGAGTCCCGAAGACTTTTTGGTTAAGTTGCCAGACCATGTTTCTTTGGAATTGGGTGCACTTGTTGAGCCATTGACGGTCGGGGTGCATGCTTCCAGATTGGCCAACCTTTCGTTTGGTGACAATGTGGTGGTTTTTGGTGCCGGGCCAGTTGGTCTTTTGGCTGCCTCAGTTGCCCGCCAGTTCGGTGCCGCCAGTGTCATGGTGGTGGATATCTTTGACAACAAGTTGCAAATGGCACTTGATATCGGTGCAGCCACCCATGTGTTCAACTCCAAGACAGGAGGAAAGGATGAATTAATCAAAGCGTTCAATAACACCAAGCCTAATGTCGTGTTGGAATGTACAGGTGCAGAGGTTTGTATCCAATTAGGTATCGATGTCTTGTCTGTTGGAGGTAAAATGGTCCAGGTGGGTAATGCTGCTGGTCCAGTCAAATTCCCAATCACTGATTTGGTCACCAAGGAATTGCAATTATTAGGCTCATTCAGATACGGATACAACGATTACAAGACAGCAGTCGGAATCTTGGACAAAAACTATAAAAATGGCAAGGAAAAAGCCCTTGTTGACTTCGAACTGTTAATCACTCACAGATTTAAGTTTGAGGATGCAATTAAGGCTTATGACTTGGTTAGAGCCGGAAAAGCGGTTAAGGCTATGATCGATGGTCCAGAGCAAGACTCAAAGTTATAAATTATATAGCTAGTATGAATAAAGTTCTAGGTTGAATTTAGTCTACGGTTTGTAACCTAATAAGGGATTTCGGAAAATTAAATATTTTTGGGTGCAAACACGTTCCAAATCAAGGAAATCCGGCTGTTCAGCAATTTCATTATAAATACCTACTCAATACATATAGTTTTTAACTATGCTTTTCTTCAAAACCTTGTACATTCTTACCTTAGCTGCCAAGACTCTTTCCTTTGAAAGAAGAAGTGATGGAGGCCTCAAAGTTGACTTCACTGCAAAGAAAAAAGTAGCTGTAACAAAGAGAGAACTTGTATTAGATGTCGCTAATGAAAAGGCAAACGGTGCTTACTTTGCCAACCTTGAACTCGGGTCTAATAAGCAAAAGATCTCCGCGATTATTGATACTGGAAGTGGTGATTTCCTGGTTACTAGTGTGGATGCAGAAACATATAATGTACAATTCTTGCCTAACTCATTTTTTGATCCTGCTACTTCCAGTACTGCTAAGAACCTTTCTGACCCATTTGCAGTAAGTTATGGATATCACACGCTCAATGCATCTGGCTGGGTGTTCTCGGATACAGTTCATGTGAATAATATTTCGTTCCATGGTTATTTCTCTCTTGCTACAGAATCGTCTACGGGTTTCGCTATCTTAGGTCTTGGAATGTGGCCACTTGAAAGTGCTGATAAACCATACCCTAATTTTCCTTTGGCTTTAAAAGAAGCTGGAATTATCGACAAAAACTTCTACACGCTCTACTTGGATTCTCCTAATAGCGAAACAGGTTCCGTTATTTTTGGTGGAACAGACGAGTCAAAACTTGATGGTAAATTGGTCACTCTTGATTTGGTTGGCCGTGGGTACTTCATGGTCCAAGTCGACAATGCTTACTTCAATAATGATGGAGCTGTGTATACTTACAATTCTATCGTGGACACCGGTAGTACGTACAGTTCAATTCCAACTCCACTCAGAGAAGAGCTTTTGAAATTGTTCAACGTTACTGGATATCTCGAAGCAGACGATGTCTATACAGTTTCTACAGAGGGTGATTTTCCAGATGGAGAAGTAACGTTTAGTTTCGGTGAACTTGAAATTGCAATTCCATACGATGAATTTCTTGTTCGGACTGACCTGGATGAATGGGTTCTTGGTATCACTGGTTGGAAACAATTTGACGACGGGGTGAACTACGGTTTTCTAGGTGATGCTTTCTTGAGGCGTGTTTATGCTGTATTTGACCTTGACAATAAGAAACTTTCTTTTGGGAAGGCCGCATGGAGTAAAGGTCAATAGTTTTTTTGGTTGCAAATCTTTCCGGAGATTTTTCTATTTATACCTTCTTATCTTATGAATTTATTATTTCTTATTACTCATGAAAACTTTATGGTATTGTTCACTATTTTAAACACAGGTGTTAAGTATTGGGTTAGGTAATAGCAGTAATAATTGATTGTATAGTCTTCGCTATTGCTCACTTATTTATTGTTCCATAAACTAAAAGATGTGTTTTTCCTGATCGGCCCATGAAACTAATTGTTAAGTATTGGGTTAGGTGAGCTATTACTTACATATCTTTTAATACTTGATTGTATAGAATTTACTGGTTGATAGACACTTATTTATTGTTCCGTAAACTAAAAGTGTTAGGGGCTTTAGGTGATGAATACCTTATGTCAGCTTATATTATGTCAGCTACAGATTAGCCCAGCGCTACAAGTAGAGAAAACGCCTTCCGCCACCACAACCAGAGATAAGAAGAACAAGAGGCTCCTTGTTATTACTATGATGTGCTCAAAGGGGAAGTATATATATAGGGTTAAACACAAGGGTAATTTTATTTAGGAGAAATACACCTTATTGTTGTACAGGATTAATTAGTAGGAACTTATCAAATAGCCTAATCTAAACTTAACAAAAAGGTACTTTTATCGATCTGTTCAAAGCGCTAATGCCCTACTTTTTATCCGTCGGCTGAAATCCTACCAAGGCGAACTTGACGAGTATTCCTAGTGCCAGTCTTGTGTTAGTAACAATCCGAACTCTATTACTCCGTGTCAAGCTCGGTCAGGGCTGACGTAAGGTTTAAGCTGACATAAGGTATCACAAACCTAGAATCCCTAACAACAGGATTATTATTGATTTATTCTATTAGTTATCAGCTGCATGGGATAGTTCTTTACTCCAAAGTTACTTAATCTAAAGTTCCCGTCATAACTGATTAACTAAAAAAGATAAATTAACTTTGTCAAAAGTACCATTTGGAATCCGCAACGAAGAACGCAGATAAATTACAGCACTGAAAAAAAGCATGTTATCGTGACATAGCAAGCTACAGCTTAAGAATTATTACAGAATCCAAACAAGAATATTCAAGGGAGTTGTCAAATAAGCGAGAAAGAACTTTTGGCTCATTTGCATAATTCAAACTTCTCCATAAAAAATAGCAATCATAAAAAGGATGATTCCACAGTAGTATAAATAGAAGTAGAAAGAGGATTTATTGGTGAATTATGGTTCTTTTTAAAATTTTCTTTTGTATCACTTTAGCTGCCCAAGTAATTTCAATTCCCACTCTTTCTAACTTTCATAAGAGGGAAGAAGGAGGTCTAAAGCTTGACTTTCTGGTTGTCAGAAATACAAAAATATCTAAACTGAGTGCCATTATTGATAAGAGGGAAATCAATGAAACTTTAACTAAAGATTTATTCGGCGGCTTTTACTATGCAGAAATTGAGATTGGATCAAATAAGGAAAAGGTTGAAGTACTTATTGATACAGGCAGTGCTGATTTGTGGGTCATTGGTAAAAATGTAAGCATTGGAAGTTATCAAATACAGCCTCAGTACGTGTACGATGTATCAACATCCACAACTGGCAGGAAAACCAACAATTTCTTAGATGCAATTTATGGTGGTTTTGTTGAAGCTCGGGCTCCAATCTACGAGGATACTATTGGCATAGCAGGTACAGATGTTAAGGCATACTTTGGAGTTGCCACAGCGACTACCTCATCTATTGGTATATTTGGTATCGGCTTCGAATCAGCTGAGGCTTCTAATGAAGAGTATACTAACTTTCCAAATTCTTTAAAACAGGCTGGTCTTATCGAAAAGAATTTGTACACAATATACTTGGAATCTCCAACCAGTGAAACTGGTAGTATTATTTTTGGTGGAACTGACGATTCCAAGTTAAATGGGCCGTTGGATACTCGTCCATTTATTTCTTCCGATTATCTTACAGTTACTGCAGATGGTATTTCCGCTCCAAATTCGATTAGCTACGGTTCTTTTCCAGCTATCTTAGATACTGGTACAGATTGGAGCAGGATCCCTACTCCTTTAAGAGATGAAGTCGCGCAACTATTCACAGTGGTTAGCTATAACCAAGTCATTGATGCCTACATTGTTAAAAATGATTTAATTCCAGAAGGTGGATTGACTTACAAATTCGGAGAGGCTGAAATCTATTCTCCTTTCTCAGAATTGCTTGTTTACAATGACGACGATACTAGCATTCTTGCTCTTTGTGGATTTGAACAGATGCTGGATGGAAATGTTGCAATTTTGGGTGACAATTTCTTGAGATACGCCTATGTTGTTTTTGACCTTGATGATAAGACTGCTTCTATTGGTAAGGCAGCTTGGAAAAATTAAGAACTTGGAATAAATTAATTTAGTAATAAATACTGAGTGAGTCTACAGAACTGATTATAGGAGTTGATTAATTGTTAATGGAAGACAGCGTATGCCAGATTGAACTTTGACTGAGGATAATCATCATCAACATAGAAATTCTAAAACTATTGTCCTATCAAATTAGAGCTGAACATAAATCAATTTGCAAAATTAGAAGAGATAAACGGCTAAGATTTTCAATGTATCGCACTACACGGCTATTGCGATATCGGAATATCGGTGCTTGAAGGATAACAAAGCATAAAAGTGATACACAAACCGCTTGAATGAAATGTCCAATAATGCAAGAGCAAAGTAATGGCTCTTGACTTGCGCATATTTCATCCTCGAATATAAAAAATAATGAGTCTGCAAAATGTGTCTTAAATCTGATAAGAGAGAAAGCAATTATATTTATCAGAACACTAAATGATGCATTTATCGAATACTATAAATAAGAGAAGAATGGAGAATATTTATGACATCATGGTTCTTTTCAAATCTTTAACTTTTATCATTTTTGCTGCGCAAGTGCTAGCACTTCCAAGTATTCATAACCTCCAGAAGAGAAAAGAAGGTGGCCTCAAGCTTGACTTTCAGGTTATCAGACCGAGTGCTCTTATTTCCAGCCTGGCTACTACTGATCAAAAGAGAGAAATCAAAGAAGATTTGTTAAATTCTTTACGGTATCTGTCTTACTTTGCAGAAATTGAAATTGGATCAGGTAAAGACAAGGTCTTGGCTGCAATTGACACTGGAAGCTCAGACTTGTGGGTAATTGGCGATGGTGCAGATACAAAAGGTTTATCTATAGAACCTCACTTTTTATACGATTCGTCGACATCTACGACTGGCCAGGTAACTAACAATACATTTAGCTTGGTATATGGTGATCAAACTGGTGCCCAGGGACTAATTTATAAAGACAATATTGGAATTGCTGGTGCTAATGTAGAGGCATATTTTGGTGTTGCCAATCAGACATCTTCTAACACTGGTGTCTTTGGTATTGGATTTGATACAATTGAATCTACTCAAAGTAAGTATCCAAACTTTCCAGAATCATTGAAGGCCTCTGGCCTCATTGACAAAAACTTATACACAGTTTACTTGGACTCGCCGACAAGTCAAACTGGTAGTATCATTTTTGGTGGCACTGACGATTCCAAGTTAAATGGGCCATTGGAAACTCGTCCTTTTGTCTCACCTTACGAACTTGTAATTACTGGAGATAGTATCTCATCTGCAGTGGGTAACTACAGTCAATTCAATGTTCTATTGGATACTGGTTCAGCTTGGAGTCAAGTTCCATCTCCATTAAGAAAAGATATCTTGAAATTGTTCGATGTAATCGAATACAATGAAGGACTTGATGCTTACATTGTTCTGAACGATGTAATACCAGAGGACGGGTTGACAGTCACTTTCGGTCAAGTTGAAATCAATGTTCCATTTTCAGAATTGCTTGTTTATAATAACGAATCATCCAATATTCTTGCACTTGGAGGATGGGATACGATGTACGATGGTACTAAAATGGCCCTTTTTGGTGATAACTTTTTGAGATACGCCTATGTTGTTTTTGACCTTGATGATAAAACTGCTTCCATTGGTAAGGCTGCCTGGGAACATTAAAACATTTTTTAGCATTTTTAAAAAAATTACAATCCAAAGAATGACAAACTGTATGCACTAGTAATTAAAGAGTGTAATTTTTAGATAGTGAAATTATTGAACATAGGGATTTTTGTATAAAAAGAATTGTATTAAACCAAGGGCTAACAACTTTTTGTTATCTCCTATTTATTTGGGAGTCAATTTTAAACTTGAATTTTAGTGTTCATTGGTTTTACTTTTTTTTGGGCTTTTTATAATTTATTCTACCATAATACCCGATATTGGCAACAATATGATATAAAGTATTGCTACCATGTTTCGGCAGCAAACACACATGTATATATTTAACCGCCGAGTGCCCAACTAATCAGCAAGAGGTATTCTAAAGTTCGGACACGCAGGTATCAACAAGTATGGTATTGTGTTCGACCAAGAAGATATCAATCCGCAATATACAGCAGACCGGTGTTAATATTCCATTAATAATACCGAATTCAGCAAACTCATGCAGTTAAACGGATATCATTGAAACAGCCATTCGCTGTACGGCTGTCACGCCACAGCCTGTAGTGGTATTAAAGGCTTATATCGCAGCTCGTTAGTACACAAAAAGCACAAGTGATTTCGTGTACAATTTAACTTTTTTGGCTCTTGACATGTGCATATTTCAAACCCGAGGATGGAAAAAAATAAAATCAGGCTGCAAAACGATAACTGATAAGACATAGCAATTATAATTATTGGTCAATAGAGTATAAGCCATGTATCATGAAAGCTATAAATAAGAGAAGAAATGAACCATATTTTGAACATCGATGGTTCTCTTTAAAACATTAACCTTTATTACTTTAGCTGCTCAAGTGCTCGCACTTCCTACACTTCCTAAGCTCCAGAAGAGAGAAGGAGGGGGTCTCAAGCTTGACTTTCTGGTTATTAGACCCAATATTCACGTCACTAACCTGAGCATTAGTGAGAACAAGAGGGATATCCATGAAGTCTTAACTAATGCCCCGCAATATGGGTGTTATTTTGCAGAAATCGAGATCGGGTCTAGTAAAAAAAAGGTCCAAGGTGTTCTTGATACTGGAAGTTCTGATTTATGGGTCATTGGTGCTAATTCAGGTACCAACGGTGCAAGCGTTGCTCCTCAATTTATATATGATGTCTCATCTTCGTCAACTGGCGTTCAAACTAATAATGCGTTTGATACTGGATATGGAGACGGTTCAGGTGCCCATGGACCAATCTATAAAGATAGTATCGAGATTGGGGGTGCAACTGTGGAAGGATATTTCGGGGTTTCTCAAGAGGAAACGACTGGTACAGGTGTTTTTGGTATCGGATTTGAATCTCTTGAAGCTACTCCAAATAAGTACCCCAACCTTCCAGAATCATTGAAGGCTGCTGGTCTAATTGACAAAAATTTGTACACAGTGTATTTGGACTCGCCATCGAGTCAAACTGGTAGTATTATTTTTGGTGGAACAGATGAAACCAAGTTGAATGGAGAATTGGATACTCGTCAATTTGTGTCTTCTAATGCACTTATGGTTCTTGCAGACGGAATTTCTACACCCGATTCGGGTAGTTACGGTCAGTACTACGCACTCTTAGATACTGGTACCACTTGGAGTTGTATCCCGACTCCTTTAAGAGATCAAATCTTGCAATTGTTCACAGTTGTAAGCTATAACAAGCAAGATGATGTCTACATTGTTCAAAATGATGTAACTCCAGAGGGAGGATTAACATACACTTTTGGGAATGTTGAAATATACGCCCCTTATTCCGATTTGCTTGTTTACAACGATGCAAATACAAATATTCTTGCTCTTGCTGGATTTCAACTGCAGGACGGTAACGACTTTGCAATCTTAGGTGATAACTTTTTAAGATATGCGTATGTTGTTTTTGACCTTGATGGCAACACAGCTTCCATTGGTAAGGCTGCATGGGAGCAGTAAACTCTTTAGATATTAAAAGATATATCGTCAATTTATAGTTGGATTTAGTATAAAAAATTTACTTGTTGTTCTGAAGGAAATGCTATTAAGTAAAATATAAAATTCATAAGTATTGGATTAATAAATGTACGGTACTCAATAAATGTTTGTATTTGCAAATTTAAATGAATTGGTATTAAAATAAACATTGTGGTGTGTTCCAAAATTATTAAGAATGTAAGATATTCTTCAAAACTTGTATGTTTAATATGTTAGTCATGTTAATGAGCTAGTTTCATGAGGTATTTAGTCATATGTACATGGCTTCACATGTTGTATGTTTTTCTCAATACAATTTGTTAAGCATTTCACGTGGTAAATGGCTTAGTTGTTAATAGGTAAGTGGTGAAGTTTTGTTTGAATCGCTCTGGTAAGAACTCAAGATGATATTATGATTTATTTTAGAGATATAATTGGGTATTTATAGTTTTCGTTTCATATAGTAAGACAGATTCTGTTACAATCAGTGTAGTATTAGACGAATCCCTGTTTATTTAATCACTACTTACTCGATCAAAAAGATGAGTGTTTGTTAGGGTGTGTTAAGTAAAGCTGACATAAGGTATTAATAACCTAGTTCCCTAACACATTTCATTTTCTTCTCTAATTTTTCTGTTTCCAAATACATTTTACCTACGCTCCCATGTCCTTGGCCAGATTGTTTCATTTTGGCAAAACCACAAGTAATAATATTTTAGTGTTTTCTTATGTAGAAATAAGAGACCTCGACGTCCTATTTATTTGGGTACTTCTTTCATGTTTAACTTCTAATCAGAATGAAATTTTTCATGATTCACTTTCTGATTGCATTTGAACAACATTTTTGTTATAGTTACAATTACAGCTACTTCATATAAATCGGTTTCATGCCCTTATTATTAAAAATACAAATCCAATTTAATTGACCAGAGTTATAAATTATTTCTAATTTGCATGATAGTTGAATTTTAGGAATTAAAGAAAATTGTTGTTTCCAAAAAATGGATAATAATTTTTATCAAGATCAGTCGAAATATTAATTTATAATCCGGAACTCAGAATATGCATGCAGGTTAACGGATAAGATTATCAAATAAATGCCACCCGTTCGGTTATTGTACCACAGCAAGTAGCGGGATTAGGGGTTAAGCAAAGAACCGAGGCATTTAAAAGAGTGAAATGCCAAACAATGCAAGAGCAAATCATTGGCTCTTGACATGTGCATATTTCAAGAGTGAGAATAAAAATCAGGCTGCAAAATGAAAAAGTTTGATAAGAGATAATTCTTGCAAAAAGTTTATAAATATAAAAAAAGGCAATATACTGATAAATATTATAAAGAATATTTTGAATCTCAATGGTTCTATTCAAAGAATTAACGTTCATCACTTTAGCTACTCTAGTGCTCTCATTTCCTAGTTTTCTCAACCTTCAAAAGAAAGAAGGTGGAGGTCTTAAGCTTGACTTTCTAGTTAATAGATCTATTATCACAAATCATAGTACCATCTTTAACAAAAGAGAAATTGATGAAGCTTTAGCAAATACTCCCCACTATGGTTGTTACTTTGCTGAAATTGCCATTGGATCAGGGAAGGAAAAACTCCAAGCCCTTGTTGATACTGGAAGTTCTGATTTGTGGGTTATTGGTAAAGACTCTGATACTGGCAATTCGAGGTTAGCACCCGGAACCCTATATGATGTTTCTTCCTCTACAACTGGAGTGAAAACCAATAATTCATTTAATATTATATATGAAGACAGAACTGGTGCTCATGGACCGATCTATAAAGACAACATTGAAATCGCCGGTGCAAAATTTCAAGCAAATTTTGGGGTATCTCAAAAATCCACATCTAAGAGTGGTGTGTTTGGTATTGGATATGAAGCTCTAGAATCAACATCAAGTAAGTACCCTAACATTCCAGAATCATTAAAGGCCGCTGGTTTAATTGATAGAAATATGTACACAGTGTACTTAGACTCGCCAACAAGCGAGACTGGGAGTATCATTTTTGGTGGAACAGACGAATCCAAGTTGGATAGAGAATTAATAACCCGCAAGTTCATTTCAAAAGAAGCACTTTTTGTTATTGCAGATGGTATTTCGACTCCACTTTCCGGCAGCCACGGAAAGTTTTATGCTCTTTTGGATACAGGTACTACTTGGAGTCGTATTCCTACTACATTAAGAGATGAAATATTAAAAATGTTTGAAGTAGTAAGATATAACAAGAGTCAAGATGTCTACATAGTTGAAAAAGGGTTTGTTCCAGAAGGTGGGTTAACATTTCATTTTGGAAATGTTGAAATCTATGCTCCCTTCTCGGACTTGGTTCTACGAAACGATGAGAATACAAATGTCCTTGCTCTTGGTGGATATGTGCTGCAGGGAGATACTAACTATGCAATTTTGGGAGATAACTTTTTGAGATATGCTTATGTTGTTATTGACCTTGATGGAAACACAGCTCCTATAGGTAAGGCTGCTTGGGAGAAGTAAACTATTTGTTAAACTTTGTGAAGTAAAAATTACACTGTAATCACTAGAGAAGTGAGCGTTTAAATTAACTGTTCTTTAGAAGAAATATAGAAGCTATCCTGAAATAATTGGTTGCAGGCAGCTTATATATTTTAGTATTGGAATTTTAAATATTTTTCATGATTGTCATTGTTTTGACGAATATCCCTCTATGTAGACCCCTTCGAAGAGTCTCACCATGAGTTAAAAAATAAGTTCGTAGCTCACTCCTTTGTAATGATGAGCAATCATGTATTAAGATAAATTATTCAAATGTAAATTATTGGTACGCATCGCATAAGTTTATTAGCTTGATTATATAATAGTAGTGTGGTATATTTTGTAACAGGTTATTTAATCGCTGTTGGCTATAAAGCGTTTTTCCTATATCCTTTAATCCAACTATAGCACTCCTATTTATAATTTTTAGCCCCGAGCTTCCACTTTTGGTCTCCTTTCCTTTCATTAGCCGAATTCTTTATCAGAGATTCACTATCTGCCGGTTTCTAGTTGTTTTATCCATTAATTCTGGATTTCTCTTATTCTAAGCGTCTTTGAGACACTCGGCGCCGAAACCTCATCTTACAAATGTATAACTTCAATTTCTAGTTTCAAAGCAGCAGGTATACGTTTACTCTTTCTCTGAATTTAATACCAAGTGTTGTAAATTCCCAAAGCCGATCACGCCACTTCTATCTTAATGCGTTGAGCAAAACTGACAAACGCTATATTAAACCTCTAGTCCCTAAAAATTATACAAATGTGTGATTATTAATAAACAGGTTTAGGTTATGGAAATAAGAGTGATAATCTTCATCAGAATGAATAGTAAACTTTCTGGATTTTCAGATACAAATTTTCAACAAAGTAATTAATAAAAATACAAAATAATAGCTCTAAAAGTTTTCTTTAGCCTTTTTCTGTGAGTTTTCATTATGTTTAAACCATTATATTTTGAACCTTCTTTTATTACAGGATGGATCTCAAAATTTCTACTCCTACCACTTCACATCATTAAAAAAGCATAAATTCCCACCAATTAAGCTTCTTTCAGTCTCAGCGTAAATGGTACTCTTTTTCTGTTAGGACTCTATTATGTTTCTTATTGAATCTTATCTGAACGACTTTTGTTTCTTTGCGTTGACGTGCCGTTCATTGAAAGGCTCATTTGAGCAGCTTGAAACAGAGAAAGTAATTAGACATCTATTTTCTTCATGGATTACAAAGTTTTCTTCTAGTCGCTCACTTGTTCGGTTCTTTGCTTGCTCGAAAAAATCTAGGAAGATGACAAGAGTACCAAATTGTCTCGCCGGATTATTATATCGCTAAGGATCTAATTTGTAAGGTTTGAACGAATATTTTCATTAAATGGGTTATAAGGAGATAATGAATTACGTCTTCTAGATAATAAGCAATTAATTAGGACTGGTCGGAATAACAATGTATAATTAGGAACACACATACTCGGATTCAAAAAGAAATGCGTACGGCTCTTGTAACAAAGTAAATAGGTGGTATTAAAGCGAAAATACAACACCTAATAAATACAGCTCAAGTGGAATGTCGAATAATGCGAGACAAACCATTGGCTCTTTTCATGTATGCAACCTCGAGAATAAGAAAATACAGCTAAATTATTACATCTGATAAGATACAATTATTAGATGGAGAAGATAAACGCCCTTGTAATAAAAGTATAAATAGGTGTGAGAAACGATTAATGTTATACCTCAATGGTATTCTTCAAGACAATAATAACTATCATCATTTTTGCTGCTCATTTGTCAGCACTTCCTACTCTTCCTAATCTTCAAAAGAGAGAAAGTGGAGGCCTCAAGCTTGACTTTCTGGTTATCAGACCCAGCTCTAATATTATTAACCTGACAAAATCAGTTAGTAAGAGGATTATTAATGAAGTTTTAGGTAATTCTGTACAGTTTGGATGTTATTTTGCAGAAATTGAGATTGGATCAAGTAGAAAAAGGGTCCAAGGTGTCCTCGATACAGGAAGTTCAGACTTATGGGTCATTGGTGCAAATTCTGCAACTAGCGGTCGGAGTTTAGCACCATGGACCATGTACGATGTTTCATCTTCTACGACTGCTGTGAAGACTAACAATGCGTTTGATATTGGTTATGTGGATGGTTCCGGTGCTTATGGGCCTATCTACAGGGACAATATTGGTATTGCCGGTGCTAATGTTCAGGTTTACTTTGGGGTATCTCAAAGTACAACTACTAACACAGGTGTTTTTGGTATCGGATTTGAATCTCTCGAAGCTACTCCAAATAAGTACCCCAATCTTCCAGAATCTTTGAAGGCTGCTGGTCTCATTGACAAGAACTTTTACACCGTATATTTAGACTCTCCAAAGAGTCAAACAGGTAGTATCATTTTCGGTGGAACAGACAGTTCCAAATTGGATGGACCATTAGACACTCGTCCCTTTGTCTCACAAAAGACATTAACTGTTATTGCAGATGGCATTTCTACTCCACATTCCGGTAGCTACGGCAAGTTCCGCGCGGTCTTAGACACAGGTACCACATTTAGTCGAATCCCAACACCATTAAGAGATCAAATCGTGAAGTTGTTCAAAGTTGTCCTGTATGCACAGAATGAAGACCTCTACGTCGTTGAAAAAGGGTTTATCCCAGAAGGTGGATTGACCTTTTACTTTGGAAATGTTCAAATATATGCCCCCTTCTCGGACTTGGTTCTTCCAAATGATGAGAATACAAATTTTCTTGCTCTTGGTGGTTATGTACTGGATGGTGTTACTAACTATGCTATTTTAGGAGATAACTTTTTAAGATATGCGTATGTTATTTTTGACCTTGATGGAAACACAGCTTCCATTGGTAAGGCTGCATGGCAGAAATAAGAGTCCTGAAGAATTTATTTAGTAACAAGTGATTATGACACAAGTTGTAGTAATATTAAAAAATAAAGGAACTGCATACGACACATATTTGTGTCAATTTGACCGAGGAGTTAAATCAGGTCTGTAAAACTATGATATTTTAATTTATGGAGTTTAAAGAGTAATAAATTGTGAAGTAGTAGATGATACCAATAACTGATGTTCAAATAGGGTTGAAGCTGTTTCTAACTTCTTTGTCGAATAAACAGCCGGTTAATGTATCATGAGTACAAAATATTTTTCAGGTTCAATTAATAACAAGTGTAGAATAAGAAAGACGGAATAATTGCTGAACTCAACACATTTTCATTAAAACCGACTTACATTCTGATTAATCCTTGATTAACATCATGCAGATAAACGGACATAACATGCCATAAACTGCACAAAGTTACAGTCAAAGAGCAACTAACGCTAACGTTGGACACACAAAATGCACACATGAAATGTTTGACAATTGGAGGAGCGACCACTGGCTCTTGACATGTGCATATTTCAAGCTCAAGCATGAAAAAAAAAGTGGCTGCAAAAGGATAACAACTGATAAGACTTGATTGCGCAAAGATCGAAAAAGAAACGCCGTAATATCAAGAAGTATAAATAGGAAGGTAATGGGATACTTTGCAGATATAATGGTTCTCTTTAAAACATTAACTTTCATTACTTTAGCTGCTCAAGTGCTCGCACTTCCTACACTTCCTAAGCTCCAGAAGAGAGAAGGAGGGGGTCTCAAGCTTGACTTTCTGGTTATTAGACCTAATATTACGATCACTAATCTGAGTGCGATTGTTAACAAGAGGGACATTGACGAAAATTTAGCCAATACTCCATCGTATGGATGCTATTTTGCTGAAATCGAGATTGGATCTGGTAAACAAAAGGTTCAAGGGGTGATTGATACCGGAAGTTCTGACTTGTGGGCGATTGGTGCTAATTCTGATACCAGTGGTGTAAGTGTAGCGCCTCAGTTCACCTATGATGTTTCATCATCTACGACAGGTGTGAAAACTAATAATGCGTTTGATATTACCTATGGAGACAAAACTGGTGCCCATGGTCCATTCTACAAGGATACTATTGAAATTGCTGGTGCTACTGTAGATGGCTACTTCGGAGTTTCTCAAAAAACAACCACAAACACAGGTGTGTTTGGGATTGGATTTGAATCTCTTGAAGCTACTCCAAATAAGTACCCCAACCTTCCAGCATCATTGAAGGCTGCTGGTCTCATTGACAAAAACTTGTACACGGTATACTTAGAGTCCCCCACTAGTAAAACAGGCAGTATTATCTTTGGAGGTACAGACGAATCCAAGGTGAATGGAGAATTGGTTACGCGCCCATTCGTTTCTACGGAAGCATTCTTTGTTGTTGCCGATGGAATCATAACTCCCGATTCAGGCAGTTACGGCCAGTACTACGCACTCTTGGACACTGGTACCACTTGGAGTCGTATTCCAACTCCTTTAAGAGATGAAATTTTGAAATTGTTCACAGTTGTCAGCTATAACAAGAATGAAGACATTTACACTGTTCAAAATGATGTAATTCCAGATGGAGGATTAACGTACAAATTTGGAAATGTTGAAATATATGCACCTTTCTCAGACTTGCTTCTTTCCAATGATGATAATACAAACATTCTTGCTCTTGCTGGATTTGAAGAAATGGATGATGGTACCCAGTATGCGATTTTAGGTGATAACTTTTTGAGATATGCGTATGTTGTTTTTGACCTTGATGGTAAAACTGCTTCTATTGGAAAGGCTGCATGGCAGGAATAAGAGTTTGTCAGGAATGTATTTAGGAATAAATATCAAGAAAGGTATGAATTATTAGCTGATACAACTTGTTTATTGGTCCTGTGTCTGCAACTTTGTGGACAATAATTAAATCCTCCGTTGAAACCAGAGCCGAGGAAAAGCACTAGGTTATGGTGATTCGTTTCAGGTGCTCCTCTGGTCTCGACTGGAACTGGGACTTGACACCAATCAAGTGAAACCATGTGGATGTCATCATCATGCCTAGACATAAACTTAGTTAAGGTTACGAAACATATGACACTCTGTTTGATCCAGGAAACAATTCATTGATAAAAGTGAAATGAATTAAGGTTACTGTTGCTAATTTGGAAGGTGAAATTTCATAACACTGAATTTAACAAGCCAAAAGAAAACAATTATCAAACTATACTCACTATATAATATTGCATTATGATCCGATTAATTTAATAACATCATGCAAACGAGGACTGTTGTCAGGTAATCAAGCGTTGAGCACACAAAAGTCACACGTGATGAACCCAACAATGCGCAAATAAACACAGGCTCTTGACATGTGCATATTTCATGCTTGCAAAGAAAAAACAACGGCTGCAAAATGAATGCACCAAGATTTGAAATTAGATGAAAAGTATAAATAGGGGAGAAACGGGATGGTTTAATCAATGGTTCTCTTCAAAACATTAACATTTATCAGTTTAGCAGCTCAAGTGCTCGCACTTCCTACACTTCCTAATCTTCAAAAAAGAGAAGACGGGGGTTTTAAGCTTGACTTTCAGGTTGTCAGGCCTAGTAGTTACGACACACAACTGAGCTCTAACAAGCGGGGAATTGAGGAAAAGTTAGTGTTTAACCCAAAGTATGGAGGTTATTTTGCAGAAGTATTGATTGGATCGACCAAACAAAAAGTCCAAGGAATTCTTGACACTGGTAGTTCTGACTTATGGGTGATTGGAAAGGATTCAGACACCAATGGTGAAACCGTTGAAGCGCAATTCACCTACGATCTTTCATCTTCAACGACTACAGAGAACACCAACAACGAGTTTGAGCTCGTTTACGGAGACAAAAGTGGAGCCAGCGGGCCAATCTTCAAGGACAATCTTGAAATCGGCGGTGCTACATTCCCCGGGTACTTTGGGGTGTCCGAGAAGACGACAACCAGCACGGGAGTGTTTGGGATCGGGTTGGAGGCTCTCGAGGCCACGCCAAACAAGTACCCCAACCTTCCCGAGTCGATGAAGGAGGCCGGGCTCATCAAGAAGAACATGTACACCGTGTACTTGGACTCGCCAACCAGCACGACCGGAAGCATCATTTTCGGAGGAACAGACGAGTCCAAGTTGAGCGGGCCGTTGGACACTCGGCCTTTTGTCTCGCCGTACGCGCTCATGGTCAATGCCGATGGGGTTTCCACCCCCAACTCGGGTGGCTACGGCGAATTCAAAGCTCTCTTGGACACGGGAACCAGCTGGAGTCACATTCCAACTGCTTTGAGAGACGAAATCGTCAAGTTGTTTACAGTCGTGAGATATAACAGTGACGAAGACTACTACATAGTCAGAAATGATGTGACTCCAGAAGGGGGTTTAACTTTTAAGTTCGGGAAGGTTGAAATATATGCCCCATTTTCGGACTTCCTTCTTCGTAACGACGATAGATCAAACATTCTTACTCTTGGGGGGTTTGAGGAGATGAATGATGGCACTCAGTTTGTTACTTTAGGGGACAACTTTTTGAGGTATGCGTATGTAGTTTTTGATCTTGATGATAAGACGGCGTCTATTGGGAAGGCTGCCTGGCAGAAGTGATAAAAGAAGTGTTAGTTGTTATCTTATTAAATAGAATAAAGAGTGATAACACTGCAAATCAAGTGTGAGGGTTTTTCTATGAAGGCTGCACTTACAACCTTACGCTGTGAACCGTGCGTGTTATAATTGATTAGAAAAAGGAAGACGCATGATGTTAACAAGTTAATAAAGTTAAATGTAGGAGATCTGATCTCAGGTAGAATATGTTACGCTACATAAGTGAATCAAGAATCCTAACTCACGAAAAAGGGAAGAAACATAATGTATGTTAACCTAGTTATGATCTCAGGTAGAATAAGTTGCTACATAAGTTAAATATCAAGAATCCCTCACTTCATTCGTTTGTTCGTCGTTTGTTCGTAGTTCATTTGTTCGTTCGCTTGTTCGTCGTTTGTTCGTTCGCTTGTTCGCCGTTTGTTCGTTCGCTAGTTCGTTCTTTTTTATTCGCACTCTTCACATCTAAAATTTTTCATCATGTCTCTCACAACCAAAGAAGCATTCAGCAAACTCCCAAAGAGGTTGCACAACTTCTTCCTTAAATACCCACCGCGTCCCTTTGCCGAGTACTCAGACAAACCAAGCACAACCAATGACCCAAAGTTGAACCCATTCATGCCAAACAAAAACCCAGAGAGTAACAGATGGCACAGCGCAAAGGTGTCATTGAGAAACTCCAGTGACTTATACAAGATGGCCCGCAAGTTCGGGATCCAGGACTTGTTGCCTCCTTCGCCAAAGAGATTCTACGACGACAAGTACTACGAGAATAAGAAATGGATGAGAGGTGTGTTATCGCACAAGCAACACAAGTGGGAGAGAGAGTTGCCTGAAAAGTTGAAGGAGAGAGCCGAGGCCATCAAGAATATGGATGAAACCATTGTGAAGGCCAGACCTGACTATAAGAAGCAGATTAAGAAGAGGGCTGAGAAGGAGAGATCTTGGTTTTAGTGTAAATAGTGATAAATAGAGTGGTAATAAATAGTGAAATGAGTGGTACGTTTAGAGAGTGATCGCAATAGTTTCTACAATCTTGAAATCCATGTTTATTATTACTGTGACGATGGGTAATACCATCTATGGATGAGTAGACCGAGTGTGTTTGGATGAGTAGACCGAGTGTGTTTGGATGAGTAAGAAAGAGTGTGTTTGATGAGGCGATGTTTTCGAAGATATCGGGGGATGATTTATTCGAAGTTATGATTGTTATCACTCGAGTGTAGGGAATGAGCATTATCTGATAGTGAGAGAGGGTGAGTATTCTCGCACTGGAAATGGTATATTCAGGGATGTTAAGTGTAGGGAGAATGCCTAGGTCATTCGAGGGTGGCGAGAATGAATGCAAACACCCTCACATAATACCTATCGAAGGTCAATCGTGCTATGCGGGGAGTACCTAAGCTCTATCATTGAGGGAAAATGGCTACCCAAGCTCATAAATGATAAATAGAGGATTCTCGCTACGCTCGACTCCTAGAATCCTACTTTCTAACACTCTTCAGCAAAACCCCATCAATGTCCAACTCATCGGGCAACAATATCTGCCGAATCTGATTCCCCCGAATGTTAATATACGCCAACAACTGCGGATCCTGATTAGGCTGAACCAACTTTATATTCTTCAACGACAAGTTCATCAGCGGCGAACACAGCAAAACCTGGCCATTCACAGTATTGCCGTTCTTCAACTCCACAGTCACGGGCTGGGTCGTCGAAGACGGAAGGTTCATCAAAAACTTGACTAATTTCATTTATTTTTTTTTCATCTTCCATGACAACTTTAGCAGACCGAATTCGAGACATTCCGCCGGTAACACGGTTCTTCACGATCACCACGGTGTTGGTGTGCGTGGTGGTCAAGCTCGGGTTTATACTGAAGGAGACGTTTTTGAGTACGTGGGACGTTTACGAGTATAATTGGAGCGTGCTCGAACGATCATACGCCTACGACAACTGGTTCGAGTTTGGGTTGAACGCAGTCTGGTTTGTGTTCCAGGGCTATCGGTTCTTCACGTGTTTCATGCTTCCTCGCGGCTTGGTCGCCGAGCAGGAGGTGTCTGCGGTCATGGACATCTACTTTTTCTACACGTTTGCCAACAACTTGGAGCACTACCGCGGCAAATTCAAGGGCAACTTTGCGGACTGTCTATGGTTCACGCTAGTGGCCGGGTGCATAATTAAGGTGTTGACGTTTGTTTACACGTGGTTTGACACCGAGCACCTTCCTGTGTACCATGATATGATGCTCTCGTGCGTGACGTATATGTTCCTGCGTGAGCTGCGGAACTCGAACATCAATTTCATGGGGATTATTCCGATCAAGGCGTATTACTTGCCGTTATTTAACATGGCTGTGAAGGCGATCACGGCTGGGTTTCCCTCGTTTTTGGATACGTTTATTGGGATTCTTGGCGGTTACTTGTACCAGTGTCTTCAATCGGGCACATGGCCGTTGTATAATCTCAGCACGCAATCGTATGCCAAGTTTTACTTGATCCAGACGGAGGGCAACCGCGTGGGCACGCTGCAGAATGTGCGGACAATGAATGATAAGGGTGCGGGTGACGACTGGATTCTGCCTGCTGTTTTTGATGTTGGTTATTTGCCTGCGCCTGTGTGGTTGAGGCGGTTGGTGAGGTATGAGAAGACGAGGGGGACTGTGAAGGTTGAGGAGCATGAGGTGTATGCTAGTGGGAGTGGAGTTGCGTTTAGGGGGAAGGGGCATAGGTTGGGAAGTTAACTGCAATTCACGAGTGACAATTCACGAGTGACAATTAACGAACGAAGTGAGTAAATTGTCTGTGACTTAATTTGAATATGACGAACGAACTAAGTTAAACAACGAATAAACTGAGTTAAACAAACAAAGAAACTCAGCTAAACCAAAGAAACTCAGCTAAACCAAAGAAACTCAGCTAAACCAAAGAAACTCAGTTAAACAAACCCACTTAAACAACCCCTTACACTCAACTCAGTATCACGTGAATCAACCAGTCCAATAAACTAAACAAATATACGATAAAGAAATCAAAATACCTTTTCATACTCTCTTACTTCTTGTATCTTACTCTTTACATATTTCTCAATAGAACATGGCTACAATATACAAAAATAGATTGATAGTGATATGTGATGTAACAATAAGATCTGCAGAGTCTCGAGTGAACAATAGCTATTTTACGAGAATTATAAATGATATTCTGTGGTCTTTAGAGATTAGAAACTAGGTCTGTAGAGATTAGAAACTACATCCATAGAGATTGGAAAATCTTTAGCGCTTAAAGCAGCATCAATTGTAATGAGTGATTTATGAGTTAATTTATTTGGTGAAAAATTAACTCAGTTATTAGGAGCCCACGAATAAAATTAACTCACTTGGTGGTTAAATAGAAGTGCCTCTTCCCAATTATCACGCTCATTTCCAAATAAACTCAGTTGGATAATTTGTGAATTCGCTTGATATTTGTTTGTCGGAAAACAATCGTAAGATTTTCAATTGTTTACTCGTGTAAAATGAACGAAAACATGGAGGGAGAAGGAAGTCTGAACGACGCCCCCAGAGGACGTTCATCCAGTTTGACAACACTCCCAACATTAAGAGCTACATCAAGCAAAAGCAAATTAAAAACGTACAAGCTGAAGCATAACCTCAAAAGAGCATCGTCGCATCACGGGCACAAGCTAATCTACTCTGTGGATGATGACATTGAAGACGCCATCCAAGAGGAAAACGCGGCCGTCGAGGAGGACACGGAGTTGAACTACGCCGAAGGGTACTCGGATGCTGTGCGGGACTTACAGAAGTACAGGCATTTTGCGGAGGAGGATCGTGGGCGGAGCGAGGAGGTGGAAGACGGCGGGGAGAGCGAGGAGGCAGAGGCGCCTGCGGACGAGGAGCAGGAGGAGGACGGGGCGGATGCGGCCAGCGTGTCGTCCGACTCGTCGCGCGAGCTGTTGAATTTGCGGGAGCGTCAGGACGCCATCAACTCTACACATCCGTTTGGTATCAAAATCTGGAAGCCGTCGTTGTACAAGAAGAAGCGGTCGGTGGCCGCGCGCGCGGAGGAGGACATCCACGACTTTGACCCCCGCAAGCCCACCGCAGACATCCACTGGGGGGTGACGGCCACCAACCTTTTGTGGACGTGCACGGCAGGGATCTTTATGTTTGGGTTGTGCCTTCTTGCGGCGTTTGCGGTGTTTGTGCTCTCGGGGTTTGCCGTGCACAAGAACCTGCGTCTGTACGTCAAGCTCTTGCTCAAGTTGGGTAAGTACTGGTTGTTTCCTTTTGGCAAGTTTGTGTTGTTGACGCGGGACGAGAACTACATGGAGGAGGACGAATTGGACGGACGGACGATTTCCGAGTTCCACAGATGGCGTCTTCAGGAGGAGGGCCGGTTGTTCTATGCGCCTCCCAGGCGCTTCACCGCTGGCGACGAGTCTCGTCCGACGCTCAAGGACCACACGGGGCGGCCTCTCAGAGATACGTATTTGTTGGATGAGTCCGATGCCGTGTCGTCGGACGACGCGGCAGAGGACGCTGCCTCTGCCGACGACGACACCAACGACATCAAGGTGCGTTTCTTTGGCAGAGGCCGCTGGTCGTGGGGGCGTCTTGTGTTCTACTTTGTGTTCTATGTGCTCATTCAACCGTTCTTCTACCTTATGGGTTTGTTGTGCTGGTTGGTGGTGTTCACGATCCCCATGGCCAAGATCTCTCTGACCATCTGCGACCACATGAGACGCCACCCGTTGGCGTTGGACTTCGAGCTTGAAAAGGAGTTCTACAAACGCAACGACGGAATCTTGGCCAGGGCCCCGAAGAAACACAAAAACCAGGCCATCATCTTGTGTACCTACCGGTGCTGCGGGTTGCACTACTACAAATACACCATCGACGGTACCAACATTTTTTTCATCAACCTCTTGTCCATTGTGATTTTTGTTATCCTCGACTACTACTTGTTGAAGGAAAAGCTCGAATGGGACACCTGGTTCACCGAATCCACCTTTTTGTTTGGCGCGTGTTTGTTTTCCATCATTCCGTTGGCCTATTTCATTGGCCAGGCCGTGGCCTCCATCTCCGCCCAGTCCTCCATGGGCGTGGGTGCCGTCATCAACGCCTTCTTCTCGACCGTTGTGGAAATCTTCTTATACTGTGTGGCCTTGAACCAATCCAAGGGTAAGTTGGTGGAGGGCTCCATGATCGGCTCCATTCTCGGCGGTGTTCTCCTCTTGCCGGGCCTCTCGATGATTGGCGGTGCTTTCAAAAGAAAAACACAGCGCTACAACCCCAGGTCCGCAGGCGTGTCCTCCACCATGTTGCTTTTTGCCATGGTGATTATGTTTGCACCTTCGTTGTTCTACCAGATTTACGGCGCCTACGAAATCAAGTGTAAGCTTTGCACAGTCACCGACCCAAGCAAAGTTGTTTTTGGCGGTTCCCACAACTTTCCAATTAGTGACGACTGCACAAAATGCCGTTTCATCCAGCCCTCCTTTTCTTTGGATTTGTTATACTACAAAGTCCTCAGACCTTTTTCGTTGATTGTGGCTCTCGCCTTATTTGCTGCATATGTTTGTGGGCTCATCTTCACCTTGAGAACTCACGCCTCGTTGATCTGGGCCACCAATTCTCACGAAGGCGAAGCCCCCAAGAAGGACGACGCCCACTTGCGCTCCTCCAGCGTCCACAGTGTAGCCGACTCCCAGAGACTCTCTTCCCCAATTCATGATACCCGTGCAAAGGCTAGAGGCTTGCAATCCCCTCCTTTGGACGTGGTCAAACACAGGTTGCACAGAGAAAAGTCCGAAAACAGAGAACGCAAACATCCTTACAGTAGGCACGCAAGCATTGTTCCGGAAACCCAGAAGCATGACGAAGAGGACGACCACGCCGCTGGTGGCCACGATGCTCCAAACTGGTCCCGTGACAAGTCCACCGTCATCTTGCTCATTGCAACCTTGATGTACGCCATCATCGCAGAAATCTTGGTTGATACTGTTGACGCTGTCTTGGTGGATTTCCCCATCGACCCCAAGTTCTTGGGGTTGACCATCTTTGCTTTGGTTCCAAACACAACAGAATTCTTGAATGCCATTCTGTTTGCCATCAACGGTAATGTGGCCTTGTCTATGGAAATCGGTAGTGCTTATGCTTTGCAAGTGGTTCTCATTCAAATCCCATGTTTGGTTCTTTTCACCATTTACCAGGGTTATGACCAGGTTGACCAAATGTTTGCTTTGGTCTTTCCACGTTGGGACATCATTGCAACTTTAATTTCCATCTACTTATTCACCTATATCTATGCCGAAGGAAAGTCAAATTATTTCAAGGGTGTTATATTGTGTTTGATATATGCTGTTGTATTGATTGGATTTTGGTTTAATGATATTATTGAGAATTTGAATGATGGATATGGTGCGAAGCCAACTATGAATGGGATGTCTATTTCTTTTTGAACAAAACTGTTTATCTGAATCTGTTGTACCTTAGATTGATGGTTCTGCTGAACCCATTGGTCTCTCTATAATGGGCTTCCGTGATTCTCTTAATTATGGGCTTCCATGATTTCTCTTATGGGCTTCCATGATTTCTCTTAATTATGGACTTCCATGATCTCTCTTATGGGCTTCCATGATTTCTCTTAATTATGGACTTCCATGATTTCTCTTAATTGCATGGACTCCCATGATATCTCTTAATTGCATGGACTTCACTTCTTTTAATACCTTACAGAAGGCTGGCATGTGCCACTTCTTTCATTATTTAATAAATAGAGTTGCTCTTTATTTGTAGGTCACTAATGTATTGGGGAATAGCCTTCATATACTCACAAATAACATATGTACTCACGAATTACCTATTCCTCATGACCCATTCTAAGGAATAAACTATTTTCACTAACATAAATTTTACTTGCATCCACACTTCTCATATGAAAATACAACTTAAAAATTTATGCTACAATATCCTAAATTCATTCTCTTCGGAGACTCTATCACTCAATTCGCTAACGACCAGGACCTTGGTTTTGGCTTTCAACCTGCTCTACAACACTTGTATCAACGTAAATTGGATATCATCAACAGAGGCTACAGTGGTTATAGCTCTAGTCATGCAGTCCACATCTTACCTCACTTGCTTGATGGTGAATTGAACGCGGCACAGGATAATGTCAAGTTGTTGACAATCTGGTTCGGAACCAATGATGCGCTGATTAACAAGGACGAACTTGACAAGATCCAGGTGGTTCCTGTGGAGGACTACGAAGCTAACCTCGACCAATTGGTGGTTTTGGCATTGAGTCGCAATATCAAGCCGATCGTCATTAGCCCCGCACTTACAGACGAGAAGTTGCTGAAAAAGGGCTTCTTTGAGTCCGGACGCAGGTACGATAATGGTAAGTCCACCAACAGAAGAAACTTGTTGTATGTGGACGCCGCTGCCCGCGTGGCTGCCAAGCACGGAGTTGCGTTTGTTGACATGTGGGAAGCTATGCGTGTTGCTGGGGGGTGGACCAAAGATGAGGTTTTGGAGTCCGATGGTGAGGTCATTTCGTTTGCAAAGTATTTGCCTGATGGTGTACACTTTGGTGGTGATTCTTATAGGTTGTTGTATGATGAGGTTGTGAGGGTTATTGGAGAGAGGTATCCGGAGTTTAGTTCCGAGAATTTGGAGGAGAAGTTGTTGGGTTATAGGGATCTTAATTGGGAGGATGCTAGCTTGGTGTGGAGGGGGACCGAATGAACAGTTTTACGGACGAAACCTCACTCACAACTGTACGAGCGAAACCTCACTCACAACCTTGCGAGCGAAGTGAGTGAGGTTGTTAGGTATCTTGAGATATTGAGCGATTTTGTGCCATCTTCAGCTATCTTGGACTTACCTTTTACGAATAAACGATACACCGATTTTTATACAATACAATCTTTAGTTTGTGCGCTTATTCTTGTTAATGTTGAATTGTAACTGTTCTAGTTGAAAATCTATAGTTTCCGAAGACGTACTCTATTTTATGTCATATAAATTTGCAGACCCTTGTAAGGAGCCATTCTCTCAGCCGTTTCCAAAGGTTAATTGCTATCTAATGTATCATCTACAATCCATTATTTAAACCCTTGTATATTTATACCTAATTACCTTGTTCGTATATCTAAACTCAAATAAAACTACTTCAGTCGTAGTTTTTATACATTGTTCGTGTATCCAAACTCAAATCAATCTACTTCGTTGGTAGCTTTTATAGATTGTTCGTATATCTATAACTCAAATCAAACTACTCACTTCGTTCGTAGCTTTTGTAGATTGTTCGTATATCTATAACTCAAATCAAACTACTCACTTCGCTCGTAGTTTTTAGGCCCGCTCATCACTCGAATTAATCACACTCTTCTGCAACTCATGATCCTTCTCAAAAGAATCCGAATCCGAATCATCAAACAGACGTTTACTATCCCGTCTATCTAAATACGCTGCCAAAAATGTAAAAAGTAAACCAAAAGCCGCTAAAACAGCAGTATACGTAAACCCAATGAAATACTTTGGCTTGTCATTTGTGTTCCATACGAGAATAGGAACCCATGCACCCGTAACGTACGCCAAGGTGTTTGTGATCACCACCACAAAGTTTCTCTTCATATCGTTATGGAAAAGCAACCTGTTGATCCAAGAAAAGATAAACGGTTGGCCCCAGGAAGTGGGCATACCAATCAAAAAGTACGAAAACCAATGCCAGCCGATCGGGATATCCCAGTAAGATAACGACGCACAGCCAACAATCAAACACACAAAGTAGGCGTACACAAAGTAGGCGTTTTTGCGGCCACCCAAAAAGTCATTGACATAGGCGAAGGCAAGAGTCAAGCCTATTCCGCACGCACTCAAGATCGACGGGTATGTGTTGTAAATACTCAGCGGCTTTTTCAAGGTGATTTTCATCCATGTAGTAAAAGTTGGCTGCGAAATGGCCGCGCAGGTGTTGTTGTAAGCCAAGAACACCAAAGGAAACACGTAGATGTGCCAGGTGTTGAAGAAGGTTTTGATTTTAGCCCAGGTGTACGGGGTTCTTGTGTTGAGCTGCGCGCCTATCCGGCGTCTTCTCTCAAGACCCACAAGCTTGTCTTCCTGGGTAAAGTACCATGCATCGGTGGTGGAAGGGGTGTTGGGGTCAACACACATGGTGTAGATACCAATGGGGAAGCTGATCACTGCATCAAAAACAAACAACCACTTGAACGGAGGCAAGCTGGAGTGGCTGAACCGCTTGATGATCCCCTGCTGCAAGGGTCCAGAGATAATTCCACTAAGGTTTCCGGCTATTGCAAAGAAGGCACTACGCTTTGTGATTTCGTCTGCCGAGTAGTTGGAGCCCACCAACCACTCCATTCCGGGAAAGTAGCCACTCTCCACAAACCCAAGAATAAACCGGATCGCGTAGAGTGCACGGATATTGTCTTTGCCGGCGGTGATCATCAAAACCGTCAATACCGCCCAAAGCACCTCCAAGCCGCCAAGATAGAACCGCGCCGATAACCTGTGCAAAATAAGATTGGACGGAATTTGCCCGATGATGTAGCCCACGGTGAAAAGCGTCACCAAGTAGTTGTACTGGTTCTTGTTCATTTTGTAGTATTCGTCCATGCCGTTCACGTACGCAGTGGCAATGTTGGACTGGTTCAAATTCTTGATAAAGTACCCCAAGCACGACGAAGACAAGAGAAAGAAGTCCAACTTCAACAAGTACCGCTGTTCCTTGGGATGCTTGTCCACTCCATCCCAGAGAAACTTCAACACCCGAAACCGCTTTGTTTTGCGATACTCAATCTGTTCCGGCGTCAAATCAAGCGTCAAATCAATGTACGGCTCCTGCGAATCCACCGACCGCACCTCTATTGCAACATTCTCTTTTTCATTCTCCAGACTAACTATCACCTTCGACGGAATCACCTCTGCTGCGAGGATCTTCGACTTAATAATTGAAAGGAATCCCATTGGCTTGTACTCTCCAGTCCTTCCTTTCAAACCTTATATATTCCGCCAGGGGTGATTTTGTGTTCTTCATGCGGTGTGGCTGCAAATTGATAACGAATTATTATTTTTCAAGGAACAGCTCCACAATTACTATGGGCGTGAAGGGAAGTATGTAAAGTTTCTAAATTATGGCTTGATTCGTCATTGTAGTTGACTAATTAAATGTGGAAAGGTGAATGTTTAATCAGAGATAAGTTTTATTACAGTTGAAGATTGTCTGTGATTTTTTTGAGATAGATAAATTTCAAATACAAACGGTAGGTTGTATAATTTTAAATACAAACTGTGATACGATTGTGTAAATATGTTTTAAATGCATTATAACTTTAATAAGATTGTAGATCTGTAATATTACATTGCAAATTTCTAATTATTAGATAAATTTCTAATTATTAACTTTCTAATTATTTACTTTCTAATTATTAACGTTCTAATTATTAACGTTCTTATTATTAGATACCTTTCTAATCATTAGTTCACTACTTTCTGTATAAAATGACAATTCCATTTACACATTTTTAAAATGGAAGTTCTTTACGGAATAGACATGTAATTTAAGGAATCCCTTTACTGTTTAAAAATGATAGTTCAATTTAACAATTGATGATTATCAATTAACGTCAATGATTATATAATATCAAGTTTACTATCACTTATGTATAATTCTACAGCCGCACAACTCACTTCGTTCGTTTGAGTCGTTTGTCGCTGAAAAAAATGACTCATGAAACAATACACCCTAGTAATCAAACTCGGAACTTCATCCCTAGTAGATGAACACACTAGAGAACCGAGAATCGCCAACATGTCCCACATAGTGGAGACCATGGTCAAACTCCGCAGGCAAGGACATCGCATAGTGATCGTTTCATCGGGAGCTATTGCGTTTGGAATGAAGAGAGTGGGAATGACGGAAAAACCAGGGGAGTTGGCTGCGGTCCAGGCATTGGCGTCTATCGGGCAAGGACGACTCATTGCGCTTTTCGATGACTTGTTCAGACAGTTGAATCAGCCAATAGCACAGATCTTAATCACCAGAAATGACATCATTGATTTCACGCAGTACAAGAATGCCACCAACACCATCAACCAGTTGCTTGAGATGGGGGTGATTCCGATAGTCAACGAGAACGATACGTTGTCTGTGGCCGAGATCAAGTTTGGGGATAACGACACACTCAGTGCGATCACGGCGGGGATGATCCATGCGGACTATCTCTTTTTGATGACGGATGTGGAATGTTTGTACACGGATAACCCACGGACCAATGCTGACGCAAAGCCCATCTTGATTGTGGACAAGATCGAGGAGTTGGAGGTGAAGACGAACGGTGGCGGCGGCTCGCAGGTGGGCACAGGGGGTATGACCACCAAGTTGATTGCAGCCGAGTTGGCCACGAATGCAGGTGTGACGACAATCATCACGCTATCCAGCAAGCCACACCGCATTTTGGATATTGTGGACAACATCCAGCAGTCAGACAGCATGCTGCTTGCGCAGCAGATCGACTTCTTGCATGCGCAGGTGGGTGCGCAGAAGGTGCCATTGCACACCCGGTTCATTGGCCTTAGGGATTCGAAGATCAAATCGGACAGACGGTTCTGGCTTTTGCATGGCTTGAAGACCAAGGGCGTTTTGTACATTGACCAGGGGTGCTACAATGCCTTGACCAGGAAAAACAGAGCTGGCTTGCTTCCTGCGGGTATTCTTGAGGTTGAGGGCAGTTTTCATGAGAGTGAGTGTGTTTCGATCAAGGTTGTTCCGCAGCGGGACAGTCCTTTGGGTGATGCTGTGGAGGTTGGCCATTGCCGGGTCAATTACAGTGCTGTTGAGATTGGGCTTATTAAGGGGTTGAAGAGTCGGGAGATTGAGGGGGTTTTGGGGTATGCTGATAGTGAGTATGTTGCGCATAGGGATAATTTGGCGTTTCCGCCAACGAACATCGACGAACATCGATGAACATCAACAAACATCAACAAGCATCGAACGAAGTGAGATGTTTGTTGATGTTTGTAGATGCTCAATGTTCCTTGTGTTTGTTGTGTTCATTACTTCGTTACGTTCATTACGTTCATTACGTTCATTACGTTTATTGTATTCATTGTATTCGTGGTGTGTAAAAGAACTACACCAAGTGGATTCTTTAAGACATTAAAGTAAATAGCTTGTTATAGATATTACAATTTACAAGTCATAGACCTTGAAAAGACCCCTATGCACTGGAAAATAGGCCAAAATCAGAAGCATATGTAGTCACCAGACTTATTCTATGTATTGTAATTAAATGATCAATAGGTTCCGCTCTACAATATTCATTATCATACAATATTGGGTCTGAATTTCAAGTGGTTAATTTTTGTAAATAATGAATCTAAAATGACATACATGGTGACTAGTGAATCTTCGTAGTCTATCTACAGTTTACTCTACCATTGATGGTACAATCGATAATCGTATCTCAAACGACTATGCTAATAATTGGGTAACTACGAACGCTATGCTCATAATTGGCAAGCAGTACATCACTTACATCACTCACTCACTCGCATCACTCGCACTACAGACACTACTCACTTCGTTAGTAATGTTCGTAATACTCGCATGTTCGAAAAAACATGCTACCCCAACACCATCTCCACAAACTCATTACCCACCTAGATAACATCCTAGAGTCCGTGGAGTCCGAACAAATCAGCTGCATCGCAAGCTACTCCTCCAATCTCTACATCGGTACAACCCTCGGGCGCATTCTCCACTACTACCGGCTAGATGAACAATCACTTGATTTCATTCTAATCTCCAAATTGGACATAGCCCTTGGCGAGCCAATCAAGAAGTTCTTGGTGCTAGGCAGCATTGAGCGGGTATTGGTACTCGTAGGCAATATAGTAACCACGTTCACACTCCCCGAACTCGCCCCCTGTCGCATAGGCAAGATCCGTGATGTCAATGATTTGTCTGTGCTATCACTGAAACCCGACAAGGCCGGAGGAGGAAACGAAAAGGTGGTGACGTACAGCTCGAATGTGATCCGGATCGTGCAGATCAGCACGGACGGGTTGAAACTACTCAAGGATATCAACTATTCTAATGCATTAAAAGGTGTGTCCACCTCGTTGTTCAACCCCGGCGCAAACTACAGCAACTTGGTGTTGGTGGTCAACAGCTCCAACTACGACATCATCGACTTGAAGCTTAACCGGAAGGTGCCGTTGTTCGAGTATAATCCGGTCGAGGGTACGGTTCCGTACATTGTGCCGTTCAGGAACGAGGACGGGCAAGAGGAGTATCTTATTACGATTGTTTCCGACGAGAGCACGTCGTTGGCAATGTTTATCAACGCACTGGGCGATGCCACAAGAGGTACGTTGACATGGATCGACAAGGGCTATCCCACCGGCGGGTTGGTGGTGGTGTGGCCGCATGTGTTTGGGGTTTTCGCTAATCATTTGATCTCCAGCTCGTTGACCGAGCTTGATGTCGTTTCGGAGGTGGACCTTGCAACACTAGCTGGGGATTCGTCGTTTTGCATCTCCCAGGTGGATGAGGTGGCGTTCAGTGATGACAACCTTAAAAACGCCCTTATTAAAGTTAATCTCCAAACGAAGGAGGAGATTTCCCCGGACATCTCTGTGGAGAGATCCTTCAACACTATTTTGCATAACAACCATGATGTTTGGATGCTCCGGAGAGGTGATTCGTTTTTGGAGTTGCTAGAGAAGGTGGAGTCGTTGGAGTCGCTAGGGAATGTGAACCCAGAGCTCTTGGATGAATTGACTAGCTCCCTCGACATCTGTGATAAGACCAGCCACGAATATCTCCTTCACTTGGTGGTGTTGGTACACCTTGCGTTAGGAAAAGAGTGCCTCAACTGGCTCCTCCGGTTCAAGGATGGCCAGCTAGTAGTCAATCCTCGGTTGGTGATTAGTTTGCTTCTGGGGGAGGACTGGAAATCACAGGAGATTGTGGTGTTCAAGGGAATACAGACGCTTTTGGACCGGCTGCAAATCCCCCCAAATACCGGTTTCTTGAGAACGTATCTTGAGACGGTTCTCCGGGATATTGTTACGCCTGGCGATGGCGATTTCCACAGCATGCGCGAGGTGTACTACAAAACACTTGACGAGGAAACCACGGTCGACTACATCGAAAAAGACTCCGCCAACTGGTCTGTTGTCGACGAACACAACTACAAAATCATCCGCCATTTGAAAGAACAAAAGTTCCACATTGCATTGATTCGGGTGTACTCCGCAGTGCTCGACAAAGAACCTCTGTTTGTCGACGAGTACTGTCACTTGTGCATCGAAGTTATTAAAACCGAGCCAGCAAAGCTAGGCCTCATAAACCAAACAAAAGACCAGCTTCTAGAGTCTGTTCTCAAGTACATCGTGACTTTGGACGAATCTTCATACACTAAATATTTATTGGAAGTACTAGAAATCAACCAGGAAGCAGGCTTCAAAGTCTTACAGCAGAATAAAAAAGGCGTCAATAGGAAAATCTTGGACCAGCTCTCAACCTCGCTCAAGTCGGACATGAGCTTTGTGTTTCTCAAAATAGAATACTTGGAGGCAGCGTTGCTTGAAACATTCAAAGAGAGTGATTTTGAGGAGTTGGTGTCTGAACTAGTGGCCTTGTTGGTTGAGCCTTCAAACTTCCAGGAGGGTGACATGGTCAATTTCCAGATTCTCCAATCCACGTACCTTCTAGAGAACTCGTTGAGCGAGAACCAATGGCCAAAAATCACTTGGATCAAGTACCTATCTTTGAGCCTTCGTCGCTTAGACTTGAAGCAATTCACAACAACGTACTTGAAAGTGTTTGAGTTGTTGCAGATGCTCTGGGAAATGGGGAAAGATATTACCAAGTATGTAAAATTGTTGGATGGTGATGTCTTTATCTATTTCAGATTGTTTGAGATGGAGGAAGATGATGTGATTAAGTATCTACTTGAAACAAACGACTACTCTAGTGCTGAGTATTATGCTCTTTTTAAGAGGTTTCCTCTGCAAACTTCTTATTACGAGAAGTTGGGTGCGGTCGATGTGTCTGTGGATTTGGAGAAAGCCAAAACTAGGATGTTGATCATCTTTAACTACTATGTTGATCGCGAAGAGATTGAGAGGATAAACTCAGTGAGTCATTTCTTGGCTGATTACGGAAATCAGTTGTTTTCGACTGTTGAGATGATTGGTTTATTGCCTGATTCGTTTCCGGTCGTTTATCTTGAGGAGTATTTAACAAAGGCTATTGTGGAGGTGAATGCCAGGGGAAGGGCTGCTTTTGTGCGAAAGGTATTGAGTAAGACGAGTTTTGGTTTTACCAGGAGGGTTTATGGGGAGTTGACGAACAAACAAACGAAGTGAGTTTGTTGAAATTGAAATTACCACTAGCGGCATAGCGAGATAGATTATTTATAGACCTAAATCAATCCGAACAAGAAATGAATTTAGTTTGGAAAATTTTGTAGCTTTCTTAAAGGTTATATAAAGGTTCAAATGAATTAGACTAGTAACTGCATTATCTGGTGGCTGGCAACTTCGTCGAAGTGCGAAAGCCGTGAAAGTTTAATTTACAGCTAATTTAACTGTGATAAACATTTTTAGCTCCTTTGTCCCAAAATTTCACTTCGAAAGGAAAAAGGTATAAGTATTTAACTTAGAAATGAATTATTCAAAAGTAAATAAGCATATATAAAATATTCATACTCTTTAATATTTTTACATAATCTTTGCTTTTTAGAAAAAGTCTCAAGTCATGAATTTGCAGCCATATTACATAATATTTCAAAAAAACAGTGAGATTATACTTATTGTATATCAGCAATAGTAACTTGGGACGTGATTCAATTAAATCTATTCTTTTATTACAAATAATTTCAATCTCAGCTACCACTAGCAAACATCACTCGAATATAATCATACCTTGATACTCTTCTATACTCGGCTTGAGTGACGGACTAACAGACACATATTTAAATGCAGAATTTGATCTCAGTAAATGCTAGCAAACCCGATAAACTGCCCTCACAGAGTTCACTCCTATCTTCACATTTTGTAATTGTAGACCCAGTTTGAAAAAACTAAAGTTGGAAATATTATTATTCGACAAGTCAAGGGAGATGAGAGATTGAGGAAGAACAGAGCGCCGAATTTTAAAATTAAGATCTAGGTTGTTTTCAGTGATTGAAAGGTGAAGTAAAGGAGGAATTGTACCATTTAGCACTTCTGTGCTAGTTTAATCAAAAACGATTTCTTTGGCCGATAGCGGGAAATCATCCCAACGGACCTTTAGGATCTTTGTATCCTTGAAAACAATAGTTGTTAGCAGGGTACATTTTGAGAGTGAAAACATCTTGTCATAGTTGTTAATCTTGAGTGAAACTAAGTTGGGTAAGTTTGGAGCAGGAATCATTCTATCCGAAACCTTCGTTTATCATTCCAAACTTAATTGCTTAATTGACTGTAGAATAGAATTCAACAAGTAATCACTGTCTGAATTATGAGATTTTGGCTGCGTGTATGGTAGATTTCGTTGAATTAACTCAACCAGATTTATTTACACCAGGTGCAGAATATGAATGATATGTACTGTTGATGGATGGAATATGATTATCAGAAGCGAGGCTGGAAGATCTTTCGAGGTTATACGACATTTTTCCTAGTTCTGTTCAACTCGGAGATACGTCAAATGTTGCAATTGGTGATAGATCAAAGATAGTTATGAGATAGATTCAATGCTTTTAAGTATTGGAGCCATTGCAAGTTCGCCAAATCTTGATAAGCATACACTTAAATTTAATTGTTTTTAGCAGTTTGGGAAACACCAAGCCATGTTTCACAAACTCAACTCATATAAAGCATCTGGTAATTGGAGCTTTTCAATGTGGCCACTTTTTAAAATCAAAGACTCTAATCTTGGAGCAGTGATTGAATTTAAAGAGAAATTTTCAATTCTAAGCATTTTCAAATACTTCGGAAAGTCAATATGGTTAACATTTCCTTTGACAACTAGCTTCCTGAGCATGAAACATTGGCGAAGATCTAAAGATATAACACGTTGCAAATTAATGTTATTCTTTTAAGGTATGGCTAACTTTGAAGGACCAAAAGGAGGCGATATATTGGTGGGGAATTTTCGCAAATATGGGGGATTATGAACGCTAATGAGATTATTAGTGGGGTGTTCATAGCATAAAGTTAAGTTGAAAAGTGAGGGAGGTAGTACTAACTGGTTGTTTGTAGCCAATGAACCTTTAATTTCTAGCTCACGTAAACCGTAAAGCATAGTGTGAAGGTCAAGATGTAGAAAATGTCTCAAATATATTCTAAGAGAAAAAAGCAGGAGAATTTGCAGCCAATCTGAGCCCCCTAAACTATAATAGTTTAATCCAGTAATGTCACTTGACTATATTCATCAAGGCTTCGTTTGGAAAGGACGAGTCTAGAAAGCATAGAAATGTAAAATGGAGGAGAGACAGTAACTTTTAAAGGTTGTTTAGCTGCATCGTAATGCAAATACTCTATATACTTTAGTGCAGAATGATAGCAAGTTATGAATTATATACAAAGGTCAACGAATTTTTTGAAAGTTGAACTCGTTTCTATAAATATAAGGCGATGAAGTAATCTCGTAAACATAAGGTTGCTATCGTTAGTGAATGCAAGTTTTATTCAAATAAGTTCGTTTATCAGACACTAATTCATGTGAACATCGGAATCACCTTCATCAAATAATCAACAACCATACCCAACCAAAAGATAAACCCAGTCTTTGTATTATCAACAAAAAAAGCCCAACAGCTCTTTGGATCATCGAAATTCACCTCCTGAAGCTTCTTATAAAGACGGCCAATCGCCCAAGCACCCGACAAAAAGAAAGCAGGGCCCAGGCCATTCATTATCCCAGCCACAGCATACAACGCACCCTGCGCATACACCATTTTGGAAAGGATGGGCCGGGTATTGTCACCCCAAGCCAAAGCCGCAGACTTGATACCTGCAGCAGCATCAAACTTCTTATCCTGGTGGGCATAGACAGTATCGTAGATGACACCCCAAATCCAGTTTGAAGCCATCAATGGGGCGATGACGCCCCAGTTGAAGGGCGCGCCGACGGCCGGGTAGCCTACCATGATACCCCAGCAGAAGCAGATGGAGAACCAGAACTGTGGGTAGTAGGTGAATCTCTTGAAGAGCGGGTAGACGGCGATCACGGGCAACGACAGCGCAGCGACCCAGAAGCAGTTCCAGGGCAATGACAAGAGCACCGCGAGGCCGGCCAAGCCCTGGACGCCCGTGAAGACAAGTGCGCTGGGCACGGACACACGGCCGCTTGCGATGGGACGCTCGGTGGTGCGCGCCACGCGGGCGTCGAGCTTGCGGTCAAGCAAGTCGTTCACCGTGCACCCGGCACCACGCATGATGAGCGCACCGACAGTGAAGAGTCCTATGGCGGAAGCGGTGGTAGCGAGCGGAGCAGCCACCGCTGTTGCTGCCATTGTGATCCCCCATAACGATGGAATGAGCAAGAGAAGCGTTCCCACCGGCTTTTCCAACCGCATCAACTCGGCATACGGAATCCACCGCTCGGGTAATCTCTTCAACCACCCCAACCCGGCAAGCCGAGCAAGACGTGCTGCCTCCAACTCCTGGGGGGTGAACACGATCTCTTTCTGATGTATCACCTTTGTTCGGCTGATTGTTCTGAATGCATGTATTCTGAGTGTCTTGACCGCGATGCGGCCTATTCCTGGTCTGAACACTCCGATCATGTTTTTTTTTCAACCAACAGACGAACGAACGAAGTGAGTGAGTCTGTGACCAATTATTTAGTGCCCCTGGTGTAACCAGTAGTATCTATTTAATAGTTTAGCTAATTAATTGTACCCATCAAATAGTTATTATTGTAACCATCAAATAGTTATTATTGTCCATCTAATAGCTATGAATTGTAGAAGTGACATATCTAATTATTAGGACGGTAATCATTCAAACGCTTCGTACTCTTGATCAGTATTCTGCTGAACACTATCGCGAAGAGCCTTGTGGCCATGGATTAAATTCTGTAAATTGTGTAGCTCCTCGCTGTTGGGAATGAAAGAAGGTTTGTAATCAAAGATTTGACGACACATGGGACACAAGCCCTTGGAGGTCTCCTGCTCGAGCCACTTGAGAATGCAATGAAGGTGGAAGTTGTGCGTGCACCCGGATCCAAGCACAATTGGGCACTCGTCGCCGGGGTACTTACAGTTGGGACATGTTCCATCGAACGAGACCCTGCAGATTCCGCAGAGCTCGTCTACATACGTTTCTTGGGTTGGGTTGTTTGGATCGATGTTTTCCTGGTCTTCTTCGGGCTGGATGTTCCAATGCCATGTGGAGAAGCCTTGCCATTCGACTATTTTTACTTTCATGGTGTTTTTTCGAACAAACTTGCAAACTTACAACGTCAAACGAACGAAGTGAGTTTGTGAGTTTGTAAGTTTTGGGTTTGTTTATTACTAAGATATTATTCGTTTGGGGCTTGTTTATTACTAGAATGCTATTCGTTTGGTGTTTATTACTAGAATACTATTCGTTTGTGAGTTTATTCACTACGACTTCAATAATTGTAAACCCAAAATTTGTTAGTATCAATAATTCATACTTCTCGATGATCTATATTGAAGTGATCACGAATATATATTAACTAGAAATTATGTAACGAAATTTAGTATCATTGTGACGGAGAGGTGTTAATTGTATATAGATCTTCCAAATTTATACTTTAGCTTAATGAGTTGATTCGCTGAATAGTCTCGACTAGTACATAAACAAAACTTGTGGGATTGTTCGAGTATGAACTATAGAAATTGTTCAGTTTTTACTTACTCCCGAGTAGTGTCTAAAAAGTTTCTAAGCCAAAAGTGTACATTCAAACCAGTAAATAATGCAATTTAGAATTGACTAATAATTCAAAGTGACTTTTTGCAACTTCGAATAACGAACACTCGTTCTTGATTATGCGCTTTTGGTTTAACCGTATTCCACAGCTGCATTAATTATTAAAATGGATATTTTATCTAAAAGTATAATGAATGAGTGAGTGACGATTAGAATAAAAATTAAGAACAGAATTACAAACGGAAATGAAATAGAACATAGAGTACACTACTTATTACACACAACTAGATTAATATCTTTATTAGTTTCAGTTCATGGATTATTACACTGAATCTTTATTAGTTTCAGTGGCCCATAACACTGCAGTTCGTTTGCAGTTCGTTCACGTAGTAGTCTTCCTATAAACCAAACCCTTGAAAATATCAAAAGAATTCCCATCAGGCTGCAAATTCAATAACCTTCCACTATCATCTCTAACCACCAACAACCCATAATCATCCGTAATCCCCTGAACAGTACACTTGGAATTCTGATACCCATCAACATCCACACTAACCTTCTGATTGGTATGAAACCATCTCTGATAATACCTAGGCAAAAATGGCTTAATACCCGACTTCTCAAAAGTCGGATAATAATAATTCAACATTTGCATAATCTTTGCAAGTAAAACTTCATTCTGGTAATGAGGAAGAGGAGCCAAGCCCTTTGCAACTCTCAACTCGTTTAACTTTAGCAAAACTTGGTTTAAAGAGGTTGTTGGAGCTTCATTAGACACATTGACCCCAGCACCCCACACAACGTAGAACTTTCCGTTCAAAAACTGCAGGTTGACTATGGCGCCAGACACCTTGACGTATTTTTCCTCGTCGTTGGCCATCAACAGGGAATTATCGAGGTCTTTATCGGATAATCTGTGGTAGTGCTCAGGTTTGAGGATGTACAAATCATTTGGCCATTTGATTTTGATTGGCAAGTAATCGTAGCCAGCAGCATCACCGACGTCATCCGCACCGTACCCCAAGATGGCTTCAATCAAACAAAGACTGCACAAGTACTGGAGAGTGACCAAATTAGTGTTGTGGCCTTGGGCAGACCCAGCGTCGAGCTTGAACAAGACCGACGTAGCCAAGACGCCCTTGGGGTTGATCCAAACATTTCCGCCTCTCCCCCTACCCGCTATCTGGGAGGTGGCCGTCAACGCAAAGCCAGCAGGCAACGAAGAAAGGAACGTGGGGTTTTTGTCCATAAGCGTACTTGTTGAACTCACAACCTCACCATAGCCTAGCACGGCGCCAAAAGTGGGGGAATGGGAGAAACGGCCCAACAGCCCGAAATAAAGACTCATGTTGAAGTCGGGGGTGGTTTTGCTGTCGGGCAAATTCCCGTTATTGAGGAACTTGAAGTGTTTTGGGAGGGCATTGGCGTCTTCTAGATGCAGCTCGCCCTCCTGGGCCATTTCCGTATCGTCGTGGGTTTCGTCGTGGAACACAAACGTATCGTTGGCGTCCTCCAACACGTTGCCGTTGGTGAGCTCGTGTTTGCTCAAGTCAAAAGTCAACTGAAGCACCTTGCTCACGTCCAAGTGCGACGACACATACACCGGCGTGAGCTTGGGGATCGACACCGCGGGGTCGTCGTTCACCTTCAAGCCCAAGCGCCGTAAAACCAACCGAAACAACCGTTTGCGGTCGTCGTCGCCTGCCGCCAAATCTTGGTGGATCCGGTTAAAGTGCTCAACCTGCTCCCGAACCAACTGGTCCTTGGAGTAGCCCTTCAAGATGGAGGGCACGAACTCGGGGTGTGTACCGGTGAGCACCACGTCCCCCTTGCCCACCTTGCAATGGATAATTGCAGCCTTGTCTTTTTCCTCGGGAGTGTCAATGTCGGTGGGCTGACTGTAGCGGGCCAAGATTTCCACGTTCCGGTACTTGGAAGCATCAATGAACATTCCCCCGCCGTTGTAGTAGTTGATCACGCTGCTGGCGTTGTCAAAGTCGCCTTCCACCACCGCAGGGTTGACTGCCAACTTGGTTGCCCGCGCTCCGTGGTGCGACTCATACACAAACCCTTTGTACACACTTCCCCGACACACACCTTCGAAAAAGCCAAGCTCTCGGGGCCCACTCACCTCCATCTGTGGGTTGCCAACCTCAAACTCACACCGCAGCAGCCCGTAGTAACCTCCCGCGCACAACCCCAAAAACTTGCCTCCTTTGCGCACAAACTGCTGGATCCGTTTGTTACCTTCGCCATTCAACACATTACAATATGGCACATCCGCACCTCCTGGGATTACTAACATGGATGTCTTGAACATCCAAGGTTCACGCAATAAAGTCGCCTCGCCAACGGGAATCACCGCATAGTGGGGCGATAAAAACGTCCGCAACGACACCAAACAGTGCTTCACGCTCTCAGACGTAGTCCCTGCTCCAGAGTACACTAAGACGTTCATTGAAATTTGTGAAAAACACCCCTCAAAAATTCAGCCAACAAAAATGTTACAGGAAGCTGGACCCACAATCACGCTCAATCCCACTCCGGGGTATGTGGTGAAGACGCGGGTTCTCGAGGGAAAGAGTCCTGGCACCAAGGTTTTCATTAATGTGTGTCACGATGCCCAGGTTCCCAAGCCAGACATAGACTTTGACCCTGCGGTCGTATTTCCCTTGATCATCAACAATGAATGGGAGATTCCTATTCTTGTTAGCAGCGAGCGTGAGACAACCGACAAAAAGGGAGTCCGCTCGTTGGTTTACGACTGTTGCATGTCCACTGTATGCTTTCAGTGGTGTCAAATCAGCAAGGATTTGAACTCCATAGCGATCGAATGGTGCATAGAGGCCATTGAGTTGATGTTTACGTTGGTTTTGGATAGAGAACACTCCATCCCAAAGATGTTATCAAAGGGAGTGTTGGAAAAAATACATGTCCGTGCTGATGAGTTGGATGCGCTGGGGTTGAAGAAAAAGATGCAGCAATTGAATCTGAATGAGGTATTGGGGTTGGTTGAGGAGTTTCGGGATGATTCCGATGGCGAGTTACCTGATATAATGAATATTAATAGGAGGCCGAAGCCAATGATTGAGGAGTTGGATAGTTTGAGTATATCTGGGAGGGAATTGAGTGGAAGGGAATTGAGTGGAAAGGATCTCAGTAGAAAGGAAATTAAAATAATTGAACAAGAGCCTGTTCAGTTAGAATTTGAGCTTAGTTATGGTAAGGATATGGTGAAGATTGTGTTACCTCAGATTGTGAGGGCCGAGTTTCTTGATTTAGGGTTTGATTGTGATCGGGGGATTATATTGTTGAGGGTTAAGCATGAAGGGTTTTTTGTTTCTAGGAAGAAGGATGTACTTGAGATTCCGACTCTGTGGGAGGGAGGTGAGATGAGGAGTGAGTTTGTTAAGTTGGAGAGGACTTTGTATGTGAAACGAGTAACGAACAACTCATAACACGAGAACTCATAACGAACGATGTGAGTTGTGAGTTGTGAGTGATAAGATAGTAACTCAATAACGAACGAAGTGACTCAGTAAATGATCCGACAACGTGACTCAGTAAATGATTCAACAACGTGACTCAGTAAATGATTCAACAAAGTGACTCAGAAAATGATCAACCGAACGAATTGTGTCAAAATCAACGACAAACGAAAAAAGCCAACGATCAACAACGAATAGACAATAAAAATCCAATCTTCGTGAGTTTTGCAAATTATGAGTTTGTGAATACAACTTTGAAAACGATCAACAACAATTAACATTATAAATTTAAAACGAATGTTAACAAATCACATGAAAACGATCAAACTCTACAAAGCTGTAATTAAATTCAAACTTAACTCACAATTAAACTCACAATTAACCCACAATTAAACCACAATTAAACCACAATTAACCCACAATTAAACTCCTTCTCAAGTTTTTCCGAAAAAAGCCTACATGTCAATCACAAAATTAAACATTCTTCACAAAAGCCCTTAATAAGACTATTTAAGTCATTTTTATGGAACCATAAATTAATTTCAGGTCAACGGGTTTTGTGGTTGCATCGTGTTAAGTCCACAGTACCCAAAAAGATCGCCAGAGTCCAATGCTCTACATACACGCCAATACACCATACTATATAACACACCATACAACACACCAAATGCGCTTAACGCAATGGTTCACCTTAATTATATCTTGCATATCTGATCTATCGTTGCCATCCCTTCTTACGTCATGCGAAAAAAAAATGAGCACCTAAATATAGAAACCGGTTGCAAAAACAAGGCGATGATGCAGGATCAGTTGTATAAATACCACACAAGTCCTAAAAAACAGAGCATCATGAAGGGATTTTTCTTTTTAGCATTAGCAGCAGCTAGTTCCACATTTCAATTAGCATCGATACGGTTTCGTTCCGAGTACCAGTACTTGAACGTGGTGGGGAGTGACGGGCACATAGGGCTTGCCCAGGGGGTGCCGGACACCTTTGAGTTACTGGATAACGGGTCATTGTCTAGGGACGGTAAGTTTATAACGGTGAAGGACGGGTACTTTGTTGAATCTGACGAGGAGGACCTGCTGTTTAGTGCCAACAACGGGTATTTGGGGTACGCGAACGAGGCATTTTACGCATGTCCTTCTGCAGGGAAGATCCGCTTGGGTGTTTCGTGTGATGGATCGGCAATTGCTCTTTCCATTAGGAAGGATTAGTTGTAGTTACAACGAACAACCACGAACGAAGTGAGTGGTTCAGTGATAGCATTTGCATAGTCGCACAGGTTGCATGGTTAATTTATGGTTAATTTAATAGCGAGTAATATATACGAATAAGGTGAGTTGTAATTGATAACGAGTGATAAAAAGTTTAAAGTAATGACGTATCTCATAACGAGTAATACGAAAAAAATGATAGTAATTAAACGAGTGAACTAGTTTCTAATAACGAATGTGAATTCCAAAAAGTCTAACGATAAAGTTTATTAATCGGAAGAACATCTTCTATAGTTTAACACTGTTAACCAATATGTTTCCAAAAAACGAGAATGCTCTTTTATGACAATCTTTGGTAGAGCTTCTGCAAGGCTGTGAAATTTCGATTTATTTTCTTAATTGCTTTGGAATTCGGATATCCAAATTTCTTTATTAAAGAATCCAACAATACCTTTCTTGTATCTACCTTTTTACTAAGTTGTTGTCTTCCTCGTTAGTTCTTTTCATGTCACCTGATTTTGTGGCGATTTCTGAGGTTCTGCGGTTATGTAAAAATGAGAATATGATTTGTGAGTAAATGTGATTCATTTGTGAGTATTTGACTTTGAATTCGACTATTTGACTTTGACTATTTGACTTTGACTATTTAAGTTAATTATGAGTTAATTGTCAGTATATATATTCACTTAACATATACATATATTCACCAATCTACATAAACAGAGCATCATACTTTGCTTCTTCGTAATCCCAGAAAAATGTAAGAGATTTACTTTGTTTCTTATCCAACTTACACTCCTTTGCAAAGTTAAGCTTACTAAGTCTCTTCTTAAGGTACTTTTTGTAATCATCGAAAGCACATGAAAATCCAGGTCCACTTTGACACCCAGGAACTGGTACAACTGCATCATTCACAATATGTCTAACATAGGATTTCCCGCCACATGAGTACTTTTCTGTGTAAACTCTTGCATTCGTAGGGACTATTTGCGCTTGAATATAAGGGTTGGGGAAAGGAACATGATCAGTTGGTAAGTCTTCCTTTGGAGAAATGACCCCCAAAGCAGCATGATACATTTCGATATCGCTTTCATGAGTAAATGTTAACCAGATCTTGTTGTCTGCGTCTTCTTCCTCCAATAAAGCAATAGACGCATTCAACAAAAGAGATCCCAAGAGTGCAGACTTCTTGTGGCCATTACCTTGTGAATAATAGTTTGCAAGGTCATTTTTGTACGAGTTCTTTACAAACTCTTCTTCTGTAAACAATCCACACACTGGAGATGAACCTTTAACATTGATTTCATGTGCACACCATTCAATCAACATTTGGATTTCCCATTTTGAAAGCTTCAAGCCAGGAACTTGTTGTTCAAACCTATCGGAAATTTCATCCAAGTAAGTAGTGTTATATTTATCAGTGGTCTTAAGATTATCATTCGCATTGTAAGTATTACAAGATATTCTAGGTGTCAAAGTATTGGCTCCCAGAGATTGTCTTTCAGAAATACTATAGTAATGCTGTGTGGAATCCGAATAGTCGTCCCCCATAAAACCCTTCATGAAGTTTTCTGCCGTGTTGTGAACACTCTCAGCACTGGCACAGAAAATTGGCAATTGTTTGGATGAATCGAAAATAGAATCATACTTCTTTCTGAATGCCTTTCCATGGAGTACCGAATCAGAAGCTCCCAGAAATATCACCGTAGAGTTCTGTTTCTCTTCTTCATTTTGGTCTTCAAAAAAAGTGTAATTGTTGAAGAAAGCAAGATCCCCGCTCAATTCACCATAAGACTTGATCTTTTGGTCCAACTCGTTCATGTTATAAATATACATCTTATTAGGGTAACCTTTCCCGTCTCTGGCAAACATCTGGATTTGTTCCAAGCTACATTGAGAAGGAATGTCTGAAGAAATTCCAAAGCTCTGACGTTGAATATAAGGTGCCGAACTTCCTAAAAGGTTGAGGAAGCTGTATTGCTCGATTGTAGCTTGTTGTGAAGATGAGAAATTTTGAAATACAGATTGCTCAGTCAAGAACAACCCATTATTGAGTAATTTAGTAACCGAAACCATGATGCTGTTTTTACGTGATTTCTGATGTATATTTATAGTTTTCAGCATCTCTATCGAGTCCCTGCATCACGGACACAAAGTTAATCTTGGCTAGACCATTTCTTTTGCACAAGTAAAGAAATGAATTTCACACACAGCCTTACCTCTTGATTTCTTTCAGGTAAAAAACAGACTCACAGAGGTTCCTTTATGAGACTCAATTGTACTTTTCCTCGCTACTTTGATAATTTCCAATATATTTTGTTGCATTACTAAATATACTTCTTGTGAGTATAGTAAACCTACTCTTTGTAAGTGTACTTCTAAATCGTTCTTGACAAATAACCATACCTAAATATAGAACAAGAATACGAAGAAAATAAAGTACCAAAGGGCTTGGGTCAAAGAAATCTTCTCAATGCGATTTCCGTCCGAGAATGACATTGCGCAAGATTAATCTTTAATTCCGCGTCAGATACTATGTCAAAATAAATCTTTGCTCTATCCCCCAAAGAGAACCTAAATGTGCTTGTGGACCATCCAAGAATAACGAATAACAGTTTGAGATGTAGCCCTGCTGCACAGGAATTTTCGAAATGTTTGATACTTGTTGTGTGTAGTTTCGAGCACAGACCGACCAATACCAAGAATTCCATGTGTACTCCACCCAGAATCACAATAATAAAACGAATTTTGTTAGAAATTATGAAACACTAGAATAAGCATTACGAGCAGATATAATGGTGCCTGCTTAAAGAATGCGATATTAACTCCATTTAAGAAGCAGTGCAAACTTTAATTTGAATAGTCTAAAAAATTCAATATGGTGTATTCAGCGAGTTCCAGAACACTCATAAGTTGTTTCCATGTTGTATGCCGGTAACGATAACTATTAAATATCCCTGAATATTTAGTTTTTAAACAACTTGTTAAGCATTTGTTGAATAGCTAGGGTGTTATGGTTGATTAGGTAATACTTATGAAATGAGCCTATACACTTATGTTGGGTACGAAAGAGGGATAGTGACAGGTGCTTTGCACGTGAGTTAGAAGTCAGGTGAGGAGTGGTTAGAAGAAAGTGGTCTCGTTAATATGAGATAGCTTGGCAGGAGTTGATATGGAGGTATAAATAGCGGGTATATAAAATAAGTAATTGACTTGGTATACTACGTATTATAGTCCTAGTTCTCGCGCTCTATATCACAGTAGCGTATTTTGTGTTACCACTCAATTATCACCTCCATCAACTTATACGTAGTTAGCTCCCTGGAGTTTAAGACTGCTGAGGGCCACCCTATTTATTTCTTTAATCTTTACTTCGTTAGTCCCTCTTCTGCATTCGAGGGTCCAACCTTGCATTCAATTAATTATTGTCTCCGTTGTTTCAGCCGTTATCCATGTAGCTACTGTACTATAAGCTATGACAGTATCTACGTCCGTTGCTAGGTTCATTGCGTACCTCTTTTCCAATTACAGGTCATCAATGTCGGTTCCTAACATTAATAATAAAGAGTGAATAACGAAAGAATGAGTACAATAAAGAGTTAGTATCTAATCGAAGTGAAAGTTTTATTTACCGTCAAACGATTAATATTAATTAACCAATGTGTTGAGAAACAACTAGAATATTTATGACGAAAAATTAGTATGATAAGAAAATTGTAAGAAAATTTTAAGAAAGTGATGGTTTGTGGTAGCTCTCAGTGTGTTAATTTAGGGTGCCCGACGAAACACTGAATACGTCCTGATTTATATAATCTCTGTTTGTTTTTATAGATGCATTCTATACATTTGTAAATTGGCACAGCTACTAAACTCTCAGGTAAAAGAAACTCTTCAATTCAGTGGATCTACCTTGTGCAATGGTAAGTTGCAATTTTAAATTAGAAAATCTTAAGGACCTAAGTTCTCAACTTACGTTTGTCGCTGAGATTAACTGTGAAGTTTGGTCTACCTAAGGAAACCATTCCAGGTATTTAAGATTGAAGTGTTGGTGATTAGATAATACCCTATATCAGCTTAAAAAACTCACCTTGGACAATAGTAGTTATGGGATATGAATTAAAGGTTGGCCCATCTACGGAAGAAAAGCACTGCTTTTGGTAGTTCCAATCGGAAAATCTTAGATCCAACGTTTAGCGACACCTGCGACAGAGTTCTGAAGCGAAGCGATATTATCTTCAATAGAGGAAACCGCTGCTTCCTCGTACAATTAGTAATGTTCACGAGAAAGAGGCAAGCGGGGATCGATTACAGGAAAAAATTTGTATAAGTATGCTTGATATAGAATAGAATTAAGGGATAAACACCTTATGGTCTATAAAACAATTATATAAAGTGTTTCATAAGTTTCAACTTATATTAAATAACCAAGTTATCTTAGCTCAACCGAAGCTTGAGGGAAAGAAATTTACAATACATAGAATCTGTAAGCTCAAACTTTAGGTTTGTTTGCAGCCAAATATTTTGTGATAAACAAAAATTCGCTTTAGAACTAACCATATCGATATTTGACATGTTCGAGACTTTCATATATGAATTGGAAAATTTATTGCGCAATTTAGGAGTGCTTTAGTAGGTTTAAATTGTACTTCACACCGAGTTTTGATATGTTTCATGCCAGTAATCGTTTGCAAAGATCGAAAATACCTAGATATTGCAGCAAATAAGTATACACTAGCATATATTTGGGAAAAATTCTAGAATTGCAGGAGGTTCGCCTTTTGCGCTTTTGCAATTTGTCTATATTCTGATTAAGAGGTTCAATATAGTTTATGCAGTGAGTGTTAAGTTTTACAATGACACAATTTGGTATATATTGTTTTGGTTGCTGTCAGGTAAAGACCCACATGGTGAGAGGTTTTCGCCAGAAAAAGTTGTATTGAAGAGCAAGAGACACGAATGGGGTGTTAAACCAACCTTAATTAAACACAAAAAAAATAAACCGATAATAAATTCAGGAATCTCAAAACCGTTACTATTGAATTGTTAGATACAGCAATAACAGAAATAAAAAACCAACAAGTTTATATCAGCTATCAAAATTTATTTATTTCGCTCCTTTTATGAGCATAAAATTTAATTTATTCCAAATAATAATAACGGGGTGTTGTTCTGGGCTCCATAATTTTAGCAGCAAAATCCGGTATTCCAGAAACAATCTTATTGGAGGAAGATAACAATTGACTCGAATTAGTACACCAAACCTTTCGCATTAAGCTTGTGGGATTCACTACGGATCATCCGCATTAGCCAAATATTACTAACCAACTGTATTCTATAGTGTATTTTTTATTCTATAGTGTATTATTATTCTATTGTGTATATTTAAATTTCGCCGTTACGTTTACAGTAGAATCTTCAAGTTCAAAATCTTGGCGTGTTTTGCAGCCAAATATTATTTGAACAATAAAGCGCTTAATGTAGAGAAATTCTTGAACATATGCTATATGTTGACAGCAACATATTATAAAGTATTTAAACAACACTTGAGACTTTTATACATAAATTACATCAGAAATGAAATGGCAAAATTTATTAGTATTTGGGCTTTTGAAAAGTACTTTAGGTAACGAGGTTCCAAAAGGAGCTTTCAAATTGAACTTCGACAGTTTTTTTGGTAACAACGCAACTGACGCTAGGAGTAAAGAAAACGTTTACAGAAGAGATGGGAAATACCAAGATATCGCAGTCGGGAATCTGGGTGTATTTTATTATACTAATATCACATTTGGGGACAATTTACCTATTAGTTTTAATGTAGATACCGGATCATCTGATTTATGGGTATTTGAAACTGGAGGTAAGTGTATTGATAATCTGGGCCCCGGATCCCTTACAAATAAATGTACGGTATATGGTTCATTCGATGCATCTTTGTTCAAAGGGTTTGAAAGAAACGATACAGCTTTACCATTTAGTACCGGGTATGCAGATGGAACTAGCGCGGCAGGATACTGGGGATATGGAGATGTTGAGTTTGATGGGTTCATAGTGAACGATCTCTCCTTTGGTGTTGCAAATACCAGCTCTTTACCAATTGGTATTCTAGGTATCGGTTTGGCTTTATCAGAATCGACGGCCCCTTTACCAGATTCTTTTGGAAAGGGAGATAACTCTTCAGAGTACTACACGTACGAAAACCTTCCTCTCAAATTGAAATCAAGCGGACTCATAAACAAAGTTCTCTACTCGATGTACTTGGGCAAGGACAACGGCCACTTTTTATTCGGTGCTATTGACAAGGCAAAGTTCACTGGGCCACTAATTACATTTCCTGTTGAAAGTGATAAATTATTTACTAAAGAAGGTAAACCTTCATCTCTTAGTGTTCAATCGCAGTCTTTTACTTTCAAAAATGGTACAAATAGTACTAAAATTGGTAGTAAAGGCTACAATTGTATTCTAGACTCTGGTTCTACTACAGCTTTACTACCAACTGATGTCTACAATAATTTACTCGTTGCTTTGAATGCAGGCTATGATGAATATTCTGGGCAAGTTCTTTTGGAATGTCCTCTGGAAGATAATGATATCAGCGTCGTTGTCAATTTCGAAGGAATCGATATAGAAGTTCCATTAAATTTGTTGCTTTTCTCGGTCGGTGATAATTGGTGCACTCCCAATTTCTATGATTCTCGCGGTTCACTCACTGTTCTTGGAGATGTATTCATGAGATATGCATATGTTGTTTATGACCTTGAGGATTTGGAAATTTCTTTGGCTAAACCAATATATACAAACGAAACAGATATTGAGGTTATTTATTCCACTGTTCCAGGTGTAAGAAGTGTTTCTCGTGCTTCCTCGGTTGCTCATTCAGATTCTCAGTGATGGTTATAAATTGTTTTGGTTGTTTTTTCCTTCTTAGATTGGTATTCTTTAGTTATTTTAATATTTCAATTTCAGATTACAGCCATAAATAGTAGTTTTCTTATTTATGCAAATAAACAATAAGCTGCCTATTGGTTCAACCTAAGAATATTTTCACGAGCACAAACTATCCGGGGAAGGTACGAAAATAGAAATCCTTACAAGTAATGTATGATTATAGGATATTTAATTCAAAATGAAATGTAAGAGATGGAAAGACTGGGAAAGACACGCTATGGCGGCGTTGGCTTACTGAGAATATCTACATATATATTTTTTAACATTGTATTCTCTAGTAACTAGGATTCACTAATAACTATGAATCCACTAATAACTGAGAATTCACTAATAACCGACAATTCACTAATAACTGAGAATTCACTTCCTCGTTTGTTGGTTTTTTCGTTCGTTCGATAATTCATAAATAGCAGGACATTAAATTCTAACACCTTATCCATTTATTCAACCATGTATTTTGAATCCGAAAGGAAAAGGAGGAAAGTTTGGTGGTAGCGCCGTTGCGTTAAGCGCGGTGCTAGGACGACGATTGGCAATTTATGCCTCCTGACAAATTATTTCATCTTCAATAAAACTCAATACCCTTCATTTGCGGTCGAGCGCACGTGACTTCTCTCTCAGCGAGCCCCTGACCATTGCGCACTTTTTGATTCATTATCTAAAACCTAAAATGAATGCGGATGTGGATGGATACGTAAATACAGACAAGACCAACGAACCAGCTCATAAATATTTACATATCAAACTCCTCTTTCTAACTGTATTAGCAGTACTAGGCTGGGTTATATTGACCTTTGTCAGCAATTGCAGAGCAGGCATTCCCACCTCGAAGTTCTTTCAACTGATGGCAGCAGGCTCATCAGCAGTCTACCTAGGGCCCTCATACTTCACGCCTATGTTAGCAAAACACGTATGCAAACAAGCCATAAGTGATTTTTCTGGTCAGCAGTGGGCTTATTCGACGATGAGCTGTTTGATGTGGTCTGGTACTTCATTGACATTTGCATCTATGTCAGCAATGGGATTGTACTACTCGTATACATACGACCTGTTTATTTGAATTTTTATAAGTTGATGTAATAACTTGTAAGAGTAAATTAATTAGTTCCTGAGTTTGCTTTTGTCCTCATACAAACAGAACTAGAATAGGGTTTATTAATTGCCTGATCTATTTCCCTACAGATCTCTACGATATCAGTCTAAAACAGATAATCAATCCGGATCATGCATGCTTATCGCACAATTTTCAAGCGGTACGTTACTCAATTTGGAAAGTTCGCGCTAGACGTTTATAAATATGAGTCTTAGCACAAATTTAATAAAAACGATAATTCAAGATGAGTGAAAGCAGCAACTTGTTGGGGGTTACCGAGAACGGGTACGGGACGGTTGCCAAGACGAACGAAGAAGTCGAGTTAAATGTGACGGAAGAACTCAAATATATCACCAACTCGTCAATTCCGTTGGTGATTTCTTTTGTCTTGCAATATCTCTTATCAGTAACTTCAATTTATGCATGCGGAAAGTTGGGAGCGGTTGAGCTTGCAGCGGTTTCGTTGGCTGTGTGCACGTTCAACATCACCGGGATGTCAGTGTATCAAGGTATGGCAACCAGTTTGGATGCTCTTTGTTCGCAGGCGTATGGGTTGCAAAAGTATGAGTTGGTTGGACTTTATTTTCAAAGATGCTCGGCAATTATCTTTGTCATCACGTTGGTGATCTTGCTTCCAATCTGGTGGTTTTCCAACTTTTTGTTGGGGTTGATCATAGCCGATAAAGCGGTGGTGGAGTTGGCGCTGGTGTACTTGAGATGGAATATCATCGGTGCTCCGGGGTTACTTTTGTTTGAGACTGGGAAGCGTTTCTTGCAAGCACAGCACATATTCAATGCGAGTACGTACATCTTGGTTTTTGTGGTGCCGTTCAACTACTTTTTGAACTGGTTGCTTGTGTGGAACGCCCCGACGGCTTTGGGCTACGTCGGTGCGCCCATTGCCATCAGCATCAGTTACTGGACCATGTCGCTTTTGATGTTGGCGTACGTGTTGTTCATTGACGGAAAGAAGTGCTGGGGCGGCTTCGATTTCCGCTCGGTGTTCTCCAACTGGAACCCTATTTTGAAGTTGGCTCTTCCGGGGATCATCATGGTGGAGGCCGAGTACTTGGCCTTCGAGGTCTTGACCATTTTGGCTGCGGCGTTCGGCACCGAGTCGCTTGCTGCCCAGTCCGTTGCTGCCAACATCGGAACCTTGGCCTTCCAGCTCCCTTTCGCAGTCGCTGTTGCTGTCAGCACCAGAATCGGAAACAGAATCGGCAAGGGCAGCATCCACGGCGCCAAGTTGGTGGCCAAGTTGTCCGTTGGCTTTGCCGTGTCTCTCGCAATCTTCAACTTTTCAATGGTGTTCTTTGGTAGAAAGTTCTGGTCAACTGTTTTTACCGAAGACCCAGAAGTTCGTAGGATCACTGAGCACATTTTACAATTTGTGGCTGTTAACCAGTTGTTTGATGTTTGTAATGTCATTGCTGCTGGTGTTTTGCGTGGTCAGGGTAGACAGCGTATTGGCTCTATTCTTAATTTGATTTCTTACTATGTGATTGCTTTACCTCTTGGGTATGCGTTATCGTTTCCTTTGGGGTATGAGTTGCCTGGTCTTTGGGTTGGTCTTTCCAGTGGTGTTTTCTTTTTAGCTTTGACTGAGAGTATTTCGGTTGTTACTAGTGATTGGGAGGAGATTGTTTTGAGTTCTTTGAGTACTCATAATCATTAGGCCACGAACCGCGAACGGAGTGGTGAGTGTAAGTGGTGGTTCTAGTAAAGCAGTTCAAACTATACAATTACCACTATCACCTTTCACCACTATCACACTTTCACCATTATCTCCACTATCCCCACTATCCCCACTTTCTTAACTCACTTAGTGTAGTGAACTATCCACACAATCTACAAGTGGGACTAATCACCAAACATCAAAGATAATTTGAACAATTATTCCTCTACTTCTTTTCATTAACTCATAGGTATTGTCCTTTGAGTGAGATATTCTCATCAGTATATACTTTGGCATATTAATAGAACCTATAAAGTAAGATTGTAAGTGAGAGGTGTTCTAATATGTTATGATAGTGTTATATTATGATATGATATGATCATATTTCTAGTACTGCTCTGATCTGATACTGTTTTAATACTGTTCTAAGGCTATTTCAATACTGCTCTAACGCTGTTCTCTTTACTGCTCTAACGCTGTTTTCTCCACTGCTCTAATACTGCTCTTTACTACAAAATTACCAATCAACTTTATTCACAACCACTTCGTTCGTGGTGAATTAAAGTCAACTCATCGCTCACATCACTCGCACCACTACTCACTCACTTCGCTCGTGATGTGGTGGTGTTCGTGATGTTCGTGATCGCAAAAAAATAACCTCATCGCATGGGTAGAAGATTCGATAAGAAGAACGCACAAACATTCAGCGTCGTTCACAGAGCATACGACGATGCCAAATACTTCGACGAAGACGCAAGTCAACACGTCCTCGTCCCTATCCCAAAAAAACAAGGCAAAGGCAAGATCTACTCAGCACTGGACCTTGAAGAAAGATTCACTGATTCAGTCAAAGATGTGCGTGCCAACGAAGGTATGGCAGCACAGTACGGTATCTTCTACGATGACTCCAAGTACGATTACATGCAGCATTTAAAACCCATCGGACAGGCGTCGGATGCGGTTTTCGTGGAGGCCAAAGCAGAAGACAAGCCCAAGAAGAAGCTTGACATCGAGGCGATCTTCGAGGACCAATTACCGTCCAAGGAGAAGAGAAAGGTGGCGGCGGACGCGTACGAGAGTGTGCCGCGGGAGTTGCGTGGGTTCCAGCCCGACATGGACCCGCGTGTGAGAGAAGTGTTGGAGGCGTTGGAGGATGAAGCGTACATTACCGACCAGGAAGAGGAGGAGGGAACGAACGATATCTTTGGCGACTTGCTCCAGTCGGGGGAGGCGGACGAGAACTACGACGATGAGTACGACGACGACTACGACGAGTGGGATCTCGACAACTACCAGGAAGAGTACGACGCCAAGTACGACTCGGACCGCGAGCCGGAGTTGTACAACGCGGGCGAGGCCCCGGAGGGCGTGGACCTCTCCAAGGTCAGCACAGACTGGCAGAAGGACTTCCAGCGGTTCAAGAAGGAAACAAAGAACAAGGCCAACGACTGGGACTCGGACGATGAGTTCGACGACGACGGGAAGCTCATCGAGGAGGAGGAAGAGGATGAGGTGCCGGACCTCCCCAACTTGTCCACGGCCAAGAAGTCTAAGACCAAGATGCGCAAAAAGAAGGGTGCCATGACAGACACCTCATCTTTTTCGATGTCTTCATCTGCATTGTTCCGTACCGAGGGCTTGACCATTTTGGATGACAAGTACGACGTGATGGCTAAGAAGCTTGAGGATGACGAAGAGGAAACGCCGTACGAGTCGTTTGACATGCTGAAGGAGCGGTCGGACTTTGAGGGGATGTTGGATGATTTCTTGGATAACTATGAGCTTGAGGGAGGTGGAAGAAGGTTGGTTAAGAAGGATGAGGAAAAGAATAAGATTAGGGATGCTGCTGATAGGGCCTCTAATACGAAGCTTGCTGCTAGGAGAGAGAGGGAGAGGGATGTAGATCCTTTGGCGAGGTTTGGGAAGATGGGGATATAACGACAACAATGAACTACGAACAACGAACAACGAACAAAAAACAACGAACAACAAACAACAAACAACGAACGAAGTGAGTTGTTTAAAGCCTATCAAATTTTAAAAACTCATCAAATTTGTGAGCCTTTACCTATCAAATTTATGGTTGTTTAAACACGTATCAAATTAGTATTCATATCAACTTTTAGGTTGCCCTATATCATATTTTGTCACTGTCTTCGTACCAATGGCTCACTAAACATTTCATATTCACATACAATCTTACAATTACAATCACGTCGAGAACAGTAATACTTATAGCAAACGCCCCACTGTTGCAGAACATCATAAGATCGAAAACTCATACTACGTTCGCAAACTTTCACTTGGATAAAACTTTGATACTTCTGACACTAAAACTTTTAATACACTACTTCAGAGACAGTAAATCTAAACTATATAGTCAACTGACACCACTCGCACCTCAGCACCACTCACTTCGTTCGTGGTGGTGATGTTTCTTATGTAATCGAAAAAACTTCCAGGAGAAAACAACAGAGTCGGCTCTAAATACCAAGTTGAAGTGGAGAATTCTTTTACTGTTTCTTACGGTATTATTTAGCACGCTATTAGTCAGTCGCCTTAACAAGAAGAACGATATGTCGCACCACACTGTGACATCGGTAGCACGGGTCTACGCCGATGTGCTCTCAACCAAGCCGCAGAGCTACTGGGACTACGATGACATCAATATCAAATGGAACTCGCAAGAAAACTACGAAATCGTCAAGAAACTCGGCAGAGGAAAGTACTCGGAGGTGTTTTTGGGAATGGACATCACCAAACAGGAGAATGTGGTGATCAAGGTGTTGAAGCCAGTCAAGCGGAAGAAAATCAAGAGAGAAATCTCGATTTTGAAGAACTTGAACTCGGGGCCCAACGTGATCGGGTTGTTGGACGTGGTCCGCGAGCCGCAGCTGAAGACGCCGTCGTTGATTTTTGAGTTCATCGACAACATCGACTTCCGCACGTTGTACCCGCGCTTCACCGACCACGACATCAGGTACTACATGTTCGAGTTGTTGAAGGCGTTGGACTACTGCCACTCTCTTGGAATCATGCACAGAGACGTCAAGCCGCACAACATCGTGATACACCACGAGAAGCGGGTGTTGCGCTTGATCGACTGGGGCTTGGCCGAGTACTACCACCCGGGCACCGAGTACAACGTGCGTGTCGCCTCGCGCTACTTCAAGGGCCCCGAGTTGTTGGTCGACTTCCGCTTGTACGACTACTCCTTGGACATGTGGTCCTTCGGCTGTATCTTGGCCTCGTTGGTGTTCATGAAGGAGCCTTTCTTCCACGGGAAGTCCAACACCGACCAGCTCGTCCAGATCGTGCGTGTTTTGGGCACCCAGAGCTTGAACCTGTACCTTGAAAAGTACCAGTTGACTCTCAGCGATGAGTACGAAGACTTGGGCTACTACAATAGAAGACCCTGGGAGAGGTTTGTCAATGATAATAATAAGCATCTTGTGTCTGCTGAGTTCCTTGATTTCATCGACAAGTTGTTGAGATATGATCATCAGGAGAGGTTGACTGCTCAGGAGGCTATGGATCACCCATATTTCGATCCGATTAGAAAAAGTGTTTAGAGTATTCTGGTAATTTATGCAGTTTTTAATGGTTAGTGGTTGTAGCATGGTTGAGGTCATGGGTGACTCAGATAGTTGGCGTGTGTCATGTGATGTGTCATGTGATTGTGAGTCTTCTGAAAATGTTCTATATTTTGGAGAAAATATACAAAATCAAACATATATTAGATAACTTCTTGAAGTTTTGAATTAATACAAAATTTTGATAATCATCGCAATAGTTGAATACTATTAAATTTTCAATGAATAATTTCATGTCATTATGAATTAATGAAATTATAGTCATGATTCTTTAGATTCTGAATAATTATTCCATTAAAAGAACTGGTTTAACAAGATGAGATAGCATAAGTAAATATGGTAAGTAATGAGTGATAAGTAATGAATGCTAAGTGATGAGTGATATGTGATAAACGATAAACGAAAAGTGACAAGTGATAAACGATAAACGAAAATCGACGAGTGATAAGTGATAAACGATTAACGAAAAGTTATGAGTTATAAGTACTGAGTTATGAGTGATAAATGAGGCAATTGTAAAGCAACTGGAAATTGCAACCAATATGTAATTTGCAACCGTCGCAACTCTAAATGTGATAAACCCTTACAAACTCACAAACCAAAACTCACAGACGAACGAAAACTCTCAAACAAACAAAACATTCAAACAAACAAAACAGAAACTCACTTCGTTCGTTTTTGTTCGTGTCCAGTATTGTTCGTTTTCAGTTGTACGTTTTCAATTTTATTCGTTTTGTTCATTTTCGAAAAACCAAAACCATGACCAGAGTATTCTTCGACATCACAGCAAACAACGCACCAAAAGGTAGAGTAACCTTCGAACTCTTCTCCGATGTGGTCCCTAAAACCACCGAAAACTTCAGAGCTTTATGTACTGGAGAAAAAGGAGTCGGCGCCTCAGGTAAACCACTCCACTACAAAGGATCCATTTTCCACCGTGTGATCAAAGACTTCATGTGCCAGGGAGGTGACTTCACGCACGGCAGCGGAATTGGAGGTGAGTCCATCTACGGCGAGAAGTTCGAGGACGAAAACTTCAAGATGGTCCACGACAAGCCATTTTTGTTGTCGATGGCCAACGCAGGCCCCAACACCAACGGCTCGCAGTTCTTCATCACCACCGTCCCAACACCCCACTTGAACGGCAAGCACGTAGTGTTCGGTAGGGTGCTCCTGGGTAAGGGAATTGTCCGCCAAATGGAGCGGAGTGAAAAGGGCGAGAACGACAAGCCAGTGCAGGATTGGATCATTGCCGACTGTGGCGAGTTGCCTGCGGACTATGTTGCAGAAAAGTCCGCCGGAGACGTGCACGGCGACGTGTACGAGGAGGTTCTTGGCGACAACGACACCATTGACGTGGAAAACCCAGAGTCGGTGTTCGGTGCGGTCACCGAGATCAAGGACCTCGGAACTAAATTGTTGAAAGAGGGCAACTTTGACGCTGCGCTCCAAAAATACAACAAGGCTGCTGCATATTTGGAGGAGTACTTCCCAGACGACTTGTCGAAGGAGAACATTTCCAAGTTGCACAGTTTGAAGTTGGCTTCTTACTTGAATGCTGCACTTGCAGCCACCAAGGTGAAGAACGGCAAGGCAGCCATTAAGGCAGCCTCCAGTGCATTGGAGGTTGAGGAGATTGATGAAAAGTCAAAGGCAAAGGCTTTGTATAGAAAGGGGTTGGGTTATTTGTTGGCTAAGGATGAGGAGTTGGCGCAGTCTACTTTTGAGGAGGCTCTTAAGATCCAGCCAAACGATGCTGCTATTTTGAAGGGGTTGAGTGATGTTAAGGTTAGTATTAAGGTTCGTCGGGAGAAGCAGAAGAAGGCTATGTCGAAGTTTTTCAGTTAACGAACGAACTCACGAACGAACTCACGAACGGAGTGAGTGAGTTTGTGGCGAGTTTGCGAGTGATTCTATTCTCCAAAAGAGTATATGTACATAAGAATCATAAATGTCAACGAGCTGAGTGTAGGTATCAACTTACAAATATCATAACTTACACCGTAAAAGTGAATATGCTTACCAAATGAATATCTATAACTTAGAAATGAATATCTATAACTTAGAAATGAATATCTATAACTTACAAATGAATATCAAAGTTTAGAGATCAATAAATTACAAACAATAACTTCATAGACTTAACGGCATTAAAAAGTAACTATTAAACATGATTTTTCCACACACCTCACCCTTCGATGTTAAACTTCGGTTAATAATTGTTCGCATCACATGACCAGACCCAATTTTACCACTCAGTAAATCCCATACCACCAATCGCCACTTTTAGAAAAAAATGATGAAAAAAAAATAACCAAAACCAACGGGTCCATCAAAACAACCCGACCCATCTACCTACAGGCCTATCTATACCGCAATCCATCGTGTTCAGAGCTTATACGAGTCAGGAATATCATATATCAGTAAGTTCGAAGGATACATTCGAACGAGAATCCGTGATTGTAGGATAGAGCAGTCATTCATTTGATTGCAAGAGAGTCAACAATCACCAAAACAAAAAAAACTAAAAAAAGTCCACCCCTGTATTATTATGAGTCGTCAGTTTCCATACTCCAGTGCTCCTCTCAGAGGCGTGAAAGAGGTAAGTTTCAGCATCAAGTTTCGCAAGCATTACTAACATCCAGGTCCAATTCGGGTTATTATCCCCAGAAGAAACAAGAGCAATCTCCGTAGCAAAGATAGAGTATCCCGAGACAATGGATCAAGCCACCAAGAAACCAAGAGAAGGTGGGTTGAACGATCCTAGATTGGGGTCCATCGACCGTAACTTCAAGTGTCAAACTTGTGGTGAGGACATGGCCGAATGTCCAGGTCATTTTGGTCACATTGAGTTGGCCAAGCCGGTTTTCCACATTGGTTTCATTGCCAAGATCAAGAAGGTGTGTGAAAGTGTGTGTATGCACTGTGGTAAGATCTTGCTCGACGAAACAAACCATAGTTTTGCTCAAGCGGTCAAGATCCGTGACCCCAAAAAGAGATTCAACGCGGTGTGGAACCTTTGTAAGGGTAAGATGATTTGTGAAATCGACATTGCCGACGATGACAACACCGACCCTAATGTCCACAAAAGAGGTGGGTGTGGTCACACCCAGCCAACCATCCGTAGAGATGGGTTGAAGTTGTGGGGTACATGGAAGAGCAACAAGAACTTTGATGAAAACGATCAGCCAGAACGTAGATTGTTATCTCCTTCGGAAATCTTGAATGTCTTGAAGCACATCAGCCCCGAGGACTGTCGTAAGTTGGGTTTCAACGAAGATTACGCTAGACCAGAATGGATGTTGATTACTGTTTTGCCAGTTCCTCCTCCTCCAGTCAGACCTTCCATTGCGTTTAATGACACTGCCAGAGGTGAAGATGATTTAACCTTTAAGTTGGCCGATGTCTTGAAAGCTAATATTAACGTGCAAAAGTTGGAAATGGATGGTTCGCCTGCCCACGTCATCAGTGAGTTCGAAGCCTTGTTGCAATTCCACGTCGCCACTTATATGGATAACGATATTGCCGGTCAGCCCCAAGCTCTTCAAAAAACTGGTCGTCCTATCAAGTCCATCAGAGCAAGATTGAAGGGTAAGGAAGGTAGATTGAGAGGTAACCTTATGGGAAAGCGTGTGGACTTTTCTGCACGTACTGTCATTTCTGGTGATCCAAACCTTGATTTGGATCAAGTTGGTGTTCCAATCTCGATTGCTAGAACTTTATCATACCCAGAAATCGTCACTCCGTACAATATTCACCGTTTGACCGAATACGTGCGTAACGGTCCAAATGAACATCCGGGTGCCAAGTATGTCATCAGAGATACCGGTGACCGTATCGACTTGAGATATAATAAGAGAGCTGGTGATATTGCCTTGCAATACGGTTGGAAGGTTGAACGTCACTTGATGGATGATGATCCTGTTTTGTTTAACCGTCAACCGTCTTTGCACAAGATGTCTATGATGGCGCACAGAGTCAAGGTTATGCCATACTCCACTTTCAGAATGAACTTGTCTGTGACTTCGCCATATAACGCCGATTTCGATGGTGATGAAATGAACTTGCATGTTCCTCAATCTCCAGAAACCAGATCCGAATTGTCTCAAATCTGTGCAGTTCCTTTACAAATTGTTTCTCCACAATCGAACAAACCAGTTATGGGTATTGTCCAAGATACTTTGTGTGGTATTCGTAAGATGACTGTTCGTGATATCTTTATTGAATATGACCAAGTGATGAATATTTGTTACTGGATTCCTGACTGGGATGGAGTGATTCCTCCTCCAGCCATTGCCAAACCAAAGCCTTTATGGACTGGTAAACAAATTATGTCCATGGCTATTCCAAAGGGTATCCACTTGCAAAGATTCGATGACGGAAAAGACATGTTGAGTGCCAAGGATACCGGTATGCTTATCGTTGATGGTGAAGTCATGTTCGGTGTCGTCGACAAGAAAACTGTCGGTGCCACTGGTGGTGGGTTGATCCACACAGTCATGAGAGAAAAAGGTCCTTACGTGTGTGCCAAATTGTTCAGTGCTATCCAAAAACTTGTTAACTACTGGTTGTTGCATAACGGTTTCTCCATTGGTATTGGTGACACCATTGCTGATACCGATACTATGAAACAAATCACAGTAACTATTCAAGAAGCTAAGGATAAGGTGCAAGAAATCATTTTGGACGCCCAACAAAATAGATTGGATCCTGAACCGGGTATGACTCTTAGAGAATCCTTTGAACATAATGTTTCCCGTATTTTGAATCAAGCTCGTGACACCGCTGGTCGTTCTGCTGAGATGAACTTGAAGGATTTGAACAATGTCAAACAGATGGTCACTTCAGGTTCTAAAGGTTCGTTTATTAATATTTCTCAAATGTCTGCTTGTGTCGGTCAACAGATTGTCGAAGGTAAGAGAATTCCTTTTGGTTTTGCTGATCGTACCTTACCTCATTTTACAAAGGATGATTACTCTCCAGAATCAAAGGGTTTTGTTGAAAACTCCTACTTGAGAGGCTTGACGCCTCAAGAGTTCTTTTTCCACGCCATGGCTGGTAGAGAAGGTCTTATTGATACTGCCGTTAAAACCGCCGAAACAGGTTATATTCAACGTCGTTTGGTCAAGGCTTTGGAAGATATCATGGTTCATTACGATGGTACTACTAGAAACTCCTTGGGTGACATCATTCAATTCGTCTATGGTGAGGACGGTATTGATGGTACTCAAGTTGAAAAGCAATCGGTGGATACTATTCCAGGTTCCGATGAAAGTTTCGACCGTCGTTACCGTATCGATGTCTTGGACCCAACCAGAACCATTGCTGAGTCTTTCTTGGAATCCGGTAAGGAAATCAAGGGTGACGTCAAGGTTCAAAAGGTTTTGGATACCGAGTACGATCAATTGGTTCTGGACCGTGACTACTTGAGAAACATTGTTTTCCCTAACGGTGATTTCTCGTGGCCATTGCCTGTCAACTTGCGTCGTATTATTCAAAACGCTCAGCAAATCTTCCACAGTGGACGTCACAGAGCTTCGGACTTGCGTTTGGAAGAAATCATCTCTGGTGTTCAAGAACTTTGTAAGAAGTTGTGGGTTGTCCGTGGTAAGAGTCCATTGGCCCAAGAGGCACAAGAAAATGCCACCTTGTTGTTCCAATGTTTGGTTCGTTCCAGATTGGCTGCACGTCGTGTGATCGAAGAATACAAGTTGAACAGATCTTCGTTTGAATGGGTTGTTGGAGAAATTGAATCTCAATTCCAAAAGTCGGTTGTTCATCCAGGTGAAATGGTTGGTGTCATTGCTGCCCAATCCATTGGTGAACCAGCCACCCAGATGACCTTGAACACTTTCCATTATGCGGGTGTGTCTTCCAAGAACGTCACTTTGGGTGTGCCTCGTCTTAAGGAAATTCTTAACGTTGCTAAGAACATCAAGACTCCAGCTCTTACTGTCTACTTGGATAGTGAAATCAATAGTGACATTGAACAAGCTAAGGTTGTTCAATCTGCCATCGAGCACACCACCTTGAAAAATGTCACCTCGTCGACTGAAATTTTCTACGATCCTGATCCAAGAACAACCGTCATCGACGAAGATTACGATACTGTTGAAGCTTATTTTGCCATTCCGGATGAAAAGGTTGAAGAGTCCATCGAAAAACAATCGCCATGGCTTCTTCGTTTGGAGTTGGACCGTGCCAAGATGTTGGATAAACAATTGACCATGGCCCAAGTTGCAGAAAAGATTTCGCAAAACTTTGGTGAAGATTTGTTTGTGATTTGGTCGGATGATACTGCCGATAAGTTGATCATCCGTTGTCGTGTTGTCCGTGATCCAAAGTCCTTGGATGAAGACGCCGATGCCGAAGAAGATCAAATCTTGAAGCGTATCGAAGCCCACATGCTCGAGTCCATTTCCTTGCGTGGTGTTCCTGGTATCACCAGAGTCTTTATGATTCAGCACAAGGTCAGTGCTCCTGATGCAAGCGGTGAGTACCAACAAGGTAAGGAATGGGTGTTGGAAACCGACGGTGTCAACTTGGCCGATGTCATGTCGATCCCAGGTGTCGATGCTACCCGTACATACTCCAACAACTTTATTGAAATTCTTTCTGTGTTGGGTATCGAAGCCACCCGTACTGCGTTGTTCAAGGAAATTCTTAACGTCATTGCTTTCGATGGTTCGTATGTCAACTATCGTCACATGGCCTTATTGGTTGATGTCATGACCTCGCGTGGTCACCTTATGGCCATTACTCGTCACGGTATTAACAGATCCGACACCGGTGCGTTGATGCGTTGTTCGTTCGAAGAAACTGTGGAAATCTTACTTGAAGCTGGTTCTGCAGCCGAATTGGATGATTGCCGTGGTATTTCTGAAAACGTCATGTTGGGTCAAATGGCTCCTTTGGGTACTGGTGCATTTGATGTCATGGTTGATGACAAGATGTTGCAAGCTGCTCCTTCTAACATTGCGTTGACTGGAGGTGCTCAGAACGATGATGGTGGTGCCACTCCATACAGAGAATACGACGTTGAAGATGACAAGATTCAGTTTGAAGAAGGTGCTGGTTTCTCTCCTATTCACACTGCTCCTGTGTCCGATGGTCCTAATGATCTCACTCAATATGGTGGTCAACCTTCGTCTCCAAGTGCAACCTCTCCATTTACTTATGGTGGGGCTTCTCCTTCGTTTGGTGGCACATCTCCTGGTTATGGAGGAGGTTCTTACTCTCCATCATCTCCATCATACTCCCCAACATCTCCATCATATTCGCCAACATCTCCATCATACTCCCCAACTTCACCAAGTTACTCCCCAACTTCTCCAAGTTACTCCCCAACATCCCCATCCTACTCCCCAACTTCGCCAAGTTACTCACCAACATCTCCATCCTACTCCCCAACTTCGCCTAGTTACTCACCAACTTCGCCAAGTTACTCACCAACTTCGCCAAGTTATTCACCAACCTCGCCAAGTTACTCACCAACTTCGCCATCCTACTCACCAACTTCGCCAAGTTATTCACCAACCTCGCCAAGTTATTCCCCAACATCTCCATCATATTCACCAACCTCACCAAGTTACTCCCCAACGTCTCCATCATACTCACCAACCTCGCCAAGTTACTCACCAACTTCTCCAAGTTACTCACCAACATCCCCACAATATTCTCCTACTTCACCATCCTACTCACCAGGATCCCCTGAATATTCACCAAACTCTCCAAAGAAGGAAAGTAAAGAAGAGTAAGATTGATTTGTTTTTGTTGTATCTATTAGCACCTTGTATTTTGAACACTCTTGTACTTTATAAAAAATAATAAAATAATATGTTTATTTAAATGTAGGACTTACCAAGGTTAATGATTATGAGGGGGTCATTTTGTTCTAAACTGTAACATTGGACGAAGGTAGTTTCACATTCGCAGAGTGGTGGATTTTGAATTTTGGCTGCAAAAACCACATACTAGGAGGATATACACTTTTATGCAATATTAACTGAGTTCGTCTACGAAGAACCGCGAGACGTTGCAACTTATTGTTCTTGATCAAATTTGGTTCATGAACCGGTTGCCGCAATAAGTGTGTGGAATTGCTTAACACCACAACTTTTCAAGAGTAACAAAATTCGAAGAATCCTCTAAATGATCAATAGAAGTTGTGGCTTCCATACGAATATCAGAACCCACCAAGAATTTTGGGTATTTTGGATGCAGAGGACCAGATATATTTTTAAAGTGTTCCCAAGTCAAGTGTGGATTTCCGTCCATCTGAATCAGCCGTATATTTCCAAAGGCCATCCCAGCGATGGAAGATATATTGCAGCTAGACAATTCCAAACACAAAAGGGAATGGGGGAAGTGAACGATGTTGTCTCTCAAGAACTGGCCAAGGTTGTTATGGCGCAATTCCAAGTTCTCGAGCAGTGAGAAGGAGCGGAGGTCTGGGGAGAAGGAGCGAACAGAGCCGTGTTGGATGGACAACGACCGAAGACTCAGCGGAAAGTAGTCGCTGGACACATGGGGGATTTCTGTTTCCTTAAACGAGACGTGGGTGAGGTTGGTGAAGGCCGTCAACGGGGAGTCAAAGCGCAAACAACCTTCCAAGGAGGTTATGGAGGTGGGGAGAACCAGCACGGGAACATTGGGCCCGGTCACATTAAGCGACTCAACAGTGGGTGGAAAATAGCCAGAGGGAACGGTGGTATAGTTTTCCTCTTCTAAGCAACCGTTGGATAGATCGAGGTAGTACGAGTCGTCATAGATCTCGACTTTTCGAACGCTTTGCGGCAACAGCGGAAGGGTATCTATGAGATCTTGATACAACAGAAACTCCTCGAGCGAGGTAAGATGCAGTAGGTCGGTGGTATTGAACTGAGTGTCACTGCCCAAATCCAAGCCCACAAGCGACGAAGGAAGAATAGTATCCTTAGGAAACACCGTGCTACGGAACGTGGCGGTGCGTAATGTATCTGGTAGCTGGCCTTTAACCTCACACCCATGTAAAGTCAAGTGCTGAAGACCTCGCGGAAACTCAGGAATTATCACACTGCTACTTTCAAGCGTCCTGAGGCTGGACGGAAGTGTCAACGTAAACCGAGTGGGAAACGTCCTCCTTACAATATAATCAATGCAGCTAAACTTCAACTCCGAAAGCGTCCTGGGAAGTTCTAGTTCAACCAACTTCGAGGCCCGCAAGATTTCCAATTTCTTCAATTTACAACGCCCTAGCTTAATACTCGTTAGACGTGTGCAAGAGATGCTCAACTCCCGCACACTTTCAGGAACTTCCAGTAAGCTCTCGAATTCCATGTCGCGAAACGTCAATCGAGTCAACAAGGGCGCATTGAAGGAAAGTGGACACTGGATACCGGGCGCCTGGCTTATCTTGAACTCTCGCAACAGTACAAACTCAAACCGAACATCACCGCTCTCTATAATATCCACCGAAAGGTTCCGCACGTCACATGGTAACTCCTCCACCTCTCCTGCGCATAGTTTAATATCCACACTTCGTATCCTCGATGGCTTCTTTAGCAGTGCAACATCGGAAAATCTGGCCGCAAACTCAACATTATACGGAAGCAATGCAATCTGTTTATATTCCTTATCACTTGTGTTATCACTAACAGAGAGCCTGATTTTTTTGACACGTTCAAGCAACTGCGGTGCAATCTCGTGGACCCGCACGTAGTCTTGGATGACCAGGAAATAAAGGCTGTCTGGTGCGAACTCAACGTGGCGTGCCGCGAATTCCAATAAAACTTCTACTGACGGGAATGACGCACTGCTGGAGTCTTCGTATCTTATGAACCTGTTGTGTCTTACCACTGAATGAGCGTAGAACAGTTGGAATGCAATCTTTCCAATGATATCATTTCCAATTAAGTTGAACTGTTTGCTTGGTGGAAGGTGGTCTATCACTAGACGGATGATTTCGGGTGGGAGTCTCATTTCACCAACTGCTAACGAAGTAAGCAGTGGTGGCATGGTAATGTAGTGGTGAAAATTAAGGGAAGATGTTAGCTTTGTGATATATTATGTCAGCTCCGAGCGCGATCCACACGCTGAGTGGATGTTCATCAATAATGCATGGATGTTATATGTATGTTATATCTACGAATGGTGTATGTTATATCTACAAATGGTGTATGTTATATCTACGCATGGTATGTTATATCAATGAATAATATATGTTATATCTATGAATAGTTATGGATCCTACATCTATGAATACCTATAACTATAATTAATTTGTTACGAAAACAACAGTTTAAACATGATACACTGTTATAAGACATCTACAAAATAAAATCATGAATTCATACACTGGGGGGCCCTAACAAATAAAACGGTTTGGTAATTTTTGGGTGCAAATTAAAACAGACGCAACTTTTCTAGAGTAATAAAAGCTGGAGAATCCTCAGCATTTCTAGCTTCTGTGTGAAGGTTAGAACCTACCCAGAATTCAGGGTATCTTGGATGTAGAGGACCAGATATATTTTTAAAGCTTTCCCACTTCAAGTCTTTGTTTCCATGCATTCTAATCAGCATGATGTTTCCAAAGGTCATACCAGCAATGGAAAATATATTGCAGCTAGACAAGTTCAAAAACATAAGGGAACGGGGGAAGTGAATGGCGGTCTCACTTAAGAATTCACCAAAGTCGTTAAAGTCTAATTCCAAATTCTCGAGCAGCGACAAGCAACGGAGGTCTGGAGAAAGTGAGCGCACAGAGCATCCCTCGAGAGACAACGAGCGGAGACTCGGCGGGAAGAAGTCGGCGGACAAATGGGGGATTTTCATGGATTCGTCAAAGTGCACGCTGGTGAGGTTGGTGAAGGTAGCCAACGGGGAGTCCAAGTGTAGATAGCCTTCCAAGGAGGTTATGGAGGTGGGAAGGACCAGTACCAGGACATTGGGCCCGAAGACTTCGAGGACCGTGAGTGCTGGCGGAAAGTAGTCTGGGGGAACGGTGATATACTTATTGTCAGCAGGACGACAGTTTCCTGAATCGTCATAGTCATAGTCGTCGTAGATGACAAGCTTGCGCACGCTTTCCGGTAACAAGGGAAGAGTAGTGATTTCAAATTGGGACATCAGAAACTCTTCGAGCGCAGTAACATGCAGTAGGTCAGTGAACTGAGTATCACTATCCACATCCAAGCTCACAAGCGACGAAGGAAGAATGGTATCTTTAGGAAGCACGGTTTTGCTGAACGTAGCGGTGCGCAACGCAGCCGGTAGCTGGCCCTTCACCTCACACTCACTCAAAGTCAAGTGCTGAAGGCCCGGCGGAAACTCGGTAATTAGCACCGTGTTACTGCGAAGCGTCTTAAGACTGGACGGAAGCGTCAACGTAAACCGCGTGGGAAGCGTCCTCCTTACAGCATCAACACAGAAAAAGTTCAACTCCGTAAGCGTCTTGGGAAGTTCTAGTTCAATCAACTTCCAAGTCCACAGGATACCCAATTTCCTGATTGTGCAATGCCCTAGCTTAACACTTTTTAGACGCTTACAATTGATGATGCTTAACACACGCACACTTTCAGGAATTTCTGGTAAACTTTCGAATTCCATTTCACGGAACGTCAATCGAGTCAACAACGGTGTGTTGAATGAAAGTGCACATTGGATACCAGCCTGGCGAAACGTTAACTCTCGCAACTGTGCAAACTCGATGCGAACATCACCACTATCTCTCACTTCCAACGAAAGGGTTTGAACGTTACTCGGTAACTCCTCCACCTCTCCTGCTCGAAGTTCAATATCCAACTCTTTTATATTCGACTTCCGTATCTTTGAAGTATTTGTAAAACTGGCTGCAAATTCAGCATTATACGGAAGTAATGCGGCTTCTGTATACACCTTCTCGGATGTGTTATCATCCACAACAAGCATGATTTTGCTCGCCCGTGCTAGCAACCGCGGTGCTGCCTCGTGCACCCGCACGTAGTCGTGGATGTTGTGGAAATGGATGCTCCTGGGCGCGAACTGGACATGGCGTTCCGCAAAATCCAAAAAGACGTCCACTGACGAGAACCATTCACTTGTAAGGCTGTCGTATGATATTGACTTGTCCCATACGGTTGTATGAGCATAGAACAGTTCAAATGCAATCTGGCCTATGATGTCATTTCCGATTAGTTCAAACTTTTCGTTTGGCGCGAGGTGCTCGATCACTAGGCGGATGATTTCAGGTGGGAGTCTCATTAAGTGCCAAGTAAGGTGGGAAAATGTCGGCTTTGTGGTATATTACGTCAGCTCCAAGTGCACACTAATGGATGTTATATGAATAGTGGATGGATGTTATATCTATGATTAATGTATAGTTCCTATTAATCTATGCATCATATTAATCCCTTGATCCTATATCTATGAATATGTATTATGATTAGTATCTGATAGTATGGATCCTATATACATGTATGGATTATGGACACCCCACGAAAGTTCAAAGTAGGAAGTTACATTGTCACTTTACCTCGACGATTAAGCAATGAGCGGATAAGCACAAACTATTCATTTGTTAGGACAACAGCGTGAAGTTAAATACTGTAATAATACATTTACAAAATAAAATAGACTCATGAAATCATATCCATACGCTGGGATGCCCTAATAGAACGGTTTTTCTTTTTGGGTGCAAATTAAAACAGACTCAACTTTTCAAGAGTAATAAAAGTTGAAGAATCCTCAGCATTTCTAGCTTCTGTATGAATATCAAAACACATCATTACTTCAGGGAATTTAGATACAGAGGACCATATATATTTTTGAGGTTGTCCCAAGCTAAGTCATTGTTTCCATGCATTATTTTCAAAGGTCACACCAGCGATAGAAGATTCTTTGCATCTAGTCAAGCCAAACACAAAACGAGTGAACAATGTTGTCGCTCAAGATATTTGATAACTTGTCAGTGCTCTAAATATGTCTAATATGAAACCGGTTTAGAGTTTCTATATAATGTTTCAAGGTTTTATCGACAGAGTTCTGAGTTATCTTGTATAACTGTATACTGTCTTCTATAATCGTTTGATGTCTGTTTCATATTCCATCTTTACTGTTTAATATTCCATCTTTACTGTTTAATATTCCATCTTTACTGTTTAATATTCCATCTTTACTGTTTAATATTCCATCTTTACTGTTTAATATTACATCTTACTGTTTAATATTCCATCTTTACTCTGCTTAATTTTACCACCTTTACTCTGCTTAATTTTACCACCTTTACTCTGTAAAGATGAACGTCTCTGTTAAAGATGAACCATCTGTCTCTGTGAATATTAACTCATAATCATCTTGTTTGTTACTGTGTTTTTTATAACTCAACTCGCAAACTCACAAACTCACTCCGTTCGTCTGTCGTTTGTCGTCGTTTGTCGTTTGTCGTCGTTTGTCGTTTGTCGTCGTTTGTCGTTTATCGTCGTTTGTCGTTTGTTCGAAAATCTCATCCCATGAGTGAAACCCTCAAATCACACGGAAAACGACGCCAAGTCTTCAAACCAATCCTAGACAACCCATTCACCCAGTCATCCGTCTGGCCATTCATCGACCCCGAACTCGCCCAAAAGATCCTCGATCTCCTCTCCGTCTTGTTCTCAGACATCGGAAAGTACAACCAACATGTCAAAGACAAAGGCACAGACCAAAAACCCCCCCTCCCCTCCATCCACGGCAAGTTCACCGTAGGCTTCAACTCCACCGTAAAAGCACTCGAGTCGCAGGCCGCGGTCCACAGAGTCCGCTTGATGCATAAGAAGCGCAAGACCGAGCCCAGGCCCTACGTAAAGTATGTGTTTGTCACCAAGTTCGACATCGCACCGGCCTTGCTCACGAATCCGTTCCCGGTCCTCGCATACACCGCGTCGCGCTCCGAGTCCGACCGTGTCAAGTTGGTGCAGTTGCCCAAGGCTAGCATGTCTCGGTTATCCAAGATGCTCTGTATGGAGAACGTCGGGATCATAGGGCTTGAGGAGGGCATTCCCGAGGCCTCGTTGTTGTATGATTTGGTGGATACGAGTGTGAAGGATGTTGAGGTTCCGTGGCTCGGCGGGTTATTTGGGGGCGATGGTGAGTTTATGAAGCCTGCGTTAGGGTTTTTGAAGACTTCTGCTCCGATAATAGCGAAGAAGAATGATAAGAAGGGGAGTGCTGAGAAGGGGAGTGCTGAGAAGGGGAGTGATGAGAAGGGGAGTGATGTGAAGGGGAGTGATAAGAGGGAGAATGATAAGAAGGGGAATCATAAGAGGAATGATAAGAAGGTGAATAATGATAAGGGGATTACAGGGAAGGAGAATAATGAGAATAAGAGAGGAAAAGCGAAGAATGGGAATAAAGGAGAAAAACCAAAGAATGGTAATTGAGAAGAAAAGACTGAGAAAAAGTGATATATAATCAAGATATTGTAAATAGTCGTATTCAGCGGAAATGAATCATTGAAGGGTATTTAAATGATGCATTCACTATGAACATTCTATTAGAATATTCTCACTCGCCAAAATAACTCGTCAGTTATTCATTCAACTGAGAGTATCCCATTGAGAATATCATATAAATAAAGCATCAGATCTTAGAGATACGTCTTTTCTTTAGTTATACATCGTTAAACACAGTAACATGAATAAGTGTGATTCCCCACACGGTTATTAGTGATATATATTTGGAGGGTCCATAATATATTTGGGCACTGCGAGCGAACATTACACACCTTCGTAGTTTTAATAGTGTTAAGCTCTTCACTAGTGACACTAACTACGATCACTATGAATACTACGAACAAACACTATGAATACTACGAACAAACACCATGAATACTACTCACGCTCCTATATATTTGTAGCACTCAAACTACAAACAAACACTACTCACTTCGTTCGTAGTGTTCGTTCGTAGATTCGTAGGGTGAAAAATTAAACGCGACCATGTCCCACGCTTTAAACCTCGAACTCCCATGGGTGGAAAAATACCGTCCCCACGTCCTAGACGACATAGTCGGAAACGAAGAAACCATTGAGAGGTTGAAGATGATTGTCAAAGACGGAAACATGCCGCATATGATCATTTCCGGTCTCCCTGGTATAGGAAAAACAACGTCAGTCCATTGTCTTGCCATGGAGCTTTTGGGCCCGGAGCTCTACCAGCAGGCCACGCTTGAGCTTAACGCGTCCGACGACAGAGGGATTGACGTGGTCAGAAACAAAATCAAGCACTTTGCGCAGACCAAGATCTCGTTACCGCACGGCAGACACAAGATCATCATCTTGGACGAGGCCGACTCCATGACCCCCGGCGCGCAGCAGGCGTTGAGAAGAACCATGGAAATCTACTCCAACACAACCCGGTTCGCGTTTGCGTGCAACCAGTCGCTGAAGATCATCGAGCCGTTGCAGTCCAGATGCGCCATCTTGCGGTACAACAAGCTCAGTGATGCCCAGGTCTTGCAGCGTCTTTTGGAGGTGGCCAAGGCCGAGAACGTGCAGTACAACACCGAGGGCTTGCAGGCGCTCATTTTCACCGCCGAGGGCGATATGCGTCAGGCTATAAACAACTTGCAGAGTACGGTTGCTGGGTTTGGGTTTGTGAGCGATGTTAATGTGTTTAAGATTGTTGACCAGCCGCACCCGTTGGTTATTCAGAATATCTTGAAGAACTGTGTGGAGGACAATATTGACGGGGCTATTGAGTTGTTGGATGATTTGTGGAGGAAGGGGTACCTGGCTATAGATATTGTTACGCTGAGTTTCAAGGTGGCCAAGACGTTTCCGGGGATTGGCGAGCAGCAGCGGTTGGATATTATTAAGGAGATTGGGTTTGTTCATATGAGGGTTTTGGAGGGGGTATCGACGTATTTGCAGTTGTGTGGGATGTTTTCGAAGATATGTGAGGCGAGTGAGGCGAGATAGTTGATCGAACGATGTGAGATGAACATACTTATCGAACGAACTGAGATGACATAGTTATCGAACGAACTGAGAGGAACTACTTATCGAACGAAGTGAACATACTTATCGAACGAAGTGGGATATTAAATTTTGACAGATGGATATTATTGACAGTATTTGGATATCAACCGATATCTGATTACCAAAGATATCGATAAGAAATATCTTGTCTTATACTTGTCGATAAACCACTCCATGACTTCAGAGTTTATCTCTAATATTTTAGATCAAGTGTATACTTTAGAATAAAACTAGGTAAATAGAACTCATTTGTATGTAATTATTAAAAGATTACGTTAGTTGTATTATTAGTAATGAATAGAATACTCCAAATGAGTAGTCTGAGTGGATACTTCAAATGAGAAGTATGAGTGGATACTCCAAATGAGTAGTCTGGATACTTCAAATAAGTAGTCTGAGTAGATACTCAGTGAATGCATAGACCAAATGACTCTAAGACTCGTAATACTCAAGATGTCCACTCCATCTCAAACAACCTCTTTTCTACATTTCATCAAGATTAAATAGATATGCAATGATGAAGGAATAGTCCATGCAAGCATTCCGTGGATTGTTGCAACTTTATAGATTATGCAAGGTGAAATTAATAGCGAACCGTTTGGGAATGCGGGAATATGCGTTATTGTTGGATGGCAACTGAAAGTTGGAAAGGATTGATTTAAATGGAATGAATCATGCGAGATGCAAGATTTGAAAGGCGCAAGCTCAAACATATGAAAGGATGTTCAACTTCAAACATTCATGAAGGTATTCATTCACTTGTTTGTTAATTTTTCAACTCACTTGGTTCGTTCGGAGCTGTTCGTTAACTTGTTCGCGATTTTCAACCTCCAAACTCACTTCGTTCGTTCGGAGGTTGGTTCAGAGATTGGTCGTTTGGAGTTGTACGCCCCACACAACCCCTCAAAATGCTCTATCTGATCATCCAACAACCCATCTCCCTCAACACCCTCATTCTCATTCCTCAAGATATTCACCACCAAAAAATAATTATTATACAAAAAGATCTCCTTCTCCGTAGCACTCTTTCCAAAAAAATGGTTGCTGAGCTTCGTCAACAACGTCTCGAAATCATTGCGTAACCGACTTATCGATATAAACAACGGCTCCCCACGGAAATCACTGTCAGCAGGCGAAAGCTTCAAAAGCCCCAGAAGAAACTGCGCAAACTGCTGGGTCACCCCGACCGGCGCAAGACTGGTATCGCGGCCCGTGCGAACCACAGCCTTCCGTAGAGAGTCACAGTTCATGTCGATGATCTTAGTAAAATGCGGCCACAACACCATAAGAAGCGAGTTCAAGTAGTCATCGAGAATGGGAATGCGAAGCTCGTTGTGGAGTCTGGACTTTGAGTGCTGGACCAAACGAATCATCAAGAGCGTAGCATACGCATCGCAGCTCCCGGACCCCGCAGAAACAGCTGCCGCCGCCAAGTTGACGCCTCGGGCCGCCGCCGTCGAGCCCTTGTTTGTGTTTGCCGGGTAATGGGTGATCAACCACTGCACATACTCACGGCCAGTCTGAAAAACGTCGTCAAACATCACCTGGGCCCAGTCCTTGGACGCGTCCGCAGCGAGGAGCGCAGGGTCGTCGAGACTCGAGCCCACCAAACTGCCGAAATCAGCAAACTTCTCGCTGCCCTGGTAGAAAAAGTCCACCACAAACAAGTACTCCACCACCACGTTGTCGGAAAGCGCAAGCGCCCACTGCTGGTAGAGGAACTCGAGCCAGTACAGAAACGGGGTTGTTTCCGCGATTTGCGACGGAATGGCGGACGGGGTCTCTGTGTCTAAGATCTCTCTGCGCTTGTCGACACTCAGAAGATACTCGTTGAGCGAGGCCTGGAGCTGCGCGGACGACGGCGCGGCCGCCGGGTTTGGCGACAACCACTTGCCCAACACGCCCGACTTGTCTTCCGTGGCGCCCAACACCACCGAAGCGTCCACGTGGCGGATGTTCAAGTGCTGCAACGAGTGCAAGTACTTGGCGAAGCGCGAGTGGTAGTACCACTTCATCGTATAGATGTACGCGGCCTGGAGCTGGCCCGCCAACTGCGGGTGGTGCTGTTGGAGGAAGATGAACGCCTCCTTGCGCCCAAGCAACCGCTGCTGCACGTTCTGCGACGACACCTTGGTGCTTGTGCGGAGCAGGCGGATCTCCTTAATCATGTAATCACGGATCTTCTCGATGCTCTTGTGCTTCAAGAGCCGGATGCCCTCGGCGAGCTCGCCGAACGCCTGGTGCTCCGCGTAGTTCTTGGTGTGCTCGCTCTCCACCAACGCAATCTTCTCGCTGATGTACTTGAGGTTTTCCGTCCACCGCGGCGTCACCTCGTCCTCCACCACAGACCGCACGATGTCTGGTGGGATCATGAGGTCCAAAATAATGGGATTGAGCTGTTCGGTCACTGTCCGGTCGATCTCCGCATCGCTCGTGATTTGCGTCGATTGTTTCTGGAGTGTGATGAGCGTTTGCGAGAGCGTGTCGAGTTCTTGGTTGAATCCGTACAACACACTTTCCACTGGTGCGAGTGTGTTTCGATGGTGCTGGAGCTTGGATTTGTGTGTTTCGAATTGCTTGATTAGGTTGGATATGTTGGTTGGGATATCGATTGAGGGGGGCTGGGGGGATGATGTGGCTGATTCTAGAGGGAGAATGCGTTGGAGGTGTTGTAGTGCTGTCATACTTGAAAATAGTATTTGAGAATCACTAATTTATCACTAAATACTGAGCAGAAAAATAGAATACTGTGGAGTAGTGAGATCAGCAATCACACTGCGTAGGAGAAAACAAAATACTGCGTAGGAGTAGTGAGATCGAAAAGAATACTGCGTAGGAGAAAACAAAATACTGCGTAGGAGTAGTGAGATCAGCACGACATTTGATCAGTAATAGTGATACTACTTTAGCGGAAGAACACCAGATGATTTTTAACAAATACAGCTAAACATACGTCTCTACAAATCTCTTTTTATGATCTGATTACTTCAATTAACCAGTCCACACCGAAAACATTGTATATAGGTAACGGTAACTCTTATTCAGAAGACTTCAAAACTATTGTTTTGCTACACCGAAGACTAGTCAATCGAGTAATCATTCCAGAATATTTCGAAATTAGCGTTTTGGTGAAGTAATCTTGTAAAACTGTCTACTCATCAATTTAACATTTATAGTATGTTTAAGTCTTTTAAATAGTATAAAGCTCAATAAGTGACAATATCGTGATTTTTGTAACAAAGTGATCATGTAATGATAATCCAATAATCAGATACAGTAACATCTTCGTGGTATTCGTGATATTCATGATATTCGTGATATTTCGTGATATTCGTGATATTCATGGTATTCGTGATATTCGCTCGTAATATTCATTCGCAACATTCGCAACATTCGCAACATTCGCAACATTCGCAATATTCGCAATATTCATCGGTATTCTTGATACTCGCAACAAAATCACACGTTCTGCACGTCGTGGTATGATCACTAACAACCAAAAATCAATCATCCAACATGATGCCCTACCCAACCAAATCCTAACAGTCGTCGCAGGCCCAGGAACAGGCAAATCATTCACCTTGGCCAACCGCGTGGCGCATCTTGTACAAAACGGAATCGAAAGCAGCGAGATACTCGTGCTCTCGATGACCAACCGCGCGGTGCGGTCGTTCTCCAACCACTTGGAAGGCCTCCTAGGAGAAGACGCACGCAAGGTGAACGTGGCAACGTTCCACTCGTTCAGCGCGAGCTTGATAGAGGAGTACGGGGAAAACAAGAACAAACGGCTCCTCGACGACGTCAGCTGGAAGAGCTTCATTAACTTGTTTCTGGGGAAAGTACGCAACCTCGAGAAGATCATTGAGGAGATTCGCAGCGGCACGCTTACAATGGAGGAGGCTGCGGGCGTCTACAAAATCAAAAAGGAGGCTATTGCAGAGATCTTGACGTACTTGGACCGCAATGATATCATCCGGTACTCGCACTTTATCACGGAAGCAATTGGGCTTTTGGAGCGGGGAGTGGGGCCGAGATACAAGGTGGTGATTGTAGACGAGTTCCAGGACATGCATCCACAGTTACTTCGACTTGTCAAGCGCATTGCACGAGACAGCCATCTTACTATAGCGGGAGATCCCAATCAGTGCATATATGAATTTCTTCATGCTGATCCACACCTATTAAGCAGGCTTCCCAAAGAGTTTCCACAGTGGGAGATTATTAATTATCGACTTTGTGAAACATTTCGATTGACGCCAGAGGTGTGTGAGGCAGCAGAGATGGTGTTGGAAGGTTCTATTTCACAGGAGCTGTCGACAGATACTACAGATCCAAAAGACTGGGAATCAATTGAGGGTGTTGGCGCCCCAAAACCATCCCGTTCCAACGTCTCGATGAAACAGCCGCTATACCCGCCCGTTATTACTGCATTCAGCTCGTTTCACAACGAAGTGGATTTTGTTGGCAGGGAGATCTCGCGCTTAGTACTTGAGCTGGGCGGCATGCTCCGGCCCGGAGACATTGCGATTCTCGCGAGAACGAACAAAGAATTGGAACAGGCGGCGGGCATCCTCACCACCAAATATGGACTACGATGCAATTCCTTCTCTTCCACCTGGGCCAATTCGCGGGTCCACGTTTTCTTGAATCTTCTAAGCGTGCTCAATCAATCGCGCGGCTCCAACGTTAGTTTGTTGTGCATCATTCTCCTTTTGGACACACGAAATCAAAGCAGACTGCGTGCCAGCAAACTCTTTGCACGATTTGAAAACGCAGGTAATGTGTCACTCGAAGATTTTCTTCGTGATCCTTCTCTTACGAAAATATACAGGCAAGTCGACATTGATCAGTACTTGCGTCTCGTCGAGCTTATCAAAGCCGAGCGTTCCAATTACCCCTCCACTCCGCTTGAAATCATGACCAGTTTGTCCAACATAGTGCGAGGCCTGGCCCTAATGACTTACTTGAACGCCCCGAAAAACACGGATTTAGAGCTCCACTTGGACGCTTTCTACACCGCGCTTACTACATCTTACGGCACGCATCCCGACTCGTTTATTGACTCATTTCTCCGCAACTACAAGGAAGACGCTCCGGCCGTTCACCAGGACGCTGTCAATCTCTCCACCATCCACTCCGCCAAGGGCCTTGAGTTTCCTGTCGTGTTTCTCCTAGGCTCCAGTACTGACTACTTGGGCAATGCGTATTGGAACGATGCTTTTAGCGGAAAGTCAATCCCGCCCTCCAAAGCAAGACTACTATATGTTGCATTAACAAGAACACGCAATTTGTTGTATTGTGGACTTTTGCACCCATTCTTCAATGCGGAGAGTTCCATATTTACTCACAAACCTCCTATTTTAGGAAGTTCAATCTTATCACTTATCTCGGTCGATCTTCAACGTGCACTCCCGCTATCTCACAAAATGACTCGGGGGTCCGAATTATTTACTCGGTGGTTTCCGACTAAGAAAATTCCCCCGTTTATCCCTCAGGCTCGCTCCTACTGCCACGCTGCTGCAGCGCCTGCAGCCGCCGCAAAGCCTGTCCTCCAATTATTACGCTTTTCTCGTTTGCGTTAGCTTTTTCCCCACGTCCGTGCCAAAAAATAAAAATTCAGAGTCAATATGGGAAAAACCGCCTTTTTTTGACTCTTACATATAAGAAGAGCGTTTCGTCAATTTCCAAGATTGGAAGATGGAGCCAAAGTCGGATGATCTAGTCTATGAATATACTGAAATACACAAATATCTTGGAGAGTTTCAAATCTCAATAGGTAATGCGGGTCATTCCATTGGTGATAAGAAAACGTTTGCTTCTTCCATAACTGTTTTTAAAAAGAAGAATCTTGATAATTCGAGGTTAGCTAGTAAGAATGTTTATGATCAATCTTTACAGAAGGAAGTGATGTCTTCGGGGGGACTTGCCAGATTTAGTTGTGTGCGATGCCGGAAATCGAAGAAAAAGTGTACCCGCACTGTACCTGAGTGTCTGAGTTGTGTATCATCTGATCAACTTTGTGAGTATACTATGAGGAAGAAGATAAAGAAGGAGGATTCTTATTCATGTTCGAAGAAGTTTACGAATGATTTTACGTTAATTCTTAATTAGTGTGGAGCGGAAAGAATGTTTGAGTCTGATTTGTTAGTTCAGTTCTCATTAGTTCAGAACATTACTCATGAGGTCAGTACCCATTAGTCAGTTCTCAACGATCTCTTCAAATGATTACTTCAGAAATGATCACTTCCACTACGTAATCTCATCAGTTCAGGAATGACATATACAAGATTGATGCAAAGTATAAACTAACCGTTTTAATGCCCTGGATTGATCACTTAATTGAACAATGGATAAAAGCTTAACGCTCGATTTAATTAATTACAACTGTGGTTGTTTTCGAAAGCTGTTTTTACCTTAATAAACTATTAAACTTGAAGAATCTCCAAGAGGAAATTTGTAACACTGATAATTTTTACATTTCAATTTTGACTTGAACTGTTGATGAATTAACTATTTATAACCACTCTCCCATTTGAATAACTAATAACCACTCTCCCATTCAAATAACTAATCACTACTCTCTCAAATACTCCCGATATCCCATATTTACTAAGCCAACTTCGATAACAAACTCATCACACTGGATGCATTCTCAGTAAGACCCCCCGAAGGATCATACTCATCATCGGCCTCCTCCATCACACCAATCTCTTCTGTATCATACTCTTTAACCTCGACATCCTCGGAAAAAGCCACTCTTTTGGACGGGGTGGAGCCGCCAGACGGGGTCTGCGACGCCCGTCTCTTTCGGGTGTTTTCAACAGTCACATCGTCGTCGTCGTCGTCGTTTTCATACGTAGGCACTAGGTCGTCGTCGTCGTCTTCCTCCACCGCTCCGTCGCTGTCGTCATACACAGGCGACGGCTCCTCCTCTTCCTCCTCGGCAGCCTTCGCCACATCCCCCTCCTTCTCCTCGCTCAACATCTCCAGCAACTCGTCGCGCGTACTGTACAACTTGGCCAACTTGTCATTGATAATCAGGATCTTGGTGTCGTCCGTGTTGCCATCGTCGATCAGCTTCAACAAACTCCGCAACTGCTTGGCAATCTGCTGCTTCACATTCTGTATTTCTTTTATGTTAATCACAGAGATCTTGCCCAACTTCTCCAACATGTTAAGCTTGGAAATATACACCTTTGGTTCTGGTAAATTCTCTGAGTTCTCGGGGTTGCTAGGAAGGTATGTTTTAGATTGGATACCGAACTGGGTAAGGTTACCCTGGCTATTTTCATTAAGTTTATTTAAATTCAAGTAAAGGTCGTTCAAGTGTACTAACTCGGTGGAAACCGCAGGGCCCACAGGCACTGGCTCGCTATTACTCGGAGGCGCCACCACCACCTCGGGCGTCGTCGATTTCTCTATAGAACTGGTCTTTTTGGACTCTGCTATTGCGGCTGAAAACTTGTCTATGTCTCCCGACGAAAACACCAATCTTTCGCTCCACACACTAATCAACCGAGTCACCTTGGGCTGGATTGGGGTCTCCAAGTTGGCAAATGTGGCCTTGAACACCGCAGGAAGCGCCTGTGCAAACTCCGTCACAAACTCCATCTTCTTCTTTCTTCTGGCTCGCTGTACCACATCATTACAAAGGTGAAAGAGTGACAACACTTTGGATGAGTATGATGTTTGAGATGTGGGGATGCTTAACGTATAATCCGCCCATATCTTTGCACTTTCTTTGCTATGTCTTTGATGGAAGAAAACCCATTGAGAAATTGACACGATGGATTCTTGCGTATCTTGAAGAGACGTAAGTTTCTTGGTGAACGTTTCTCTGGAGAAGGACATTGTTTTTCACTTTTTTGATGGGATGACTAAGTGGAAAATATAATGAGGAAAAGTAGTGGACGGAAAAAAATTAGTGAGAAAGTTAGTGAGGGTTAGCGAGGACGTTAGTGAGAGACATGAGAAAATTAGTGAGGGACAAGAGAAAGTAGTGATCTTAGATGAGGAGAGTGAAACATCATGGAAATACTAAAACAGAATAAAATTCACTATCCAAATACCGAATAATCTACTTTTAATGTCAATTTGACAATTAATAACTTTTTTCTGACATTTCTTTAACATTTCTTTAACAATTTTATGACATTTCTTTAACAATTCCATGACAATTGACAATTCAATAACTTTAAGACAATTCTATATCTTTAAGACAATTCTATAACTTTAAGACAATTCTATAACTATAAGACAATTCTATAACTATAAGACAATTCCTCGATGTATGAGAATTATACAACTTAATATTTCATCCCATTTATATTTATTCCTCCATTCCATATCTTCTCTTGAAAACTCTCGTTCCACATCTATTTACAATTTCTTCTGAAAATTTGTAAAGTTGCAAAAAATAAACAACTCTTAAGTCAATATACATAGTGGATGAAATAGCTACGCGACGCGACATATATGTAAATAATATCAATCTACATAAATCACCAACAGTCCTCAACTCTTTAATCATCATCAGTCCCATCTGTAATTCATCAACACACCAATCAAACAATTTTGAGAAAAATAAAACATGGCCAAGCAGTTACGTCAATCCACAAGGAAAACCAAGGTGAAGGTGGCTAGTCCAGAACCCAAGAGTGTGCTGTTGACGCCGAGAAAAACACGGGGTGGGTCACTGAGCAATACTCCACGCAAGAGTCCCAAACGAACGAGTGTGATTGTGTCTGAGCGAGACATAGTGTCGATCAAAAACAACCAGGAACTCGTGGAATTGGTGAACACGTTGGTGAACACCAGCCAGGATGAGCTTTTCAACAAGTACAAGGCCAAGGCCAGCGCGCAGATGGAGGCGGACCACGCGTTGATCGAAAAGTTGCAGATGGAGTTGGCGAGCAAGCAAGCGGTCATCGACCGAATGGACAAGAAAATAGGCAAGAACGACACGCCGGACTTGAGCTACCGTGCGAGCGCGGAGGTGGTGTACCATTCGCCTATCCGCAAGAAGCAGAATGACACCAGCACCATCAACCAGCACCAGATGTCCAAGGAATTGGAGAACATTGGGTTCACGCTCGACATGCTCGAGTTGCTCACGGGCGTGCGTATCATCAACTTCCAGGACGACGACACGCGCTTCTACTTTGACGTCAAGCAGACCGCCAACGTTGCGGGAAACAGGCCGTTCATCAACTACCGCCTTGTGATTTTCAAGGGCTTGGACTCCACGGCAGAAATCCACTATGTGCCCACTTTCTTGGAGGCTTTGGAGCCGGACTACTCGGTAGACCCGGACGACTCCATCGCCGAGCTCGATCTACTTGAAAACGCAAAGTATCTCAAAGACATGCTCCCGGACTACTTGTGTGATAATCTTTCTTTTCCGTATAGCACATTGGCTCAATTTTACGGGAAGGTTAGTAGGGCTTTGAATAAGAAGAAGTGATTTGTTTCTGGAATAATGGGTTTTTATGAGTGGTTTTAATATTTATAAGCGGTTTTATATTTTGAATAAAAGATTTATTGAATATTTGAAAATAATGGAATGTTAATGAGTAGTAAGTCAATGGTGTACAAGTCAATGTACTCAACAGTCAATGACTTACCAGACTTATTTAAGTGTGATACTTCCATCTTCATTCTTGATCACCTCCAATTTCTTCAAAATCTCCTTCAACTCTTTAGATTGTTCCTTAGATGCTTTTTTGATTACTTTGTACAAGTTTTCTGGTTTGCTAGTCAAGTATTTGTGAATGCTTGATTTAGAGTCTTTAGAGTCTTTAGAGTCTTTAGAATCTTTAGAATCTTTAGAATCTTTAGAATCTTTAGTTTTAGAGTCCTTGGTTTGCTTAGATTTTGGCTCAACCTTTGGCTCAGTCTTTGGCTCAGCCTTTGCTACCTCAGGCTTCTTATCTTGCTTTTTCTTTGGTCCCTTGTATAATGCCTTTTCATACTTTTCAGCTTCTGAAATACAACTGGTGTGTTGTCTGTATGAATTACCCTGGAAAGTGGTGGAACAATCAATACATGTAAAATATGCTCCGTAACATCTTTGGGTATGTTGATCCAACTTCTTTTTGACTATAGTGTCGTTACACACTTCACATGAGAAAGAAACCATCTTATTGATTTTTGCGATGGGCTGCGAAATTCTAGAAAATGTATCATCAAATTGATGTTTGACTGTATCATGATATTCCTTTCAATATGTCATAAAATACCATTATAGATTACCTATATATTTCACTAAATTTCACCATATATTACAATACATTATTGTACCATACTCTACCATATTACCATACTCTACCATATTACCAGACTCTACCATACTCTACCATACTACTCAATAACTACTCCAGCACTCTACAACATTCCCATTATAATACATAATACAACAAATTTACCCTCCTAAATACCTAAACATTACCAATATCTTCAAATACCCTAAACCATCCTCTTCCTCTATAAATTTCTTTTTTAGAATTCGCAGTTACCCGGATACATCTCAACTATAAATAGAGGCCGATGCCCACCTCCATTTTTTTTTCTCTGTCGACGTACTTCATAGGATCATTTCTATAGGTCACGTCTCTCTTTGACTCTATTAACGAGCCACTGAATCCAACTTGGTTGATGAGTGAGATACCCTTGTACCCTCAAAGTGAGATGTAATTTAGCTTGTCCGTGATTCTTAGCAGTCCGGTCATCTACCATTATATTTGCCTTTTATTTCTGCAGCTTCGGTTGCAGAGCCCAAAAGGAGCGATGATCTTGACCCTTTACATTATGCTTCTTCGGAAGACTTTGTCTTGGGTGGGTACAAGTGGCTGTCTGACAAGTTACTCAACATTTACTTGTAAATGTTAGTGACTATAGCCTCTGTTGATTCGTCGACCACGGTTTTTATCTGTATAGATTTTTTGCCAATAAATATTGATATTTATCAAGTTGTAATTTCGCATATTTGTAATATTAGTAAAACTCCTTTCTGCGGTATAAATTAAGGGTGCAATACGCTTTTTGCAATTATGTCTTCGCCTGTTGTTCTTCCCGGGAAGATTGGCTTTGGAACCATGAGTATGACCTGGCGTCAAGGCGTCAAGGCTGAAAACTCTTTAGCAACTTTACAGTATGTAGTTGACCAATATGATATTAAGGTGTTTAATGGGGGAGAGTTTTATGGTTCGAACTTCGTGAATCTTAAGCTCTTGAAAGAGTTCATTGACGGTTTACCTGCTGAGAAGAAAACACAGTTGGTAGTGTCTTTGAAGGGAGGCATGAGTCTCGAAGAGTTTCGCCCGGACGGATCACGTGCAGCCGTTGTGAGGCTGGTTGAAAACTGCCTCTCATACTTTCTGTCGGACAAAGCTAAGCGCCCCAAACTCGTTTTTGAGTTGGCCCGCGTAGACGTTACAACTCCTTACGACAAAAGTATCCAGGTGATCGGTGAATTTGTCAAGCAGGGGAAACTAGATGGAGTTTCATTATCAGAAACAAATTCAGAGTATATCACTAAAGCTGTAAGCTCGGGGGTTCCGATTTCTTTTGCGGAAATGGAATTGTCATTACTTTCTAGGGAACTAATAAACAATGGAGCCTTGGAAACATTATCCGTGTACAATGTACCCGTTATGGCATATTCCCCGGTCGGCCACGGCAAATTGACTGATGACTACGCTGAAAGAAACCAACATGACTATCAAGTGGGTGAGTTGCATAAATTTGCTCACCAAGTTAAGAAGACTTCCTTGGAGTCTTTAGCCCTTTCTTGGATCGTAGCATTATCGGAGAGAGACAATTACCGCGGAATTGCTAAATTACCCAAAATAATTCCAATTCCTAGTGCGTCTACGAAGGAAAAAGTTGACAAAAACATGGGCAAACTTGTAGACTTGACTGAGGAAGAATTCCAATCGATCGAGAAGATTTTGGATAGGTTTCCTGTTACAAGATTAAACAGGTACACTTAATTTCACTAGCGGCATTACTGGCTAGAACAAGCGCAAATGACATGACAATATAGTATCACAAATATGTTTGATTCCTCTGGTATTAAGAATCTTTATGCGAAGTATATCACGTTATTCTGATGTAAGTTATAGAAACCCGGTGGTATTCTTAGCATCCGTAAAAAGTGGATGCAAAAAATTACCCAATTAGGTAATGCAGAGAAAACACTGATAAATGCTGGGCATCAGATCTGCTGCATCTTGTTGATGTATAATTCAAATGAGATCGGACTTCAATTCACCTTCCAATATAACAACCCCACATGTTAATTCTGAAACTCATTCCGGTGTTTTGTGAAATATGTCAATGCATGATGTTTCTAACGACTTGAAACAGTAATTAAAAAACCGTTTGGGCCTTTTGACAGATGCCATATAATCACTGAGAAAACATCAATTGGAAGGAATTGAATGGTCTATTAAAAATTGAAACCAACCCTTGACCACATTCGTTTTCTTTATTACGGATTTGATGCTACCCCTAAAAAGCGCGATCGTTTTCATTCAAAAACGTTTTGTACGATCTTATGTTTGCGGGGCTGTTCGAAATTTTTGTGGCTTCCTCATACCCAAAATATTTATCAATATAATCTACATCCTTTACCTATATATAATGATTCAATTCCTAGTTTTTTAATCATCAAAAAATTATGAAATTCTCTATTGCTGCTTTAGTCACCTTGCTTGCCTCTTCTGCCTCTCTCTGTGAAGCTTTGACAGTCAACTGGGCTTGGTCTGCTGCTTCTTCTCATCAACAACAAGTTGGTTTCACCCAAATTTCAACCGACTTCTTGGACTTCCAACCAAAGGAAACCATTTCTGGCTACTCTTACTCTATTAACTTTCACTTCCAAGGTGGTCAAACTGGTTTTGCTACCATTGTTCCACAACAAGAAACCTCCACTGCTAAGGCTTCTACCATTCAATTCGGTGCTGACGGTCAAAGCACCACCTCTAAGTCTGTTCCTTACGATCTTTCTGAGAACCAAACTTTGAAGGTTTCTTTGAAGTCTACCAACGCTGATGGTAGCAATGTCTGGCAAGGTTTCTTGATCAACAAATCTACCACTACTCCAATTTTGATTGCTCAATTCATCACTCCAAAGAGCTACGGTTTGATCAGAGGTGACTCCAACGGTACCAGTACCCGTCTTTCTGGCGCCGCTGCCAACTGTTCACCAAGAAGTGCCTTGGTCCAATATGGTCCAGTCTTCACTGATGCTTCTGGTGCTACTTTCAAGTCTGTTGCCGGTTCTTTGATTACTCCAAACCAATCTCAATCTGGTAAGTGTCAATCCAACCACGACTTCTTTGCTTACACCGTCCAACCACAGGCTAACACTGTTGTTATCGTTGAACAAAACTAATTTTTGAATGTATAGCTAAGTAATGATTGAATGATTTACTTTATTTTCATGTAGTTGTGACGTCATTATTTCTAAGTTAACACCGAATCCGTTGCATTATTATATCATACGTTTGTAAATAATACCGGAAGTACTACTTGAAATCAAAGATCAGCATTATAGATGTCACAAAACTTAGGTTATCTGATTCAGGCTATACTTGACATATCTAATTATAAATCGAGGCAATCTTCACATTAAATGTTTTCTAAAATGTCATCTAGAATATCCCACTAAAACTTTTTTATAAAAGTATGATAAAACAGTACAGATCTATCTAATAGAAATAGAACAAATGGTGAATATTCTGGGAACTTTGGACAACTTTTACGACCTAAAATCATTAATTGGACCAATTGTTAGAATATTATATTCTGGTTTCGGTAGCACTAGCGTCTCCTAAAGATCCTGGGTGAAGTGTTATTGGAGGATGATATAACTTAAGGTGTATTAGAATATGTTAGGGCTACAGGGTTAACGACGCGGTAGATTCAATGACTCATAATGTTACACAAAGTGAACCATACTTAAGCTGGCAAATTCGCACACCTTGTATTTAAGCTTTACATACATAATCTTAGAGAATATATAACAATCACACTAACGTAAATCTTCCGCTATTATAACTTCCCAGGACTTAGGAGAAGCTATTAGCTACAGGAACACAATTCCCAGCTAACAGAATATATTTAAGCTTCACAAATAAACTGAAGAAGCCGATCTGAACCTTTATTTTTCCTCAATTCAGAGTCAGAGTCATTGAATCTACCGAAAGGCGGGACCTAGTCCATTAAAGAGAAGCAATATCTTTATCTAAATTAAGAATATAAAACCCATGATTACTTCCAGTTTGGATAACATAATTCCAGAATTATATAAAGTTCTTTAAAGCCAACAGATATAACCTGATTACTTAATTATTGAAAAATTTCCAAATTGGCAACTTGTCCGAGCGGTTAAGGAGAAAGACTTGAAATCTTTTGGGCTATGCCCTCGCAGGTTCGAGTCCTGCAGTTGTCGTTATTTTTTAATTGTCTAACTGCAGATAGTCACTACTTGCAACAGTAAATATATTTCAAGCGGGGTTTAACTATATTTGAACAAGACTGGTGTGTACAATATTCAAATGGAAATATATTTCAAGTTCATGATAATGACCATTTATAAATTAGTTGATTAATACAATATGATGATGAAGTTAGTGGAAGCAAATAAATGTTCATTTTCGGTTATGTCTCTAATTTGCTACTTGGAATAATTGATCTTAATTTTCATAGAGAGGTCACAAAATCATTTAAACAAAAATAATTAGATTATCTAGACATCCACATTCCTTAATTATTTAGATACGGACGTCTTAGGTGCAAATTTTTTATATCCACAACTGATAAATTGTTTTTCAAGTTGTTGTACTTGGATCCACATAAACATGCCTATTGTGAAGACCCAATATTATTGTGTTTTTAGCCATCTTGAATATTACACAATAAAGGCACAGACGAGTACTGACAGGGACTGGAGGTCCATAAGAACTTATCAGCTTATATTGAAGCTTCAGGTATAACTAATTGAGCTACTGAGGCTTATAACGTACGGAATTTGAGCTAGAGAAGGTAAAAGCTTACACTGAATAAAACCACTCAGGAAGATTTGCCAAAACAGAAGCTGGAACCTGAAGAGTGACTCCTTTTTCACGGTCATTAGACCTAATAGAAGTCCTAGACTGAATGAAAGCGAGAGTCTACGGGTGCAAGCGATCATATGGTCTACCAGCTATACTCCAATGACTCGAGGAGATTTGACCCGAACATGGTCTCTCACACGAAAAAGTATAAATAGCACTGATATTGGATACATAGGAAACAGTCTACAGTTTCTTAGCTAATAATTAACGTGTTGCATGAGTTACCTAACTAATAATATATAGCAAAGTTACTTTACTCAACAAACGCATAACATGAAACTTCTCTGATATTCTTAGTATCTTTAAAGTGGATGCAAAAAAATTCCCCAATTCAGTTATCCAGCGAAAATCATAATAAATGATGTGCAACAGATCTGCTGCACCTTGCTGATGTATAAATCAAATGAGATCGGACTTAAAATCACCTTCCTTTATAATATCTCCAGATGTTAATTTTGGGTTTCATTCACTCTAGTTTGTGAGGGCTTTAAACAGTAATTAAAACACAGTTGTCACATAAACACTGAGAATCCATCAATTAGGGGAGATAAATTTCTTTTTCCAACCTAATCAATTTACTATAGCCGTGTTACTCATTGCTGATTATACTACCCCTAACAAGTACGATCGTTTTAACTCAAAATACGTTTTTACGATCTTATGTTTGCGGGGATATTTATGGTCTTTGTGACTCGATAATATCCAAGAAAATACTTCAATGTCATCTACATCCTTTACCTATATATAATGATTCAATTTCTAGTTTTTTAATCATCAAACAATTATGAAATTCTCTATTGCTGCTTTAGCCACCTTACTTGCCTCTTCTGCCTCTCTCTGTGAAGGTTTGACTGTCAACTGGACTTGGTCTGCTGCTTCTTCTCATCAGCAACAAGTTGGTTTCACCCAAATGTCTACCAAATTACAGGAATTCCAGCCAAAAGGAGTCAGTTCTGATTATTCTTACTCTATTAGCTTTCACTTCCAAGGTGGTCAAACTGGTTTTGCTACCATTATCCCACAAGAAACTTCTGCTACCAAGTCTTCTACCATTCAATTCGGTGCTGACGGACAAAGCACCATTTCTAAGACAGTTCCTTTCGATCTTTCTGACTCTCAAACTTTGAAGGTTTCTTTGAAGTCTACCAACGCTGATGGTAGCCATGTCTGGCAAGGTTTCTTTGTCAATGAAGCCACCAATCAACCAATTTTGGTTGCTCAATTTATTACTCCAAAGACCTATGGTTTGATTAGAGGTGACTCGAATGGTACCAGTACCCGTATTTCTGGTGTTGCTGCTAACTGTGATGAAAGAAGTACTTTGTTCCAAATTGGTCCACTCTTCACTAATGCTGCTGGTGCTACTTTTCAATCGGTTACCGGTTCTTTGGTTACTCCAAACCAATCTCAATCTGGTAAGTGTCAACCTAACCACGATTACTTTACTTTCGTCGCCCAACCAAATATTAACCTTGTTGTGGTTTCACAAAATTAATCAAGCTTTGGATATTAGTTAAGTAATGATTTAAAGATTTGGATGTAGTGATGACGGGAATGCTTTATTAAAACGCTGATTATGATTGAAGTATGAGATTATTTGTTATCCACTGAAACATATAGTACTTCATTTAAGTGAATGATGAGCATTGTAAATACTAGTAACCTAACTGAACTCAGGTTATACTTGAGAAATATTCATATGAATCGAGTTAAGAAATTCTCTAAACTGTCGTACACTAGTATAAAATCTCATTAAATATTGATTGTAATAGAACCTTGTAGACAATTTCAGTTCAATTGGTACATGTATATCAAAGTCGTACATATGGGGAGTCTTTTGGTAACCTTAAGCCAAAATCTTAACCAAGTAGCTAATTTCAAAATATTACCAGAATCCTTAATTCATCCAGTTCGAACTACATTTGACTTTTTCAATATTGTTATAATGCATACCTTTCTACTCAACCAATAATATAGTATGATGTAGAAATAAGGAATAATAATGCTCAATACATAAGAAGTCACTCATAAGGTGCACTTACATTATACAGTGAACTATTTACTGCAGTAACAATTAACATCACTCTTTTGTCACAGAGAAAGAATCATAAATATGGTTCAGACCTAATTAGAAAAAACATTTTTTTGTTACCCGTCAGACGTTCTCACTATAAATAGATGCCGATGCCCACCTCCATTTTTTTTTCTCTGTCGACGTACTTCATAGGATCATTTCTATAGGTCACGTCTCTCTTTGACTCTATTAACGAGCCACTGAATCCAACTTGGTTGATGAGTGAGATACCCTTGTACCCTCAAAGTGAGATGTAATTTAGCTTGTCCGTGATTCTTAGCAGTCCGGTCATCTACCATTATATTTGCCTTTTATTTCTGCAGCTTCGGTTGCAGAGCCCAAAAGGAGCGATGATCTTGACCCTTTACATTATGCTTCTTCGGAAGACTTTGTCTTGGGTGGGTACAAGTGGCTGTCTGACAAGTTACTCAACATTTACTTGTAAATGTTAGTGACTATAGCCTCTGTTGATTCGTCGACCACGGTTTTTATCTGTATAGATTTTTTGCCAATAAATATTGATATTTATCAAGTTGTAATTTGCGCATATTTATAACATCTGTAAACCCATTTCTGTGATAAGGATCCAATATGGTTTTTGCATCTATATCTCTACCATCAAGGTACAAAGCCCTAAAACTCTTTAGCCGCTTGTCCGACACTGACTAGTTTCATCAAGTCAACCGAATAAACTAATGAAAACCTTAACCTGAGATTTACGAACCTTAAGTTGGGTTACCGAATGTCTTTGCTACCTCTTAGGTAATCGGTATTGGCATTTTATACAACATGATCCGAATTGGCAACTTGTCCGAGCGGTTAAGGAGAAAGACTTGAAATCTTTTGGGCTATGCCCTCGCAGGTTCGAGTCCTGCAGTTGTCGTTATTTTTTAAAATCTGGCCAACTACTTAATTTGTAGTATATACTTCTGATATCAATACCTTACAGAAAATACATTTAATACGGGCTTAGATTATTTCTGTTTAAGAATAGGTGCGTATTTACATTAAATGAAAAACGCACCTTCCACGATGATGACTCAGTTATAAGTTACTTCATTAGTGACAAGATAAAAGGGAGTAAGTTTTCATGGTCAATAATATTGCTAGTATTTTACTCGGATTAATTGATGTACAAAGAGATCACCAAAAAAACCCACTTTCATAATGTTACTAGGATCTGTATTTATGGTTTGTGCAACTCTTTATGCATGTTTCATGCGCAAATTAATCCGATCCACTGTTTGTCTAGTGTGGTTGGAGCATTATAAATAGTGATTGTGAAAACTCAATATCATTTCGTTGTCTTATCCACTTTAGTTATTATCAACATTAACACAATCAAGACTCAGACGGGCAGTAAATTCTACTTTCTAGATTTCAATCACTTTTCAAAACGTTTCTGATGCTTGAAATTAAATCTATAAGTTTATGAATTGTCTAACTAGGAATAGGAAGGCCGAAAGCTTCCAAATAACCATTATAATTATCCTCATTGGACAGCAAGTAATCCTCAAAATTAATCTTTAAACTCTTGCAGGTATCCTTGGCAATATCTATCGAGCACATTATATTGGAACCTGTTTGTTTTCTCAATGGTGTTATTAACTTTTCAGAAGTTTTATACAAACCAAGTTTTAAAATTTGATCTAATAATGATCTTATAGTCACATAATGCACGGTGTAGTCGCTTACCAGAACCAGCAAAGTCAAGTAATCAACCAGATTCCAAGTAGCACCAGACTTAACAATCCTTTCAACGTTCCACGAAGTAATACCATTTGAAATAATAGCATTTGAACCTTCCAGACAGACATCCTTTGGATTCGTCAAGTCCCATCCAATTTGAGGAATATCCAAGTCAATAGAATCAGATAAATGGCTCACACTATACACAGCTTTACCTGTCTTTACAGGCAATAAATCTCTTGTAATTAATGTGAAAACTGGCCTGTAAACACTACCGGCACAACCACAATCCTCTATATGTGTTCTTGGAAAGCCACCCCAAACTTGTCTTCCTTTTGGTATAATCTCTGCGGCTTTTTCTTCGCCTAACATCTTAATGATTAAGTCGTTGATATTGACCATTTGAGTCCCTCCACGTAAGGATCCAACCTTTGCATATCTCTTTTTAGCCGAAGTCTCATATTCCGGTTCACAAGCTCCATTCCAATCACATCTGAGAATCGCAAGATCAGACCAGCGAAGAACCATATGGATGTACTTATCATATTCATGTTGATTTCTTAAATGCGTATGGATAATTGGAGTCCAATTTTTTTGAGTCCTGGTCCGCTTCTCATTATTAATACGCAACTCAACAGTTTTAGAGTACACAGTTCTAGAGTATTCATCTTTATAAGAACCAAAAACATTTTCGTTTCCAACCTGTGTCCTAAACGGGTAGGCAAAAAACATGCTACGGAACTCTTCTGGTTCCTTTTCTCTTCTGATGAATCTCTTCCATAAGTTTGAATGAGGGAAGTACTTTCTATGTTTCATATTGAAGGTCAATAAGGGTTCTTCAGTTCCTAAATTATTCCGAACAAGTGATACATGAGTGTCTTCAGGTCCAAAAACATCGTTTTCACCTGAATCCATAGTATGGAAAAATGGAATAGGAACCACGTATGGAAACTTCACCTTGTTGTCTGTAAATAAAGTGATCTCGTGATCTTTTAATTCATTCCAATCCTTGTCAAATGCTTGAGCGTATGCTAATGATATCACTGGATCAGCCCGAGTCTCATAGTACGAAAAAACTAACCGAGTGATTGAGAAATACATTTGGTACTGCTCTAACCATACACTCAGTCCACAGAACATAAACCATTGCCGTTTAATATCATTCTCGTCAAGCAAGATCTTCGAGTTTTCAAGAAAAATATATGAAATTTCATTCAAGTACCGGTTATGCCCACTTTCTGTTTCATCTACTATGCGTTGGACAATGTCATGCAAATTTCGCTTCATCGGCCGTACAGGTGACACCTCTATATTAAAATCCCTTCCGATCTCCGTCTTGCATTTCTGTGCTTTCGTCACCTTCTTCAGCGAATCATAAATGTTTGTTTCATACCGTCTGTAAAGAAAATTCTTTTCAGTTACTTCTTCTTTATTTTGATAGAATGCTGTTGAATCATCAACTGTAACTTGCTCTGCAAATCTTGATTCTGATGAGACATTCAAACTCTCTGTTAAAGAGTCACTGTCGAGTTCAAATGCCAGGATTATCGAATATCCGATAACTAGTAATATTATCAACAACGCATACTTAAGCAATCTTCTTTTAAAGAGCATTTGTCATTAAATCAAATTTTAAATTTTGAGCTGTCTACCTTCCAACTTTAATTTTGACAATTTCAACGCAGATTTTATATTTTTTTTTTGATTTGTTACCCCATTTCTCAAATCATCCCACCAAGTTGTTCATTTCTAAGCCATATAATACTTTCTTCGGTACTTTCCAAGTAAAATACAATGGCTTTCTACTGCATACTCATATCAAATATGGTTAGATGTGTTAAACATTAGATTCTACCGAGGAAAATCAGTCAACAGCAAAGCAAACTTGGACAAAAAAAAACCATCGGTATCTCGAAATTGGAAATTGGCAGTTCATTCATATTTGTGTAACATATTACATAAGACACAACGACAAAGAAGATCGTTGATGTGGCTCAGTTACGCAAAGCTGTGCCCGTTAGTAGTATTGTAATATGAATATAGAGAATCGTGAGTCGATCAAAGGTACTTTGGCAGATGTTTCATGTATTACAAGATTCTGCTGATATTACCTTAGCTCACTCTAAATACAGATTATGCGTTAAAGAAGGTAAACCAGATACAAGTTTAAGTTAATGCTTCAAACAGATAAAAATTTGTGTAATCAGATGTATCAACGTGGGAACTGCTATCTAGTAACTTTTACACCAGATGAAGATAAGCTTATGAAGGATGAATAAGACGAGACATAAGGAGCATTATATTGTTGTTTTTTATACCAAACGAAAGTACGGACGGAATTAGGATACTGTGCTCGCTTATGAAGAAAATTCCGACGCTGATAAGCCTTTATCTGCACCACAAAATTGTCGTTTCTGCGTTATTAAAATATGTGGTGTAAACTACAAGTATGATATGTGGTGTTTGGAACAAGTATGATATGAAGTATTTCAAAAGGTATAAGTTTTCCATGGTTTTTATTGTTAACCAACACCCGGCCGGCTGTATCCAACCTCTCACAAAGATATTGTAGGTACATGCAGGTCCATTGATGATTACTCAGAAGTCTATAACACCTTTGCAAGCTTCCGATAGTACAGTAGATGCTAAGAGCAAATAGGGGCTTTCAATGAAAGTTCTTAGATCGAGAAAAGGTGAGATTGAGTCAACTTGATTGAGGCGCAGTTCACTCTCGATACATAGCATACGATATTGGCTTTAGATCATAAAACGAGCTTGTATATGATCTGATAGCTGACAAAGAACGTATCTTGGAATTTTGCATCACTTGAGGAAGTTGAAGAGAAGGGCACTGTTATTAGTTTGCACGGAAAAGAAAATCTAGGGCTATATAAACAAAGGAAAACAAGTTATGGCCACAAAACTTGTTTTTTACATGTTTTATAATTAACGTAATTAACTACACAACTAAATAATAGTGTTGAATAAGTTTCATACCATGCTCGAATGTATTTCAGCACTTTTGTTGAAGTTTGACTAAGTTATTTTAACTAAAACGCAGTTATACTAGTCTCTTTTATTGTTTTAACAATAGCGTTCAAGAAAACTCTTCAGAAAATTCTTCAGAAATTTCTTCCTCTACTCGTGGAAGGGGAAGACCAAAAGATTTCAAGAAACTGCCATATTCGTCACCATTCGTTATCAAGTAATACAAAAACAAATTTTGGTACTTCTTACAAGTCTCTTTAGCATCTTCTAAAGCACACATAATATTAGCACCACTTTGAGTTTTCATAGGACGGAGAAGGTGTTCGGAAGTTTTGTATAAACCAAGATTTAATACTTCGTTCAATAAACCCTTCACTGTTACATAATTGATAGTATAATCACTAACCAGAACCATTAAAGTTAGATAGTCAACCAGACTCCACTTGGAGCCTTCTTTTGATATTTTTTCGATTCTCCAAGATGAAATACCATTTGATATAATGGCATTTGGACCTTCCAGACATAAGTCCCCTGGATTAGTTAAGTCCCAGCCCATGGGTGGTACCCCTAAATCGAGAGAATTAGATAGATGACTAATACTGTACACCATTTTCTTCCCTCGTTTCGTAGGAATAAGATCTCTTGTAATCAAGGAAAAGTTAGGTCTATATGCGTGCTTATTGCAGCCGCAGTCATATAAATGGGATCTTGGGAATCCACCCCAAATTTCTCTACCATGTGGAATAATTTTGGCAGCATTTTCTTTGCCTAAGAAGTCAATCAATAATTGATTAATATTTATCATTTGGGTACCCCCACGAAGAGATCCAACTTCGGAATGTCTCTTTCTGATTGTTGTTTCATATTCTGGATCACAATTTCCTTCCCAGTCACATTTTAGAATTGCAAGATCTGACCAACGAAACACAATGTGAATATACTTATCGTAACCATATATCTCCCTTAAATGAGGGTGAATGATTGGTGTCCAGTTCTTTTGAATTGAAGTTCGCTTGTCATTAGTAATTTTTAATTCCACAGTTTTAGCATAAATAGTATCAGCACTACTTTCTTGATGTTTTCCAAATACGTTTTCATTACCTGTCTGAGTTTGAAATGGAAAGGTGAGAAACATGTTTCGAAATGTTTTTGAACGTTCACCAAAATCTAATACACCTTTCCAGTGTATAAAAAAGTGATGAAATTTTTGATGCTTCATATTATAAATTAAAATTGGCTCATCTTCTCCCTTTTCATTTCGAATAAGTGATACATGCGTATCCTCGGGACCAAAGACAAAGTTTTCCTTCGAATCCATATCGTGATAGAAGGGAACAGGAACAACATATGGAAACTTAATGGAATTTCCATTAAAAATTTTGATTTCGTAGTCTTTTAATTCGTTCCATTCTTTATCATAGGCCTGTGCATACGCTAGGGAGACCACCGGGGCTGACCTATCTTCAAAGTATGAGAAGACTAACCTTGAAATTGAGAAGTAAATTTGATACTGTTCTAACCAAACACTCAGGCCACAAAACAAAAACCATTGTCGCTTAACATCATCTTCATCTAGCAAGATTTTCGAGTTTTCTAAGAACATATATGAAAATTCATTTAAGAATGGATTCAGTCCAGAGTCTACCTCATCAACGATTCTTTTTACTATGTCGTGTAGATCACGATTCAATGGTTTTACCAGTGAGACCCCCACTTTGAGACGGTGGCTTAAAGATTTTCTGCAATTTGGTACATATTTCACGTTCTTCAGAGAGTCATAAAGTGTTCCTTCATAGTCCTTATAGTGGAAAGACTTTTCAATTAAATCGTCTGTATTCAGGTATATAGCTGTGCTGTCATCGATTTGGTTCTCTTCTGGAACTTCGGACTCATACCAGGAATCCACAACTTCTGAAATCTTACTCCTTTCAAAATTAATAGTTTTGTATACCGTATAAAAGGCAGCGATGAACACAACTAATATGAGATATCTAATATATTTTCTCTTTAGTAACATTCTGATTTAGAAATTAAAAAGAGCAAAAATAAGTCTCCAAAATCTGTCCTTTTCGATTTTTTGCAAGGATATATCTTCATGATAAATAATCGTAATTTCATTTTTATCAAGATTGTGTACATGATTATTTCTTTTATTCTGTAATGGTGACACCTTAATAAGTATTTTCAAATTCAAATTCCTCTATAAGCATCTCTGCTTAACTCATTTTGCAGTTAATACAGATTTTAGGAAATTTTTGTTTGTTTATGTAGAATTTAAATCATATTCTACTTTAATACAGCTCTACAATTATAATTGATACACTACCAGGAAATTTGAAAAGAATCATACTCATTTGCGAATCAAGATGAATTACGGAAATAATGTATAATAATGCATGCCGAATATTCCTGCCTTGAAGTATTTTTTGAAATAGTTGAGGCGCAGCATAAAATTACACGGAATAACAATATGTGTATTCTGGTATAAAACTTGAATTATAGATATGATTAATTGAATCCGTCAATAAACAATTAACGTATGACATTCGGAGGTTTCTTTTCATTTTAGACTATGCGATGCTGTTTCAGCTGGTAAATACATGTTAATAATGCCTCAATATGTTTAGGTCAATCTGTAAATCCAATCACAAAATAAATACGGCACCCCCAACACGTAACTATAATTTTGTGCAGATAACTATTGCTAGAACACATGTTATACTATTAACAGAAATAAAATTGCTCTATATATATCAATTACTAACTGGTTCAATTTGTTGTACATAGCATAATATTACTGATTGTTCAGCACGTTTACTATGGATGGAGATCATTTATTATTCTGTAAACTAAAAGGTACGTTCTTTGATCAAGACACTAATCTCTAATTTATATACTTTGAGACAGTGCTTAAAGAGTTTCAACAAATGATTCAGTGCGTCATACCATTGCGCTTGCGGCATCTGATACTTAATCGTAAAGCGCATTACTCTCCCAGAGCTAACTTAATACCGAAGCTGACATAATGTATCACAAACCTCAAGTCTCTAACAATATGATAATTATTATATTGTATCTATGGTAAAAAATTTATTTCTTATTAACGCAATTAAAATTATGTTTAGATAAACGTCATTCTGAGTCAGGCATAACCTACGATTATCAAATATAATATGATAACTTTATTTACTACTAACTATAGCCTCTAACATATCTTGTGCTTCTCAAGTGGGATCTAAGAACAGGTGACTAAAAAATAAAGTTTAACTGCTGCGCCCTGTTGAATCTAGGAACGAATATTAATGAGCAACTTTACCTAGCGTAAGTTGTAAATTTAAATATTTAGGAAGAAAAATTAATAAGGTTAAGTGGACTGTAATTCAGTTTATTTGGGTAAATAATTGATGTTATATCGCAAATTCCGACTCTTGGATTAAAATAGAGGGAACGTGAATTAGGACTAACTTCAAATTAATTGACATCAAGGAATCCATAACAATTAACTCTTCTGACTAACTTCAAAATAAATATCCATGGAAATTCTAGTAATATGACAAGGCTTAAAGATCATGGCTTATATACATGTTAAGCCCATTTACAATACAGGAATATCTGATTGTGTGTATTTCAATAATTATACAATTCTTTTATAGGGAATTGTCATTATTTGAATATTACTTCAACAATATACGTTATAGTACTTCAGTATTGAATAGTTTTATATTACGTTATCAAGTAGTCATATTAAGTAATAAATTGTATTACTGCGAAAAATTGAAAATAAACTTAAAATGGTACACAAGACATGATGAGGAATTATCGTACCATTTGAGTAGGAAACTCTTAATACAAGTAAACTAGATTAAAAACAAAACTAGTTAACAAATTCTACATCACCAAGAGATCATGATATTGGAATATCTAAAAGCATATTAAACCCGACTTAAAGGAATAGAAACTCTTAATACCTTACTTCAGCATCGAATAATTTATTGACCAACATAATATAGTCCACTTATGTTGGTCAATTTTCTAGGGAATATTTATGTTGCGGTAACTAGCTGAACTCTCCCCTGACCTTCTGTGCCAAAAGTTTATCTAACATGTACCGGTAATAGTGACCACTAGCAATAAGTTGGAAATTAGTTGGAGTTTATTCAGAGGGTACATAAAAAAGTGATATATCCTATAGAATTCAAAGGAAAAATACTTAATCGTTGTTTAGAAAAGTAAATTTTTAGGATTGTTAAGCGTTAGTTCAGTAAGTAGCTTGATTATATAAGAACAGTGGGTAATAATGTAATACGATAATTGTTTGCTTAGCGACTAAAGAGTGTTTTCCAGTAGTCTTTAGTCTAACTATATCAGTCCTATTTATATTTGTTTGGCAGGGATGCCAATTTTGGTCTGGTTTTCTAATACTACTTCGGCGCATCGTTATCTGTTGAAATTAAATTGCTTTTGCTACCAAGTATAGCTTTCTCTTGCCAGGTGTCTTTGAAACACTTTGTTCGGTGAAAGCTCCTCTTTCAAGTTATATCGTCGACTTCGCCTTCTATTTCCAGTCGAAGGCGTTCGGTGCACGCTTTCTCCTTCTCTGAATTCGTTGCTGTGTCTTATAAGCCTCTGATATCTTATCTCTGATGACCTAAGCTTCGATTGAAGCTGACATAAGGTATTATAAACGTCTAGTCCCTAACAAGGATGTTGATAATACATAATGTAAACTTCTGATTGACAACTCAGTAGTCCACACAAGTACTTGATTCCCGCAGAGAAGATTAAAAGATACAAAATGATTGCTGAACTTATCCAAGGATAAAAGTATATCAAGGTGCTGCTCAATTGATACTGGTGATTTTTGAATTGAGCAAACCTCTGAATTCAGCAAAAGAAAGTTGTTCTGGTAAGGAAAACAATGAAATAAAAGTCTGAAAGAAGACTTTGCTTGAAGAATAGGTTAATGCTTAGGAACGAAGATTTTGGAAATAGAAAACTATACAAAAAGCCGATATAGATGAGTAACAAAGACACAACCTTACAATACATAAATATCACCAAAACCCTGTCCACTACGTTACATAGTCAAGGATTTCTATTATTTTACATTTAGCAACATTAAATACTCAAGCTGCTGAATATAACAAAACCATAAACCATGTGTGCACAGAAAGCTACACAAACATGGCTAAGACCTAATTAAATTTTCCAAGCAATTTTTTTGTTACCCGATCAGACTTTCCCATTATAAATAAACCCTGATTTCCACCTCCATTTTTTTTTCTCTGTCGACGTACTTCATAGGATCATTTCTATAGGTCACGTCTCTCTTTGACTCTATTAACGAGCCACTGAATCCAACTTGGTTGATGAGTGAGATACCCTTGTACCCTCAAAGTGAGATGTAATTTAGCTTGTCCGTGATTCTTAGCAGTCCGGTCATCTACCATTATATTTGCCTTTTATTTCTGCAGCTTCGGTTGCAGAGCCCAAAAGGAGCGATGATCTTGACCCTTTACATTATGCTTCTTCGGAAGACTTTGTCTTGGGTGGGTACAAGTGGCTGTCTGACAAGTTACTCAACATTTACTTGTAAATGTTAGTGACTATAGCCTCTGTTGATTCGTCGACCACGGTTTTTATCTGTATAGATTTTTTTTGCCAATAAATTTTAGTATTTATAATTAAATGTAAAGTTCCGGTATTTCGTTTAAAGATACGGTTTTAGATTCCGGACGGAGTTTCATTCCATAATGACCGTTGCTCTCATTAACAATATTTTAGTAAGGGTGAGACGCACTTTTTTTGCACCCGAAGTACCCAATACTTCCGTGCATTCCTATATTACCTATATTATACATGTGTGAAAGAAAAAAGGGAGTTAGTAGGGGTGAAAATCGTTCGAATGTATCCCTGTCTAGATATATATATAAGACTCTCAATATTCAATATGTTGGATAAAAAATGGCATTACAACAAATTAAATGGTACTTTCGGATTTGGAAGTTTGAGCTTGACATGGAAGCAAGACCCAAACATTGAAGATGGTGTTCAGACCTTGAAGTATGTGGTTGAAAACCACAACATCACATTTCTCAATGGGGGTGAATTTTACAGTAAGCTTTTCAAAAAGTTCATTGAAACCTTACCTGAAGACGTTGTCAAATCATTGGTGATATCTTTCAAAGGAGGTTTCGACGTTCGTGCATACACACCAAATGGTACCAAAGAGGGTCTTACAGCGCTGATTGAGAATATTATTTC